>JAGWCC010000153.1:0-1218574 GCA_022651775.1 Drusus annulatus | reverse complement strand
AACCTGGAGAAAGTGATTTATCCCAAATTTGGTCTAGGTTGGGTATAAAAGAATTAGCTCTATCTCCATATCTTGTTACTTCAAGTAGAATACACACTTTTAACAAGGTATTAAGGGTCAGCACCCAAAAAATACACACTTTTTGGCATTCAAAGCTATCTATAAGTAATGATTTATCTGTAAATTCTATAGGGGCAGTTAAGCAAATGTCCAAGATTTCCGGTGAATAACATTATTTTACTTTATCCCTTTAAATTATAAATGAAATGCATGCTGGAACTTCAGGTAAAACGTTTAAAAATGCCTTCGCTGATTTTCAAACTGCACCTTTACTGACATTTTAGCGTGTTTTTCATAGAATTTAAAAGATTACAGCTCAACATTTTCATTCACTGGAAATCTTACACATTTTCCTAACTGCCCATGTAGAATTCATAGATAAATCATGTGCGGTATTGGTTGTGTTAGAATGCTACAAAAGTGAACTTTAGCGCCATTTTTGGGTGCTGAGCCTTAATATTGTATTTATAATTTTAAAGCTAAACTATATTCACGGTATTTATAATCACGTACCACGCCGCCCACCAAATAAATCATAAATAAATATTTAAATTAAAAATTATTAAATATTTAAATCACAAACATGAAATAAATCCGAAGATTTATTTCATGTTTATGATTTAAACAAATAAAATAAAAATCAAATAAATAATAAACAACCTACCGATTCTTATGTTTTCCTAACGACTGACTTCTTTATTGTTACAATTTAAAGGACAATATTAATGTATTTCAATTATTGTCAAAATTTCTCTTCTGTTTTTTTTAAACACGTTTTGTGATGTTCACCAAAATCATTTAAATTAAATCAAACAATAAAAGAACAACGAAGTGAACCCGCACAGAAGTTAACCGTGTTATTTCAAGACTATTAAACATTTAAACGAGAGGAAAATTGTGAATAACCGATCGCCTCTGAAATCCTGAAAAGTACTGAACTAGATATGATATCTCAGCGGAGAATTTATCAGTGCACTTCACTTCATTCCGATTATAATTTATCTCCTGGGGAAATTTCCCCGTCGGGAGAAATATAACGGAATTAATTGGGTGGGTTTTATTCGTCTTTTTGTTCGATTTTGGCGAAATTAAATGATTGTTGAACTGCGACCGTTGACATTAATATTCTTAATTTAAACACTGATTGGAAAAAAAGTACTACATAGGATAAAACTTTGAATCTGTTTCCGAATACTTGTACGAGTGCGCTATTAAATACATATAAAAACTGAAGTTTCTGTAATAATTTTATATTCTCATCTTCATAAGGTTTCTGACGTCTTGCTTTAGGAGATACACCTTCTTCAAAATATCTCCAGCTGTCTCAATCATGTCTCTCTCTTATGTGGGAAACAACTGCTACTTTTTTCGAATCATAGGCACATACTCATATGATAAAAATGAACTAACTCTAAACCTTTCTTCTTTAGAAGACCTTGGAAATAAATTCAACCTAATTTGTTTCTTCAAAATTATCAATTCCATTTTTGACACACCTATTTTACTACAACTCATCCTTTTCAATATCCCCTCTCGTAGACTCCGAAATAATGAACTACTCTTCCTCAATCAATACTAAACTAATTATGGATACTATTCTCTATTGTCTCGAATATGTGGATTGGTCAACTCAAGTCAAAACCTTATTTTTTTTTGTGCAAGCCCACTTGATTTTTATCAGTCATTTAAACTAGGTACTAAATAAAATTTTTATTATTATATTATGATTACCGCACAATAGTACCAAGTACTCACAACTGTCTAGAGCCATTGAGATTATGGCATTCCTAATTGGGGTATGTTGTGAGGTTGAAGGTAGTAAGGGAGAGTAAGGAAATGAGGAAGAGGAAGGTTAAGAAGTACCTGGTATTCTGATCTGGTCATCAAACACGGCTAAAGTCATTTCAAGCATCTGAATGGTGGGCTTTCACCAGGGTGATACTAAGAGTATCTTCCACTCTGGAATGTGCTGCAAATATACTATATATTACTGTAAATGAATTGAATGTGCTATGAAACATTATTTGAATACAATGTATTTGCGCAACCCGGGGTTGAACCCGCGACCTCTGGATTCGTAGTCGAGCGTCTTTTCACTCGACCACGCAGGCCGTTGTATACCATCCTATACTTGTAATTTAAATTATTCTTTTAAGTTCATGTTACTTATGTTGTAAACTTAGAATACATAGAGTGGTACCTATCCAAGGCAGTGTAGTCAGTTTTTGATGATTTTTACCTGACTCGGCGGACCTGGGCGTGGCTAAGACCAAGGCTAGGGTATTTATACATCCATTCATATCACATATCGACCTTATGTTTTTGTTTATTCGTATAACCACTTTTTCACAGTATTGATATCAACAAAAATATAGCATCTAACCTAAAAAACCGTTTAGCTGTGTCAAGTTTAGTGGCATAATACAAAATGTGGGCGGAGTCTCGCGGTGACTCCAGGAGCCCAAGATCATTGTGACAGTAGGTAGAAGCGGAGTATTATATTTGTTGTCTCTTTCTCTCTCATGGTGTACGACGTAAGAACCCGGAAAAAGTGATTTATCAAAAGTTTGTATAGGTTGGGTAAAAATAATTAGCTCTCTCTCCATAAATTGTTACTCCAAGGTTGTAAATTAGAAATTAGTCCATTAATAAATAATTAAATCGAGGTTGTCATTCGATGATATTATTTGAATTTCAATAGTCATCTGTTAGTCCACGTGCCAAAGATCATGTAAGAATTATTACAGTAAGGTTTTTTTTTTAGTGCAAATGTGTGTTTATTGCGTGAGCACGAGTTATCATCACCTTATTTTTGTCAGCATTCGTGTTGATAATTATTGCGGAAAAATTATTTTAGTGAAGATAGCTCGACCATCAATAATTTCAAAACACGGTTGAGTTTGGGGCTTAAAAACCTGCTGGCAAACATTTTTTTCTGTTTTTTTTTCAACGAAACATGTGTAGGTATAGTAGAAAAAAGCTCACTATTACCAACTCAGAGCAAGTATATATGGAGAGAGAGCTAAATATTTTTACTCAACCTTTACAAATTTACAGATAAATCAGAATTTCTCCGGGTTTTCCCGTCGCAAACCGTGGGAGAGAAAGAGACAAGAACAGTTGTCATATAATATGGCACCACTTTTAGGTAAGTAAGAATGTTTTTCCTCACCCGCGTCTCCGGCGACTCCGCCCACTACGTTTTGTTATGCAACATAACTCAACGGTTTTTAGGTTGTATCTTATATTTTTTGTTGAAAACAATACTATGAAAGAGTGGTTATACAAATAAACAAAACATTATGGTATTAGCCTCAGAGCAAGGAGCTAAACATTTTTACCCAACCTATACAAATTTACGATAAATCAGTTTCTCTGAATTTTTACATCGTAAACCGTGAGAGGGAAAGAGATAAAACAAGTTTTCACACAATATAGCTCCACTTTTAGGTATGTAAGCATGTTTTTCGTCTCCCGCGTCTACACAGAACTCAACGGTTTTGTTTATAATAATACTGTGAAAAAGTGGTTATACAAATAAACAAAAATATTATGTCGGCATGTGCCATGAATGGATACATAAATACCCTAGCCCTAGCCACGCCGCTAGCTATTCTTTTAATTTCAAATAGTGCCTTGCGGAAAGCAAATTTTTCATGTGAGTAGTTATTTAGTTATTTTCTATAAAACAATTTTAGGTTTAAAAACGTCACGAGAAGAAGCAGTCTTTTACAGATATTGTAATAGCACATGTAAAATTGTAATGCCAAAAGTAATGTTGGGCGTCAAATGTAACCCAGCCTCTCTATCTCAGGAAGTGGTATCGATTTCACTTCAATATGATATCTCGATCATATTGGAGGGAATCTTTGGTTGTAAATAATAAAAAAAATTCACGTAATAATAAAACAATATATTTCCTAATATTGGGGAGTAAGTTATTCTATATGAGAGTGAGAAAACACTAATTAACAAATAAGCAATGCTTGTTTTCTCAAAAACGTACTTTATATTTTCAGTCCTCTTCAACGATGAAGAACGGCCGGGATATTAGGCAGGACACCTCCTTGGTGAAGGTCATGCCGTAGAACAGCTTGTATTGAGAATGATCCTGTTCGTCTTGTTGTCCCTGGCGGCATTGCCGGTCAGTTCAAGCACCTTGGCGTAGTTGCGATTTCTCAATTGTTCGTTTTTCCAAAAGAATACTATTCTCTTTTCTTTAGACTTCCTCCAAGGAATTTCGGGGTTCCGATCCCCTGAATCGAACCCGTTAATTCTCCTCCCTCACTTCTGCTAATCTGTTGGCAGTCGATTCCTATGTGAAAAAAAACTCCGCAAGCCGTTGACATTTGTTTTTCGGTTCGCTGCACACCGACTAGAATCTGTCTTCTGCGCCGCTTCTCTCTGATAAAGTCCATGCGTAATAGTGTTGTGCGTATAAAATTGCGTAGTGCTGTAAGTACTTTGCGCAGTTGTTGTGAAGTTTATTATGTTATTTTATTACAATATTATTTTTAATAGTCCCATCACACATGGGCGAGAGAGCCGAGAACGATCGGCAAATTTGGAAAAAAATGAGCCAGACCTATGTCAAAAGAACAGAGCCAGAATACTCACGAGGAAGAATAATAGGATAACATATATCTGTCATTTTTTGTACACTCCGCACACATTCATTCTTATGTTTGTAATGTATACCTCTGCTATGTAGAGTTTTAGAGTTCCTCTCTACTTCGTTTACCGAGAAATTTCTGTTATAGTTTTGGCTGTTACCCCATCCCTCCAGTGGATTTTTTTTTCATTATATTGTGGTTTAGGTTCGTAGAAAAACTACCCAGGTAGTTATATATGAACTACTGAAATCGCAAATGATTTATAACTTCATATGTCCGCACGCAATAATTGCGGGCGTGCAAAGTTGTAAAAAATATATCAAGTGACGATGAAATATTTATTTTTCTTTTCGACTCGCCTTGGCTCAGTTACATTTAGCTATAGTAATATTTTTGGTTTACGAAGGTACCTTTTATTATTTTAAATACAATATTTTCAATTCTATGTTTAAAATACATAACTTCTAGTCATGCTACCCAGCATTGCGTTTTTTTTTGTAAAAATATGGAACAAACGATATGGCATTTTGCCTTAGTTTTTTTTGCGAGATTGTTGAAATTTTAGACTAAAAAATATGAGTTAATTTCATAACGCCAGAGCTCACTGTTCGAATGTTTTTACTGCTCCATTAACAAACAGTTTTTTTTCTTACGATATGTGAAATGCTTCACGAAATTTCGGCCATATTATTAGAAACAAAAATAGGTAGATACTAATTATTTTCTGTCCATTCAAGGTAAACTGTAAAGTTAAAAAAATGGTGTTATTAAAATCATTAAAATATGTTCCACCACAATTAACAGTTTCAAAATTAGAAATAATAAACTGTTCATGGTAGAAAACCTAACAGCAGTAGAGAAAATAACGTTTTATCTATTTTTGCCTTCCATGGATTAAATTTAATAGAAAAATAAGAATTTAACAGTCAAGTAATTAATAACTATAAATAAATTCCTTTCTGAGTACCTACGAACTTACGCACATACGAGTGTGAACTTTTAAAATTTGAAACTTACCGAGGATGTGTTTAGAAAATTAAAAAAATAATATTTTTAAATCCTTACCTATTTAATGAAGTACCTACCTAAACATCTAAATACTATTTCCTGGCCAGTCAAATTAAATTTCATGATTTTTAGTATATCTATAGTGGTTTAGTAATTGTGGCATTTTATTTTTTTGTGTGATTTAGGAACTTATTGTTTTCGGAAGTATTGTTTAGAGCAAATGAATTTAAATAAATAAAATTTAAAAAAAAACGTGATGGTGTCCAACCCCAGAATAGTGAACAAGAATAAACAGATTTATGTTACTCTCTAGCCAAATGTGTACACGTGTAATGTGAGTTGGCAAACAAAACACGTGTAAAATTCCTGGCGCCATCTAAAACACTTTACTTTATTTTAAATACAGGTGGAGGTCCCTAGCGGATATGCCTCGAAACAAAATATTCAAATATTACATATTAGCGTTGGGAAAAACTTCAATGTTTTGTGAATGCTTCACGAATTGTTAGTTCTTTAAAATGAACCCTTCGAAGTGAACACTTCAATTGAAGTCGAACTCGCAAAAAAGAGATTTGAATTTATCCGCTAATTTGTTCAGTTCTTTTTGGAACCGGTTCCTCGCCGAAAAAGCACTGGCTAGTCGGTAGAGATTTGAAAACGAAAAGAACTGGAACTGCTTACTCGCCATCAAAATCGCGTACTAGTCGGTAGCACTTTGAATCCGGAAAGCACTGGAACCGGTTCCTCGTCGAAAAAACACGTGCTAGTCGGTAGAGTTAAAGAACTGGAACCGGTTCCTTGCCAAATTAAAAAGTACTAGTCGGTAGGGATTTGAAAACCAAAAAAACTGGAACTGTATAATGAACTACCAACTTCAATTGAAGTATTTGTTCAATAAACAATGAATGAAGTACGAACTGTTGCCAAAAGAAGTAGTTCTTTGAAGCAGTTCTTTCAAAGCGGTCACAACGCTATTACATATGAACATACGAATATTCACAATATACAACGGGTGTAAAGTTTTCCTCGGTTGTTGAGGAAGGATTCGGAGTTTAAATGCCGGTCGCGGCAATAACCATTCTTCTCGTAATTTACACACGAAACACTCCAACTTTGCGTACATCACTTTAATTTATGACAATACGCCAACCGGTTTTGGAAAAACCGTTCTCTCGTCAGGGCAGAAATTTTTATGTATTCACTCTGATGAATCACAAAGACAATATTTTTCAAAATATGGTTTTGATAATTCAACCTCCCTTATTCGCACGAAGTTGAACCCTCATTATTTATATAAAGAATTAAGTTCTCAAAATTACACAACTTTTGGGAAAATAATGTAAAAAACAGAGTTTTAGACCGTGTAGGCGGCACGACACCTTCTGCGTATTTTCTTTTATTCGCATATTTTAATATAAGGCTTATTTGGTTTGAACCTTTTGTTCCGTGAAACGTGGGTGGCCGGGCACCAAAAGTTGGAAATAGGGGTTAACATTGATGACCGCTTTCACCAATCAAAGCTGAGCGAACCGTGAGTTGTAAACATTTACTCGTGGTAGAAGATTTATCAGGATGGTTCGTTGTAATGATGTTTCTATTCTTATATTCGGCATTGGAATCTTTTTTTTTACATTAACTCCACACAAGAGGAAATAATTTCCCTCAGGGCCTATGTCATCTTTAGGGATGCTGTGAAGAAGAAGGAAACACAAAGATCGACAAATCGTTCCACAGCCGAGCTGTAGAAGCGACCTGTTCTCATGTGTTGAATGTCAACCTTGTAAAAATGTTGAGCGCGCGTTTGACGAATTTTCAGACTATGCACCGATGTCGAAGGGATTAATAAAGCAAGTTCCTCGGAGCATCTTCTATTGATATTCCGGTAGAACAAAGACATCATTTCCATCCGACGTCTGTGCTCCATAGATTGCAATAAGTTTGTTAAAGATAGGAGAATATTTCAAACGGACCGCCCGTTTCTGCACAGTCAAGGGTTTTTTCGGATATTTAGATGGCTGCAAACTTGGAGTAACAATGTATGGAGAGAGAGCTAATTATTTTTACCCAACCTATACAAACTTGCGATAAATCACTTCCTCCGGGTTGTTACGTCGTACACCATGAGAGAGAAAGAGACAACAAATATAATACACCGCTTCTATGTACTTTCACGATGATCTTGGGCTCCTGGGTCACCGCGGGACTCCGCCCATATTTTTTATTATGTCACTAAACATGACACAAATAAACGGTTTTTTAGGTTAAATGCTATATTTTTGTTGAAAACAATACTGTGAAAAATGTGGTTTTACAAAATAAACAAAAACATTATGTCGATATGTGATATGAATGGATGTATAAATACCTAATTTTAGTCTTAGCCACGCCCAGGTCCGCCGAGTCCGGTAAAAATCATCAAAAACTGACTACACTGCCTTGGATAGATACCACTCTATATACTCTTAAGGCTGCAAAATTCAACTTGCGATTTGTGCAAGGTCAGCAGTTGTGCACTATTGAAGTACTACCGGGCCCTGTACAGTTTGCCCAACTTCTAAGAGGCTAACTTTACTCTGGCCTCGATGAAGCCCCCGGGTCTTAAATGGTCACTTAAGGTTACAGCTAAGCACGTCAATGGAAGGCTTGTTGGAGAGATTACTTCCGTTGAAAGTGACCAAATTGTCATCAGGATCCCTTCTGGACACTAAACAAAGCATTGATGCAAAATATATGAAATAATTAAGTTGCGCGAGCGATTAATGAGATCTATCTCGTGTAATTAATATTCGCATTGAGATGGTTAGAAGCGCCCTTAAGGTGAAAATGTTGAATAACCTTGATCTAGAACCATAGATATAAAAAACAAGACACGTCATACTCATACAAATTGAACGATAAATTTGGGACGCTCTGATATCTGTTTGAAAACTCATAACGCATGAAAAGGATAGCCATACCAAGCAGAATATGTGGTGTGTATGAATGAGATAACTATATGAACGTCCCGGGTAACATTCTCCGCGTTACAAGCCCTCTCTTCTCTAACGAACTTACGAGCAAAGTAGCATGCGACGTACTCAGTCTACTGTCGCTAGGATGTTTTCCACACACTTATGTATTTCTGCATTCGCTATCTCACTTTTACCATTTGGTATGTGAATAATTGTATTTATTGGAATAATAAGTGATTTGTGTGTCCTTCGCATGGAAAGAAACTTCATGAGATTTGTTTTTTGCTCCCGAATGATTTTTACACTTGTCAAAAGCACAGGAAGGCATTTTATCTCAGAAAAGAGCTTACAGCGATGCGTTTGTGGCAGCTGGTGACAGCTTGTTTGTCAAACGAATGTTTGTGCGAGACTAAACGCAGCAAATCTCAGGTATGCCGCGTTGGCTTAGTTTAGTGCAGTCACGCGCGTTGTCTCAGTAACTTATCTACATTATTTAATTCATCTAAGCCTAGAACTATGTTTTCTATTTGATTTTTATTGATACAGAAAGTAAAAGATTTTGAAATCTGGATGGGTAGACACGCAGCACCAAAAAAGTTTTTGAAAAACGAGTTGTTGAAATGTAAAAAAAAAATACAAGATATGAAACGAATTTACTGAAAGTAATACTTTAATAACACATTTTGTTATGCTTACTTTAACCAATATTGTTTTTCTACTTTATCACGCATCAGTAAATATATTTTTACGTGCTGAAAGCAATATGCTTTGACAGTTCACCACGTAGAGCTTTGCCCCCTGTGTACTGCTGAAAATGAAACATTGTGGTCAGTCACGTTGGTGACACCGAGTTTGCGCATTTAAGTCACATTATAACTCAGATATTGCTCAGTTTGATTGGCGAAAGCGACCGTGTGAGGCGAGAACCAGGACGTTATAAATGGCACGTCATATTTAATGCAAATTTTGTGTCTTAAATATAATATATAATATAATGCTCATATTTCAGTACTTATAAAACGCTCTCGAATAATATAATATATTTATAGTAAATTTGTTTATGCGTTTTGTGTTGTTGTTCAAAGTGAATTTCGGACACGAGTCCCAACTGCTCCCAACCGTCTAGAGCGAGTGAGACTATGGCACCCCCCCAATCGGGGCATGTTGTGAGGCTGAAGGTGGTGGGGAGGGGAAAGATATGGGGAAGAGGAAGGTTGGGAACTACCTGGCAATTCCGATCAGGTCACCAAACACGGCTAAACCCATTTCAAGAAAAGTTTTAATTTAGATTTTTTTTATAGTTAATACCGCACAAGAGTTCCAACTGCTCTCAACCGTCTAGAGTCAGTGGGACTATGGATTCTTCAAGCTGGGCATGTTGTGAGGCTGAAGGTAGTGAGGAAGGGAAGAAGATGAGGAAGAGGAGGAAGAGGAAGGTTGGGAATTACCTGGCTATTCAGATCTGGTCACCAAACACGGCTAAAGCCATTTCAAGGAGCGTTTCGATTCTGAATGGTGGTCTTTCACCAGGGCGATACTTAAAGTATCTACCACTCTGGAACGTTCCCCAAATATACTATATATTATTTTATGTCAATTAAATGTGTTATGACACATATTAATCAAACAAATTTTATCTCTCGCTAGTTGTAATTGTAACAATAAGGATTTCAGGATCGCTGGCCGGGTGTTGTTTTATTTCACTTTGAGTGAAGTCAGTGCAAAGTGTGAAAGGGAACAGTGACATATAACCAGTATGGTTCTCATAGTACATATTAATTCTTTGGTGAAGACAAAAATCATTTTAAGAATTTAAAGAAATGTGGAAATCAAGAATTGGAATTGAAATTAAAGTTTGAGATTAGTGTTTTCGGGTACGATGTTTATAATTAGATAGTTATTAAACAGATTTTTTATTTATTTTATTTATTTCATTTATTTCATTTATTTTATTTATTTCATTTATTTTATTTATTTTATTCATTTATTCAACTTATTATAATTTACAATATTTTAAATACATTGTCCTCCACGCTAGGAGTTCACCTGTGATGTAGAGGACATTTTTCGAATTGTATGATAAAACAATTTAAAATATAAAAGAAAATAAAAAAAAAATAATAAAAACTATTTGATGAAGGATTAAGAATATTTTCGAATGCTCAAGTCAAAATTGCTTAAACACTTAATGCCAAGAACCAAAGATTTATACTGGAGAGTTTATCACTACTCTGAAATGCAGTTATGAAGTTATACATAAATTGTGCAATTGTGTCAAAAGTAAAAATTTTGAAAGAAGGGTGAATGCAAGAAACTCCATCATCGTAGGACTAAACTCTGTTGTCGCAAATAATAAAAAATGTCTAAAGAAGCGATCTGATGTATGGCAGTGAGGCGTGGAACTAGTAGAGAAAAAGAATAAAAGTAGACTAAACACTACAAAAATGATATCCCTAAAAGCGTATGTGCGGTAAAACCATGTATGACCGTGTTAAAAATGTGGATATCCGGAAAGAATGCAAGACTGATGTAAGCGTAATGAAAAGATCAAGAAAGGGACGCTTACGTGGTTTGGGCATGTAGAGCGAATGAACGAAGAAAGGAGTGTGAAAAGAATATATGTTGCGTAAGTGAATGGAAGAAGTAGTCGGGGACGCCCGAAGAAGACATGCCACGATCAAGTGAATCAGATACTTGAGTCGGGCCACGTGAAGAGTCAGAATAACAAAAGAGTATGTATGATACGATGTATGAATGTGAATGAAACAACGTGATGGTTAGTTAGTTAGTGATAAATGCCACCACACGAAAGGGGGAATATTATTATCACCTTTCAACCATGTGCTTGTAGTGATTCGGTGTTCTAGATCCAGATGTTTGCCTCCGCCCCAAAGATTTCCTGATAGCAAGAAGAAAGTGATTAAAAAAGGTCAAGGTGAAAAGACTTATCATTGTCAAATTGACGGCCTTCGTGGTCGAGTGGTAAGACGCTCGACTCCGAATCCAGAGGTCACGGGTTCAAATTCCAGCGTGCGCAAATAATTTATATTTAATTAATATTTGTCACAACACACTTAATTCATATTAAATAATATATAGTATATTTGCGGCACGTTCCAGAGGGGTAGATATTGTATGTATCGCCCTGGTGAAAGACCACCATTCAGAATAGAAACGTTGCTTGAAATGGCTTTAGCCGTGTTTGGTGATCAGATCTGAATAGCCAGGTACTTGCCTACCTTCCTACTCCCCATATTATTCCAGCCAAAGCCACTTCAAGCAACGTTTTGATTCTGAACGGTGGTCTTTCACCAGGGCGATTCTCAGAGTATCTACCACTCTGCAACGTGCCGTAAATATACTTTTTATCATTTTATAAGAATTAAATGTGTTATGACACGTATCAATTAAACAAAGTTATTGAACCCACGACCTTTGGATTCGTAGTCGAGCGTCTTACCACGCCAGCCCTCAAAATGAGCGAAAGAAGCTACTGCACAACCAATAATAATCAAAGCAACAGCTGCGCGATATATGTGTGAAGAGTTCCGGTTCTCTCGTCTCGAGAAATGTCTAGCTGAATGTCTCACTAAGAGGGTAAACATTATTTGAAGGTGTTTTATGCATACCTATTCAAAACGCGTTAATGGGACAACACAACACAACACATTTCTGCACGATCATCCCACGCATCGTTTGGCGTTTAATAGGTTATAATACACGAATTATAACACCCGTATTATGGCATTACGTAGTTCACACGTAGGAGTAATATTTTGTCTTTAATCGGCGCCGTACGCATGGCACGGATTAGCGTTAAATTACATGACACTGTTTTCTTTCAAAGAGAGAATATTTTTTTCGGCTTTCACATGTATAGTGCACATACTTGGAGTAAGAATATATATGAAGAGAAAGCTAAATAGTTGTACCCAACCTATACAAACTTGCGACAAATTATTTTTTACGTCGATACCATGAGAGAGAAAGAGACCAGAAATGTCGTCACATAATATTTCAGCACTTCTAAGTATGTAAGAATATTCTCCGTCCGCGCTAACTTCACACCATCGAGTCACATAACTTACGTCAACGGATTTTAAGGTTATTTCTTATATTTATGTTGATTAAAAAACCCGCAGTGGTTATTCAAATAAATCAAACATGATGGTGATTTTTGTTATGCGTGAATGTTCAAATAAGACCAAACAAAGATTTTAAAACATCACTTTTCAGAAATATTTCAACAGTTTTAAATATTTTTGACCGAACTTTAGAATTTTCACATTTTTAATGATATAAAGACATAAAATCAACAAATAGCGTCCATCATTATTTAGGCCAACCTTTTGTTATTAGTGTTTGTGTGATATTTTGACTTTATAAATCCTTTTAATGTTGTATTTATATTGTTTTGTTTAATGTGTTCAAATATGTTTACGAAAAAATACCGAATTCCATGTGGGCGGTAACTAATAGGCTATCCAACATCCTTTAATATATATTTGTCTCTTTCTATCGAGTCAGTATAAAATCAACCATCCTGACTACACTGTTTCGTAAAGGTACCTCTCCATGTCCTTCAAGTGTACAAGTGGGTGAGCAGCTGTGTTAAAGGCACACCACTGATACTTCCGTTCTATCCTTCCCCCTCTTCCTCACAAACGGCACGAGCGGGAGAAAGAGAGATTAAAACGGAGCTCTCATCAGGCAATATGGGCTCTGTTATCGGCGGTATTCGCTCATACAAAATATAAAATTCGCAACTGGCGAGTGTAGCGGTACAAATAATTCAAGGTAGGCCGATTGCCAGTGGGGTAACATCGCGAGGGTGTCAAGCCCCCCGCCCGGGTGGGGGTGGTGGACGCCGGGGGTGAGAGACTCCCCAACAAATAGGGACCGGGACAGGGGAGTACTGCCGGTCGTGACGCCGGTTCAGTAGCTAAACTGACGCGCGACGAACCGGTTGCGTTGCGACAACCGGCCCTAATACAATACAAGCTTCGCTAAATAAGTCTGCGATCGAATAAGTCAACTTTTGAAGACTTTGGAATTGTGACATTGTGTACTTAAGTTTGTGGAGTGATTTATTGGAAATAACTTAGACGTGAATTAGTTTTGCATTTTAAGTTTGTTTGTTGCTGAGGTTTTTGCCTGAAAGTTTTATAAAACATTAAGTAGAATTGTGTTAGTGTCAAGTGTTAATTATGATAAACATAGTTTTACGCAAGAAGCTATATTGAAATGCGTATTTTTGTGATGGCTGAGATTAACTAAAAACAGACTTGTATACAAAACTATAAATTTTGCCAGGTAGACTGTCAATTTGAAAACAATTATTTGGACGCGCTTAGTTTATGGACCATGAAAATTGATTACGTTTTCTTCTTCTTCTGATGCTAAAATAAGGTAAGAAATTAAACACACCATTTTATTCAGGTTCTACTTTATGCCATTCTCGCATGTTTGTGTATATTTTTTCCCGCAAAAACAGCATTAATTTTTGTTATTATTATTATTGCACAGATTTTATAGCGCCATTTGGTAATAATAATAAACATAACTTCAACGGCGTATTATTTTGCTGAATATTTTTTTTGTAGCATTTTACCACACCAACTGATATAAGTTAACACTATTTTTGAATTTTTGTATTTATTTTGCCGAAACAAGTATTTCACAAAACCTTCAATTCTGTTGAAATAGTTCACTTTTGTAAAAACAATGCAATAAATTTTACATGTATTTAGAAAAAGCATAAAATCTATGGAGCGTACAAAAACACGTCATAGACAATATCTTTATCATTATTTATAAAAATAATGTAATTTTTTTTGAAAAACAGCCTTGTTGACTTTATTGGTTTAATTTATTGGTTTTTATTTGTTTATTGTATTAACAATAAGATATCTAATTCAAAGGGTGTATTTTTGAGTATGTCAGTTCATCAGAAAGTTTTTGAAGGTATATTATTATTATTCGAATATAAAACTTATGTGCTAAGAATTTATTTGAAGAACTGTCAATGAAAAGTTTCGCATCTGAAAAGTTTTTCTTTTCGTTCGCGTAACATATCCTTTATCAAACAGAAAAGTTTTTAAATTTACGCTCATACGACTAACTTGTATCAGATACTTAAGAAATATAGCTCTTGTAATAAATAGTAAAAATCTCAAGAGAACGTAAGTTCCATTACATAAAGATTCAAGGCGAACCAATTTTTAAGATATAATGCCCTTGGCTGTTTTGATATAATTTTTTATTTTTATATTTTTCACATAACTTTTATTCCAGATTTTATGTGCATTTTAACATTTGTGCGGACGGTCTCCGTGGTCGAGTGGTAAGGCAGAGGTCACGGGTTCAAATCACAGCGTGCGATAATATTTTTTATTTAATTGATTTGTGTTATTTCAAATTCAATTAATATAAAGTATATTTGCGACATGTTCCATGGTAGTAAATACGTCCTGGTGAAATCATGGTGAAATACCACTTTTCAGATTCAAAACGTTGGTTGAAATGGCTTTATCCGTTTTTGGTAACCAGATCTGAACAGCCAGGTACTTCTTAAACTTTACTCTTACCCATATCCTTCCCCTCGCTGCCTCCAGCCTCACAACATACTGCAATTAGAGCTGCTATAGTCCCACTGGCCCCAGACGGTTGGGAATATTCAGGAATCTTGTTCGGTATTCGAAATAAATAATATAACATTATTTCTAGGGTTATATTTAAGTAAGTTAACAAATAAAAAGTGATTTATTGCCTGAATATTTGCTTTTGGCTATCAGACATGATAACTGTGCACTAAAAGTTAGGCAGCATAACACAAGTTATCGATTCCTACACTTTTTGTATAACAGCCTGATCAACCAATATTGTGATATTGCCACCCGAAATTATCATACCCTTAGATGAATTAAATAATGTAGATTCGTTACTGAGACAACGCGCCTGGTTGCACTAAATCAAGTCAACGAGATATACCTTCGAAACACGTTTCATATAGCTATCTTTTCCGCACACACATATTCTTTGAGTGGCTATCCTTTTCATACGCGGGTGAAACATTTAGTGGTGCAACATTAGTGGTGCAAAATTTTTTAAGATTTGTATGAATATGACGTGTCTTGTATTTTATGTCTATGATTCTACCAACAAAATATTTGCACCGGTGTATAAATTATTGGCATAGTGAAATTATGCCATTATTCCTTTTGTCTATAGGCTATATTGTTACAGTAAATATTAACAACCTAACTTATTATGGCCATACTAACCTAACTTTATCTAACATGACCTAATCTGTTAATTTAATATTTCTGTTTTTGTAAGTGTTAGGTAATTTGTACAAAAATACCTAACTTAATATTCATACAAATCTCACGAAAAATGTAGCACCACTAATGTTGCACCACTAAATGTTTCACCCGCGTATGAAAAGGGTAGCCATTCAAAGAATATGTGTGTGCGGAAGAGATAGCTATATGAAGCGTGTTTCGAAGCTATGTCTCGTTGACTTTGTTTAGTGCAACCGGGCGCGTTGTCTCAGTAACTTATCTACATTATTTAATTCATCTAAGGTAATTTGTGGTGGAATTTCATTTAAATGATTTTGTAAAACGGAATTTTGCACTTTTTTATTGCGACACGACTGGTTTCAACCTGTTACGGTCATCTTCAGATTGATTGATTCAATACCAATTATTAATATTTTTTGTGCCTAATTAAGATTCCATTGTTCATGTAATATTACCCGTTATAGTATTTTCATTAATCGTTTTTTGGTGCTCATTTGTTATTTTTAATATCCAAATATTATGAATGTGACCGATTAATTAAACTATCGTACTATTTGGTGAGTAAAATAATACTTTGGTGTATTTTTAACACAACACTCAGTAGATTGTTATTATGAGTTATGGAAATAAGTCATAGCTTTTCTCGTAAATGTGAGTTAATGTTTTTAGTAAAGCATAATTAATACGTGCAATTAGTTATTAGGAAAATATATGAACAAGGGAACGTGCGTGGTCTTTAGTTAGAACCTTGTGCGTGTGGTTTGTTGGGTAATTAAGGTTTAATCAGTTTTCTTGGCCAAAAAGGCAAATTGTGATACGCAAGTACCTTCGTGGAAATTAATTTCAGTACGAAAATAAATCTTACTAACTCTTATAGTTTTTTTTTGCATTTTAGAAAAATTGTCTGGAAGATTATTAACCACTTTGTGTGTACATCAAAAATGAGATATGGTTTATGATTTTCACTGCATCATATAATTGTATTGTAAAGTTGAAATAACGTTTTTACGCCCTACTATTTTGTCTTGATGATAGATACAGGCATTCAGGATCCTGTGCAGGCGCACTTGGAGCAGTTTGCTCCAGGCGGCGAATTGCCAAGAAGCAAATATAAAAAAAATATATATATAAATAATGAATACCACACAAGAATCCCAACTGCTCCCAACCGTCTAGAGCTAGTGAAACTATGGGATCCTCAATTGGGGTATATTGTGAGGCTGAAAGTAGTGAAGAGGGAAGGAAATAGGGAAAAGAAGGGTTGGGAAGTAACTGGCTATTTAGATCTGGTCACCAAACACGGCTAAAGCCATTCCAAGCAACGTTTCGATTCTAAATGGTAGTTTTTCACCAGGGCGATACTTTAAGTATCTACCACTTTGGAACGTGCCGCAAATATTCTTTATGTTATTTTATATGAATTAAATGTGTTATGACACATTTTAATTAAATAAAAAATATTGGCGCACGCCGGGTTTGAACCCGCGACCTTTGGATTCGTAGTCGAGCGTCTTACCACTCGGCTATGGAGGCCGTCAATATACTCGTATGATCAATGGTAATACAAAATAGATATAATATGATATGATCAAAGATAATACCAAATAAGAGTGTTTTTTACGCGCCCAGCGCCTTTTTTATTATATTAAATGAATGAATGAACCATACTATCCATCGATGACAATCGTATCCGTAACTTCCTGACCCGACGGCACTGAATGGAAATTCACACCTCTCTTTTTATACTTCGAATTTTGATAAGGGCGACAACAATTTTATCTGCGCCAGGCGCCGCGTCGTTCGGTTCAGGGCCGGGCCTTAGCACAGGCATCGAGAAGGAGAAACTAAGACGACTCAATACCTCAAAAGTCAAACAATACGATTGTTGGTTGCCAAGATGAAATATTGGAATCGAACACGGAATGGGTTTTCCAGCTTCAGATGAATGTATAAAGTGGACCATTCACTCACCGAAATAGTTCACTTTCCAGGCAAATAATTTGAGCCCCGAAAATAAGTTCAAAACAATATTGCTTCTCAGAGTGAAGAACCAACGAGACGGCGAACAAAGGCACTTCATGCTATTTTTCCTCTCAACAGCGAAAAACAACGAACGATCTACAAATCATCTTCCTACTCTTTCGATCGAAATTCAACTGTCAGTTCAATTGTTTGTCTATTGTTCTTGTTTTATATTGCCTCAATGTGATGGTAAGGTAGGTAGGAAACATAGATAAGAGTTTAAACCTTAGAGTACACAGAGTGGTACATAGATGTAAGAGTTTTTGCCGGAAACGTACTCTATGGTTTCAAACATGTCGACATAATGTTGTTTATTCGTATAAATGTTTAGTTGTGTCGAATTCAACGATCATCCTTACAGTACATAAAAGCATGATCATGTATTTAAAAAAACCCGCCGAGTGATTTATCGCAAGCCGTGTATGTTTTGGGTAAAAATAATTAGCTCTCTCTCCATACATTGTTTCTCCAAGGTTTAAACACAATATCTCTTTGAAATTCAACAATTATCGTGCATGATCATTATTTAAACAAACCGCCGATCGATTTCGGCACATCCGTGCATTTTTCAGGAAAAATAAAAATTAACTGATTTGTAAGTTCGTACAAATAAGGTGAAATCTCGAAAATTATAGTATTTTAAAAATGATTCATTAAATTAATGGTAACACGAACCAAATTAAAGTGATGGATCTTCTACTGGTGCTTTCTCCTATCGGATGTTGGCTATCATGAGAGCAATGTTCACCCTGCAGATAGCACATCCCGTAACAACGTATTAATAAAATATTTAAAAAAAAACCCTGAATAATGAATCCAATAATGTTTGATTATTATATTGATAATATGTAGTTACAATATAATACCTTGGGCATATGGTTTGATTAAAAAAACAATTTTATCAAGCATATAGAAACTATTTCCAATAAGGCTTTGAAAATGTTAAGCTTTATTATAAGAATATCTAGTGAATTCAATAATGTCGATACTATCAAAACATTTTAAATGTCAATTTTAAGGAGTCATATCGAGTACAATTCCACAGTTTGGTTTCCAAATTTTGATGTTCATTCAAAAACTATTAAAAGAATCCAAAATTATAAGATATGTAAATTTAAGAATCGGTAATCCCATAGAATGCCTAAATTACGATTACTTACTGTATTCAATATTTAAAAAAAAAAATTTGAACTGATTTGTGATTTAACGTGCTTGTCTAAAATTATTAATTCACTGTTTTATACCCCTGAATTTATATATTCAATTGCATTTATATACCTGGCAGGACAGTTACAAGACAGTACCTACTATATTATTGTGACAATTCTACTTCAACCTCACAATATTACGCTCCTATGCGACGAATTCAACATCTGGGAAACAAATACTCCGATGTTTTTGATCTATTTAGTACGTCAATATCACAATATAAGCGTAACCTTAGTAAAGTTTTTTTTGCCTAGTAGAGCCTTAGATGAATTAAATAATGTAGATACGTTACTGAGACAACGCGCCTGGTTGCACTAAACCATGTCAACGAGACATACCTTCGAAACACGCTTCATATAGCATTCCCTTCCGCACGCACATATTCTTTGAATTGCTATCTTTTTCATACGCGGGTGAAACATTTAGTGGTGCAACCTTGGAGAGAGAACTAAGTATTTTTACTTAACCGATACAAACTTGCGATAAATCACTTTCTCCGGGTTTTTACGTCGTACACCATGAGAGAGAAAGAGACAGCAAATATACTCCGCTTCTACGCACTGTCACAATGATCTTGGGTTCCTTGGTCACCGCGGGACTCAGCCCACATTTTTATTATGCCACTAAACTTGACACAACTAAACGATTTTTTAGGTTAGATGCTATATTTTTGTTGATATCAATACTGTGAAAAAGTGGTCATACGAATAAACAAAATAATTATGTCGATATGTGATATGAATCGATGTATAAATACCCTAGCCTTGGTCTCAGCCAAGCCTTGGTCTGCCGAGTCAGGTAAAAATCATCAAAAACTGACTACACTGCCTTGGATTGATACCACTCTATATACTCTAAGGGTGCAACATTAGTGGTGCTACATTTTTCGTAAGATTTGTACAAATATGACGTGTCTTGTATTTTATGTCTATGAGTAGAATTAATTTATTTGAACTATTAAACTCTGGATGTACCTCCTATTCACTACTATTTTTTTTTTTATTCCTTGTACGATATGTTTGCACTGGTTATGAGTAAATTATTTTTTTTAAATGTAAATATTTGTGTAAAAGCCTAAATAAATAAATATACAATAAGTAATATACCGAGCGTAAATAAATAAATTACTCCTTAGGTAATTTCGCATTATAAATTTCGCTCCTCATTCTGTGACCAAGAAATTTCAGTGATAAATATAGAAGTCGCAAGAACTTTTCTCAAAGCGACAAAATTTCTAAAAATAATCAAAGAGTTCTTTCAATTGGCAATTGACTTTTTCTACCCCTTTTCGCAGTATCTAGTCTAGATCGTTTCCGAATCAATTTGTTTTCGTATCCAATCCAATCAGGCCCCGTTTATCTGTTGATTTTTTCATCGCTTCCCGGGTCCCTGGGCCCATTTTTGTAAATCGGATTTATCTGAGGTTTCAGCGTTTGACCCCATTTAATCGAAAGCCTTTCAGTGTAAGTTCTTCCTCGGCCGATGGAACCAATGCCCGATATAAGGCAAGATTTAACAGGGCTGTGAAAAGCAGCTCTGAAAGTTAGTCATATTTAGTTAAGTTAAAGTTTACTAAAGGGTAGCAAATTCTACACTTAATCTGACTCGTTTGAACTATTTTCATGAGACACTTTGACCTCACTAGTCATTTGTCGCAACCCGATCAGTTGATATTGGGAGGTGGGTCAAGGAAGGGGCTTAAAAGAAAAGATTTGTGAATGGAAAGAGTCAAAGAAAGTATTATGAATTTTCAAAAACTATTTTGACATAGCTGGAGAAAACGGTTCAGGCCTCAATAGTCGAGTGGTAAGACGCTCAACTACGAATCTGGAATTCGCGGGTTCAATCCGGCGTGCGCAAATAAATTTTATTTAATTAATATGTGTCATAACACATTTAATTAATATATAGTTTATCTGCAGCACGTTCTAGTGGGGTAGATACTCTACCTATAGCCCTGGTGAAAGACCACCATTAAGAATCGAAACGTTGCTAGAATTAGCTTTAACCGTGTTTGGTGACCAGATCGGAATAGCCAAGCACTTTCCGACCTTGCTCTTCCTCATTTCCTTCTCCTCCCCACTAGCTAGCCTTCAGCCTCACAACATACCCCAACTGGGGATGCCATAGTCTCACTGACTCTAGACAGTTGATAGCAGTTGATTCTGTTGTATTGGTATTCAGTATAAAAAACAGAATAAAAAGTTGGCTGCTCCAGATATAGCTGGAGAAAACGGTTCAAACCAAGCCGGGTGATAACTTTTAATATCTCAATATGTGAAAGTGAATGTTTGTCTGTCTGTCCTCGATTTTCTCGAAAATTACTTGACCGATTTCGTTGAACATAGCACAGTTTGTTCTTATTAGTGACGGGAAGGTTTAAAAAGTAGTTTGAATGAAATCCAATCCAAAACTGTTGAAATAACGTTTTAAAATTAGAATGCAAAACATTGAACCCGCCATGTTGTATTGAGGTTAGCCCATAGATATACCACTCTGGCTAGCCACGGATTAAATATTCCACAGACGAAGGTTTGTTTGGGTAGAATATTTTGAAAATTGAAAACACAAGTAGGTACCTACTTAAGAACTTTTCTATTTAGATACGTATTTTTCGTTTTTGTGGCAACCTTACAACCATCTACATTATACATGTTATGTGTATAACTGTGCCCCACTATCTACCCTGCTGACATTGAAGACAGTAGCCCCGACTGCCAACTGCCCACTGCCGCTGAGTGTTCTGCTGTAGATGGGGAACATTTGACGGTCTTCCGAGCGATGAGCGGTGATCCGCAACCAACTAGGGTGTCCTTTTAATCACAATAAGTAGCAAGCAAGTTGCTATATCTGAATCACCCTGTCCACTACTCACTAGAAGCGTTAAGGGTTTTCGGTAGTGCATATTTTAAGGTGTAAACGTGTACATCGACAGTCCCAACGAACGATGTTGGATGTGACAATTAATAACTTTGCATTAGAGCTGCTTAAAGTTGAAATTTTCCGATGAAATAAATAGGAGCTTATAGAAAATGTTTCAACAATTCATAGTATTAATACGCTAATCCGTCTTCTGTCCATGATTCGAAAAATATAAATGCTAATTTTCGCTCATACGTAAAAAAGTCTGAAATTTTATTCCGATTGCGCTACTTAACGATTTACTCATTATGTCCCTTTTGACGTGTGTGTAAAGACTAAACTGTAAACTAGTACTATATTATTGTTCTCAAAAACGATAAATTTACAAGAGATGGAAGGGCTGATAAGGATTTTGAAAGCAGGGTGAATGCAGGAAACTCCATCAATGTGGGACTGAACGCTGTTAGCGCAAATAAAAAAATGTCCAAAGAAGCGATTTGATTTATAGCAATGAGGCTTGGAACTGGCAGAAGAAGGATGAAAGTAGTTATGAGATCGATGAGGCGTTTGTGCGGTAAAACCATGTTAAAAATGTGCATATCTGGAAAGAATTCAAAGTTTATGTAACCGTAATGAATAGAATTAGGAAAGGGACGCTTAGATGGTTTGAGCATGTTGAGCGGATGAACGAAAAAGGAGTGTGAGAAGAATATATAACGCGAAAGTGAATGGAAGAAGAAGTCGGGGAGGCCCGAGGAAGCCATGGCCCATTCAAGTGAATCAAATACTTAAGTCGGGCCACGTAAAGTCAGAATAACAGAAGAGTATGTATAAGACGATGTATGAACGTGAATGAAGCAAGGAGTGTGTGCCAAAACAGAGTTGTATGGCGGCCTATCCTCTCTGCCTACCCTCGCGGAGAAATAGCGTGAATGAACAGCTTTGATACAAAGGCACCAATTCGGACATCCGACATTGTTTGTTGGGCGTTAAAGAGGAATCTTTAAACGCGATGCCTTTTTCAATGGAATCTACCAGGAGTGCGCTCGTGGCAGTTTTAGCCTATTTATTAGGTTAAAATCTATGGGTTACTGTGTGTACATACTTTTTGTTTAAGACATAAAATTTCTTGTTCTTCCTCTATCATTTTTCTTTATCCTTCTTGTATTTGATGTTTTTTTATTTTGTACGAAAATTATTTGTTTTTTTTTAATGTTTTTTAAAGAAAGACAAACATTACGAATAACCTGAAAATATTTTAAAAAAAACTTCCTACTACCATCATAATAAGCGGAAAATGTTGCTTGTGCTATGATGGAGGACTTAGCTTTGTGAGGAATTGAGCCCACGACGCCTGGGTAAGAATCCGATGCGTTTGCTCACTCAGCTACTAACCGATTTTTCGAACCCAATACATGGCATATATTTGGTATTTCTTGTATAGCATGTGATGAAGATTGGTTTGCAACCTAAGTAATATATTTTTTTGTAGCCTGCATAGTCGAGTGGCAAAACGCTCGACTACGAATCCAGAGGTCGCGGGTTCGAACCTGGCATGCGCAAATAATTTTTATTTAATTAATATGTGTCATAACACATTGAATTCATATAAAATCAAATAAAGTATATTTGCAGCACGTTCCGGAGTGGTAGATACTCTAAGTATTACCCTGGTGAAAGACCACCATTCAGAATTGAAACGTTGCTTGAAATGGCTTTAGCCGTATTTGGTGATCAGATCTGAATAGCCAGATACTTCCCAAACTTCCCCTTCATAATCGCCTTTATCTCCCACTACCTCCAGCCTCACAACATACCATATTGGTGATGCAATAGTCTCACTGGCTCTAGACGGTTGGGAGCAGTTGAGAGCACGTAAAAAAATAAAAACATTTAAATATATATTTATTTTTCTATAATATATCGCGTGTTGTTAATCTGTAAATGTTGAGTCTGAATAAAAAAAAACTATTTATGCGGTTATTGTGTTTTACATCTTATAAATGTTTTGAATTTAAAACTTTTTTATTACAGTATAGTCAAGTTTAGTTATAAGGTTTTAGTATTCATATGCTCCCTAACCTTCTTCTTCCATGTTTTTTTTCTTCTTTCTCTTCTTTATTTCCTCCTGCCCCACAACATTTCTGATTTGAAAGTGCCACTGTCTCACTAGAAAAAAAAGAGTTTATATATTGCTCTCACATAAATTCAGTTTTTTTGCGATCATAACAAAAAAGGTGATACGATATTGAAGCACAATACAACACGAGATTTAGAATATTTATTTTTATAGGATTCATAAATATAAAGTGAAAACTGAACAATCGAAAACATCGCTCGAGTAAAACCTTAAATTTAGGAACTACTACAAGGTATAATAAACTTGTGCATTACCTTTTATATTATTGTACTCAACATCAGTGGCGGCTCGTGACTTTTTAGGTAACTAAAGTGCGGAGATTGAAACATATGACGTTATTGATGTTGTAACCTTTCGGCTACAAAAATTATATCGTTTTTTAAATCTTAGCACTCTAGCACCATACAAAGTTACGAGCCGCCACTACTCAACATATTTTTTTGTACGTAAACTTTGGTTAACTCTTACGCCAAGCTCAAGAAGCTTCTATTTATTGGTGTAGAAATATTTAACTTAAAAATTATCAAATGTACTTTATTTTTTCTTTAAATGATAATAATATGATGAAAAAAAGTCACTAAAAAATAAGGTGAATTAATTTTAATCATGACCTTGGAAATGTAACATTCATTTGCTTAAACACAAAGATTTTACATTCCTTTTTTGAGAAAATTCATTAAAAAAATGTTGATTTAGCGTGTGAATGTTGTATTCGGTATAATTCCATTATTATTGGGTATTATTTTAAACAATATTAAAATATAATTTTGTTAAATAAAAAAAAAACGTGTTAAATTTAACTTCGTATGTTTTTGTGCGTTGGCCATCATTTTATAGTAAAATTGTTATAATTGGATAGAGTTAATTTTTAGGTTTAAAAATAGATAAAATTAAACAATAATTATTATTATTTCAAATTTAAAATCCGATTTTTAGTCAAAAGTTCTGCTAGGTAATTATTTTTACGCGTGACAGCTGTTTAACCTTCTGAAGGCATTATCAAACTGTATATCAGACAGTTTAATTATGCCTTTAGAAGGCGAAATAGCTGTCACGCGTTAAAAGTAATCACCTAGCAGAAATTTAGACTGAAAATCGTTTTTTAAATTTGAAATAATAATAATTATTGTTTAAAATTAAAAAAAAACAAAAGAAAACCTTAAAAAATGGATAGAAATTTTTAACAATTTTCTAATAGTATTGTTTCGATACTGTCGCATATCACATCGTCTTGCTTTTCATCCCCTACGCGGTAAGGCGGAAGTAGTCAACAGAGAAGCAGGGTTAAGTGGCCGAACAGGTTAGGTAGGGGTTGGTGGTCGTTGGTTGTTGGTTAGTTACGAGGCAGGAGCAGGCGAACAGGAAGGTACACGATGGAAGGTGCTACTACCTGTAGGTCCTGTAGTGTTAGTGCTCCTTCCTGCACCCCCATCTCTCTACCTCCCCACCCCTCCTTACTCTGGTAGGGGATGGTCACGAAGGGTACACACATAAAAGAGAGCTGTGAAGTGATTGGTTTGCTGCTTTATTTCTGATCTGGGAAAACAACATCGTTACACAGTGGCTTTTCTGAAACCTTTTTTTCAAAATAAAAATATAATCGTTTTCGACGTACTTTACTATTTCTCATATTTAATTTTATTTCTTATCGTCATGTGATAAAAATAAGTATCTGTGCTCTATGTTAGTTCATTCCAACTGTTGTTTTTTTGTATTAATGGCATACGAACATAATCATTATGCACGCAGCGCCATGTGCAATTTCGATAAAAATATTTAAACAACAATAATTATAATTTTCAAATACTCCGTTATAACCCTTCTTTATGTTACATGCGTCATTTATGGTAAGAGAAATAAGGAGATGTTATAAATAAACTATCAGCCTTTTGTCAATGGTATTATAGACATCCTTGATTTAATTAACCTTATTGCCTTTCATATACCAACGAGAGCTACTCGATCCAAAATTCTATCTAGTTGTAATAATAATATTAGGATCGAATCTTTCAGTTACTCGCTTGTACACCTCGCTTGCTTGTGTTGGTAATACGTACGCAGAGGTGGCTGATGTATTTAACGGCACGGAATGTAGATTCAATAAGGCTTTAATATCATATATCTTCGATCAATGTTAATTTTAATGTAATTGAACAAACACAATGTGAAGTACGTTACACATAAGTTTACTAATTCTTACCTTTTGTATGAGCAAATAAGTTACACTTGTATCACTGAAAAATGTACTTTTATATTTAAAAGCCTACTTGGACGTAGTGCCCACGTGGACAGTTAAATTTATATATTTAAAATCTATATGAATTTGAAACCCTATTTAAAAAAAACCAGAAAATGGGTTATTGCCATAAAATGGGAAATGAAAGCCGCGATCGACCTTTTTTGGTTTTTTTTTTTTTACCTTAACTCCACACAAGTGGCCCTGAGGGAAGCTATTTTAGGATTATTTTTGCGGATGCTGAGTATAGGATCTTTTGACGAAAGGAAGGAGTGAATTTAGGTTTTGAAAAGGCTCATGTCACAGGAGGGAGGAAACACAGAGGCCGACTTTTTCAGACCAGCCTTGATTTCGAACTATAGATTTTAATAATTGGGTTATGTTAATAATAATTCCTCAGTTACAAATAATGAGTTTTTAAATACAAAAATAAAAAAAAATGGTTTGTGTGACTACTAGTGATAGTATAGTGATAGTAGATATTTCTAGGCAGGCGTACAACTTCATAGAATTAGTATTCAGTATGTAGATTAAACCCACCAATTGTGATCAACATACAACGTTGAAGTTCATATACAGTATTTAAAAAAACTTCATTTTTAAGTTTCATTAATGAAATAGTTGAAAGCTCCACTCTGTAAAGTGAACTGAGTATAGTTTGAAATGGAGGGCAATTAGTTTCTGGAAACTTTTGTTTGCGAGTAGAAAACGTTCTAGGAACCTCTCGGATATTGAATTAGTGAAGAGTTTAAATACCTTGTAAAGCCACTGATCACGAGGAAGATGTTACCTCGACAAAAAATATTAAATAAAATAACACACATGTTATTTATTTATTCAGGACATCAAGCTTAGAGTTAGGCTATTTATGTAACACGAGTATGTAGAGTGCCCACCATTTATGTTTATAATAATTAAATCGCATAAATGTATGTGTTACAAATATTTTCGCCCAATCAAAACCATTGATTTATATTTTATAAGCGCCCACCTTTCCATTAATGTCGCAATGCAAACAGTCAGTAAGACTTTGAAATAGAGATGGTCGATATCAGAATTGGGTGCACCTGCGATTTCAGTTACTGGTGACCGGCGAGGAACCGGTTATTTATCCATTGATACCGGATCCAAGTGCCAGAAAAGTTCTTCCAAGATAATTGTTTTCTATATATAGGAAAAAAATCTCATGGGGGAGGAGAAATTTCGTTTTCAGAGAAAAATTCTGAAAACGAAAAGAGCTGGAACTGGTTCCTCGCCAAAAAAATATTTCATGGGGGGAGAGGAGTTGCTAGCAATTTCCAAAACGAAAAGAACTAGAACTGCTTCCTCACCAAAAAAAAAACGAAAAGAACGGACAAGGATATAGGATATTTGACTATTTTGATTAAAATTATAAATTAACGTTAAACAATTATTTCCTGTTTATTTTCCAAAAATGACCATTATTTCACATCAAATTATTCTAACTTTCAACCAATCTTAAAACCTTTATTTAACCCCACTTGTTTACTTACTCGTTTTTTTTCCAATTTATGTTTTTTTCCAATAACCCACCTGTCAAAACCAAATTCTTTGCTTTTAAAAATAGAACACATTTAAATATAAAGGAAAATATCACAAGAAAGTACCTCCCTACACCATTTCGTTTTTTTTATTTGGATATTTTAAGGTTATTGAGGCGCGCACCGCACCAAACCAGATTCTTCAAAATATTCACTGGCTTTGCAAAAAAATGTCGCCGCAAATGTTCTAATAATTTGTAATAATTAAAAGGTGCTTTTACCACATAGGTATTCTTTTTTAATTATATTTTCAAACACTTAACTATTAAAGTAACTTCTCGGAAAATAAGTGAAATAAAGTACTTAAGCCATAAAACAATATTTCCTACTTCGTTGAACATTATACCTGCATTCAACAGTGCTCAAGTAGAAAATTAATCCATCAAAAAGCTCCATTACGGAAGCAAAGCGATAAAAGTTTCGTAAGAATCTCCATTCTGCCTCGAACTTTGCATGTTCATATTAATTACAACAAAATAAAGATTTTCAGAAAACCGGCGTTCGGCAAGCAAGTCGGGAAATTAATGAAGTTTCGTGCATTCATTGTAATAAACGTCACAAGAATATCGCTTTGTTTGAAGAAAGAGTCGTGAATATTTCACAGAATTTGTCTCTCCCCCATCTTTCTATTGCTACATTTTAGTCTGGTGCATTTTCACAATTATATCTTGTAGAATGTCCTTTGTAAATCACACCCCTTATAGATAATACGGGGAGGTTGGGGTGACTCGGGCTGGCCGCACTATAAACCGTATCTCCCGGCAACTTGCTAACTTTCCCCACCAATCTTCACGAGAGAGCACTCCGCATTAAACTGGTGTACCCTCTTTCCTCTACGCTCGCGAGATGACCCTCGAAGAGTTTCAAATGATTTATCTCGCACTGCGAATGTGAATTATTGATTTTATGCACGAGTTTACGACGTTTTTATTAATTGATGAATTCCAGTGATTATTATGATTATAGAACAACAAACGTAAATTCTGATTATAAATGTATATATGGTATTCATAAAATCAATAAATCGAATGAAACAACAGAAAATATAAACGTTCCGATTATGACGTCACAGTATCCGCCCGGGTCGGTATCGCGGATGAGATTGACAGCTATGTGACGTTATCTGATTCAAAATCCCTTGGCGCCACTTAAAACTGGGCCGTTTTAGCGATTTTTTTATACAGTATAGAAAATAAACAATCATACTAAATATATATACATATCATAATATTTCTCTTTTCCTAATTAAGGAAATGTTAATAACAAGGTTCATATAAATTATAAAGAAAGCATAAATATATACGCGGTAGGGTTCGATTGTTTCAATTGTCGTGTCATTAGAAGATTTGAAAAAGGTAGAAAGGAATGCAAAATGATTTAATCAAAATTACATTAAAAAAAACTGCTGTACCGTTGGCGAGAATTATTTAAGGCACAACGTCACTTAGCAAATAAAGCATCCACCCATCTAGTTAAAATTAGATATTTGTTAAAATTTCCTTGATATTATTGTAAAATATTTTGTGATATTGACATTCTGGTGTTGGCCTTTTTGTGCCCAGCTCCCGGGGAATATACTCGTACGTTGTTGTATTGACAAAGTTTTTGACGTAGGTTACTTTCACATTTCAAATATAAATTAGGCACAGGGTATTTGTAGCTTGTTCGTTATATCGTTTGACCATTTCTGCAAATATGAGTTACAATTAGGGGTTCTTTTGGTTGCCAATTTGACCAACTCCGTTGTCCAGCTGTTACCTTTTTTTATAAATTGTTTACATATGACATATACAGGAGGCCCTAATTTTTCATTTGTCATATTCGAGGATGCTATATGGGGAGTTGTTTTAGGCGTAGAAAGGATTTAAATCGATGTTGTAAGATGTGGGGAAAATAAAAGCTGGGAAATCGTTTCACAGCCGAGATGTTGAACACAAGAACGAGGGGTAAAAATAATTCTCATCAACCTTACATTAAAGTTAGGTACGCGCCTCTTGATTGTCTCCAGGAAATACCTCCACTGCTGCCATTATCCTGCTGTTTCTAAACACTTTGTCCTGCTGGTTAATTAAATAGGATATTCTTCGGTGGTCAAATTTATTTCATTCTTGCTACGTGTCCAGCCAAACGGACCCGCGTTACAGTTTTTTAATCCTTGGTGTTAACAACTCTTCAACAGTTTGTATGGCTCATGGTTATATCTCATCAGCCAGATACGATTTTCTTGTAAGCCTCCAAATGATCCAGAGAGGTAGATACTCTTATGTACCACCCAGGTGAAAGAACATTATTCAGAGTCGGAATGATGCTTGAAATGGCTTTAGCTATGTTTGGTGACCAGATCTGAATAGCCAGATACTTTCCAAACTTACTCTTTACCATATATTTTTCCTCCTCTCTACTTTCAGCCTCACAATACGCCCCAATCAGGGATGTCATAGTCCCACTGGCTCCCGAAGGTTGGGAGCAGTTACTCTATATCTTGGGAATAATATTCGTCTTAAGCCTCAGCACCCAAAATGACGCAGAACGTTACTTTTTAGCTTTCTAATACAAACAATACTACAAATGATTTATTTGTAAATTCTTCACGGGTAGTTAAGAAAATTTATACCGTTTCCAGTGAATAAGTATTTTTGTCTGTCATCTTTTTAATTCCATGAAAAACATACTAAAATGTCTGTAAAAGGTGCAGTTTGAAAACCAACAAAAGCAGTTTGAACGTTTTACCTAAAATTTCAGTGTGCATTTCACAAAGTATTAAAAAGATTACTGTTTGGGAATTGTATTTAATGGAAACCTTAGAAATTTTCTTATTTACCCGTATAGAATCAACAGATAAATAGTTTGTAGTATTGCATGCGTTTCATAAAGAATTGAGAAGATTACTGTTTAGAAATCGTATTCAATAGAAAATTTAAAGTTTCCTATCTACCCGTATAGAATTAACAGATAAATAATTTGTAGTATTGCTTGTATTAGAAAGCCAAAAAGTGTGTATTTTTGGGTGCTGACCCTGAAAATCTTCTTTTGTCAAAAATGTTCAAAACCTTTTCGCCATTCTAAAACTAATTTTTTATTTAAAAAATATTTTGTTACTTAAATTTTATCGCCAAGTATAACTTTAAGCTACATGTAAACAGTAGCGGCTCGTGAGTTTATAGTGTGCTAGAGTGCTAAGATTGAAAAATACGACATTGTTAGTGTTGTTATAGCCGAAAATGATATATATATAAAAACATATATTTAAATATTTATTTTAAAAAAATGGAATGAAGATTTTCAGGATTTTTCCGTTTTGGTGCACTGCACGGATTTCTGAAAAATCGTTTTAAAAAAATTTGAAATTATGAAAAAAAAAAAATTTTTTTTCGACTGCAACAACATCAATAATGACGTTGTTTTTTCAACCTTACCACTCTAGCAAACTAAAAAGTCACTGCATGTAAATCAATACATAAATTCTGAAAATATTTTGATTGCCTTCTGAAAATTACCATATATTTTTAGTACGTTTACTGAGTATAAAGAACGATGTTCACTCGCAATAAAATACTCATTGTCCTGCATTCAGGATTGATATTTTATCTTGAAAACAATACAGGCTCACTGTGTAGATGCCTATCGCTAGGTATTGTGTAGAACTTGGCGAAATGGTGGCGTTTCCTTTACCGGGGCAGACAAAGGGATCGCCATTTTAATTTTTATCGGTTGAGTGCATGTTAAAAGCTGGGTCAACAATGGCAGCGGACCCTCGCGCTTTGGAAGGTCGGCTTTGCTGCGGGTTCAAAAGATTTTATATCTGTTTTAAATCCACTAAACTCGGCGCCCAGAGAACACCAATTAAAAAATATATATTTTTTAGAACGAAGTATAAAATATATTAATAGTAAATTGGAAGGTTGCTAGGGAGTTTTTTGTTTGTGCTATTTTACTAATTACAAAAAAACGGTTTTATGAATTGTACCCGATTTTTTATAGTAACGCTTAGTAGTATTATCTTATTATAAGTAAAACGTAGAAAATCCGTATGAAGCAGCAAACATTTTGAACTTTGAACAGATTTTTATGTCATGAATTTCCTAGTCAACGTAACAGTGCGCCAACGTAATTTCAATTGTGAGTTGTGGAGCTTTGGAATATCGATGTTAATGTAAAAAAACGCCATACTTGTTTCACCACGTTATGAGAAACGTGTTTTTTTTATCTACTAGGTATAAATTAGAAGTATTGAGGATTACCTACACCTTCAAGCTGACGTCGATAACATTTCTGAATGGATTCGACAAAACCAACTTCATTTCAATATCTCTAAATTTGTAGTCCTATCATTTACCAGAGTATTTAGTCTCACCTACCACAGGTACACTATGCTCGATCATAATCTTAAACGCGTTTTCTCTATAAAGGATCTTGGAATTGTGTATGAAAGTAAGCTTGCATTTTGTGTTTATGTCGAGGGGGTGTGCCAGTCGGCACTATTAATGTTAGGGTTTGTTCTCCGAGCCGTCAGAGTTTTTCGGGATACCCGAACTCTGAGAATACTCTACTTCTATTTGGTTCGCAGTAGGCTGGAGAGTGACTCGATTATTTGGGATCCTCGTGAGGTGGGGTACTTCCTCGTGTTGCAGAGGGTTCAGAAAAAGTTTCGGAGATTTCTTTACATGAGGGAGTGCGGCCACTATCTGTGGCTCTACCCAACGCACTTTCTCTTGGACATGCTCAGATTTCACTCCTTGGAGCTCAGGAGAGAGGGGTATGCCGCCATTCACTTCTTCAGACTGCTGCGAGGCTATATTGTAAACCCTGCTATTTTAGAGCGCGTAAGTCTCTATGTTCCTGATGACTATCCAAGACAGCGTCTTCATAAATTATTTTATCTTCCTGCCTGTAGGACCAACCTGCCGATGGTTCTGCCGGTGGGGAGGAGTATATTGGTCCTGAACAAAATCTCTTCCGATATCGACATATTTCACGTCAGTGAGGAGAGATTCAGAAGTGAAATCCTATTGATTCTTGAAAGAACTTCTCCTCATCGACCTGATCATAACCACTGCCTATTTTTTTTTGTAAATTGTCCTTTTTTTCTTGTCTTGCATATCTATATGGTACCTTAATTTGTATTTATTTTACAAATATAACATAAGATTTCTTATATGAATAAAATTAATAACAGTTTGTCTTGTATAAGAAATTCAATAAAATAAAATAAATTATTAGTTGGATATCTAACTAACTAGAAAACCCTCGCAGGGGTAGGTAAAGACGACAGACCGCCATATAACCCTGTCTTGGCACACACTCCTTGCTTCATTTACATTCATACATCGTCTCATATAAACTCTTCTGTTATTCTGACTCTTCACAAGGCCTGACTCAAGTATTTGATTCACTTGAACGTGCCATTTCTTACTCGGGCGAGCCCGACTTCTTATTCCATTTACTTTCACGTCATATATTCTTTTCATACTACTTTCTTCGTTCATTCGTTCTACATGCCCAAACTATATAAGCGTCCTTTTCTAGATCCTTGCATTCTTAAGGATATCCACATTTTTAACACGGTCATACATGGTTTTATGCACATACGCCTCAGGGATATTATTTCTACAGCATTCAGTCTCTTTTATTCTTCTTCTGGTAGTTCAATGCCTCACTGCCATTAGTCGGGTTTGGTATAAGCACTTCATTGTGAACTGCTAGCTTCGCTTCTTTGAACATTTTTTTATTTGCGCAAACAGCGTTCTGTCCTCCATCAATGGAGTTTCCATTTTCAATTTAGTTTTTAGAAATATTTTTTTGAGTGATTTATTAGCTCTTAATATTGTTGCCTAACTTTGAGTGCTTTTATTATTTATTGGTGTGTTTGTTGTACTAGCATTATTTATAATTAAAAAATGCAAGTATTTTTATATCAGTTCGCTACTATTTTTTTGTTCCGTTTAGTTTATTGTGGTAAGCTCATGGAGTGTTTGTACATTCTTGTAGCTTATTAAAAATCTAAACAAAAAACAGAATTAATTTTATTACGTAATTTTTTTGCTCCCTGGCAGTATAAATTTGTATTCGTCTATAAAACTTCATGTATCTTTTGTAATAAAAACAATTGTTGACATATTATTCCTGTGAGTACAGTATTATACATTTTTTGTACGTAGGTCAGTTTTTAACACTTGTTTACAGAAACTGACACCAGGGGAATCAGTTTTACATTGAGCTGTCACGGTTAGTCGAATTATTTTAGTGCTTGTTTAAAAACATAATTATTGTGATAATCAATGACGCTACAAATACATATATACGTGTGTAAGATCATTGGTGATAGTGGATTCAGGTATGTGTGTTTTTGTATATTATTATTTCAATGAGTGTCGTAATTTCATCCAATAATAACATTATATGTCGAAATTGTAGGGTATCGAAAAATATACAATTGTACACATATTATAATTATAAAACTTTTTTTTACTTATTGCTTGACGGTACAAATATGTACCAGGTAAATTTTTCCTCTAAAGTGTTTTCCGAAAATTAAAAAAAAATCAGAGTGATTTCCAAGTTATAAATAACAAGTTATTTCTAAAATGATCTATGCAATCCGCTTATTCATTGTCTAGGGAACAAAGGGTTTATATTTAAAACACATTGAATTGCATCTTAAGGAATTGACTAGGAAAATAAAATTCATCTTATTATTTAAAAGGTTTATTTATTTTTATTATAATACTGCAAAAGAATCCCAACTGCTCCCAACCGTCTAGAGCCAGTGAGACTATGGCACCTCAATTGGGGTATGTTGAAAGGCGGAATGTAATGGGGAGGGGCAGGAGATAGAGAAAAGAAAGGTCGGGAAGTACCTGGCTTCTTAATTTGTAAATAGTGAGATTTTTTATAGAGTCCCAACTGCTCACAACCGTCAGAAGTCATTAAGACTATGAAATCCCCAATCGGGGTATGTTGTGAGGTTGAAGGTCGTGGGGAGGAGAAGTATGTGGGGAAGAGGAAGGTTGGGAAGTACCTAGGTATTCCAATCTGGTCACCAAACATTGCTAAAGCTATTTCAAGCAACCTTTCGATTCGGAATATTGGTCTTTCACCAGGGAGAAAATAAGAGTACCTACTGCTTTAGAACTTGTCAGAAATATACTATGTATTGTTTTTTATGAATTAAATGTGTAATGATACATATTAATAAAATAAAATTTATTTGCGGACGCCGGGTTAGAACCCGCGACCTCTCGATTCGTAGTCGAGCGTCTTATCACTCAACCACGGAGGCCGTCATTATTGTAGCTTATAAAAAATATTAACTTAAAACAAAAATAATTTTTTGTTATATTTCAACATCCGTAAATAAAACTATTTTTTTAAGGCACTGACCATGAAAAGAGGTTTGGATTCATCTCATTATATAAAATATAAAATGGTAGTTGTATTAGAGACAGTGAAAAGGCATAGTTATCCAGACAATTGAATCCGTGGCGCGTGTAGCGTGGCGCGTGGTGCACGGGGTGACCACGCGAGGTGGCCTGCGTGACCATGCGTGTCCTTACGTGGCGTGACCGTCTATTCATTTGAGTTGCAGTTGGTGGAAATTAAAAAGGATATATTTATAAGGATATAAGGATATAAGGATATAAGGATATAAGGATATATAGGAAGATATTTATTTATTAATTTACTGCAATAAGGTGTTTTCATAAATGGGAAATATGGTACTGTTAAAAACGTGAAGAATATTGAAAGATAATTTTTTAAGTAATTATTGATTTAAAAAATGCTCCAAAATTACTTATGCCTAAAACGGTAGAAATTTCATTTTCTTTTTATTTTTTGTAGTGAGTACCGAACAAGAGTCCTTACTCAGCCTCTCAACATTATTGGGAATAACTATTGGGGATGCCATAGTCTCACTGTCTCTAGACGGTTGGGAGCAGTTGAGACTCTTGTACGGCATTCACGTAAAAAAAATTCCTCCCAATCGTCTAAAACCAGTGTGACCATGGCATCCTCAATTTGGAGTACTTTCTGAGACTGAAGGTAGTGGGAAGGGGAAGGGGAGGTTGAAAAGTACCTGGCCATTCATATTTGGGCACCAAATACGGCTAAAGCCATTTCAAGCAACGTTTCGATTCTGAGTTGTGGTTTTTCACCAGATCGATACTTAGAGTGTCTACCACTCTGGAACGTGTCGCAAATATACCACACATTATTTTATATGAATGAAATGTGTTATGACACATATTAATAAAATAAAATATATTTGCTATGACGTAGGCACCGCTACTGGTGGCTAGCACAACTGTCATCGGGACCCGGAAGTGCCCGCAAACGTTGGCCGGTGTGTCGTCACAAACGCCCTCCACACGAACGTATCGTTTAGGCGGAAAATCAAAATATGCAAAATATAAATCGCTGTCGAAAATTTATTCGCTAACGTAAAAATAAATTATAAAACCGTTATTTTTCAAAGAATAAAAAAAAAACGGTGAAAATACCCATCGGGAACTTGCTTAGCAACTTGACGTTTTAAAATACCAAAGTTCCATCTGACACCCCACTGCTATGCGATAATAAACTTTGGAGTAGCTTTCAATAAAACCCATTATCGCACGACATTGCCGTGTCAGATAAAACCTTGTTATTTCAAGGGGTCGAACTGTTATTTGTAAGTCGGAATATAGAAGGATAATTTTTAAAATTGGCGCAATAATAATGGATATATTTATTCAGAGTGTATTTACACATATTGCATACCTATAGACCGATTTTTTTCAATTATTTTTTAAAGTTTTTTGTATAACCCCCTAACGAATAAAATGCAAATGATTGAAAAAGATTTTCTTTTGATTTGACGGCATCATTTAAATCACAAACCGGCAACCTATACGTAGGTGTTTTCGTAAGAGAATCCCTGTTTATTTTCCGTCTAATTGTTAATTAAATATTCGTAAATTTCAGCACGATTCACACAGCCACCGAACAAACAACTCCAATCTAGAAGATTTTCCGAAATATGCAGTTCTCCACTCCAAACTTAATGAAACACAAAAGTAATTTTATCTTGTCGAGCGTCTAGCTGGGCGAGCTGCAGCAGTTAAATTTCCTGTAATGTTGTCATCAACAGTCATCAAGTCGCGGGATGAAATCCTGTGTTTGACTTGTTACGTGCTCCGTCTATTACGAAAGTTAGCGAAGCACCTACCTCGCTAAAGCTGGCAATGCAGCTCGACAACTTCGACAAAGCATCATTATACGTCACGCGCGATGGTGGAGACTGGAAGTTATAGCCCTACAAGGGGATGGCGAACCTAATTATTCAAGCGTGTCAAAGCACATGCAAATTATTATCAAAAAACTGTCTTGTCTTCAACACAAGACAATTTGTGTTAGATGAATAATCTTCTTCGTGTCCTCTCTCTTCAGGGCAACCTTTACGTTACAGAGGAACTGTACTCGTACGAGTCACGTACGTTTAAAGCCTACTCTTTGCGTCATTACGTCTTTCATCAATCTTCTTCTGGATTAGCAGTAGGGTAATATGTATTTGTCGTTTCTTCTTTTTATATACAATCTAATTTTTGAGTATTTGGTCAACGAATTCAAAATTGGTTATCTTACCCATCTGATTTTTTTTGAGGATGCGTCTATTTATCCACATTGCAAAGGCTTTCTATCTATCGTGTTAATGCTTGGTTTACTGTCCAGGTTTTAATGCCATACAGATTTGTAAAGAAAACATAACAGCAAACCACTCTGTTTCATAAATTTAGTTTGAGGTGATGTTTATAATTAAATATTTAGACAATTTATTAAACAAACAACATATTTACTATGTTAAAATTGGAATTAACTTTAAAGCACTAATGCTTATTTATTATTAAATATTTGAATAATAAATTAATAATAATTTCACGACTTGATAATAATAATAATCTCGACTTGATATTAGTGTAATACAGTGTATTTCTAATTGCATGATGTGAACATTTTGGAAATGGATTGATGACCTACCATTTATTTTGTATCTGTCAGTATGTATTTAATGTTGTCACTCTGTCAAATGTTCCAAATAAATAAATAAATAAAGTCGAAAGATCTTCCGTATTGAAAAAAAATAGATATTTATCCAAGACACCATCTAGATAATCAATATGTATTCGGGTAGAACTTTGAATGTCATCAAAAGATGGCAGCCTAAAATTGTAAGAAATTCAAATATTGATAATTTTCAATAAAAGTATGGGATCGTTTAAAAATGCCGCTTTCTAATGAGGTCTTGATGGAATTGGCAGAGTGTTACTCCCGAATAGAGTAGAGGTTCCGAGTTGTTCTTTTTAGTTTCTGGCTTTTTTTCTGTTTCACATTTGTGTTTTAGATTATTAATATTTAGAATATTATGTTTGCACACCTGCCTCCGTTCTGCTTCCACACACGGAAGTTAGACTGTGTGATGGCGTTATAGAGAAAATTAACAACTCGCAGAGCGATGAAAAGCGAGATCTAATTCAAGTTAATAAAGAGAGAGTTAGAACTTTTCCGATAAGTTTACCATCTCTGACCTAGCATCTATGGGGAGAGATGCTATCCCAGTAAATTCAATAATGTAATGATTCGACTCGACGTGTAACTTAGATCAATCGAGCAAATGCTTTGTGTAGCTTTCGAAGTAACATTCCAACTGTCAACGGTCGTTGGCCATAAATATTGTGGGTGACAATTCTATTGTTTCGTATATTTTATTTGGGAGACCAACAGTTATACAGTATTGAGTAAATGCATACAATAAATTAATAACAGAACTTTAACCACTCAACTACTATTTACGATATGATTACGAATTCAGAGGTCGCGGGTTCAAATCCGGCATGCACAAATTAATTTAATTTAATTAATAAATGTCTTTATACAATAAATGTACATAAAATTTTATTATGTATATTAGCGACACGTTTCAGAGATAGTTTCGTAGATTCTTCAAGTATCACCTTGGTGAAAGACCACCATTCATAGTCAAAACGTTGCTTGAAATGGTTTTAGCCATGTTTGATGAACAGATCTGAATAGTCAGGTACTTCCCAATCTAACCTAACCTAACCCAACCTTCCTCTTCTCCATCTCCATACCCTCCCCACTGCATTCAGCCTCACAACACACCCCAATCGGGGATACTCGCCTACACGTTATGATACGCGAAATAAATTGACATAACTCAACGGTTTATTACGTTACATGTTATATATATTTTTTAACAACACTGTGAAAAAGTGGCTGTACGAATAAACAAAAACATCATGTCGACATGTGCTATGAATGGATGTATTAATACTCAAGCCCTAGTCCTAGCCACGCCCAGGTCTAGCCGAGCCCGGCAAACCTTGTAACAACTGACTACAGCTCTCTCTACAGCGCTCTCTCTTGAATATTATTGCTCTGAGGGTAGTACTGAGTATTTGTCAAAAGTTACAAAGATTCTATAGATCGCCTAAGTGACTCTAAGGAGTGCGGTTCAGAGTAAAATGTATCAAATTGTGAGAAGTATATGTTATAAATATGTGATACGCGATAGAAGGAGCAGTTTTGCTTCGAGTTGCTGTTGCATCGAGGGAGACTAAGAAGTTTATCTGTTACGAACTCGTAGTTGGATATGTTGTAGAAGTTTCGGGCAATCTGCGATGGACCTAGCAATTTTTGCAGTTTTTGCAAGAGTTACATTTGTCGAGATTCTCTGATTTTCCAACGACAAAATATTGCAGAACGCGGCTGAATATTTGGGATTTAATTATTTATTACATCTGTATAATTTTTGTTGACTTTTTTTACCGTGTCTGTCTCACTTGGGATATCATGTGTGGAGTCAGGCAAGCTTTCAAATATTTTTATTTTAACATTAATTTATTCAATGACATTCGTTTAATAATCAGAATTAATAACACGAGGACGACTAACTATCTACGAAAATCTAAGTATCGTAAGAAACGATATTGAACACTTTCTGATTATTTGAATTTGTGTTTGTTACTGTGGGTTCAATATTCAATTATGCTTGTGAGCTGCGGATATAAGCTAAATACAAGATTTTCGTGCGGATATAAGCTAAATAGAAGACTATCGAATATACGCTTAGAGTCTAATGTCACTTCCAAATTACTATCCACTGTTTTATTCATTAATAATGAGCCGTTCAGGGTGTAATCATAAATAATAACATTTTTGTTTTATATAAAATTAACGACGAAACATTTTTCGACAGTGATTTTAAAATAATAGTGATGAGCACAACCTAAAAATAAAATTAAAAAAAACTCAGAGGATTGAGGTGTGCCTGTATTTTTTCACAATAATCAGGAAATTTGACAGAATAGAGTACCTTCGTGTCGTCGGAATTACGTAATGATATGTAGTTCAAGAAGTATGAGCTTATATCGTTGATATAAATAAGAAATGAAGACCCCACGGCAAGAACCTGTCAACTAACTGTCGAGTCATTCTGAGATATTTAGTCTTTTGCGTCTTGTCAAAAAAGTGTGTACCATTGCAAATTCACTAACTGTTTTTCATGAATGTTATAGCTAATATACTAAATTTAAAATATAATTTAGCACTTTAAGGCATTTCTGCGTTATAATGTAATTATTGTAGATAACATGTTCTTACCATTAACAAAATATTTCAGCTATAACAAACTTTGCAGATAATATTTTCAACTCTTTGATTTTCCATGTTCGTGCCATTTTCATGATCTGAAAATGTGTTTATTGGATAGAGGGTACCAGAAATAGTTTTGTAAGAATACTAACGCATTTTTGACAAAAATGTTAGTTAACAGGTTCTTGCTGTGGAGTCTTCAAAATAGTAATGGCCCCAATAAGGATTCTTGGGGTACGCCAGCCGGAATGTTTACCCAGTGTGATTTAATGCTATCTGCAACTCAACTTCACTACATAGGATGAGGGTCATCTGAGAACGTCACTGTGTATGCCGATTTAAATAAGCTTAATAATAATAATAATACTTGACTAATTTACCTAGCGCCATTTTTATAAAATATCTCCTCAGGGGCACCTAACAAAACTTAAAAGCTAAAACTAAATTTACCATAAAACCATCTAAATACCTAAAGCTTGTATGATAGGAGGTCGTAATCGCTCAATATGTTTTCGTTTGGTAACATTCGCATAACGTTATAACAAGCACGATCTAGGTACGTAGTCACAGCATCCCTTTTATAAAAAAAAAAACAACCTTTGAGAAACATTTTTGAGATGTGATATGAAAGCTTCTAATAACATTGATTGTTTTTTTTAAAAAGTATTTTTTGTAAAAGAATCTTGTATTTTTTGATTGATTGTTTACACTCAATTAAAATGGCTAATAATTGTGTTCATTAAAGAGAGAGAGTTGTTGAACCTTCAAATAAAATTACCACCGCAACCCTAATAAAATCGCTGAGTAGGCCATTTTCAATATATTTTTGACGCAACCCCTGTTTGCAGGATAGTTTTTTTTCATTCAGAGTTAACAAACAGGATATTTGAAAAACTTCATAACTCTAGGTGAAAATGACGTTGACAACTGAAATTAATTGGTTTAACCTAGTAATTCCAGTAAGAAAAATCTATACATTTTTCATAACGCCAGACCCCCCGATCGAGAGTTTTTGTTATTTTATACACAACGATCTTCTGCTGTATAGTTAAGATAAATAAAACCAAATTTGGCGGTGTTACTTTATATTATTTTTTAACATCTTATCACCGTTGTCATCGTGGACCACAGCTTCCAACGCGTGTTATTAATCGAAGGGTAGATTAGGTTACCTGTCAGCTAGCAGAAATAAATACTCCTGGCTTTGTCTTTCGCCATCTTTATTGTTCCCTTTTTATCCAGACCAGTTTTTATTCCGTCGAATTCCGGTTCTGAATGTAATACAATTCCATTCAAAATGCAGTCGTCACCCGCTGTTGGGCGGTGTTTGGTATTTCTATTGTGAAACTCACATTTTTCACTAATGATGTTTAGAGGTTAGGTTATAAATTAAAGACTTCTTTTCGCGAATTCTTCATCGTAGATACATCCATCATTGAGACGACATTTTGTTTCAACGAAATTACTACGAGGAAAAACCCTTTTCTGTCGGTTTTATCCTTTTAAGAATAAGTGTATTTAAACAGACGCGTACTCTAAAGAATTTATTGAATTTTATTTGATACTTCTCAAATACGCCTAGGTTTCGCCCTTGAAGTAACAATATATAAAGGGAGAGCTAATTATTTTTACCCAACCTATACAAACTTGCGATAAATCACTTTCTCCGGGCTTTCACGCCGTACACCGCTTTAAAGTATTGTTAGAATGTTCTTCGTGTCCCGCGTCTCCGTTGACTCCGCCCACACGTTATGATACGCGAAATAAATTGACATAACTCAACGGTTTATTACGTTAAATGTTATATATATTTCTTAACAATACTGTGAAAAAGTGGTTATACGAATAAACAAAAACATTATGTCGAGATGGGCTATGAATGGATGTATAAATACACTAGCCCTAGTCCTAGGCACGCCCGGGTCTAGCCAAGTCCGGGAAACCTTGTAAAAATTGACTACACCTCTCTTTACAGAGCTTTCTCTTGGATATTATTGTTCTGAGGTTGAATATGCACCCGACGGCCTCCATGGTCGAGTGGTAAGACGCTCGACTACGAATCCAAAGGTCGCGGGTTCAAACCCGGCGTGCGCCAATAACTTTTATTTAATTAATATGTGTCATAACACATTTAATTCATATAAAAATAATAACAAGTATATTTGCGGCACGTTCCAGAGTGGTAGATACTCTAAGTATCGCCCTGGTGAAAGACCACCATTCAGAATCGAAACGTTGCTTGAAATGGCTTAAGCCGTGTTTGGTGACCAGATCTGAATAGCCAGGTACTTCCCAACCTTCCTCTTCCCGATCTCCTTCCCCTCCCCACTACCTTCAGCCTCACAACATACCCAATTTGGGGATGCCATAGTCTCACTGGCTCTAGACGGTTGGGAGCAGTTGAGACTCTTGTGCGGTATTCATGTAAAAAAAAAAACATAAAAGTCTAGCTGTTTCTAATAATAATAATAATAAATGGATTACTTTTATAGCGCCGTTTTTGTGGGAAGATCACCTCAAGGGCGCTTTACAAATTAATTCATCTAACCTATAATTTATCACTTAAGCTTATAACTAATAACTTACAGTTAAGAATTATTACTAATGGCTTACAACTAATATTTTCAACTAGTGACTTACAATAAGGACTTATGGCTTGTAACTTACTACTGAGTATAACTTATAACTAGTAACTTACATCTAAGATTTATATATAATGGCCTAATTAACACATGGCGACATCTTACGGTGCTTTGTATCAGGCCGCTTTTCCTAACTCCCGTCTGAATGCGGCTTTGAGATAAGATGAATCTCGGAAAAAAAGGCTCTAATGTTTATTTAACGAAAAACGAGCTTCAAAACAATAATTCATTATTCAGAGCGGTCTTATCACACAAGTTATAGTGCGTAACGATAAATGATAACGCTTAAATTAAATGGCCTTACCTCCAGGCGAAAATTAGCGGTGCTCATAATGGCTTATGAGCTGCTCAACGGCCTTATAAATTATTCGGGGGTTAGTTGTACAAAAAAATTACTACCTAGTAATTTCACCAGAGAGCGAAGTCCGAAGTTTTCAAAATACGGAACTTATTTTCTGTTGATGTTACCTTTTAAAAAAGCAATAAATAATAACCTTGTTAAAATAACTTGTTTATATGATACCACGCAAAAGTACCAATTAACAGGAGCCAGTGGCATCCCTAATTTGGTAAATTTTGGGAGAATGATGGAAGTGTGTAAAAAGAAAGAAACTTACTTGGAAATTGCCGCCGGATAAAAAAAAAAATCTGTATAACGTTAATGTGTATACGAGTACATCGTCGGTGGAAAGTCATAAGGCCTTAAGCGACACTTTGGTCAAAAATGAGTTAAATATGCGGTTTGGAACAGTTTTTTTATCCTTTTAATGCTCTCGTTTGATTCTGAAGACTTTTGTGGCCCTTCAGCCATCTAAAATATATTTACCATTTGGGAGAAGGCTTGACTCAAGCGACACAAGTTTAAGACTTTTTGAGCTTTTTGTCGCTTCAGGTAACTCAGTGAGAGCATTGAGTTACCTGAATATATATTTTTTCTAAATCCAAACAGGTATTGAAGACCTAAGAATTTTTAGTCACTGTGCTACCATGTATATTATGGTTATCCGTAGACCAAAGATAATACTAATGTTCGTTGGTTCTCTTTTTGTAGGTTTCCCCACATAAGTTTGAAAATCCGTAGAAAAGTTAGATACCTAAATTTATTCACACAAGCTTCTTTTCTGAATCAGGGAAGCAACATCTTCTTTTACTCTGCCAAAATTAGCTATATAAAAGATAAAAAAAAACATATTATTAGATATAGAATATGTTGTAAAAGTTTTTAGCTATGTGGGTACTAACCTTGGAGTAAGAATATGCATGGAGAGAAATCTTTGCTATACCGTGTAGTCAGTATTATTGACTTTATACTGACTCTGATAAAAAGAGGCAAAGATATTTTAAAGGAAGTTGGATAGCCTATAAGTTACCGCCCACATGGAATTAAGACATTTTTATTAAACTTATTTGAAAAAATTAAACAAAATAATATCAATACACCATTAAAATGATTCATAAAGTAAAAATATCTCACAAACACTATTAAAATAAGGTTTGCCTTAATAATGATGGAAGCTTTTTGTTGTTTTTGTGTCTTTATATCATTAAAAATGTGAGAATTCTAAAGTTCGGTCAAAATATGTAAAACTGTTGAAATACCTCTGAAAAGTGATGTTTTATAATCTTTGTTTGGTCTTATGTGAACATTCACGCAAAGCACATATCACCATCGTGTTTGATTTATTTGTATAACCGCTGCAAGTTTTTTAATCAACACAAATATAGGAAATAACCTCAAAATCTGTTGACGCAAGTTATACGACTCGATGACGAAGTTAGCGCGGACGGAGAACATTCTTACATACTTAGAAGTACTGCAATATTCTATGAAGACTTTTATTGTCTCTTTCTCTCTCATGGTATACGACGTAAAAACCAGGAGAAAGTGCTTTATCGTAAATTTGTATAGGTTGGGTAAAAATATTTAGCTCTCTCTCCATACATATTCTCACTCCAAGGTACTAACCCACTTTGAATGGGGAGGTCGGACCGAGTGGGCATTAGCGGGTGTGTTTCCCCAATGTTCTCCTGGCCCCCATTAATCATCTGAGATCGTTCTTCACACACCCATATCTCCCCTTATCTCTCATTCGAACTCGGCGAGAATTATCTCTGAATAACGTACCTACTCGCATTTAAACCATAGAACACACAATGTAATACATAGAAACGTGTCACCTTTCTTCTTTTTGTTCCTCTCTATGTTTTCACCAGTTGAAAACATCTTTGTCGGGTCGCGTATCAACTCACGTCGGTTTTGGATCACAGAGCAGGTTTAGTAAGTATTGTTACTGGGTAAATTTGAATGGAATCTTCGCGTGACTCGACATTTTTCATGGACGAATTAAATAGAGCCAAGTAAACGATGAAATTTAGTGAAAATGAAGAATATTATTCGCATTTCAACACAAAACTAGGGTAAGCTGAAAATTTGGTTTTTGTATTGTTGTGCTGTAGAGTATAAAATTTCATTCAACGATTAATGAGTTCCATTTATTATTTTTGTCCCGTAGATATTATATTTTATTTTTATATCATGCTTCTTAAATTAATTATTTTAAATGGTGAATAGTGTCTTTTGTAACGTGGACACACCGGTGACGTAATAATTTTTGTTTCTTTATACATTTTTCCAAGAACAATTTATTTATTTACTCCACGTATAATTAATAACAAAAAACGTGATTATATTCAGAATTGGTACTTGTTGATCTACATCAGAGGTTCCCAAACTTTTTTGTCCCGTAGACCACTTGTCGATTTTTTCTGTTTTGTATAGACCCCCTGCTTTCCTAGTATTGATTTTTTTTTAGCGTTGTATAAAACTTCAAAGTTTTGTGAACGCTTCAGGAACTGATAGTTCTTTGAAATGAACCCTTCGCGGTGAACACTTCAATTGTAGTCGATCTCATCAAAAAATAGTACCAGTCGGCAGAGATCCCAAATCGAAAAGTGCTAGTAAATCGACAAAAATTCCTCTCCGAAAAAAGCACTAGTCGGTAGAGATTTGAAATCGAAAAGCACTAGCAAATCGGCAAAATATCTTTCACAAAAATTATTATTATGAATATAATTAGGGAATTAAAGTCCATTATAAGATAGTATTACGTAAGAACCTACAGTCCTAGAATTGACGCTTTGTGGATTCCAATGTGGTGTTCAATCCTACCCCGTTTTCACTTGGTTCCTATGCGTCATTTTAACTAGCGCCCGGAGAAGGAGGTTGCTCCTTCAAAACCATCGCCCGGACCTGGAAGTCATTTCACAACTATCATCGGAACAAGAGGTTGGCCGCCATCAAGCAGACACACAAATCAGGTGAGCAAGATGACGTAATTCCTCTACAATTGTTCCTCAGATAATCAAGTCATTTACTAAGCACCATCTCGCCATTACAGTCCACTAAATTCAGTCCAATTCCATTCAGAAAACGATTCGCGGTTTCTGGATCGAACATTTGGTCCTACTCGAACCGGATTACTACCGGATTACTACCGGATTACTACCGGATTACTACCATCGGATGATTACTGTACTATCGGATGATTATTATCGTATTATCGTTTATTGTTATCTACTTGGTGAATCGATTTGATTATCTGTTTTCCTAACCTATTTTCCATCGACCACATTTTGAACCTACAAAGTGTTGATTATTATTCCGTGAATTAGTTTTTATTGTCACATAAAAACGGGATTCACACACACTCGATTTCGTATTTTGAATTCCAAGATTCGTTGTTTGTTTTCGCTAAATAATTGTTGATTATTACTCCGTGAATTAGTTTATTGTCACATAAAACGTAAGCCACACGCGCTCGATTGTCGTATTGTTGTTGCTAAATAATTGTTGATTATTATTCCGTGAATTGGTTTTATTGTCACGTCGATAAAATCACGTTTACAATGGCGGCAATCGCAGCATTAAGAAATCGACAGGCTAATACAGCCTTGATTGAAATTTATAACTGTTCATTAAAAGCATTAATTTCGGCTGATATTATAGATAAGAATTATCTACAGGTTAAGTTCAGGTACATCGAGTATGTTAAGCACGATTTCGTAGAGTCGTACGTGATCCTCGAAACGGCTCAGAATAAAGATTGTGGCTTGGAGGAATTACAGAATCGTCATACATGTTTTATGAAAATGTACTATGATATCCAAGTTAATTATAATTCGGTGTTCGATAATCGGATAAAGTCAGACGACAATAATTTCGACCTACCGACCGTTGAGAGGTATGTGTCGCCGCCTCAGGTTATTAACACAATTCTATCAACTAGTATCACGCCGCAGGTGGAATTAATTAAAAACACCGAGGTGTTAATTAGCTCAAGTAACTCGTCCGTTCTTTTATCTACGGCCGTCGTACAGGCAAAAGATAAAGATGGACGTCATCAAGATGTCCGCGTCTCATTGAATTCTTCAAGTCAAGCTAACTTCATAACTCATGACTGCTCAATTCGTTTGGGCCTCGACTGTTCTAATCGAAATATTCCTATTCGAGGAATTAGACAGGGGTCGGCCACCGCAGAGAAAGAGAACGCGTCAATGTTCGGATCCGTTCCCTCTGCTCCAATGAGCAGGTTAATGGGGAATTCGTTTTGTTGTCAAGTATTTGTGCAGATGTCCCTAGTTCTCCCATTCGTCGGGGAGACTGGAAACATATCAAAAACTTGAATTTAGCTGACCCAAATTTTGAAACTCAGGATTATAGAAATATTTCGGGACGGCACGTTGTTTCGCTCCCTTTCAAGGAAGAGTCATCGGAAATTGAGGACTCATATCATTCGGCAGTATCTCGACTGCATCACCTTGAACGTCGATGTTCAAGGAATCCACATTTTAAATCGGCATATATTAAATTCATGACAGAATATGAATTTTTAGGTCACACGATACATGTGACAAGCTCATTAACTTCGTTTGGAAGATATTTTATTCATCATTGTGTGATTAAAGACACTGGTTCTACTAAGAACCTTCGAGTAGTTTTTGACGCAAGTTCGAAAACTACATCTGACCAGTCATTGAATGACATACTTTTGACAGGACCTAAACTTCAACAAGATATTGTGAAGTTAATTTCGAGGTTCAGATCACATAAAATAGTTTTTACAGCAGATATCTGCAAAATGTATAGACAAATCTTAGTTCGTCCGGAGGATAGACCGTATCAACACATTTTGTGGCATGAATCATATGATCACGAGATCAAAGAATTTGAATTACAAACTGTAACTTACGAAACTGCTTCTGCACCTTTTCTCGCTGTAAGAACGTTACATATTTTAACCGGAGCTTCCACGCTCGAAGCGGCGCGTAAATTACAACAAGATTTAGTGGAGTTGTTTCATCTTGACGTTTTTGAATTGAGTAAATGGTCTAGTAACTGTTCAGAATTACTGTCTGATATTCCAGCTTCACATCGCGAAGTACCTATAGATTTCGATTTGAATCATGATAGCATTAAGATTTTAGGTATTGTTTGGGAGCCCAAAAGTGACTCGCTCTCGTACCGGGTGAAGACTTCCCAAATAACTTATTCGGAAAAGTTAATATTATCAATATTTGTTACGATTTTCGATTTGCTTGAATGGATTTCTCCCGTTACGTTTTCGGCAAAGTGTTTATTACAATGGTTGTGGAAGCCTGGATTGAAGTGGGACATTCCAATCCGTGCCGTAAACATCGGCTATACATACAGACATTCCGCGCTATATCGTAGCGAGTTTTGATAACAATTACCATTTAGTAGGTTTTGCCGACGCGTTGAAAAGGGTAATGTCTATGCTGTGTTGTACTTTCGGTCCAAGCACTCGGAGCATAAAGTTAATATTCGCCTTTTGATTGCCAAGCTAAAGGCGGGTCGCGTAAAAACCCTTTCTATTCCGCGGTTAGAATTATACGGCGTTTTATTGTTCGCTCGACTTTTAGATTACGTTTTGAAATCTGTTAATGACATTGTAAATATTGATAAAGTGTTCGCTTTACGGATTCTACCATCGTTTTGTCATGGATTCATACGCCAACCATGACGTCATGGGATGAAGCCGTCTTAAAATAGATTTTCGTCATTAACAAAAATACAACAAGTTACAACTTGGATTGTGAGATTTATTGTTAACATTCAACATAAGGTAGAAGATCGCAATTTCGGAGTTGTTATTGTCAAAGAATTATATTCATCGCTAAATATATGGAGAGAGAAAGTGCAACAAGTGCATTTTCATAAAGATTTAAACTGAATTCATCATAATTCTTCTCACGAAATTCATCATAATGCTTATCACGTTCGCAAATTAATACTTTCTTTTGTAGATTCGGTTGATTTACTTAAAGTTGGTGGGAGATTGCATTCATGTCCCTATCACTTCTAATAGTCAACATTCCATATTTCTATGTGATAAAAGTAATTCGACTAATTTAATTATTGATTCGTATCGTTCGGTTTTATTTGCACGCGGGACCTGGGACGTTATTATTAAGTTTACATGTAACAATTTGGATTGTTTCCCGCTCGCAACGTCATTTGTTTGCCATAACGTCATTTGTTTACGCCTTAGCAACTGCATAATTTGGTTTAAGGCTCGTCCTTTTAATTTACAACTTGTCATAGGCGATTCGTCACAATCTCAATTTCGTGAAGATTGTCCTTTTTTTCAATATTGATGTTATTTTTAGGTGTTCCCTTTCTTCCAATAAAAAGAAAGAAAGCGTAGAGGAACAAAAGTGTTAACCACTTATTTGTGTTTATTTATTTATTTTAAGTACCAAAGCAGTACATTTAGAAATAGTATTTGACTTAACGTCCGCAGCATGTTAAGCGTGTTAGATCGCGTTCCTAGCTGAACGGGGATTATGTTCTAGTCTCACTAGTGACAATGGCACAAATTTCGTCGATGCTAACAAACATCGAACGGCTCACGAACATATATCATCTGCCGTTATTATTACGCGTCAAATCAATTGGTGTTCTCACCTCCCTTCCGTATCTCATTTTGGAGACATATAGTTGGGGCGTATCGAGTAATGTCATTTTGATCGTGATCAAGTCGTGCATGTAGGGATAGTTAAAAATGCACACGGAACATTTCGTCGGCCAGTTGTCAAAGTTTATCCGTTACCGGTCTAAGTGTTCATCGACCATGACGAGGATATATGTGGCCTGTTTTCGTCCCATGAACCTGTAATTGTCAATAGTTTATCTACTTTATTTTATTTCTCTTTTGAATAATGTTATAGTAAATAGATAAAGTAATTAGTTTAATAGTTTTACGTGGTAGTAAAGCCAATTTTCATTAATAATCGGAGGTGGCAACGCACATTTTCAAAAATAGGTGATCGAATTTATTAGATAGAGTTGTGCTAATAATCTATTATCTATATTATTATACTAGTATGACTCCTGTTGAGTCTTCGATACGGACATGTTGCAAATAGCATACGAATAAAATAAATGTTTTCAAACGCAACGACTCTATGAAGTCCCGCTTAACATACTCGACAGGACAGCGATGTGTGTTTTCCGTTTCTAATGAATGACGATGATGTTTTTCCACTAGTTTGACAATAGGTTTCAATCAAAGCTGTATTCGATAAACGGTTTCTCACCGATTTGACAATAACCAACGGGAAGACTATATTGTAGTTTATTCGAGTTTTCAAATTGAGTTTCCATAGAAGTTAAATATCGGTTGCTTACACAATTAATTAATAATTTTGAGATTATCATTTTCGGTTGTTATGATTTAATTTGTTTATTGACAATAATCGAGAATGTGTGAATCATCGACGTTTGGTAGATAAGAGATTTTCATCTCTTCTCGGGGGGGGGAATGTTGCGTCCTAGAATTGACGCTTTGTGGATTCCAATGTGGTGTTCAATCCTACCCCGTTTTCACTTGGTTCCTATGCGTCATTTTGCGAACCTGTCCTGCCCTATTGACATGGCTGTATAAAATATACATTAATCTGCCTGTTACTTGACCCCCACTCTCGGATCGTATCATTCGAACGGTCGAGACCGGCCCACTTCACTTCTTAACTAGCGCCCGGAGAAGGAGGTTGCTCCTTCAAAACCATCGCCCGGACCTGGAAGTCATTTCACAACTATCATCGGAACAGAGAGGTTGGCCGCCATCAAGCAGACACACAAATCAGGTGAGCAAGATGACGTAATTCCTCTACAATTGTTCCTCAGATAATCAAGTCATTTACTAAGCACCATCTCGCCATTACAGTCCACTAAATTCAGTCCAATTCCATTCAGAAAACTTTGACTAGACCATGGCTAGAATGTTCTCTCTTATGTTCATTTAGCCTTATTTTTGTCATTGCTTCATTTATTTTAATGTATATGCTATTCTTTCTCTGTTACTCTTTTATATTTTGTGTTTTAAATGTATTTTTTCATGGAATTTAGTCCGTTAATTTATAAATAAATAAATAAATGTGTTAAATTTTAAGGAAGTTTCCGCATGCCACACTTATTTCCTTCCTACATTAGCTATGAGATTTGAGTTATTCAATTATCCGCTTGCATAAAACTTATTATCTCACATGGCTAAATGCTCACATCGTATTTAACTTTTTGAGGTCATAATGTCATAATTCAAAAAGCGCTCCGGTTATTTCATCAAGCGCGGAGAATTAAGTTACCCCTGGCGACGAAAATTGTAACTATTTTGGCTAGACGCCAAAATACTATACACTATCTAACAGAAAGCTTGAACTAAAATTTGAAAATACAATTAAAAAGCTATCAAACTCATTAAAACAGCAACAAACGGGAGACAAATAGACTGAAAATTGCTTAAATGTAGAAGTTTTTGTAAAATATATTACAGTTTTACTGTAAATTAGTCTTTAGCTTTTTAACTTACAGCTCTTAGTATTGTTATCCATAGTATGTTCTCGAGATTTGTAGTTGCCTTCTATACCGACATCACTGTATTTTGTGCGAAAACGCGGCAGGCGGAAGAATGGAAAATGCAAAACGAACTGTGAAAGCAAGTTGGTAATTTTGTGATAACTTCCATCGCGTCTCGTGACAATTTGCATTTACAAATTGGCGGCGGATGAGGTAGCCTGCTATTGCGCTCTGCAGTTCTGCAGTCTCCAGTTAAAGGCGATGTTCATGTAAATTTTATGTGACAATCAGTTTTTGAGGCTGTCGAATCTATGAATAATTTACCGAGAGGGGCCTGTCGCCCTCTCGTAAGAATTTTCTAACATCATCGGGAGTTTGATCTATGAGTCACAATGATTTTATATTATTATTCGCTACATCGCCGTCAAAAGCCTGTCAAAAATGTCAGGGGGAACCTGGACAACATAAACCAATATTTATTTTAGATATTTAAAAACAAAAAAAATAGATTTTTGCAATTTAGTTGAATACCAATTAATTTTTTTTTAAAACCGCCATACATTTTTTGAAAAAAAAACTATCGAAAACCTTAATTTGTAAATAAAATTTGAGAATGATTGTCCTAAACCAGAGGCTTTAAAACTTTTTTTCCCGTAGACCACTTGCCGATTTTTTCTGTTTTGTATAGACCCCCTGCTTTCCTAATATTGATTTTTTTTTGCGTTGGAAAAAACTTCAAAGTTTTGTGAACGAAAAAAAAGCACTGGTCGGGGTAGAGATTTGAAACCGAAAAGTACCAGCAAACCAACAAAATTTCCTCCCCAAAGAAGTGCTAGCAAATCAACAAAATTTACCCTCCGAAAAAAAAGCACTAGTCGGTAGAGATTTGAAATCGAAAAGTACTAGCAAATCGACAAAAAGATAAAACTGAGGAAGAACCAGTTCCTTGCCAAATCTAAGGGAATTAATGTCTATTATAAGAGAGTATTAAATAAGTACCTACTCGTACATAGCTAAGCCAACATTTTGGTGACGGCCTACCTAAATGGAATCCACTCTCATGGACCCCCATTTACGTCTCATGCACCCCCAATTTTTTTTTTCATTGACGTGGACCCCTTGCAGGTCGGAATCGACCCCTGGGGGTGACTGTCCTAAACCGACCTATTCGATGGCCTCCGTGGTCGAGTGTTAAGACGGCCGACTACGAATCCAGAAGTCGCGGGTTCAAATCTCAGCGTGCTCAAAATTTATTTTATTAGATTAATATGTTTTATTTTAACTTTTAATTTATGTGAAATAATATATTTGCGGCACATTCCCAAGTGGAAGATACTCTAAGTATCGCCCTGGTGAAAGACCACTATTCAGAGTCGAAACGTTGGTGACAAGATCTGAATAGCAAGATAATTCTCAACCGTTCGTCTTCCCTCCTCCCTACCTTTAGCCTCATAACACACCCCGATCGGGATGTCATAGTCCCACTGGCTCCAGAAGGTTGAGACTCTTATTTCACTTTATATCTTACCGAATAAATGAATAACTGAAATTCAGAATCCTACCTGTGTCAACCTGACTGTCGTAAAAGAGGATCTTACAATTATCAGACACATAATCTAAAATACATAATTATAGGTAATTTTAAATAGATATTGTACCTTAAAAAATCTACGGTCATTCGTTTCTTTTGTAGAGCTTGAAATTGAAAACGTCATACCTAACAAGAAAAAAAACACTAGTTGCTTTAATAATGATGATGGAATTAAGTAGGTACCTACACAGGGAGAGGAATAGAGCAACTAGGTCACTTTAATTTGGGTGATGTGCTTCTTATCTAAGATCAGCAATCTTTCCACGGTCTCTCCGATAATTAATTAAATGTGTTACATACGTGTCTGGATCCGTCAAGATTAACGGAACGTCAAAGGGAGCGTTCTCCTTCATAGTGAAAATAAAGTTTTCTTTTCTGGAAGCGCCAACCGCCAACAATAATAATTAATCAAGATTGATAACAGCCTAAAAAAACTCCGGGCAGGCACTTAATCAAAGTAAATGATCAAACTTTCTTGTCCAATAAGTCAGGCTCACGTGGATCCATGTTATATTTTTTCTATGGTATTAAATTTGGGCGAATTCTCTCTGGCTTTCAGTTCTCAAAAATTTTCGCTTTTTTCACATTCTATGACAAAGCGACGCATTTTTCAAGAGAATTGTAAGGTTCATTCTTGTCGTCTCTTTCACTTTCCCAAATCGGGTGATTTAAATTAAAAGGTTTTTGGGGGGAGTTATTTCATACCTTATTAACACCATTTTGTTAAATGACAGAGGAAGAAAAAATATTGCGTTAAACCGGAGCCCTCTCATATTATTAAAAATCTAATTTTATTCCCCCCGTTATTTTTTTTATAGACTAAAGAAGTCATTGACAAAGTTGCCCTGAATTGGTAAAATTTTTTTAGTCGTGTGAATATTTACGATAAATCTAAAATATTCATGCTTTTTTACAGTAAGTATACCACATGATAAAAAAAATGGACACCAGTTTTGTATCTTTCTCTTCTGTATATTATTCTTGAATAACACTTATCACATCATTTCAAAAATACATGACTCAAACCTCCAACCAGTGGCGGCTCGTGACTTTTTAGTGTGCTAGTGTGGTAAGATTGAAAAAAAAACGTCATCGTTGATGTTGTTGTAACCGAAAACATTTTTTTTTTTTTCGAAATATCAACTTTTTGTATGAAGGTTTTTCAGAAATCCGTGCGGCGCACCACCATAACTGAAAAATCCTGAACTTCTTCATACAATAAATAAAATCTTGAAAAAAATAAAAAATCATTTTCGGCTACAAAAACACTAACAATGTCGTATTTTTCAATCTTAGCACTCTAGCACACTAAAAACTCACGAGCCGCCACTGCCTCCAACCCTTTTCTAACCCTATTCGCCTTCCCTCCAAAACTGTACTTACTCGTCAATAAGTCACCTGTCAAAACTAACTCCTTGCATTTGTTCGGAACCTTTAAAAATGAAACACATTAAAAATGCGGAAAATCTAGAAAAGAAGTTAAATATACTAAATTCATTATAATATAAATATATTGTATTACATTTAATTAATACGTTTTTTAGCGATGGACGCGTTCAAAACTCTGGTTTACTGAGTGTAAACATACTCATTTATTTAAATTAATAAGATCATTTTTAAACATATATTCTGGAGTAGGCCTTCAGGAGATCAATTAGAAACGGAATATTGCTTAAAATAGCACTTTTGGAGGTGCCACTCTTCCTTTTCTGTCTTTGAATGGCAACATTACTCATAAACGCGGTGTAAATGTTACGCGTGGACTAAGGTCAGATTAGCGATAAACTTGACTTATAACCACGGCTTATGCGACTAATTTACCGACCTACGTCCGACTTAACTAAACCAACGCTGAACCGGCGCGTAAAAATCTAATAATTAAGCATATTCCTTGACGAAGATTTACACATAATTAACTGCTGTTCCTCAATCATCACTCTACTAATTATGAGTATCATTCTTTACTGTACATAATGTCCAGACTTGTTAACTCAAGCTATGGTCTTAATATTTTTAGTTCCAGTCAAAATGATTTTGGTCATTCTTTACGATTCTACCAATACCTTGTTAGGCTTTTACTTGAATGTTCTTTGATCTTTCTAATTTATATATTTTTGTCATTGCTTCATTAAAATATTATGTATGTGCTGTTCTTTCTCTGTTGCTCTTTTTTTCCATTTCGTGTTATGTATTTTTATTTATAATAAATTGTACAATGGTCCGTTAGTATATAAATAAATCACAAATTATTTTGTATTAAACTAAAAACAAATAAAGGCGTATTATCGTTAGAAAGAAATCTAATTTAGGTTTACCCCTATGTTAAAAAAGCAGTATGCCAGGAATGCTAACGAATAATACATGTCATCCCGACAATGCCATATGTTGGATGTTGATATGTTGGTTAGGTTTAGGTAGGCGCTTGAACCGACATGATCCATTAATTCGATTATTTTCAGGCACGTAATTGAAATTGGGAAATATGTGTACATTATCTGCACCGCTGCAGGCAGTAAATGCCTAGTTAATCAAGACTTATCTGGTGGCGGCGTTTGGGAATCGGATAATGGCGGAATTCTGGCGGATAATGGCGCTTTTGACATCTTTATCTGGGACATTGGAACGCGGAGATCGGATATTTCTCTCGATATTTCTCAAAACTTTTAATAAAATTATAAAATAAATTAGTAACAGCAATGAAATTTAAATGTAACTATAGTCAGCTTTTTAATTGAATTTATTCTCCATTCTTTTTTTAATTTTAATTTTATTTAAGTACCGCACAAGAGTTCCCACTGCTCCCTACCGTCTTGAGCCATTGACACTATGGCATCCCTAATTGGGGTATGTTGTGAGGTTTTAAGGCAGTGGGGAGGGGAAAGAGATGGGGAAGATGAAGGTTAGGAAGTACCTCGCTATTCAGATTTAGTCACCGAACACGGCTAAAGCCATTTCAAGCAACGTTTCAATTCTGTGTTAATGGTGTTCTTTCACCAGGGCGATACTACCACTTTGGAAAGTGGCGCGAATATCCTATATATTATTTTATACGAATTGAATGTGTTATGACACATATTAATTGGATAAAATTTATTTGAGCGCGTCGGGCTCGAACCTGCGACCTTTGAATTCGTAGCCGAGCGCCTCACCACTCGACTGCGCAGGCCGTCTACTATTCTGGAATATTGGGGAGGTTAGTGCGATCCCACACATGCCATGTAGTATAGTATATGCAGAGGCGAACACTCCATATAGGCACATAAGCACTGCCTACCCTGCCGTATTCGCATAAAAATATGAATTATATTGGATAAAATAATATGAAATTATTGGAAAAAGTCAATTTACACGTTCAAAAATACTCGCAATGTTGAGCTGATTGCACCGCCGCGAGCGTCCTACCGACCGTCTTACGATAACGTGTCAAAAGCAGTAACTACATATGCCCAAACGCCGCCAACGTCAGAGTAGATTATTCTATGTTCACTAGACTACACAAAATATGTATGAGTGTATACTGTGAGCTGTGTGCGCATTCAAGTAGCTCGTTTGTGTTAATATCTCTGTTAGCGTTCTGTAAAAGCAGTGCTTTTACAAAAAAATGCAATGGCAATCAGTGACATCTGTTAGTACCTATCTCTATTATTAAGTAATCCGCTGTTCTCCTACTGCAATTCTAAAATCAACCATCTGTAATTATTAACCTTTTTAAAAGAGGGATTTGGATTTTTAAGAGAGGGATTCGCTCAGTGGATACTCTGTATAATCAAAAAAGTAAAAAAAAGTTCAAGCCATGATCCATTGAAGTTTCCATTGAAAACAACAACTCGGTATGGATTGTACAATTAGAGTTGACCCGAACAACATATACTTGAAATTGTGTGTATTAGTGCATATGACACATCTGACACCGATTTCCTTGGAAAAAGTCACCAAGAAATAATAACCTTTTGTCTTACTTACGCCAATTATTCTTACTAGTGAAAAAGGGACAAGTAATACGATGATCAATTTTGAATATTTTGTTGAAGTTTGTAAAAACGTTTCGTACAGTTTTCACAATGTGTTATTTTTGTTCATTAGTTAAGAAAAACTTAAACAACCGAAAGTTTTGCTTTTTTTTAAAAGTGAACTTAAAAAAATCTCAGAAATTTACCTTTCTGAAGTCGAATAACAAGTTTGAAACACAATGTATGCAAGCAATGCATCTGTGTGAGTACCTACTGTGCTCGACTTAACATTCGCTGTGATTCGTTCTTGCCTTAGTTTTAAATAGTTGGTTTTTGTAATACCACTGAGGTGACGTTTCTTAAAAATTATTCATTCAAAAGAGAACATCTTTTTCTTCTGAAAAACAAAAAAAAAACATTTAAAATAGGTGCCTAACTACATTAATACAAGTTTATTAAAAAAAAACACGTGATGTAACTTGACTTTACAAGAAAAAATATTGTTTGCTTTATCCACTAATTTCAAATGCAAAATAATGTCCAAAATTTACTAACATACATTTTAGGTAGGTACTTTATTAGGTAGGTAGGGATTTGAGTTTTTTGTGTTGATTATTTGATAATTTTAATCAAAATCAGTTCAATTTTTTTAAATATCACACTCGTATATACACGTTCGTACTTAGAAAGGAATTATTTATAGTTAATGATTGAATAATGCATACAAAAATCTGTGATCAACCGCCAAAGGGTACAATTTAAATAGAAACAAACGTGTGAAGCCGGGTACGAGGGCCATTTAAATTACATTTTGTGAGAGGTTCATAGGAGGTAATTTGGGTTAAAAACGAGCCTGCAAATTATTCGTTATTAATTTACGACCCTCAAACGACGCCCTCAAAATGTGTCCATTTTTAAGTTACAATTAAAAGTCCCTTGCGTGCTTTTCCGTGTTGTGCACACACGCCTGTAGTCAGCGAGGAAGCGACGGTAATGCGATGACAATGTTGAAACCACTGCGCATCAGAGCATATCGTCACCGTAAAGGCAAAAGGGCTGAAGCGCCCTTTTGGGAAGTTAACGCTAGAGCACTTTATTTTTTTTTAGTTTTATAATAAAATTCATAAGTTTCAGTACCTGGTTGGATTTTGAAAAAAAAAAACTCTGGTATCTCAATGCCCTCACTGAGCTATCTGAAGCGACAAAAGACTAAAAAAGTCCGTTTGAGTTAAACCTTCTCCCAAATGGTAAATACATTTTAGGTGGCTGAAGGGCCACAAAAGTCTTCAGAATCAAACGAGAGTCAAAGCATTCGACTCGGAAAAAAAGTGAACAAAACTGCGTTAACTTAAACTCATTTTTGACAAAGGTGTCGCTTCAGCCCTTTTGCCTTTAAAGCGACGATATTATGTTATGTTATAATCGAAGTGTGAATGATGAATACTTGGAGCAAGTGGATGAGTTTGTGTATTTGGGAAGTATGTTTACGAGAGATGGAAAGAGTGGTAAGAATATTGAAAGAAGGATGAATGCAGGAAACTCCATTAATGGAGGAATAAACATTGTTGGCCCAAATAAAACGTTGTCCAAAGAAGCGAAGCTAGCAGTCCATCATGTGGGGCTTATATCAACCCTGGTGTATGGCAGTGAGGCATGGAACTGGCAGAGGAAGGATGAAAGTAGACTGAATGCTGTAGAAATGAGATCCTTGAGGCGTATCTGGGTAAAATAATGTATGACCGTGTTAAAAACGTGGATATCCGGAAAGAATGCAAGGTTGATGTGAACGTAATGAATAGGATTAAGAAAAGAACGCTTACATGGTTTGAGCGAGTAGAACGGATGAAGGAAGAAAAGAGCGTGAGAAGAATATATGACGCAAAAGTGAATGGAAGAAGAAGTCGGGGACGCCCGAGGAAGATACGACACAATCGAGTGAATCAAATACTTGAGTTAGGGCCATGTCAAGAGTCATGTCAAAAATAACAAAAGAGTATGTATGATACGATGTATGAATGAAGCAAGGAGTGTGTGATTTTTTTTTGATTTTATGGATTCTTTCGTAATCCTCTACTAACTAGCTGGGGCTTATACAAATACCCCTCATAATGTCTATCTAACTAGTATTGCGGTTCATTAGGCCTTATTACTATCACCATCTGATGGTTTTATTTACTTGACTGAGTTTATTTTTACATTAGTGTTTTCTTAGGGAAAAGATCTTAACTGGATTAAAAACCCTAAAAAGGAGTGTGTGCCAAGATAGAGTTGTATGGCAGTTCATCCTCTCTGCCTACCCCTGTGGGGAAACGGTGTGTTGGTTAGTTAGTTATAATCGAGTAAGGATCCTTTATTGTCTTTGAGTGATGTGTCAAATAATAAATATTGTCCCTGTGTATTTGATACAAAGAAAAAATTCCATTTTCAATCGTATTTAGACGCGTTCGACTTTAAATTGAGTTAAAAAAAACAGTTTCGTAGATGCCGTAAGCAAAGTTGTGAAAATATCTATTTTTTCCGTAATTTTTACTTGGAAAACCACTATTAGGCACTATTGTAAAAGGATTTATCGTGGAGATATTTTTTTTGGGCATTCTAAACAAAATAACAATTTAAAAAAAAATAGCAGTTGGCTGTTGCCGGTTCTTACAAAAATTAAATTGATGAATAAAAAAAATTCAAAAATATTTTTTTGGCAGCGGTGGGATTCGAACCCACGCCTCCGAAGAGACTGGTGCCTTAAACCAGCGCCTTAGACCGCTCGGCCACGCTACCTCGTGGTAATATCGAGTACAGTGCTGTATAAGTTTAGAAAGAATATTCTTAGATAAAATTGACGTCATGACAATATTTTGATTATGCTATCCTTTTGAATGTACATAGCATTATTTATTTAATGTTGAGTGTTGGTTTGTTTACTATCCAACATAAAAATAGTATTTACCCAAACAAATATTTATATGTATTAACATATCATTCTGCCAATCTTTAAAAAATTTAATCTTTATTTAATGATTTAAAAAAAACATGTACAAACAACCACGTTTTTTATCGAGGATTCTTACCTTTTTCGATAGTTTCATAGAAAAAATACTAAAATCGACGCTTCAATTTGGTAATGAGATACTTACTTTTGGAGAATATGGATAAAACAGGTATTTTTGAAACATTGTAAATTAAATCATAAATATTAATGAATATTATATTATTACAATATATGTAAAACTTTAATTGGATTTAAAATGGGTAGGTACTGGTTTCAAAATTAATCGCGCCGTATGCCATTTTCAATAACTAAATACATTAGCATTTACATTATAGTATATGCAATGTAAATAACGTTCAAAAATACAGATATAATAATTTATTAAACGCGAATATATTTGGTTTATATATTATATTAAAGTTATATATTATATTACCCGGAAGAAGGCACAACTGTGTTCGAAACTAGTTGACTTTAATCTCAAATAAAGTGCTATATCTATTTTTAATCATATCATAATACTCTTGCTTGATATATTTTGTGAGGATGCAACATTAAAGCGACGTATCTAGATAATGTCTGAACCAGAAGTAAAGTTCGATACAGCATCTCTTCAGTAGATATATTTTCACTCAAGGGGGGAGTTCAGCTATGGCTTTCAGATTAAAAATAATATGATAGAGATAAGATGGGAGATCTCACCGTATGAGATTATATTCACTTGGGTACTGCAGAGTGCAGACTAGAGTTCTCCCACTGGGAGCTCTGTTGTAACCAGGCTTTGATAAAAAAATATATTTAGATTATTTATGTTGTCTTTGATGAAAATCATTACTAAGACACTTTACACAACATACATGTCTGCATTTTTAAATGTCTTGTCTTAAATAATCTGATTAGAATTCCGCAAAACGTCTGTCGTACTTACTCGCTTTGGAAACATCCACGTGCTAGCTACAAACGAAAGTGCTGCCATCTTGAATATTTACAGAAAATTGAAATTTTTTAAAGACAAAATATTAAATTTTATTAATTGCTAGTCATATAAAATTTGTATAAAAATAAGCTATTTAAGTCATATCATAATAAGACGAATGTAACAGATTTTCATATGCAGAAAATCAAATATGAAAAAATGATCAAATTGAGAATAAATTACAAAAAGTAAATTATTTATAATGTATTATTCCAAAAGAGTAAAAAAAAATATCATTCCAGGAAGGACAAAAATATAAAATAAAGAGAAAAAAAATATTACGGACGAGTACAAAATACAAAAAAGTACATATACGAGTATATGTTACAATGAGAGTCATAAGCCTAGAGATTATTTAAAAAAAAACACAATAAACTCTTCAAAAGAAAGAATGTATCACTTCTTAACTTATTTATGAATCTGTTGAGAAAATATCTCGTAAATGTGTTTTAAAGTTGGCTGTTATATCAAAAGCAGCCATTTCTATGGAGATTTTGAAAACATTGATAAATAATTATTGAGCCATCGTTGTTTGCACATCTCTTAAAGTTATTGGTAATCGATTCTAGTAGATCTGTATAGAACATCGCGAATATAATATTATTCATTTCTAATTTTTGAATAACTAACGACTTAAAACAATTAAAAACGTCCCCTAACCTATCAATCCTAGTAGTTAGTAGGCTAGTTGATAAATGTGTCGGTTTCCCACCCAGGCGTCGTGGGTTCAATTTCTCTGCTAGCTGAATCCTCCATCATTGCACAAGCAACATTTTATACTTATAATGACGAAAGCAGGTGTTTTTCATATACCTGTATGATTATTCGTAACCCGGCAATGTTGGTTTAAAAAAAAGTATTTGTTAATGATGGTGATACTGCATACAAAATGTTTTTTATATACATACAGATGGTAAAATGAACCATTCTTATTGGTTGTGGAATTAGAGTTGATCCAGACAACACACACATGATTGTGTGTATTGGTACATATGTGTACTCGTTCGAAAGTGATGTCCTTACGAGACGTCACTGAGAAACAGTCTCTTGTTTTGTTTACAACTACTTTTAAGCAAAAACAAGATAACGCGTCAATACGTTTTTCGAATTGGAATATTGGAAAAGTTTTCTATTCTGAAGTTATAACAAGTTTGAACCATGTTGTATGCAAGCAATGCATATGTGTGAGTACTGTTTTCTTATTAACTTTGGCTGCGACACCTACACCTACCTATACGGATAGTTATATTATAATTCTTGGGTTTGAAGAATATATAATTTTGTTTACAGATGACAAAATACTGACACTTACTTCTGCATACTAAGCTGGCCTTCGTCATTTTATCAATAATTATTTTTTTATTATTTTTATTTATCTCTCTCTGTTACATGCACTGCTTATAATAAAGAGAGAAAGGTTACAACGGATCTTTCAGTGGCACACCTATGTTTGCTACACGTCCATGTCTCTCTGGTAGATTAGCCCCGAGAAACGATAAAGTGGAAAATTGAGAAAAAAGGGAAATCGAAAAACTTCGGTAGGAAGTAGCTACTTGGAAATAAGAACCTGCGGCTTAGTGGAGGATAATGTTGCCAGAAAGATAACAAATTAGTAGTTGCCTACTTAGTGTTTGTACCTATCTATAACACATCCTTAATAATTAAATTATTTGTGATAAGCAGAGGCGTGCACTCCATAAAGGCACATAATCACTGCCTACTCTGCTATATTAGCATAAAAATATGTATATTATTGAATTGAATAATATGAAGTTATTAAAAAAAATAAATCTAGACTTCCAAAAAGAAGCGCAAAATTTTGTTGATCGCATTGCCGCAAGCGCCTCACCGACCTTCTTACTATAACGTGTCAAAAGCAGTAACTTCATATGCTCAAACGCCACCAACGTCAGAATAGATTATTTTTCTGTTTATTAGACTTCACAAAATATTTACGAGTATGTTGTGAACTGTTACGCGTTTAAGTGGCTCGTTTGTGGTAGTATATTTGCTAGTGTCTAAGGCAGAGCTTTTACAAAACAAGTCCAATAGCAATCAGTAACATTTGTTGGTATATCTCTATTATCAATTAATCCGCTGTTTTTCCAACTGCCTATCCTGTTCAAAAACCCTGTGCACGCCACTGGTGATAAGGTATCTATTATACTAAAACAAGATGTACCTTAAAAATAACTTGTCTTTATACAAACTAAGTTCTCTCTTCAACAAGGAAATAATTATTTGAAAGTACGTGAAATCTAAGGAAAAATAAAAAAAATGTAGACGATTACATACATAGCTATTATAGTACTCGTATATAGGTCTAGAACCAAATCAACCATGACCCAAGATTCACTCATTTTCTCGCCTGATACATAATCTTACCTAATTTTATTATTGTATATTTGGAGCATAGGCTCTCTTCGTTTATGCGATGTGAGTACCCTTGAAATCCCGACCCACCAATTATCTTATCTTCAAGGCAAAATTAAACAGGCAATTTATATTTTACCAATTTTGTGCCACGCTTTCACTTATCCTAACTCATTTACTTTACTTTTCTCACCCTGTTATACTGTTTATTCAATTTAAACCACATAATTTAATTTCTGCTGTAAATCTCATTTGGTGAAAGAAATTGCTACCAGGGTAATAAGCCAATTTTTATGCACCCATGAAATTTTATGTAGGAGGTAAAGTGGTAAATAAATAAATTAAACATCAGTTGCCTCTAAAGTCAGTCTGAAACATATTCCACGAGCATCGTCAAGATTTAAAATCTCTCCAAATGACGATAAAAATGCCTCACCGGATGAAATTAAGCGACAACCTTGAAGTAAGAATATATATGGAGAGAGAGGTAAATATTTTTACCCAACATATACAAATTTACGATAAATCACTTTCTCCAGGTTTTCACGTCGCAAACCGTGAAAGAGAAAGAGACAAGACAAGTGGTCACATAATATCGTACCACTTTTAGGTATTTTAAAAAATTTTTTTTTATTTTATTTGATTTATTTTGTTACATACATTTAAAAATTACAGAAATAATAAAAATAATCTAGAAATAACAAAAAAATCCCACATAGGCAAAAAAGCCAGTGCGTGGGTATACTAATTCAAATCATAGTTATAGCTCTCTATAGTTACGTTTTACAGTATAAGGTACATTTCAAATTAAGTAAAAAAAAAAAAAAAAAAAAAATATATATATATATATATATATATATATTATTGTTATAATTATTATGGTATGTAAGCATGTTTTACGTCTCCCGCGTCTCCGGCGACTCCGCTCACTACCTTTTGTTTTTCGACATAACTCCACGGTTTTTAAGGTTATACCTTATATTTTTATTGATAACAATTCTGTGTAAAAGTGGTTATACAAATAAACAAATAAACGTCGACATGTGCTATGAATGGATGTAAAAAGGTGAGTCTTCCGATTTTCTCCACGGCACAAACTTGGTGTCATTGACTGCAGAGTGATGGATACTCTCAGTATCGCCCCGCTGAAAGATTACCATTCAGAATTGAAACGTTGCTTGAAGTGGCTTGAGACGTATTTGGTGACCAGATCTGAATAGCCAGGTACTTTCCAACCTTCCTCTTCTACATCTAATTCCCCTCCCCACTACCTCCAGCCTCATAGCATACTCCAATTGGGGATGCCATATTTCCACTGGCTCCAGACGGTTTGGAGCAGTTGGGACTCTTGTGCGGTATTAAAAAAAAGGATACTAGGAAAATCTGAAACTTTTGTGAGTTTTTCTACAACATCCTTTTGCCGAAAGCTCCAATTTAACCTCTCTATTACGTTTAAGAGGAATAGAGAGAGGTTACAACGATGTCATCCGCGGTACGGCTTGGCAGACGCGTTTCCGATGCTAAAAGTGAATTTGCATAATACTCGGCGGTTTAGCAGCGCCCCCTGTAAATAGAGCCCCCGTCTCCCGGTCACCCCATCGAACAGATTAGAACGTACGCCCTCGCTAGTTAAAACACCGACAAATTCACCCCTCGCAACTACCGCGCTACCGTACCTTCGAGCGTACAGTCCTTTATACCCACCCCTTATCACCTACTCTTCCCTGTGTCTGGTATCGCCAACCCTTAGCTTGTGTGCATAGTTTGTGATCTGCAAAAAAAATTAAACTAGGTTAAACAGGTTTAATTTTTTCCCTTATTAAACGGTCGGTTATAAAAATTAAATTAAATTATGTAATTTTAAACAAAGCAATTGTTTCGTAATATTATGTCCAGCCACAGTGATTACTTTTTACAAAAATACACATATTTATTAAATAGAAAAAGACACAATTTTTTTGTTTTGTTTTATATATATAAATATCAATGTGTTTAATGTCAGCATCTGTTTCATTGTTAGTCAATTTAGTTCATCTGACATTTTAGCTACTTTTGAGTATCTATTTTGCCTAAGTAAAATTCTCATTGCTCTATTCCGGAGAATTTGAAACTTGTTTTGTTCTCTGTCTTTTCACAAGTAAAGAATCGTTTAACAATAATAAAAAATATGGAACAATAATGGAGTTGTAAATCGTAATTGTGGTTTTTCTAAAAAAAAATGAGATCTTCTTCCAAATTTTCATTTGTATATACTCATAATAACGGTGCCTTAACATTAATAAAACTGAACCTTATCTTGCGACGTACGACGAATTACAATGAAGATACATCACAATATTAAGTTAAACTCTTAGAGTATATGGAATGGTATCAATCCAAGGCAGTGTAGTCAGTTTTTGATGATTTTTACCTGACTCGGTGGACCTGGGTATGGCTAAGACCAAGGCTAGGGTATTTATACATCCATTTATATCACATATCGACACAATGTTTTTGTTTATTCGTATAACCACTTTTTCACAGTATTGATATCAACAAAAATATAGCATCTAACCTAAAAAACCGTTTAGTTGTGTCAAGTTTAGTGACATAATAAAAAAATTGGGTGGAGTCCCGCGGTGACCCAGGAGCCCAAGATTATTGTTACAGTACGTAGAAGCGGAGAATTATATTTGTGGTCCCTTTCTCTCTCATGGTATACCAAGTAAAAACCGAAGAAAGTGATTTATCGCAAGTTTGTATAGGTTGGGTAAAAATAATTAGCTCTCTCTCCATACATTGTTTCTCCAAGGTTAAACTTTTCGTGCTACAGTCAATGACCTTACAAATATATGGACACGTAGCCTTAGAATATTAACACAAAATGTGGCAAGTTACAAATAAACTTACACTATCAGTAAATTCATCATTCAAATATCGGTCATGTATCATCATGTATAAAAAAGATAGACATTCATAGAATATGTGTGTACGAACGAAACAGATGTAGGATCTGACTGCGTTCCGTACTTTCTAGTAGCGTTGACTGCTCTGGTAAGAATGAAATAGCACTTCGCTTACTTGCTTACACGAAGACGTCATTATGTTGGTCAACAATGGAAATAGTTGGGTTGTCTAAAACAATAAGTAATTTGCTCGTACTTAGAAATGAAATGTTATTTCTTGGATTTAAGTAGTTTTTGCAGTGTAATTGGTACATCACTTTCTCATCACACACGTGGACATTTCGGCACTTATTTTTGTAATTTGATTAGATATAGTACACGACCTTAAGCGACGCGTGCCAGTTTAGTACTATATCGGCTTAAACACCGAGCACACCAACTAGCGTGGTTTTTGCTTACCACTTAGCGCTACAACGTGTCTATATATTTGTAACGTCATTGGCTACAGTACGATGGGTTTCCAAGCCCTGATATCGCCGTATCTATGGCATGCTTATCAGAGGGCCTCTCAGATAGCACGGACCATTGTGTAGGCCCTGCAATAAAACAGCCATATTCTCGGCCAACTTTTAATGAAACAGTGTGCTCTATTGTGTTTGTTCGCGCGAATAAAAGTTGTCTAAGAAACCCGTGAGAAGGAGGTGCTCATCTGTTCGCCTGAGTAGGCACCTTCGCAATTCAAAGGCAGATTTAATTAGCAGGCTTCCTATCTGTTATTTATATCTGAGAAGATATTGAGCGGTTTCCAAATACAGCTTTGCAAGTGATTTTATATAAATATCACTTTCTAAATATTAGTTGCGTTAATTCACCCATTTTAAATTTAGAATGATGTCGGCATCACACTATAGGTAGGTAGGGATTAGAAATGATTCTATTTAAAATTTGATTTAAATTTATAGTTCCGGGTTGTTATGTTACCCATGAAAAATCACGGGATGTAACTTGACTTGCCAAAAAAAAATATTAGTTCCATTTCAAATATAGAATAAAATCAGAAATAGGTATTTTATCGCTTATTCAAATTTGAAAAAAATCTTTTTTAAGATTTAATAACATATCAGTTGCAATATTGAGAAGTTCACACTCGTTCGTGCGTACTCTCAAAGAAAATTATTTTCAGTTAATTATACGAGTATATATATATTTATAAAGAGAGAGAGAAAAAAAAGTTGTCCCGCACAGAGTGACAATACAAGTTTCGAACTCTTATTGAAAAATAAGGCGTTTGTTTTAATTTTTGACAGATAAATGGATATTTCATAACTCGTAATGAAAATGACGTAGCGAGCTGAAAAAAGTAGCGTTGACACAAAAAATTAAGACGAAAATACCAATATTCAAAAATGTCATGAGGCTCACGTTTCGAGAGTTGTTGGGAAGAGAACTACGCTTTTTTTCAAGAAAGTTCGATTGAAACCTGTTACACGGAAAACAGTTATTTATTAATTACTTCTTTGGCAAAGAAAGTGTTTTTTTGGTACTGTAGTTTTATTTAACCCATTGGTTTGATATATGTATATAACAAAGGGAGCCGGTATTGATCTAGTACAAAAAAAAAATAGCACATCGCACAATTTGATGGAAATATACAAACACGAAAACACTTCGAAATATTATTTGTTCAGATGTTTGAGTGTCGAAAGAAAATGTTTTTATATTTAAAAAACTCAATACGCGATACATTTTCAAATAAAATACATTTTTAAAATCAACTACGTTTTTTTATGTTCTGCTAAGCATATTTGTTTTTACAAGTGACAACTCTATCTATTTATGGTTTTAAAGTTTATTTTGCAGAACTCCATTTTAATTTTCAGGTTTTTTGATTTTATTCAAACAATAATTTTTATTATTTAAAATAAAAATAAAAACTATTTTTAGTTAAAAGCTCTGCCATGTAATTATTTTTACGCGTGATAGCTGTTTCGCCTTCTGAGGGCATTATCAAACTGTCAAGCTGTCAGAGCTTTTAACTAAAAATTGTTTCTTAAAAATTTAAAAAACAATAATTATTGTTTAAGTAAAATTAAGAAACCTACAAAAAAAAAAAAAAAGAAACAACTCTATCGCTTTGAAAAAAAATGCAGTTTTACATACACAAGCGCATAAACAATAGACAAAAACGTAAATCTGTAATTATTTCTAAATTTAAAACTGTTAATTCATGGTGGAACTCCATTTTAATGATTTTAACAATACCAAATTTTTAACTTTATTCCACTATTTTTTTATTTAAGATCTGACCGCTTTCACCTTATGACGGGCATCTTCAGACTGGTCTGGCATGACCAGTTCTGGTGGTCAGGCATGACCAGGTCTGGTGGCATGACCAGACTGAAGATGCTCATCATAAGGTGAAACCGGTCAGGTTTTAAATAAAAAAAATAGTGGAATAAAGTAAAAAAAATGGTATTATTAAAATCAGTAAGTCTATAAAACGGGAAACGAGATATATTCTCTAAATCGCTTTCGATATAATTGAAAAATCGTTTATGCACTAAACTTTTTCCAAAAATGTAGGTAGGAGTAAAATTTTTCGTTGAAATTAAAAAAACGGCGCGAAGAACAAAATAATGGCTCGGCGTTTTGTGGAAATTAATTTACCCCTACACATCGACAGGAAGTGACGTATAAAAAATATATTGGTTTCGATTTTGGCAGAAACAGGCGCCTGCCACTGACATCCGTTACTCAGTCGAAATGAAAAACTTATTTTACAAAAATATTTTCCAATCCGCTCTTCGCCTACCCTTTTCTCAGTGCAGACTCCCCTACTTTTGAAGCTTTGCGACACTGAATAGATAAATCGATAGAAGTGTGGTTTGAGGGAGTTAATTGTGCCCGAATTAGGCTCATATGATTTAGAGACGTAGTCGTTTTTTTTTAAAAATAAAGATGAACATTTCCAGGGACGAATAACCTTACAATATTTGAAAAGCTGCTGCTACAATCATAATATCCGGAAAATGTTTCTTGTGCAGTGTTAGAGGACTTATCAGGTATTAGATAAATTAAATAATGTAGTTACGTTACTGAGACAACGCGCCTAGTTGCACTAAACCAAGTCAATGAGACATATCTTCGAAACAAGCTTCATATAGCTATCTCTTTCGCACACACATATTCTTTGAATGGCTATCCTTTTTAGTGGTGTAACATTAGTAGTGCTACATTTTTCGTAAGATTTGTATGAATATGACGTGTCTTGTATTTTATGTCTATGTATCTAGTAGATGAATCGAACCCACGACGCCCGGGTGGGAATTCGACGCGTTTTTCTATCCAGCTACTAACCAGTCAAACAGTTTCAAATATCGAACATCTAGAATAAACACTCAATTTTATTGACCTTTCTAGGAGGAAAAAAGTGTTATATTAACTAACTAACCATCACGCCGTTTCCCCGCAGGGGTAGGCAGAGAGGACGGACTGCCATATAACTTTGTCTTGGCACACACTTCTTGCTTCATTCACATTCATGCATCGTCTCATACATACTCTTCTGTTATTCTGACTCTTTATATGACCCGGTATATTAAATGGGTTAAATGAAAAAAAAAGCCTTTCATTAAATGGGTTAAATCAGTTTTATTTTAAATACGTTATATTACACTTCTAGGGATTATCTGTGCAGTGTCTCGTGATATATTGTATCTTGTAGTTACTGAATCCATTCCAAGAACATGGATTTACGCTTCTAGCTGTGCATTTTAAATGTTTTATTATGTCAAAGACGTTCAATCGATCAACTGAATGATGACTTGGATTTTTTGACGCTAACGGTGAATACATGGTAATGTTTTACCATTGATGTAGACACAAAAGTAAATTTTAGTTAGTATGGTAATCATTTTGAACATTGAATTAGGTGTATGAAATGTTAAAATTATAGACAAATGCTTACGTGAGATTATAATCAGAGGATAATGGCGACCCAGGACCTTTTGAAAATTGTCCAATACTGGCCAGACCAAAATATTAGTTGCTTTAATCCACCTATTTTAAATATAATATACCGTCTGCTAGGTATGTACTTTATTAGGAAGGTAGGGATTTGAAAAGATTATTCAGAAAATTTGATAATTTTAAAACATCAGTTCCAAATTTGAAAACTTCATACTCGTACGGTCGTACGTATTCACAAAGGAAATAAATAATTATAGGCAATTCAAAGGAATTGCGTACATTATGACATAAAGGCTATTAAAATGTACAATTACACATTTTGAAGGCCTCCGTGGTCAAGTGGTTAAATTGACTACGAATCCAGAAGTCACGTGTTCAAATAAAATATACATTTTATTTAATCAATATGTGTTACAGAATGGTAGATACTCATAGTATCCTCCTGGTGAAAGACAACCAAAACTGGCTTGAAATGGCTTTAGCCGTGTTTGGTGAACAGATCGGAGTAGTTAGGTTCTTTCCAATCTTTCTATTCCCCATCTCCTTCGCCTCTCCATCTAACCTTCAGCCTCACATCATACTCCAATTAGGCGTGCCATAGGTTCTCTGGCTCGAGAGGGTCGGGAACAGTTGAGACTCTCGAACAAAAAAAAAAAGAAGTGAAAATAAGCACTATCGTACCTTTATTTCACAAACGAATGCCATAAAAGGATTTAAGTTGATGTAATTTGCTCTAAAAATGATTCTAATGACTCACATGACAAAAATCCTCCACCCTTCAGTGAACAAACTCGATTACATTTGGTACAGCAACTAGGGGGATGTGAATCGACATTCGAGATTTGACATTGACATTCAAAATCGAATCGAAAAATCAAATGACCTTCCCCAACACTATCTGTAGCCAAATAATGGCAGCGAAGGACACCCTGCTAATAAATTTCAACCCCTCTTTTAAATTAAATAGTAATAATAATAATTCGTCTCGTACAACCCCAAAGGACAGGGTTCAACGTCCGTCCGGTGCTTTCTATCGATTTGTTTTAAAATTCTATGGGGATGGCGGTATGGACATATATGGGGGTGCTTTTTGTGTGAATGCATTAAGGGAATTAAATAAAATATTTACCGCGCGTGTTGGGCCCAGTCTTGGTGCTTTGTTTATATTTATGAGTGTTGGAATCGGCAGCCAATATTTAACAATTTTACCACGTTTTTAAAACATTTTTATTGGTGATTGGTAACGATTAGTTAATTGGGGTGTGCGCATATTTTTCTTTCATTACAAGCGAAATAAGGGTGGTCTTTTTTATTATTTCTTTCATTCTATTTGTGAGCTGAATATGAATTTATAGACAGATGTTTCCTGGTAAATGTATGTGGGAGAGGCAGAGTGAAGTAATTTTGATGGAATTATACGCAAAAGAAGAATATTACCTGTTAAAATATTAATAAAAGTATATTTTATGGAAGACTGAGAAACAACAAAAAAAACATCGCATATCTCATGTAAACTACTGCTCTACGATATTATATTTGGCCAATGAATGAAACCTGAACGAGCTAGAACTTATTCAAAACAACGCTATGCTGTGCATTCTAAGGAAAGGCAAATATATAATACAATAATTAATCGAATGAGAGAAGAGCTGAATTGGATCCCACTGAAAACAAGACTACTCTATAATGTGGTAATTTTTATTTAAGAAAAAAAATTGAATCACCGAATGCCAACATATTTTAAAGATTAAATTATTTTTTTATTAAGAGTGCACATACTTATGTAAATAAAAATTTAAAAAGATAAGATTAGTACATACGAAAATAAACAGGGTCAAACAAATTGTCTAATGTATAGAGGACTGAAAATGTACGATGAGATATATGCCTGAAAATATTAAAAGTGAAGGAAGGATGAATAAATTTAAAAATAAATGTTATACTTACTGTAAAAAAATTACTGGGTAAAAATTGATAAATGATATTTTGATATTATATAAAGTACATCGATAGATAAATAAAAAAATACAATTAATAATGTGTATTTTATAATGTCTCAGGAAAGAATGTATTTTTGAAGGTTGTTTCGTTGAAATGAATAATGAGGGATCAAAGAAAGTGGGTTGGCAAATAAAAAAGAACCTTCGCATATTTATTATTACAGTCTTAATAATTTACTTTTTGTGTTTGGTGGAAAAGCGTCTTTGCATATCTAAAATGAGAATTCTGACGATGTAGAACTCGGTGTCGCGGAATTAGACTTTTCGTTTATTTATTGGACTATCTTCGGTCCCTTATTGCGATGCGTTTTTTTAGTAAAAATAAAACTGCTATTTGCGAAGTAAGCATCAGAGAGAAAATAACATAGATTATACACTCTTGCTCAATGAAAACATTTAATATTCGAACATGAATCCACTTAGTGACAAAACTAGCAAGAGGACAATATTTTTTAATAATATATATTTTTCTCATACCAAACATTTCATGTTAATAAAATTTCAACCTTAAAATGAAATTTAATTTTTTTAGACATACTTTTTTTTAATGTTCAGTTTGACTTAGAACGACAGTTTTAATTTGGAATGCACATCGATGAAATTAAATTAAAAAATCACACATATTTTTTTAGATTTTTTTCTCATCAAACTCTATATTCATACATTTTATTTGTCTACGATACTACCATCAGTACTTAGTCAATCAAAACACTGCGATGCGACTTTAAAGTTATTTATAGTTTATCATCAGAAATTTTAATTTGTTATTATTTTTAACTGTTCCTAAACTGTTCGGAGCCAGTGGGATCATTACATCCCTAATTAAGTAAGTTATGTGGATGAAGGAAACAGAGAACAGAAGAAGATGGGGATGAATAAGGTTGGGAAGTAGGTGGATATTCAGATACTTTTTGATCCCATAATATGGGTCTATTCAAGACACAAGTTCACTACTTCCTTTCCTAAAAGAGATCTTCCACACAGCATCCCCAAAGATGACATAGGTCTCGAGGGAAATTATTTACTTTAGAGCCTCCTGTTTGGAGTTAGTAAAAAAAGAAAGGAAGAATAATGTGACGATTTCAATTACATAGTCCACAAAACTATTTTTGGAGTTTCTTTGTTTTACATTGATTTTTTTATCAACGATACAATTATAATACAGGATGTTTCTAAAGTAGTTAAATCTTCAAGAAATATATATAATATTTACAAAAATATTTAAAAAATGTGTTAATACTGCACAAGAGCCCAAGCTGCTTCCAACCGTTTGAAGTCAGTTAGGCATCCCCGATTTGGGTATGTTGTGAGACTGAAATAAGTGGGGAGGGAAGGAAAGATGAAGGTTGGGAAGTACCTTGCTATTCAAATCTGATCATTAAACAAGGCTAAAGCCATTTCAAGCACCGTTTAGATACTAAATGGTATTCTTTCACCAGGGTGATACTGAGAGTGTCTACCACTGTGGAAAGTACTGCATATATCTTACCATTATATTATGTTTTATAATAATTAAATGTAAAATGAGACATATTGTCGCCGGAAAGGCGAAAAAGACTTCAGCGATACTTTAGTAAAAAATGAGTTAAATATGCAGTTTTGATCAGTTTTTTTTTTCTGCATCGAAAACTCGCACCTTGATTCTGAAGACTTTTGTGGCTCTTCAGCCATCTAAAATATATTTACCATTTGAAAGAAGGCTTGACATAAGCGACACAAGTTTGGGACTTTTTTAAAGATTTTTATCTCTTCAGGTAACTCAGTGAGGGCATTGCGTTACCTTCCCTTTTTTTTTCAAAATCCAACAAGCTACTGAAGAATTATGCATTTTATTGCAAAACAAAAAAAAACTTAAATGTGCTCTAGTGTAAACTTCTAAAAATGGCGCTTCAGCCCTTTTGCCTTTCCGGCGACGATATTATTTAAATAATAAAAAAATGTCTACTCCGGGATTCGAACGCGCGATCTCTGGATTCGTAGTCGAAGATCATAACCGCTAGGTCTACTACTAGTTTATTTCTTGGAAAAGATATGTCTAGCCACTATCTGATTTATAGTATTGTGAAATATATTCAGAACCTTGGAGTAACAATATATGGAGAGAGAGTTAATTCTTTTTACCCAGCCTATACAAATTTGGGATGAATAACTTTCTCCGGGTTTTTACGTCGTACACCATGAGAAAGAAAGAGACAGCAATTTTTTCCAAATTATCACACAGCTTTAAAGTACTGTAAATATGTTTTGTGTGTGCCGCGTCTCCGATGACTTCGTCCACACGTTTTCGTATGCGACATAAATGGACATAAGTCAACGGTTTTTTAGGTTATATGAAATATGATATACTTTTGTTTATAACAATACTGTGAGAAAGTGGTTATACGAATAAACAAAAACATTATGTCACATGTGCTATGAATGGATGTATAAATACCCTAGCCCTGGGCCTAGCCACGCTCAGGTCTAGCCGAGTCCGGCAAAACTCGTCAAAATTGACTTCATCAGTGCTCTCTCTTTGAGTATTATTGCTCTGAGCTTAGCACTTTTAGCTGAGCAGACAATAAAATAGTGCGAGAACACAGATCAAGTTTCTATTATAACACATCTAAGGTAAGATAACATCTTACATCATAGGGTACATACCGAATCCCGCGTTTGGTTTAAGAACTTCTGACTGCTGTGTTCTGCTATCAGTGTAAGTTGGTGATACATAATGTGTAGTGTTTAGTCAAGTACGAAGTACCTATGGTATGTCTGCGGCTCGCCCACTATTATTATCATATTATGCATGAACTTTAATCGGTGTCAATGCTGAATAAATTAACCTCGACGACATTTTTTACGTGGAAAAAGATTTGATATTTATTACTAGAAATTTTCTGAGAACTAATTTTTATAATATTATTTTTCCAGTGTGGTTGTTTGGAGTGTGCAAAACACAATCTTCAACTCGACATTGCAAGTTAATACAATCGAGGGTGCAAAGACCAGTGACGGCTCGTGGATTTTGAGTGTGCTTAAGTGCTATGATTATAAAATACGAAATAATTGATGTTTTAAGTTTGTTTTTAATTGAAGATTTTGACGATTTTTTCAGTTGGGTTTTTTTAATAGTGAATATCGTACTAGAGTCCCAACTGCTCCCAATCGACTAGAGCCAGTGAGACTATGGCATCCCCAATGGGGGTATGTTGTGAGGCTGAAGGTAGTGGGGAGGGGAAGGAGATGGTAAGACGAAGGTTGGGAAGTACTTGGCTATTCAGATGTGCTGTGAGGTTAAATACGCTTTCCTGAAAAAGTTTCATAGAAAAATAGAATTAAAAAAAAAACCTTTTCGCGTTCACAAAAAAAACTAAGTCGTTTTGTTCAATTCGAGCAATCAGATTCGAGCTCATTCAAAATAAAAGTCACGAGCCGCTACTGCATCAGATAATATTGATAGTATTAATCAATGTTCCTTTACAACAGAATTACTGAACCCAATTTTGGAACCTCCCGACTTATTTTTGCACTATTTTTTTTTAATTCCATAGCTCTTGATTGAAATAAGGTCGCGAATTGACAAAGGTGCGTTTCCTTGAACATTATATACAGCAAAAAATTTCAAATTTCATGTTGTCAGAGCTCACTGTAGTAGAGTTTTTGCTGCTTAATCGATTAATTAAAAAATAAGGTTATATGAATCCTGGCAATTACCCACATGACAATTAAAAAAATATAGGACGTTTTATAAGAACGTTTTTAAAAATAAACAAAATTCACAAAAAAATATACGAGTTTGACAGCGGTGGGATTCGAACCCACGCCCTTTCGGACTGGTGCCTAAAACCAGCGCCTTAGACCGCTCGGCCACGCTGCCCGTACTTAAGTGTGCCGTATTTAACAATCAGTCTGCTGAATCATTTTCCCGGTGGATAAAACTGCTGTAATAATATTGTGAGTTTTCCTAGGAATTGTTCTGAATATTATTCGTCATAATACAGAAAATGTTTATTTTAATAATTGTAATATGGCGACACCTACCGGTGATAGATAAAGGAATACTAATGGATTAGGTTTCTATGTCTCTTACATATATTTATTTAAAAATTGGTATCACAGTTGAAATTGAGGTGTCAATGGTGTTGTCAACTTCTGATAGTAACGGAACTAGCGTTTGAAAGAACTACTTCTTTTGGCAACAGTTCCTACTTCATTCATTGTTTATTGAACAAATGCTTCAATTAAAGTTGGTAGTTCATTTAAGCGTTCATTCATTTCATTAACTTCATTTCATTGAATAAATACTTCAATTGAAGTTGGTAGTTTATTTTAGCGTTCATTCATTTCAATAACTTCATTTCATTGAACAGATACTTCAATGGAAGTCAGATTACAAAGAACTACTTCAATTTGCAGCAGTACAGTTGTGAAGGTGAACTCTAAAGTCTGTAAAGAAGTACTTTATTACAAGTACGACTTCAAAGTACTTTGATCTAAAGGAACGTGATTTTTATTTCAGCGTGATTTTTATTTTTGGCAAGGAACCGGTTGCAGTTCTTTTTACTTTCGAATCTCTACCGACTAGTACGTGTTTTTTTGGCGAGGAACCGGTTCCAAAAAGAACTGAAGAAATAACCGGATAAATTCAAATCTCTTTTTTGCGAGTTCGACCTCAATCGAAGGTTCACTGCGAAGGGTTCATTTTAAAGAACTCACAATTCGCGAAGCATTCACAGAACATTGAAGTTTTTCCCAACGCTAAACGGAACGCTTCGAAATAATTAAACAATATTAAAAATTGTTTCAATAAAAGCACCGGTGTTCATAATCTCAACAAAAATGGTCTTGACAACAGATTAAATTAATTATTAATTTTTTCCTATTTATTTATTTCACATCGTGTAGACGTACCTTCTTAAAGCTCAGCACCCAAAAATGGCACTAAACGTCACTCTGTAGCATTCCAATAAAAGCAATACTACCAACGATTTATAATATATTATTTTATATTGTTTTATTATTATATACTCGTACATGTTAATTACCGATCTGCTGTTAATTTTCTCTAAAATAAATAAAATAAAATCTGTAAATTTTCTATGGGTAGTTAATGTCTAAGGTTTTTAGGGTTTTTTAAAACTACGATCTTTTAAATTCTATGAAAAACATACCAAAATGTCCAGTTTGAAAAAAGCGAAGGCATTTTAGAAGGTTTTATATACTCACTGTCATGTCATATTCATTGTCATATTTATGGTTATTTTGTTCCTTGTTATATTTACACTGTTTGGATTTTTAGAATCGTTTACTTATAATACTTGAATATTAATGTTTTAAGTAGCAATATATTAACTATTCTCAATCTAATTTTCTTTTCTTTAATCTGACAAATATGTTAAAATGAATTCATGCGTTTCATCTGTTTTTTTATACCCTTAGCTTCTGGTAAATTGTTTTTTTTTAATCTGTCGATGTACACATGCACTGTTATACCCATATCTGAACCCTTTTCTCTCATGATTTATGATAACAATCATGATTTTAGATAGTATAATAAATATTTAATTTGTATACATATTACATATTATTTTCTCCTTGTTAGTTAGTCTTATAATTTAAAATTTCTGTATGGATTTCATAAAGAATTAAAAAGATTACTATTTTTAAATTGTATTTACTGGAAACCTTATACATGTTCCTTACTATCCGTAACGAATTAACAGATAAATCATAGTATTAGAAAGCCAAAAAGTATGTATTTTTGGGTGCTGACCCTTAATACAGTGAACAAAGGTATAAACATTGGAATTTTAAGTTCTCTTGTTCTGTTTAAATTTATGTAGTTATTAGAAGAACGTGTTTTAAAAATTAGTAATTTGTGTAAAGATAAAACACAAAATAATTAGTGACTCTTTCATTATTAACTGTTTCCACTAAGATTAAGTCCCTGAAATCCTTTGTGAAAAAGTATTTTTTTCATTAAATCTCGAAAAGGTAACCCTAAAGAAAGGCTTTGCGGGAAACACAAAGGACCCGCGGAACGGTTAAGGTTTTATTATCAAATTTTTTAAATGTTTTCTTTGAAATGCGTGCAATTAAAAGTATTTTTTTTACTTCCAGCGAGATCGTTTCGGGGAGATTTTTCATTATTCACGGCCTTTTGGGAACTTTGAAAGTATGAAAATGTTGGAGGTATTATTCAACTTTGATATGCCATTTTTTGTGTTATATTATACCACAATAAAAAATGCAAAAAAAGGGTAGTATGAATAACTATTTCTTGTGAACGATAATTCAATATTGTGTACGTAATTTGACATTCTTACGGCACAAAGTATTATTACAAAGTATTACGAGAGGATATTGAAAGAAGAGTGAATGCAGGAAACTCCATTAATGAAAGGACTGAACGCTGTTGGCGCAAATAAATAAAAAATGTCCAAATAAGTTAAGCTAGCAGTCCACAATAGCGTACTTATACTTACTCTGATGTATGGCAGTGGAACTGGCCGAGGAAGAATGAAAGTAGATTAAATGCTGTAGAAATGAGATCCCTGAGGCGTATGAACGATAAAACCATGTATGACCGTGTTAAAAATGTGGATATCCGGAAAGAGTGCAAGGCTGATGTAAGCGTAATGAATTGGATTAAGAAAAGGATCCTTAGATGGTTAGGGCATGTAGAGCGAATGAACAAATGAAGGAGTGTGAAAATAATAAATGATGCGAAAGTGAATGGAAGAAGAAGTCGGGGACGCTCGAGGAAGCCATAGCACGATCAAGTGAATCAAATACTAGAGTCGGACCATGTGAAAACAAACTAAAATTTCAGTAAAAGGCGCAGTTTGAAAATCAACAGAGGCTTTTTTTAACGTTTTACTTAAAATTACACTATGAATTTAAAAGATTACTGTTTAAGAACTGTATTCACTGGAAATCTTAGACATTTTTCTAACTCCCCGCACAAAATTAACAAACACATAATTTGTAGTTTTGCATTTACTAGAAAGCCAAAAAGTGTGTATTTTTGGGTGTTGACTCTTAAATATTCGAATAGTTTGTAAAAACTATCGAAAAGTTGGTGATCCTTTTATTTTATTTATAAGTTCGAATTTTCCCTATTAAAAAAGAGGTTGTTTAAAATTTCACTGTGATTTTCTTATTTGAAGTAGAGAAAAAAGTTTGAAAAATTAAATGTGTGGCAAAATAAATCCCATAAACGATTTTGAATAAATTTATAAGTTTTATTCGCAGGGTATTCGAGTATATTAAATGTACACGACTCAGTGACTAATCTCCCTGTCACTGAAAAATTTGGAATCACGCAATAATCCATAAAAAATTTGAGGACTAATTATTTTTACCGCCTAAAGCTGGTCAAATATTTGTATGTTTTGATGAGATCTCGTCGAGTAGGGTTTCGTGTTTAAGCCCGGCCCGATATTCAAAACGAAAAAGGGTAAAATGATAATTCATTTGAACAATTGATTAATATTTAACTTTCTATGGATTCTCGCCTTGGTAAAAAACTTACTTAGAGGGATTAGGAGTGTTTTCATCAAGTCTACATTTTTAAGTATATATAAATTCCGTTGTGAGTACGTATGATCGCACGAGTGTGTACTTTTCAAATTTGGGACTGACGGATGTGTTCAGAAAATTATCAAATTAAAAAATAATCTTTATAAACCCATTCCTACCTAATAAAGTACCTAACTTTTATGTATTTTATATTTGAAATGGGTGGATCAAAGCAATTAATATTTTTCTTGGCAAGTCAAGTTATATCCAACAACTAGTGGTGAATATTTACTGAAGCCATGGTCCACCTTTCTTGCATGAATCAAAATCTTTTTCTTGGCACCTTATTTTCATATACTTTTCAGTAAATAATTCGCTCTTCTTTGTAAGGGTCTTAAAAGTATTTTGTTGGTTTATATTATTACTTTGTATTTTTACCTACGTTTTACCACACAATAGTATATTTTCTATTTTGAAAACTGTTAATTCGTGATGGAATTCCATTTTAATAATAATAATAAAGTTTTATTCCAGAAGGTATGCAAGAGTAGCGCAATGCAATATCTTCCATAATTGATAATAATACAAGGTAATAATAATAATGAAATAAAAGTTTTAATACACACAATAATAATAACAAAGAAAAATAAACATAAATTCATAAGAAAAAAAAGAAAGAAATTGAAATGATACATGTACAAAATATTAATGGAGGATATTAGGCATTGATATACGAGTACCTCAATGATATTAAGTCTCATTTCTGCAAAACGCCATCAAGAGGGAGTCCATCCTGGCAGCGTTAAGATTGATGGGGCCAATATCTTACTTTCCACGTGCTAAAAAAGGTACGGATCCCGCTGTGGAATTCAAACTAATAATATACGACAAATTAAACCTTTTTGCGTATACGATGTGCTATAGAGGTGAACACGGATTAAAACCTACCTCATCCTATCCAAAAAGATGGAGTCAATAAAAAGTTAATTTACCTTGAAAGTCACTAGTTAATAGATAAATAAATGGGAAATGTTCAATGCCCTTAATGATTATTGCTTCAAGTACGCATTGAACAGAACATCAATTTATTCAAGAATACAAGGCCTTCTCGTTAGATTAAAATCAAGAGACTTGGTAGAGTCGCCATCACGAATAAACATTTGTTTATTCATGTTGTCATTTTGTTAGTTGACATTTTCTTCGGAAATGTGTGTGATCAGCAATGAATTTTCTTTTTGTAAAGAAAACTGTTTTTCCAAATAATATATAAATTTTAAACAAATAAGTTACGCTGGGCTGCTTGTATATCATTAGGGCATTGTATTGCTTTTATTTATAGCATCGCTTGTTGCGTGACAGCTGTTTCGGCCTTCGAATCTATTGTAGCCAACTGTAGTTTGGTAATGGCTTCCAAGGCCGAAACGGTGGTCACGCAACAACTAATGCTATTAGTAACAGAACACAATGTAAAAAAGTACTTTATTTAAAAAAAAATTCAATTAATTCGGAATTCTACAAACTAAATATAGAACCTATTATCTGTATTATGTTACGTTTATATTTTTTAAGAAAAAAATCCCCTTTTGACATTGCATATGAAATAAAACAATTACTTTGTAACACCAAAAATTTCTTGTAATATTTGTAAGGCCTACCATTTTCGCTTAAATATAGGCTTTCTCAGGGTAGTACATTGTTAGAATATTACGAAAAAATTGGTGCAAAGGTGGGCATATCACCAGGTGGCTTTTTTATTTGACCAATTCAGATTCTTAATGGGAATATAAAAATAGTACTGTAGCGTTTAGGCAGAGTTACTGTTTGTATTTAAAAATAAAACTATTTTTTCCTGTGAAAAATTCAAGGATGTAACTTGACTTGCGTTGAAAAAATTATGAGTTTCATTTCAAATACAGAAAATACATTATACGCAGGTACTTTGTTTAAGTAGGTAAGGATTTGAAAAGAGTATTTTTTAAATGTAATAATTTAAATTGGCATCAGTTCTAAATTTGGAAATTCCACCTTCATAGGGTCGTACGTCGTCAGTAAGGAAATTATTCATATATTTTCGTAGAAGGCAATAACTTTGTGGTTTGACGTATTTAATGAAAATGAAATAATAACTTTGTATAAATCTGTGGTCTTAGTTATTATTATTTATTATTTTCACTTTCATCAAATTATTTATATTAATAATGTCAGACCACAAGGTTTTTGCTCTGTGAATTTTTGAACAGAAATATGTGTTTTATATACGTAGCCATCAGTGATTTTGTCATGGTTTGTAAATGCTTTTTGAAGGGGAAACAACAAAAAAAAAAGTACCACAATTTCATGTTGATAAAAAAAAAAATAATATATATATTTTCAATTTTTGTATTTATGCGGAGTATAAATTAATACATTATCATATTTCTCAAAGATGTGCCATTCTATTAATTCCTTGTATTATTTGGCCCGCAAATTGATAGCGGTTCGTCCTATTGTCTCAACTCTCTCCTCTAATAAATTGCGGGTGGTTAATTTTATTAAGTGCCATTCTATTGGGCCAGAAAAACTCATGGGTCCTAACGAGACGTGGACAAAGGTCCCACGGAGAGGAGGCCCTTCCCCTAGCTAAATCCCAAAGGGTCGGGACCTACGCGGAGATAAAAGGGTTTACATAATCTGATATTTGGACTATTTTATCGTTAACCTCGTTTCATTTCGGTTAGACCAACAAAAGGATTTTTTGTAACGCATGGGTTAATTTAGAATTTTTTTTACACTTATGCAATAAACGGAATCTGAATTTTATACACATTGTAACTATGGTAGAAACAAACAAATGTGATAAAGGTTACTGAGTTTATATCGTTGTGTATTTAATGACGCGCAAAGTGTAAATTTTATAGTCAGAAATTCAGGTGTTGAGAAAAATTTAACAAGGGGATAAAAAGGAAACATTGTAATGGTAATTTAAATCAATATTTCAATAGTAATTTAAATGGAGTGAAAAATGATGAAGGTTGGTAGCACCCATTTTGAATATATCACGGTACCATCTCCTTTTCCTAAACTTTTGGTCATTTAAAAAAATATTTTTATTAATTTTCATAAACAATGGTTTTGGATCCGAAGCTGCGATAAAACACCAAATGTGTTTTCCGCTTCAGACGGAAAATAGTTGACTGAAACGATAAACTATACTACTCGATGAAAGTGTCTAATTATGGATGTGGAGAGATTATGGAGTGAAGGAAGAAGGAAACCAATTCACTCACCGATGAAATTGATGCTTAAGTTCTTGATTTTTCTTACACATTGTATTATTAACAAACACCACATCAAAAATATACATAATTTAATAAAGTTTGAAGAACAACAACAAACCGAACGACCAAGCGAGACACCAATGAACGAACACGTTTTTTCAAATACCTTTTTTCTGTTTCTTGATTGTCACTTGTTTTCAAACTCGGTGTTGTTGAATACGAAAATCGAATACAGTTAGGTGGTTGAATAAGGTAGGAACTGAATGAAAAACAAGAAGGTAAGAACCTAACAATATCTCTTTAAAATTTTACAAATGGAATCTACGGAGGGAGGTTTATTGCCAGGTAATAATTTCTTCCAACCAATCCAGATTTTCAGTGGGAAGAAATAATATTTGTTCAATAATACAAATTCAAGACGTTCTTCAGCTTATTGAAATTCCTCAAGTTCCTTATGCAATAAAAAAAGTTAATATCAACGAATTTCAATAGAAGATATTAAAATCTAATTACCTGCTTTTCCAACTAGCTTCCAAAACTCTACCCCGACATTACTCCTCCGCTGCGATACGTGTGAATTATTCCGTTATCTTACCGATTTTGGACGGAATTTCTTTTGTTTTCTCACGTTTTATCATTTTATAAATACGTAATAATAAAATGACACAAAATTCAGGTATACTATTTTGTTCGATAATTTCTCCTCTATCGCGTCCTTAAATATTTCAAATCAAGTTCCAGCTATCGTAAATAATGAAATGCCTCCACGAAACACGTATACATATTGCCTCCTTAGTGTAGGTAGATATACACTGTAAGGCCTTATTTTACAATAAACAAGCTAGGTTTATGAGTAAAATTCCGGCCACTTATTTGATTATTTTGATAACAGTCGTGAAATGGTAACATTATTACTTTACGAATGTCTTTCTGATTGTCCTTTCGGCGTTTTCCTTTTCGCTTTCATAACAAAACGTCCTCTAATGTCCTTTAACGTCCTCTGACTTCCTGGCACTATTGTTCTGCAAACCTCTCCCCCAAAAAGTCTGCGATGGTATAATAAATAAGGATTTAACGGCATTTATTTATGGCAGCTTTAACTGCCGCGCCGAAAGTGTTAATGAAAATTTACACTTTTAATTGATTTCATAAATCGTGGGCAAATCCGGAAAACGTCGTTATTTAATTCGCGGGTTAATTGTGTACTTAATACCAAACACACACATATATATAGGTAGGTACTCACCTATATGTTTTCAGCCGTCCTTATTTTCGATAGAAAGTTAATTAATTGAATTTACATTCACGAGTAAGTGTATAACGAGCCCAATAGAATTTCGGTCCAAACGAAAAACTTAACTTTTCACACATGAGAGTGTGAAAAGTCAAATTCAACATAAGATACCAGTCTTGTACTGGCTGCTTTTCTAATTATAATTTTCTTTACTAATTTTTCTTGGATAAATAACCTTATCTTATAGCAAAATTCTTTACCTAGAGTGTAGAACCAAACAACATTTATTCATATTTTCGTAGAAAGCAATCACTTTGTGGTTTGACATATTTAAAGAAAAGAAAAAAATAACCATTAATAAAAGCACAAGTGCTTATATTCTTCACAAAAAATGATCGTGGCAATAGATTGAATCATTCAGAAGCACTAGAAATAAAGAAAGCCATTAAAGTGAATAGTCATATTTTTAATAATCCGGAAAATTTGTGCAGTAGTCCAATATTAGGTATATTTCCTGTAAACTCAAAAAAAATATCATTATTCTTTAATCACCTTCTCAGTTAACGTTTTGTCTCTTTCAATTCGTATTACCGGTCTCTTTCTCTCTGTTCCTTTGTTATAATTTTAATGTTTCTATGGTTTTCTCATTGTTCTGTTATTTTATTTTATATTTTGTTTTCCCTCTGTATGTAAATAATATGACCGCACACTTTGTATTTTTTGTTTGGTTTAATTTTGCACCCTGATGATACTTAGGGTAAGCGAAACCGGGCTGTCACAAAAATTTAAATAATATCCGTGGTCCCATGCAAAATTATTTTTTTTATTTCTGTAAACATTTATTCACACTAAGTTGACCAGGTGAAATTTAAAATGCAAGTATTCTGATTGGATAATGTCAGTAGAGGATTTTTAACCATAAACGGTTTCTTATTTAAATAGGAATCATCTTTAGATATGTTATTTAAATTTTAACCAAATCGCTGTACTGTACCACAAATTCACAAATCCCATTAATAAATTTACTCTCCCGCCCTAAAATCGAACAAAAGAAACTATAATTAATAAATATCAACAATAATTTTGTCAAAATTAATAAAGTGATTGTGATTATCTGAAGTGACCTGCTAGGTTACTGTATATTATCTTTGTACATAATTTAAATAAATATAAACATAAACTAGGAATAAATATTATGATTGAGCAATTAAAATTTGTACAGCGCCCTTGAGAATATTTTTCGCAAAAAAATTGAAAATACATTTGTATTGTTTCAAAATTCATTCGAATCAGAAAGTTCATTTCACAGTGAAACGCAAATAATGTGTAGTAAAAAAAAATACAATTTGCTCTATGACGGCCTCCATGGTCGAGTGGTAAGACGCTCGACTACGAATCCAAAGGTCGCGGGTTCAAACCCGGCGTGCGCCAATTACTTTTATTTAATTTATATGTGTCATAACACATTTAATTCGTGTAAAAATAATAAAAAGTATATATTTGCGGCACGTTCCAGAGTGGTAGATACTCTAAGTATCGCCCTGTTGAAAGACCACCATTCAGAATCGAAACGTTGCTTGAAATGGCTTTAGCCATGTTTGGTGACCAGATCTGAATAGCCAGGTACTTCTCAACCTTCCCCTTCCCAATCTCCTTCCCCTCCCTACTACCTTCAGCCTCACAACATATCCTATTTGGGAATGCCATAGTCTCACTGGCTCTAGACGGTTGGGAGCAGTTGAAACTCTTGTGCGGTATTCACGTAAAAAAAAAAAAATGTAAACGTTTTGTGGTTCCCAAACAAAGTAAAATGAGGAGAGAGATAATATAATCAAACAAAGAAAGAATTAGATTATTCGCCTTGCCACCTTGACGATATGATGCTCAAATGAATATATCTCTTTTTTTAAATGAATCCTGCATAAGTCTTAACTGCTCGGACTAAGTGGAACTATGGCATCTTCAATTGGGGCATGTTGTGAGGTCGAAGTATTGGGGATGAATGAAGAGAATAAGAGGGAGGTGGGAACACCCAGGCTCTTTAGATCTGCTCAACAAACACGGTTAAAGCCATTTTAAGCAACGTTTCAATTCTAAATCGTGGTCTGTAAGCAGGGTGATACTAAATGTTCGTTTCCAAATGCGAAGTTACTACGTGAAAAATATATCATCTACCATTTAACAATCAAGGGCAGATTGCGGTGAAATTAAATAAGGTACCTCGAGTACTAGCCTGGTATTTTATGAAGGAATGTCTTATCGCTTACTGCAAATCGTCATTTTATATGTTAATGTTTACAGTTGTATTATAGTGTGATTTATGTTTTAGGATTAAGCAAATCTGATTAATTTTTATTATGTCTATGAAATAATGTAGTGAATTCATTATGATAGCTGTAATGGGCCATGCAGTTGCGCCCATGTGGGGGCTTATCCCCTGTCACCTACCCTTCAGACCAAGGTCCTTTGGCATTTCTTAATTGTCTCCCATAATGTTTTCTGTTTCTTAAATCCCCTGTCATCTACCCTTCAGACCAAGGTCCTTGGGCATTTCTTAATTGCTTTCTTTAATGTGTTTCTGTCCCTTGAATTGTATTGTTTACAATATCTTTAGATCGATTTCTAAGATCCTTTTAAACATGCTTTGTTCCATATCACATTTTAGAGTATGATCTTTGAGTTGACCATTATTTCATCTCGAGCAGTCCTGTTCAGATCGCCATGGCGTGCAGTTCTTGAATATCGTCAGTTGGCAGTCCCATTGAGAGCGCCTTGCCGTGCGGTTCTTGAATGTCGACAGTTGAAGGCTCAACTGTTGTACTTTAAAAAATCTTCCGATAAAAATGTTCAAATAAAAAAAAAAGAAGAAGAAGTTAAAGTGTTTTTCTGCTTCCATACGTTCTCGTACCACGAGAGTAGAAACACTAAGAGTATCTACCATTCAGGGTTGAGTGAACCTTACACTTCAGTCGGAACATGTTGGATTCGAATAACACAATAGTATTTATGAATGTGAATGAAAAGAGGAGAGCGTGCCAGGACGAGGTTGTGCGGCGTTCCACCCTCTCGAATTGTAAATTAATACTTTGTGATATTTAATTTCATCGCAGAACTAACTTATGCTTCCAACCGTCTGGAGCCAGTGGGACTATGGCATCCCCAATTTAGTTGTGATGCTGAAGGTAATGGGGAGGGGGAGAAGACGGGCAAAACGAAAGTTATGAAGTGCCTGGCTATTCAGATCTGGTCACCAAACACGGCTAAAACCATTTCAAGCAACGTTTTAATTCTAAATGGTGGTCATTCGCCAGGGCGATACTTGGAGTATATACCACGCGCCACGAAATAAAATGTGAAATGGCACATTTTAATATATATATTTTTTTCGAACTTGTGACCTCTAGACGGGTAGTCGAGGGTCCTAACCATTCGACCACGGAGGCTATCAAAATTACCAACATCGTATATTTTCCGATTTCATCGTGAGACATTTTCTTCAAGAATTTTCCTCCTGTTAAGGAATTCTTATTTTGAAGAATAATGGAAATTTCTAGCGATGGGAAAAGCTTCACAGATTTGTGAATGCTTCACGAATTGATGCTTCTTCAAAATGAACCCTTCACGATGAACCCTTCAATTGAAGTAACATATTAATCACAGCATTCCTCGTCGAGGGGGAGGGGGGGGGGTTAAATAATAATATTTTCGGGGCAGCTCTCTCAACCACATAAATTGATGTATGCATGTGCATTATTCTATGGCAAAAATTATAGCTTGTAGAAAAAAAATGATGAATTGTCTATTATTGGTTTCTCTTCTATGGTTTACGGATGACAGCTGTTAAAATCGTTTGAATCTTAAAAGTATTCAAGGTTTGAATTGTTAAGTGTAGCATGACTTAAAAGGGATGATGTACAATGAGTATGCACAAGGAACTTGCATAAAGCAAATGAAGTACTAGCAAAATTTACAGTTTCTGTAAGAGCGATATAAACTTCTTTCAGGGCTTGAGATACGATTTGAATATTCTTACTGTACAGTACTCAGTTTGACAGTTTGGTTAGCAATAGGCTGAATATTGCGCAAATGACGATTCATATTAAAGGCATTTCCCCCTTTATGGATATAACTTCAAAACAAAAGTTGCATTTGGCCTGGTAAACCTCAACTTCCTTAAAATAAACCCATAATTCACTTTTCTTTCTCGTTGAACGGCCAGTCATAATTTTAGGTAGAGATTGAAAGGTATGTTTGTAAGCTGAGATATTATAAAAGTTCAACAAAATAATTCGTTCACAATTCAAAATCACCAAAAAACACTCGGAAAAACTAGTGTCGTATAGACAAAACAAGCAAAGAAATCATAAGCAAATGTCACGAGTACGTGCGAGGGAACGGATAACTAAAAAGATACTTCATTGCTTCATTCATTCTTCGAACTAAAATCGAAGGAAGAAGGGAATGAACAATTGAACTGTGGATGATGCAATATTTCAGTCTTTCGAACAAATGAAATATTGAAGTTCGAAGTAGATGCCATAGATTGTTCAATCGGAAGTACCAACTTAACCAACTTCAATTGAAGTATTTGTTCAATGAAAAATGAATGAAGTTGGGACTGCTGTCAAAAGAAGTACTTCTTTGAAACAGTTCTTTCAAAACTGTCACAACGCTAGAAATTTCGAATGAAATTCTATTTTTCACTATTAGCGAACTTTCACCTAAAATATTAATTCATCTAAGCTTTAAACACCATAACCATCGATGTAATGTTGTCATATTTTTACTTGTGTATTGACTTCATTTATTACGCCTTAATTAAGCGACAGTGACAGCAGAGCTCTGTGTCCGCGAGATGCCCCTGGTTTCAAAATACTGCCTTCATTAGGCTCTCTTTCCAGTATCATATTTCCCTGGTGCAGTTTAACAACCCTACGTTTATCACAAAACACTCGTTAATCACTAGTCTAGCCGATGCAACCCCCAAAACTTTCTGCACATTGCGATACAGAGTTCGCAATCACTTCTAGAAATATAAGCTACAGTTTATAAACGTACGTTTGTGATTACTCATAGTAAAGATGGAAAGATTCTCTTTATTCTATTAATAATTATTACAACTCTTATTTCAGAGATAAATGGAAGTTAAAGTTTTTTTAAAGATTAGTATTTACCACCAGACTTCGTCTCAGTGTCAACACCCATTTACATTATCGAACAATTGAAAAATGTGGATAACAGGATATTCCAAAGCTACGTTGATTATAATGGAAATGGTGTTGAAAGTTGAAAGTAGTTTTGTTGATAGTTGTTTGTTATTAAATGTATGATTTATACAAGCTATAGTCATTTTTTCATTTACATACGAATTTATTATGTTTTAGATGACGTTTGTTCAGTATTTAAATGTTCCAGTATTTCAAACGAGTTAATTAATTTATTTTTATTCTATTCTAATTTCACAATAGACATATATCTTTATTTATGTGTTTCTAGTTTTTTTATGTATGAAAACATTGCCAAACTACATATAAAAAAATAAAGTCATGTAACTCTATCTTATTGCAGAATCTTAAAATCAATAATATTTACCTCCAATATACCGAATACCAGGGTGATACTTAGATTATCTACCACTCTGGAACGTGCTGCAAATATACTATGTACTATTTTATATAAATTAAATGTCTTATGACACATATTAATTGAATAACATTTATTTATGCACGCCTGGTTTGAACCTGCGACCCTTTATCTACTCTTAGGTCAAACGTAATAGATTATGTCTGTTTGTTCATTGAAGAAAATCAAATACCAAACAGTCACAAAAATATTTAATTCTAACAAAACAGTAAACATTGGAATAGCAATAAAAAAAAATTCTAACTAGCATATTTTAATTTACCTGATTTTTTTGAATATGTACTCCATTTGAATAAGTTTAGTAATTAATTTACACACCCGTAAAAAAAATAATTTGTGATTAACATACGTTACCAGCTACAATACAAATTATCAAACTATTTAAGTACCTACGATTTCAATTACATAATCCACAAAACTATTTTCGGAGTTGCTTTGTTGAACATTGATTTTGCTATCAAACAGGGGTATCAAACGAAACGATTATTATACAGGCTGTTTCTAAGGTAGTCAAATCTTTAAGCAATATAAATATATATATATATATATATATATATATATATATATATATATACGAGGCCTGTTCAAAAAGAAAAGGTGAATTTTGAATTTTCGCGGGCTGTGTACATTCGAATATCGTTTTTTTTTGGTTTTGTTGGTACACATATGTTTATCATATGTTAGCATTATCAGCCATTTTGGATTAGTGGTTTGTTTTTGACAACTGGAAAGGTTAGTCACGTTTTTGTGTGTTCTTCGATTTTTTACTTTTGAAAAAAATGGATCAAAGAATAAAATCCATGATTTGTTTTTCCACAACTCCAGGACGGTCATCATCATTAACATCTTCTCGGCCTTTCGATAATCGAATGTACACAGCCCGCGAAAATTCAAAATTCACCTTTTCTTTTAAACAGGCCATGTATATTAATGTGGATACCGCAAAAAGTCCCAGCTGCCCACAACCGTATAGAGTCAGTGAGACTATGGCATCACCAAACAGGGTATGTTGTGAGGTTGAATGTAGTGAGGAGGGAAAAGAGATGGGAAAGAGAAAGTGTGGGAAGTACCTGGCTATTTAAATCTGGTCACCAAACACGACTAAAGTAATTTTTGAACAAGGTTTCGATTCTGAATGGTGGTATTTCACCAGGGCAATTCTGAGAGTATCTACCATCCTGGAACATAATATATATAAATATACAATATATATAAAAAAGGAAAATAAAACATACTAATTAAATGATTATTTTTTGCTCGCGCCGGAATTCGAACCCGCGACCTCCGGATTCGCAGTCGAACCCCAAAAATACCTAAAAAAATTCAAGACCATGTGCATTAATAGGCAATTAGTTTGATTCCCCTATCTTACAAAATGGATTGCAATCTTTAAAGCGCAGACGTCAAGTGGGAATGTTGTCCTTATTCTACCTGTATTTCAAAGGAAGATGCTTCGGAGAAATTGCGTCATTGATCCCTTCGACACCGATGCATAGCCGCGAAACTTACCAATCGCGCGCCCAAAATTTGTTCAAGTTTTAAATTCGACACGTGAGAGGGGTTCGCTTCTACGACTCGTTCTTGTATTCAACAGTTCGTTTGTGGAATGATTTTCCGGTCTCTGTGTTTCATCCCTTCTACAACATGGGTCCCTTCAACACCCAGGTTCACTCCTTCATTTCCTCAAAAAACCCTCCACACAGCATCCCCAAAGTTGACATAGGTCCTTTTTGTCACTTTATCTGTTCAGAGTTTGTATATAAACCCCATGTTTTACGTCAAACCAAGCCGATTTGTAGTTGAAGTTTCTTTTGGCAAGTTGAATAGTACATTTTTTTCTAACAATGAAAAAAAAAAACTAAAGTTTCAACATAACTGACAGTTATCATTGAAACACGCTGTATAAAATAGTTTGGATGCTACAGAGTGTTTTGTAAATGTGTATTCATTTACGTACTGAAACCTCACGGAACAGTTGTTCCCAAAATACAATTTCAAACTAATGTTTTCACTCGAATGGATTAATCTCTCGGTCTCAATCTGACAGGTTTCGCTTCTGACATTATCAGAACCCCAATAACGGCAAGCAATATATTATTATTATTTGGTTTCTGCAAGCAGATATAGGCTGTCCCAAAATTTATCTAACAAAATTAACCAACCTGTATAATAAAGGAAATTATTTTATTTTAGTAAGGATACGTATTGGAACATCGAAGGGTAAATAAGGAAGCTATCTTACAGCATCTATATCTTGTAAAAAGACGCAGATGGTCATTACCCTAGCTCCAAGCAATCAATTTCAGTCATGAAATATTTAAGGATTTATAAAAAAATGTCTTTTGTTTAATGGCTGTATTTAATTTAACAATTTCAATTGGGTGCAAAATGTAGTTGGATTAATTTTTTAATAAATATGCACCTACTTTTATATGTCAAAAGAAATCACATATTATGTTGTCTTATCTTCTCTCCCTTGCCCTGAAAACTATAAATTGATTTAATCTGTTAAGTTATTACGACGGTTTAGTAGCTGAGTGGAAAAACGCGTTGGATTCCCACCCGGGCGTCGTGGGATTTGTAACCCGGAATGTTAGTCTAAAAACAAGTATTTAATCAATAATGATGATACTGCAAGGCGAAATGTTATTTATATAAATACAGATTTAAAATTAACTATAGAAAAACAAAAATAAGTTATTTCATATTTATATTTGAATTATTTGGCCACCATTATATTATTGTTGTGTGCACCAGGTGTTAATTATATAAGCACAGTGTTGCGCGTTGTGCAGCGCTTGTGTATTATATTTTGTAAATTATGATATTATGTATGTTGTGAACAAATTTATATGAAATATTTACACTCATCTTTTTATTTTGAGATAATACTTTTGAAAATGTTTTTGTATGTATTTTGTTTGAATTCCTAATAAAAAAATAAAAAAAATAAGAATTAAGTGTAGAACCTTTTATTTTTCATCGAAAGATTGAAAATATGAAACGAACAATTATTTATTTCGCTTTCTTTAAAATTAAATGCAATCTCAAATATCTCGTCAGGTTCGGACGGAAACGAAGTAACGAACTGAAAATAGTTGCACTGGTCTTTAAATTTCAGGCGAAAGAAGAGACTACACATTTTATGACGCCAGAATACGCTATTTGAGAATGTTTGTTGTTTAATACAGATTTAGAATTTAAATAACTTAAAGGTATATGAAAAATGTACGAAATTTGACTGATTTTTTTAAACGATAATTTATTTTGATTTTTTATGTTTTGTGTTAAGATTTAATATGAGAGAGATGACACATTATATTATCGTCATAAAGAAAGGTACAGTTTTAGGTCAGAATTAACGTAAATTAGAGTTGTTTTTTTTGCTATGCCACCAGGTGACGATTTCTTCCAAAAACGATTTCTTTCATTGCTGTGAAACTTTTTAATTCTGAAATAATACTTTATCGTATTTTTAATCAATTTAAAGGTATTTAATGTTTTCTTTTAGACAAAAATAATTGCGTTGAAGCAGGTTCTTTAAAGTAAATAATCAGTCCTATAGTTTGATAATGCCTTCGAAACACGAACTAGCTGTCGGGCGTAAAAAATAATTTCATATGGCTGAAACTGAAATTAATATTTTTAACTTTAAAGCTTTTATGCGTATTATGTTTATATTAATTATTGAAATAATATCAGGATGGCAGCCCAATCAGAAGAAAAATTGAAACAAAAAATTATATTAATAATTTTAAATGAAAAATGAGATCTATTAAAAATACCGGTTTCACACTTATAAGGTCTCGGTGGCTCAATTGGCAGAACCATTACTCCCGGATAGAGTAAAGCTTCCGAATTCGAGTCTCGGTTGCGGACATTATTTTTTCGGTGTCATATTTACGTTGAGAATTATTGATATTATTTCAAAAATTTAATACAAATAAAAATTATTTATGAAAAAGTACCTTAAAAATATTTAAAATCAACTCAGTTGACCGGTTAGTAGCCAAGTTGTCAAATTAATCGGGTTTCCACTCAGGTGTCGTGGGTTTAATTCCTCTGCTAACTAAGTCCTCAATCATTACACAAGCAACATTTTCCACTTTGTAGGAATTTAAAAAATATTAAGTAAGGTTTGTCTTTCTAAATAACAAATGAAAAATGAAATGATGGAGGTGTGTTCAGCAATTTTCGTAGCACCTTGTCTCGATACTCACGTGACGTAAAGATTTTGTAAATTAACGTACAGTTTGTTACGTTTGAGCGAACTTAAATCTCATTAAACCCTCCTGCCTCCTCTTAATAGGCAGGATCAAAGAAAATCAACTCTTTTATGAGCGAAAAGTAGATAGAAAACAACAATCGACAAAACGAAGGGTAATCAAACATTCGTTAAGTATTAAAGCTGCTTTGTTCTTTCACTTTACGGCAGATGGCGGAGGTAGAAAACTCGGATTAAAAAAATGGAAATAAACGAAGGCTCACGAAAATAAAAAGCTTCATAACGAAAAATAAACAAAACGGCGAAAAAAACTTCCCGGAACTCGAAGCTAAAAGCATTTTTCGATGATTGTAATGTTTTTTTGATATTTTGTGATAATATTATCGCTAACGTTAAATATGATTATGTTACTTAAATTGAATGAGGGTATTTTTTCTTTCTCCATAAATGGCTTCAATAGCGTTGAGTCCTTAACTCTGGGTACAAATATAAACTTAATTAATTTAGGAAGGTTCTGAGTTAAATCCAGGGTTAATTTACACTTTCAGACCGTTGGCATTGTACAGCACTCGCAGGTCATATAATAAATAGTACACGACATCTGACCCTGTACAAATCGCAAGAGTACCTCACTTAAATACTACAGATACTAGAAAAAACTCTAGACTCCATGTTTTACATTGAATACCGCACAAGAGTCCCAAATGCTCCCAAACTGTCTAAAGCCAGTGAGACTGCGGCATCCCCAATTAGGGTATGTTGTGAGACTGAGGGTAGTAGAGAGAAGAAAGAAATGAGGAAAATAAAGATTGGTAAGGACCTGGCTATTCAGATCTGGTCACCAAACACGGCTAGAGCCATTTCAAGCAACGTTTCGTTTCTGAATGGTGGTCTTTCACCAGGGCGATACTATAAGTATCTACCACTATGAAACGTGCCGAAAATATACTTTACATTATTTTATATGAATTAAATGTGTTATGACATATATTAATTAAATTAAATTTATTACGCGCGCCGGGTTTTACCCCGCGACCTCTGAATTCGTAGTCGAGCATCTTACCACTCGACCACGGAGGCCTTCATGGAAGAACAGTAAATTTGCATAACATATTCTCCCATCTTAACGGACTGATTGCATTCATTAGAATACAAAAATCGGGTGGTGTTTGTTTTACTTGCATTTCAATGGAAGGTGCTCCGAAGAACATCATTATTGTACTCTCGGTGATAACATTTTAGGCGTGATAATTTGTAGTTTTTACAGCTGATTCCTGTGGTTAACTTCGGATTTTAGCTGTTATGTAGAGTAATTTTTTCATCGATTTTTCGTTCCTTCCTCTCCTGTATAATTATGCCCCATAACATTTACCATCCATCGGGAATATTCAATAAAATAAAGAAAAAAGTAAATTTTTCGATTAAATTATTAAAGGGACTCATAACAGCTTTGTTTTGATATTTGCGGCAAATCTTTTTTTCCACAAAGAAATTTTCAACCAATTCAAAGCGATCAACAATCAACGCTGGAATAGATTTTTTGATGCGTGAAAAATTTCCAATCGTTTGCTAGCCCAATACCGATATGCAATCAATCTACCGCAATGCAAATTCTGAATTGGTCCAGAGATACAACAGAGAGAATAATAGTTCCTGTGTAATAAATGAGACCGGAGTGATTGGATCGGAGGTTGGGAGAATTCAGTCGGTGTAATATACTCGACTGGCTGCAGATCTGTTGAGAGATTCATGTTGGCAGGTGGCATTTTTGAACGATACTCGATATGATAACAAAATTCTGTCTCTTTCTTACAATGTTAACTTTCAAGCATACAGTAACATGTATCGATATTCAAAACATTGATAACGTGCTGAGACCAAAAAATTGACCTTTAGATTGTTGACTTATAGCTACAACTTATTATCTTTTATATTAGAAATGTCATTGATATTATTCATGGTAGTATCTATGCTGAATAACATGTCTGTAATATGAATACCCTGCAAAGTTTTAGCACTCTAAAAATGAAAAGCAATTAGCCACTGTAAACAGATGTTTTTCGGTATTTACAATATCAAAAACAATATTTGACTTTCTGAACTTTATGGTGTTACGAGTTGCAAATAGATACCTACACGTTACCATTGCAATGACAAGGGTGGATTTTGCGTGTAAACTTTTAAGGTTGGAGCACGTTATTTGAGTCATTGGACCAAACTAAGCGCCGAGGGCGTTGACCTTTCGCGATTACGTAATGGGTCTTTAAAAAATTGGTTCGGCGAGTACATCAATCAACTTGCCAAAATGCTTACGTGGATTTAGATAGAGTCAGCTTTATTATTTATTTCATTATTTATGTATGTTAAATACTTTGGTAAAGCGGCGAAGATTATCTGGCCGTATAAATTACATCTTTAAATTAACCAGAGACACGACATTTTAGGCAAGTCATGCATCAGATAAGAAATTATTTCTAAATATTTGATCAAGATTTGCATGATTTATGTTTGAATGGGACGGTTCGAACTCGGCAGTTTGTTTTTAGTTTGAGGCCTGGGCAGTGTTAGTTTGAGTTAGTTACACGATATTAAGTAGTTAACGTAATTGTATGAATAACCCTTGATTATTATTTCTAAGATTGAAGCATGCGAGAGACGAGAACTGTAGGAATGCCCAGCGGTTATTAAAAGCTCTTCATCTAAATTAAGGGAACAGGAAATTTTGAGTATGGATCAGAAACCAACCCCCCCTCCTATTACGCACCTCTTCAACTTCCATAACAAGGAATTCATTATTTTCAAATGGATATTTTCGTAGAAAGCAATCACTTTGTGGTTTGACATATTTAAGGAAATGAAAAAATAACTTTGTATAAGACCACGAATATTATTTTAATTTTTACGACCGGCCTGTTTCGCTTAGCCTAAGCATCGTCAGGGTACAAATGTAAACTAAACAAAAAAAATACAAAGTGTGTGGTTATATCTACATATAAAGGAAAAAAAATATATAAAATAAAATAACAAAACAATAAAATAACATTTAAATTGTAACAAAGGAACAGAGAGAAAGGTAAATTTGTTCACTAGTCCAATATTAAGTATATTTCGTGTTAGCTCATAAAAATTATCATTATTATTTAATCACCTTCTCAGTTGTCTCTTTCAATTCATATTTTCCGTCTCTATTAACGCTTGCAAACCTGTCAACGCTTTAATTTTACAAATGTAGCGTGTTGCCTCTAGACGTATTTTATTTCCATTTTAAAATTCATAAAATTTACTTACGTAGGTATTATGTATATATTCCTACAAAATAATATTTTGTACATTTATGTATAGCATTGCCTAACCCGCACGCACCATTAGCTTCCAGTTCTGTAAATTCCTGATACATCGTAATATATCATCAAGGTAAGCAACAAAAACCACTCTAAGCCCGATCTTTCAACTGGGTGATCGTACATTTTTTAGAGTAAATCATTTTATTACATTGTTATATCTCCATCTACCTAGGTATTTATTGTAGTTAAACCCATATGGAAAGTTTTCAGCGTCAAAATTCTTAATATAATAATTTTAATTTATATTTTACATCGGTGTATTGAATGCGTTGGAATCCAGTTTCAAGTAATACGTGATTTTTTGATTTTATGGATTCTTTCGAAATCCTCTGCTAACTAGCTGGGGCTTATTCAAATACCCCTCATAATGTCTGTCTAACTAGTACTGCGGCTCATTAGGCCTTATTACTATCACAATCTGATGGTTGTATTTAATTGACTGAATTTAAGTTTACATAAGTGAGTTCTTAGGGAAAAGGTCTTAACTGGATAAAAAACCCTAAGGAATACGTTACTTTTCACCTAGTCTGTTTACTAAAATGTTCTAAAAAATGTTGGCCATTCATTATTAAGTCGGAAAAAGGGTTCTACAAGATCCTCGTCAATCGTTCTTCCAATAGCAGATTAGGGGTTTTAGCTACTTTACTGACAAATATAAAAAAGATACAGTAATCTAAAAAAAAACACCACAGTAGCTTATTGGTTTGGTTTTGGAATTGAGATGTGGCACGGTCCACTCCCACACAGTACTAACATATATTTTTAATATTATTGTTAATTAGGGAATGTATTCATTGCACTATTCCTGCATACCTTCTGGAATTAAATTATTATTAATGAAAATTAAATAATAACTCTGTATAAGACCACAGATTTAATTTTTATTTTTATGACCGACCGGTTTTGCTTAACCTAATCCTCTTTTATTTCATATTGTCCATCTCTTTCTCTCTGTTCGTTTGTTATAATTTTAAATATTATCCTTTCTTTTCTCACTGTTCTCTTATTTTATTTTATATTGTGTTCTCCCTGTGTAGGTATGTATAACCGCACAATTTGTATTTTTTGTTTAGGTTAATTTTGTATCCTGATGATGCTTAGGCTAAGCGAAACCGGTCGGTCTCATACAAAGTTATTATTTCATTTTCATTTAATATATAAAACCACAAAGTGATTGCTTTCTACGAAAATATAAATTATTATTATTAATTTTGATTTTCGATCTAATATTTGAGAACTGTCAAGTCTGGGCATTGCGATGTTGGTTGTTATGAACCATTCACATTTCTTTTTAGTTTCAATGAGGAATATTAATTAATTAAATTATTAAAATAAAAATATCTTGATGTGTGTGAATATTTTTGCACCCTTCAAAAACTGCACGTGTCAAGCGAAACGCATGCAATCACACGAGTTAATCATAATAGTAGTATCTCTTGTACAATTTTTAAACTGCTGTTTGCAAAGAGCCAAAAGCGTGCATCATTACACTCGCATTTGGAACTTTATGTGAAAAGCTTACAAAAATGAAAAACATTTGTACTCAGCAATATTTATATCGCTGCAAAATAATACATTTTACGCCATATTTATTAGTGCGAAAACATTTTTGAATGCGCTGTTCTGAAAGCTCAATTTGTGAAATAGGGTAATTTTGCTTTAGGATCGACGAACATACTGTATTCGTGCAGAACTCTTTCACCAACAAAATGTCATTTGGTTCCACCCAGTAGTGGCACTACTTTTTATTATTTATTCCGTAACATCTTATTGATGTCTTCGGCATGATTGATAGGCCTTTCGTGATCTCTGCTCGCTTCGTGTTATGCTTCACGGGGTAAATATCACGTGATTATTTATTACCAAGCTAAGGGTGGATACTAGCGTTGAGAAAAACTTCAACGTTTTGTGAATGCTTCACGAACTGCTAGTTATTTAAATGAACCCTTCGCAGTGAACACTTCAATTGAATTCGAACTGGCAGAAAAGAGATTTGAAATCGTAAAGCACTAGCAAATCAACAAAAAATCCTTAAAAAAAGCACTAAGTAATCGACTAAAATTCCTCCCCAAAAAAGTACTAGCAAATCAACAAAAGAAATGGAACTGGGGAAGAACAAGAGCCAAATATTTTTAATCGACTTTCGATTGAAGCAATCTGGAGTAGTTCTTTGTAGTCTTTGACGTTCAACTTCGCAATTGAACTGCCGCAAAATAAAGTAGTTCTTTGTAGTCTAACTTCAATTGAAATATTTTTGTTCAATGAAAAATGAATGAAGTTTGAACTGCGCAAAATGAAGTAGTTCTTTGTAGTAGTTCGCACGGAGCGGTCACTACGCTAGTGGATACCAACCAAAACTCTTCACGGTTTTTGTTTAAGCTTTTAATTTTTTTTGTAGTCAGTTCCACATTTCTTAGTTTTTTCTCAAATAAATTGATTTTATTTTTCAAATTGTAGTCTTCCACAATTAACCCGAATGTGTTATTAAACTGATCTTAAAACAAGTAATTCTTAAATTTTTACGATACGTCTTTTTCTGTTTAGATCTTCCGGCCTTAAACAATAGTATTGACATATTTCGTATGATCATTTTTTAATAAATCAGTATTAAAAGTCACTTTTTTACCATTGATGCAATTTCCAGGACAAAGGGCGTTGAGTTCAAATTTTTGACATTTTCAACTATTTTTTTTTTTAATATCGGTTTCACCTAATAACATAATCTGGTACCAGTTTGAAAATACCCGTTACAAGGTGAAACCCATCCGGTATTATTGAAAAAAAATTGGAACAAAGTTTAAAATTTTGTATTCTTAAACCATTAAAATAGAATTCCACCATGAATTAACAGTTTCAAAATTTAAAAAAAGTTTTATGTATTCCGCTAACCGAAACGGTTGTCAGAAAACAGTTTCTTTTTTAAAAATACAAATTTGATTTCTGTCAATATGTAATAATACAGTCTACTACCTGTAAAATAGGTGAATATGAAACCTTTTCAGGGGTTTCAAGGTTTTAAAAATACGAATTACAAACGTTTTCCTATAAAAATCGCTAAAATCGTAAAAAATATAGCAGGTAGGAAGAACATGTAATTATATTTTCTCGCGTAATATAAATTTGCATAAAACGTGAGGCTTCTCCATGGCATAACATAAAATATAAGCCGAATCTACATGTGCACATTAAATACTTGCCGGTGTTATGACGTTATAAAAAAATCATATTTTCCTCAATTTTTTAATGGCAACGATTTCGTTTCTCTCACCAACACATCTAGACGTGAACAACGATCGTTACTTTCCGTTACTCGGCATTTCCCAGCGGAATAAACCAACAATCTGTTATTTTCCCCGATTAACTTTTTCCACAGGGATGCTGCGCTGTCAAATAATATGAATTCAAACTTAGATTCGATTCTGTCAGAACAATAACTTGTGTGGTGGCGGAAACAAAGCGATGGGTAATTGCTTGTAAGTCGAGTCCCTTCAATTCCCCAGTTTCCCCCGATTCCCCTTATTTTCCTCAGTTTTCCCCAGGTTTCCTCAGCGTCAACCACTAGCTCGGGGAAGAACGTCAATCTCAGATGGTTACAAAATATGTAATTACATTTTTGACAGCCAATCAACTAACTTGTAAGGAGATCCGAGTTTAGAAACAAGAAAAGAATAAACTTATGGAAACTGAATCTCATTTGCTTTCAACACATCATGGTAATTTTTCTAAGGTATAACACTAGCTACCCAGGGAAAGTCTAGAATTTAGAAAGAGTGTTTTATTTTTCAGCAACAACTTAGGTAATCTTATATCGTGATTGAATTCGACTTGTTTTGTTGGGAAGACATATTCTATTGTATTTCAATCATTAGAATGGTTAGCTATTTCGCTGTAAAGTTTAAATTGCTTATAACTATTTAAAATTCAACTGTTTTGATATTTTTAAAAAACATCTTTTGATGGAGAGGATTTAGAAATTCATAATTTTTGTTTATATTTCATTCGTTTGTCTTATTTTTTGCTTCACCTAAAGTTATTGTATTGATTTTTCTCCTTTCATTGTATGATCTATTTAAATTTGCACATATTTATTTACAAATTAACAGACTAAAGTCCAATTACAAAAAATACATATAAAACACAAAATGGAAAAAGAGCAACAGAGAAGGAATAGCATATGTATAATAATAAATGAAGCGATGACAAAAATAAGTTTAATTTAATTGAATTTGATTTTACATATTATATCTTACCAATGTTTCACCTTAGTCCAGCATTCTTATATTGGTTTTAATAATAATAATAATAATAATAATATTTGGATAATTTGTATAGCCCCGTTTTTGTGAAAAATCACCTCAAGGGCGCTGTACAAATCTTAATTTCTACTTAATATTAATTCTTAGTTCATATAAATATACGCACCTACCTCTAAGATTAGTATCACTCAAATTAGCTGATAAAATTATTAACCATAGTTTTTTATTGTAGATACGTCTACGTTTACATTAATTATTGTAATAAATTATTTTTTTCCTTAATTTTTTCTATTTAAATGTTTTTTTCTTTACTGTACTAACAAAGACCGACAATCACAATACAGGCATATGTAAAGTATAGTATTTATTAATTTCAAATAAATGGTTTCTTAATAAACTGAATGAAATATTAAAATAGATAACTTTTCAGTAGAGAATATTTAAGGTAAATAACTGACTTGTAGACACTAATTTGAAGTTAAATAGTGTATAAGTACATTCTATAACACTAATTAAATTTGTTGGAATACTAATATTACTAAGCATTGAATTAATAATAAAATACTCAAATTGACTTGCAGGAATTGTTAAGGTCTCTATGAATTATTATTTATTTATCATCGGTTTTCTTTAATACCGCTGAACAAAGCCTCGTATCATCGTTATACTCGTATATATATACATGTAAGTAAGCACCTTTAAAATGATAAAATAAATCATTTTCATAAGCAGGTAGTAATCCTATTTTACATGTTCGCATAAATACATTTACCCTCCTGAAAAGAATTGTAGTTCAATGTTTTTCCTTTCGTAATTACAGATATTCAACGATATGCTGTCAATACCACAAAAATCCTAGAATTTGAAATATGTTTCGGTACTCAAGCTTATAGCTACAACAAAACATTTTTTCGCTCAGAAGGTTTTCCATCATAGCTACAATGTATCGTCTTCATATCTCTTTGTAGTGAAACAAACTAAATAAATATACCCTAACTTTTCATTTCCTCAGCAAGATGGCAGGCTGTCTGTTACCGCCATATTATTTGTGTCACATCGATTTATTTTATCGAGTCGAACGCGAGGAATATGTTTACGATGTGTCGTTAGTTTGTCATCTGGCCGTGACGTTTACAGTGTCGCTGTGCTCAGTTGGAGATGAAAGGAATTGTTGATTTCAGTCAGAAAGATGGCGAACGAGATTGGAGGAAGATATTTTTGACAGGATGTTTCCTGTTTCTGGAGGAAACACTCTGAATTACTATATGTCATTCATCGGTATTTATAGCTTTATGTTATCACTCTGATTTGGCCACTCGAATATTCCTATTAATATTATAAAAGACACGTGGCGTTTCTAAATAACCATTATGCAAGATAAGCTTATTTTATAAAGTTACAATACGGATATAACTTTTTTTTTCTTAGAAAACTTACACTTTGTAGTGCGGTATAAAAAAAAAAAATGTATTTTAGGGATATTTCAGACGCTGACCAGGTTTCACTTAAAAACTTATAATTGAAGGTGAAATATATCGAAATTTGTACCCATAAGTCCAATTAAATGGTAAGTTTCTATTTTTTTTTTCTACCACCATCGGCCTTCGTGGTCGAGTGGTAAAACAGTCGGCCGCGAATCCAGGGTCACCGGTTCAAACCCGGCGTGTGGAAATTAATTTATTTAATAAGTGTATCTCATAACACATCTAAGTAATATATACTATATTTGCGGCACGCTTCAGATATACTTAAAATATAGCCCTGGTGAAAGACCACCACTCGGAATCGAAACGTTGCTTGAAATAGCTCTTAGCCGTATTTGGTGACAAGATTTGAATAGACAGGTACTCTTCAACCTTATTTTTCTCCACTCCTTCCCTTCCCCACTATCTTCAGCCTCACAACGTACCCCAATTGGAGATGCCATAGTCTCATTGGTTCCAGACGATTGGAAGCAGTTGAGACTCTTATGCGGTATTAACCTCAGAGCAATAATATACAAGAGAGAGAGTGCTGCTGTAGTCAGTTTTGATGAGTTTTGCCGGACTCGGCTAGACCTGGGCGTGGCTAGGACTAGGACTAGGGTATTTATATCCGTTCATAGCACATGTCAAAATAATGTTTTTATTTATTCTTATAACCACTTTTTCACAGTATTGTTATAAACAAAAATATAGCATATAACCTAAAAAATCTTTGAGTTATGTCAATTTATGTCGAATATCAAAACGTGTAGGCGGAGTCAACTGAGACGCGGGAAACGAAGTACATCGTTACAATTCTTTAAAGCGGTGTGATCATTTTGGAAATTTTGCTGTCTCTTTCTTTCTCATTGTGTACGAAATAAAAACCCGGAGGAAGTGATTTATCCCAAATTTGTATGGATTAGGTAAAAATAATTAGTTCTCTCTTCATATATTGTTACTCCAAGATATTATATATTAACCATAAACAATAAAATAAAATCAATGTTTCCAGAGCTCATGGGTATTAAATATATCGCTGAACATGAGATACGATCAAAAGATTTGTAAGATTAGCCAGATCTTTAATCCCTGAGTGAATTTGATTGATCCCAAGTCGGAAATAACGGGGTTGAATCAGGTAACGTTCTGCTCATATTCTGTAGCCTTAAAAGTTCAACCAAATACCAGAAAAGGGGAGTGTGCGAGCCATGTTTATATGGTATTCATAAATTTGTATTGATTTGTGACAGAAAATAGGTTCTAACTAACGTGATGAAAGATTTGTACTTAAAACATCTCGGGTTTATTTTACGGTTGTTCATACAATATTTAAGACTAACTAACTAATTAATCATCTCGCCGTTTCCTCGCAGGGGTAGGCAGAGAGGATGGACCGCCATAAAACTCTGTCTTGGAACACACTCCTTGTTTCATTCACATTCATACATCGTCTCATACCTACTCTTCTGTTATTTTGACTCTTTACATGGCCCAACTCAAGTATTTGATTAAATTAATTGTGGCATGTCTTCTTCGGGCGTCCCCGACTTCTTCCATTACTTCCGCATCATATATTATTTTATCACTCCTTTCTTCGTTCATTCGCTATAAATTTTGACGGCCTGCATGGTCGAGTGGTAAGTGGTAAGACGCTCGACTCCGAATCCAGAGGTCGCGGGTTCGAACCCGGCGTGTTATTTGCATAACACATTTAATTGATATAAAATAAAATAAAGTATATTTTCAGCACGTTCCAGAGAAGTAGATACTCTAAGTATCACCCTGTTGAAAGACCAACTTTCAGAATTGAAACATTGCTTAAAATGGCTTTAGCCGTGTTTGGTGACCAGCTCTGAATAGCCAAGTGCTTTCCAACCTTCCCCTTCCTCATCTCATTTTTCTCCCCACTACCGTTCTGCGTCACAACATAACCCTATTGGAGATGCCATAGTCTCACTGGTTCTAAACGGTCGAGAGCTGTTGAGACTCTTGTGCGGCACGTAAAAAAAACATGTCTTAACCATCTAGGCGTCCCTTTCTTGACCCTATTTATTATGTTTAAATCAGCTTTGCATTCTTTCCGGATATCCACATTTTTAATACGGTCATACATGGTTTTACCGCATATACGCCTTAGGGATCTCATTTCTATATTAAAGCATTTAATACAAACGTTAATTCATGCAGGGTTATTAAAATTTAGTTAATTCATGGTTATGAATAAGCATTTTTCAATATTTTCCTAACGTAGCCCTTGTTGTTGGTCGTCGTGATTTTTTTTTTCTGAAATGAATCTGAATTGTCACCACTATGTCGTATCGCCTTATGTTGGTAGGTAATGTCAAAAAGTTGTTAATCTTGAACATATCGAGGTAAAAAGGATTATTCTATTAGACATTAGAGTATATACATTATGTAATAATTGTAGCCTCCAAAAATAAAAAAGGACTCTAAACCTTTTACTTACATAGTTATACAAGTTTAAGTCATGTCAATTCATACGACGATGGCGTAATGTTCAAGTTTTCTAACTCCACTTTGGTAAATTTCACGGGGAAGAGAGACAGCTCATATTTTGACATATTTTTATTTGTATTATACAGCAATAAAAACCACTTACTGAACATTTTTTTGAAGAACTCTTAACAAATCACCAACTTTTGACAGATCTGTGAATAAAATTGTGAAGTTAGACATTTTGCAGTGGACCCAATGGAGTTGAGAAAAGTAAATTTAAGAGGTCTTTACGAACTACCCAAATAAGTTAGGGATGTAAAATGTATACTGGAATTGCCAAGTGAATAAATAAAAAGTAGGTGATTTGAAACGAAGTATTTTTTGACAATAATGCAGTAATCCAGTTCAAGTGTGATTTGATATTTTTAATACTAATAAAATTAGCATTAAAAATATAATTGATTCACTGATTAAGTCTTAAGTCTTTCATAATCAAGGACATGCAAAGAAAACAGACTACCGAAAAATAATAAAACCCATACACAAAACAGCTTACTTTATAAAGGGATGAAATGTTGTAATGCGCTGCCGGAAACCATAAAAATTAAACCAATTAAAAAAATCTGTAAGAACCATATAAAATACATTAGTAATATCAAGTGGTATATAAGTTATTATCACTTAGTCAAAAAGTATATGAATTATAATTAAATACTTTGTAAACTTTGATGTACAAGTAACTAAAATAAATATATATATATATATATATTAGAAATGTATCTACTAAAAATATATGACGGGAATTTATTTTGTTAAAGCACGACACGCCACTGGTATGTAATTTAAATTAAGCTGGTTTAATTATAAGGTATCATAAACAGATACGAATAGTATTTAAAGATGGAAATTTAAATGAATAGTATGTTGTACAATAATCGTCATACCATGTCAATATAATTGTCACGTTTAATGGCGATCTCTACTTCGTTATGTAACTTGTCAGAAAAGTTACTTATGTGTTACTTTGAAGTTTCATTCAGAAGGGTAGTATTTTAACACCCAAGGTAATTTTCCTCAATGTTTTGTTTGTTTGTTTTTGTATTTTTATTTAGATGTATGCATTTTTTTTCACATATCTAGTAAAAAATAAACACATTTCACAATGGCATGACGAAGCACATAAGGTTACTTTACAAGTATATACGAGTATATAAGTAAATGTAAATTGAAATATTAGTATGTATAAAAATCATAGTTTTGTTTTTGCATATTCAGCACGAATCATACGAAAAGTGCCAAGACTCGAAGCTTTTTTTAGGGCTTTTAGAAGGCTATTAAAAAGTTTTCACCTTTAAAAAACACGCTGTTTTGATTACGCAAGTTCAGTTTAGGAAGCCTAAAATCATGACAACTTCTCGTTGGATAATTGTGAACATTTACACTATCTATAATATTATTTAGCAGATATTTAGGGAGCATGTTATTTTTAAGCTTGTAAATCATCGTTAAAGTATTATGTATTATATGTTGTTTGGGTGTTATCATATTTAAATTTCGTAAAATAATTTTAACTCCAATAAAAGTATTGAATTTAAAAATCATCTTCATCCTCTATTTTGTATAACTTGCAGTTTATTATTTTAACAATAATTTGAATGCGGAGTTATGATAGAATTGTACACAAGGCAGGTTTTGATAGGACTGTGAACACGAGAAGTACAATAATATTCTGTAATATTGTTTAAGCCTAGTGAATAGTTTCTGCTTCTGTGAATACTAAAAACTAAAATTAAAAACTTAAGTAAATACCTAAATAATTTTTGATACGTTCTAATATAGAACAACTTGTTACCAAAATATTTTTCTGACAAAATTATCTGCAATGTTGATATTCACAAATATAATATAAGGGCATGCAAAGAAATTAGATTACCAGAAAAGAATAAATCCAACACACAAAATAGTTTACTATATAAAGGGATGAAATCTTATAATGCACTGTCGGAAACCATCAAAATTATGCCGATCAATAATTTCAAAATAGCCTCTAAAAATTACTTAAAATGCATATAAATCAAAATAGTAAGTAGGATAAGTTAAAATATTAAAATTAGTAAAAAAAATAAAATAATTAGCTACTTGAAAAACTTGAATGTACAAAGTAACTAATATAAAATAAATAAATAAATATAACCCATTAATTGATGTTCCTTAACATAAATTAATCACATATTATTATCTTATCTTCATTAAAAAAAATCTAATATTATCTACTAATTTAAAATCATTTTGTGATTCCTCAAATAGATTCATACATCAATGACTTTTAACTTTTTGTCTTTTGCTTGTGCCGAAAGTTTTCACTTTTTTTCAGAAACTCAGGTGATTTATGACGGTTAATTATTTTGAAGTATTGTAATTGTTAAAAATATAGTGTTGAAGTAAATGATTTGTTGAAATGAAAATATATTTAATAGCTTAAGATTTTCCTTGGCGTTTGTGTACCTATTTTTCTTCAATATGATTCTCATAACTGCATTTAAAAGTATTTATATTTGTTTCACACATTCATAATAATATGTCCGTCCGCAGACATACGCCCATAAGATGCTCTGTAAAATGGCATACATATTTTATGAGCTTTGCTATTGAACAAAGTTAATCGGTAAACCTAACACTGATATGATCACCTAAGAATCTAAGTCTTCGTCTATAAGAAAATATATCATAAAAGCGTCGTATATTTATACTCAATTTATTGTAAATGCCAAACTGATATAAAGATGCCCAGTACTCCGAAAGCCAACAATCTCAACGTCGAATCTTTGTACTCTCGTCTGAATGCGGCTTTAGTCTCACTCTACGAATTTGTCAAGCTCTATGGCGATATCTCACAGGCACGAGCAGTAATTAGCCACCTGTGATTACCTGTAATTAGACGTGTCACCTAAACACAGACGTTCAATGTATTATCACGATAGCTACTTCCGCCGTCTACCTAGTAATCACTGTAGAATCTGAGATGAGACTGAGAAATATACTATACTATTTTATCAAACACAGGATATATATATTTAAATACATAATATGATGGCCTCCGTGTTTGATTGGTTAAGGTTTAAATACCAGCGTACGCCAATTAATTTAATTTAATCAATATGTGTTATTTTACATTCAATTCATATAAATAATTTACATTTTATATGCTAAATACTATAAGTATCGCCCTGGTAAAATACCAACATTCAGAATCGAAAAGTTGCTTGAAAAGGCTTTAGCCGTTTTTGGTGACCAAATATGAATAGCCAGGTACTTACCAACTTTCCTCTTCCCCATCTCCTTCCCCTACCCGCTAACTTCAACCTCTCAACATCCCCAATCGGGAATGTCATAGTCTCACTGGCTGTAGACGGTTGTGAGCAGTTGGCACTCTTGTGCGGTATTCACTATAAATATAAATATAAAAATATGTTTATATATATTTTAATATAAGTTACTTTGTACATTCAAGTTTACAAGTAGCTAATTATTCAATTTTTTTTTTGACTTTATAATATTTTAACATATATAATAGTATTATAATTTAAATGCATTTTAAATCATTTTTACTGGTTTTTTAATTTGTTGATGGGCATAATTTTAATGGTGTAAGCTATTTTGGGTGTTGGCTTTATTTTTTTCTGGTAGTCTAATTTCTTTGCATGACCTTGTATTATATTTGTGAATATCAACATTTTAGATAATTTGCTCAGAAAATATTTTATATCAGTAATATTAAAAAAAAAGTATCATTTTTGAAAAACCGGTTCCGAAATTGTCATATTTTTATGGAATTTTAACGCAAAACGATTCGTACGCTGGTATATCCTATATTTAAATGATTTCTTTTGATCTGACGCGTTGGCGTGGGTGTATTTAATTTGACATTGATTTTTCAAAGCTCCGGTGTCACGGAGGGTAGCTAAAAGAACTTTATTGGGTTTGTTCGTAGATTTTCTTACTGGAAAGGATGGGCATTAAAGATCAAAGTAACCCAACGTGGCCAAAAATATTTAGATGCTATCACAAGCTAGCTATATTTATATCTGAACTATTTCATTTACATACTGGTACACACCTTGACGGTATTCACTTTCTACGTGGTCTTCCTTGTGTCATTCTTCCAGAGATATTCAAGCGTAAATCGTGAAGACTCACATTACTTTCCTTTTTTCAGGTGTCTGAAGAAGGCAGTCGTGCGCCCCACGCAGTGGCTTGCACAAAGTTTTTGATCAGGGTAGGCAGTAAGAAAAACAATGCATCAATTTATAATAGAGAAATGTACCAACAGATGTCATTGATTGCCATTGCTTTTGTTGAGTAAAAGCACTGTCTAGACACTAACAAAGATACAACTACAAACGAGCTACTTAAATGCGCACACAGCTCACAGCATTAATGCATACATGTTTTGTGTAGTCTAGTGAACATAGAATAATCTACTCTGACGTTGGCGGCGTTTGGGCATATGTAGTTACTGCTTTTGACACGTTATAGAAGAACGGCCGGTGGGGCACTCGCGGCAGTGCGATTAGCTGAATTTCGCACGTATTTTTGAAAGTGTAGATTTATTTTTGAAATAATTTCATATTATTCCATTCAATACAATTCATATTTTTATGCAAGTATGACAAGGTAGGCAGTGACTATGTACCCAAATAGAGTGCACGCCTCTAGCCCCATAATGGTTGTAATTTGTTATCGTGTGCAGTTGAGATCTCGTTCAATATACGAGCATTGTATATGTGAAAAAACCCCATTTTATTTTCAGCATCCAAATCACGAATTCTTGGTGTTAGTTGATTTACTAGTAGGGCAATTTAAATTCTTAAAATACCTTCAAATTTAAAAGCGGTCTCATTGCTTTGGTTGAAATATCTTAATTGCGTCTCAGAAATAGAATAACTAAAAAGTAAAACTTTATAATAACCCTGTCATGGCAGACACTCTTTGCTTCATCAACAATCATACATCGTTACTTTTAGCGTTCTAAATTAAGGAACTAAATGAAACATGGGAATCTTATATAAAAATGTTGATAAATAAATAACAAATATTGTTTTCTTTTTTGTTACAGGTAAATGAATCCGCTTCTTTTATTCAAACAAGGCGAAAAAAAGGTTAGTCTAATGATTCGATTTTTTATTTGCATGTTTTTTTTTGCAAATATTTGCTTCAATGATTTGCCAAATAATATGGCAGATGGCAATAAGTTCCCCTGACACTGTGTAGGTAGGCATACAAAGCAACTCCCGTTAGATGTCACACTTTTTTCACACATCTTCAAGACCCGTAATGGCAAAATAATACTTTGCTATAGTATTTTCCTAAACCCACCTCGCAATGTCGCCCAATCGTCTGGCAATATAATTCCATTGGTGAAACATAGTACTACAGACAGGGACAATTTAAGGTGTCACATTAACCCTTATCTTGGCAAGGTAAATATATAATACAAGGTTAAAGATAAGATAATAAGCTACATTTTTTTTAAACTGCTCATGGGTGTCATAAATAAGAGATTTTGCGAATGTTGTCATTACTAAAAATATTAAAATATTTGTAAAAAAAAAAGATAGTTAAATTGGTGTAACATACGTATATGTTACACTGCCAAGATAAAAGTTAAAAAGATGAGCAATTTAAAACGAAAAAAAAAATCAATAACATCAAATGAAATGATTTTTGAAATGGTTCTTTTTCATTATTTTACCGCAATAGCAGTTATTTTCGACAAAAAATGATAAATTTGGCATATTTCTCTCCGGTAATCCTATTTGTTCCCACTGCGCGTGAAAGTAAATTTAATGAAACAAATTGTGATCCTCTGCTCTACTGCTCTGTGCAGACTTTGAGAGAGCTTTGCTGAAACGCGAGGAATTTATTAAAAGAGTACGGCATTTGTACTTTTTGTAATAATATGCAAAATACGCACGGTTGGTGAAATACTCGGCATGTGTGAGAGGATAAGAATTTTTTATTTTTGTTAATTTTTTGTTTTGTTTACAGAACTACATGATACCAATGACTTAACATATATATACACACGTTTTATCCTTAGAATATTAACACAAAATGTGACAAGCAAAACACACACTATACCAGTAAATTCATCATTCAAATATCGGTCATGTATGACAAAGATAGGCATTCATAGAATATATGTGTATGAACGAAATAGATCCGAAGTTCGGACCGCGTTCCACACTTGCTTGTAATGTTGAAACGACCTCAAGCGACGCGTGACCGTTTAGTACTAAATCGGCTTAAACACCGATCACACCAACTAGCGTGATTATTGCTTGCCACTCTGAGAGCACTACAGCGTGTCTACCATATATACTCGTATGTAACGTCAATGAATGATATAATATTTTAATGACTTTTGTATTCAGAAAGAGACGTTGCTGAAAATATATGGGAAAATTTACGATAAATAATTTCCTTTGCGAGTACATACCTCCGTACGAGTATGATCTTTTCAAATTCGAACTGATAAACTAATAAAATGTATTTTATTAGATATTATTCTATTTTTAAAATGGGTGGATTAAAACGATAAATATTAAAACATTGAACCAAGATTTACAATGCACATGTAACATTTCAATGAGCCTTCTCACCTTACGACCTTTGTTACTTGATAATTAAGAAGTTGGGTTTCATGATTTTCGTGGAAAACCGCTTTACCTATACAATTTCATTAAAGTTAGAAGCTAACCGGTTTCAAACGAGTACATAAGTGAGATATAATGCCAATAATAACATTAGCAATCATGAATACAGATGGTTTAAACAATTATTATGTAATTATATCAGTTTCAATAGTACTATACAGTAGATACATAATAATGTTATAATATATTATGTAGGTAGGGGTGAGATATGAGAATGATAGGGTCTAGGCTCATGGATTTATAGGAAAAAATAAAATAAAGTATTTTAGATTAAAGTACGTGATTAAATATCGGGTTATTTTTCCTACGAAATCAAAGAAATTTGTTTGTTTGTTTTTATTTTATTTAGATGTATGCAAATTATTTGTTCAGACATCTAGTAAGAAAAAAAATAACACATTTCATAATGGTAGAACGAAGCACGTAAGTTTACTATCTCAGAGCAATAATATATAAGATATAGCGCTGTAGTCAGTTTATACGAGGTTTTCCGGACTCGGCTAGGGTATTTATACATCCATTCATAGCACATGTCGACATAATGTTTTTTTTATTCGTTTAACCACTTTATCACAGTATTGTTTAAAAAAATATATATACAACATGTAACCTGATAAACCGTTATTTCAATTTATTTCGCGTATCATAACGTGTGGGCGGAGTCAACGGAGACGCGGGACACGAAGAACATTCTAACAATACTTTAAAGCGGTGTGATAATTCGGGAAAATTTGTTGTCTCTTTCTTTCTCATGGTGTACGACGTACAAACCTTTTGGTTGGGTAAAAATAATTAGTTCTCTCTCCATATATTGTTACTTCAAGGTTATTATACGAGTACACGCATATATACGAGTATAAGTAGATATAAATTGAAATCTTAGTATGTACTCGTATAAAAATCATAGGTTTTTATCTACATATTCAGTACAAATCCTACGCAAAGTGCCAAGACTTAAAGCTTATTTTAGGGATTTTGGAAAGCTATAAAAAAATGACCTTTGTAAAACACGCTGTTTTGAGTACATGCAAGTTTTGTGTTGTTTATAATTTCGAAGCAAACATTTTTCAAAACTATTATTAATTGCTTAAATTTATATTCACGCTTTTTTTAAATGCTTATCGACTTAAATTTCTTTCTTCTATAGTGCAAAAGATTTGTGACATTTGATTTTAACAGCTGTTGTATTTAAGATAGATGCTTTAATAAAATAATTTCGCAGTATATTTACGAACCAAATGAACCAAACTAAATTCAAAACACCTTGGAATATTCAAATTCCCGTTCCAACACAATGTTAGGTATTCCAATAAATTTCAGCGGAAACTATTTGAGGTTAGCTGTGAATTATTGAAAAGTTTTTGACGAGGAAATATTATGTTCACTGAATATTGAAGATCACACAGCCCTCTGATAATCGATGCGAAATTCGTTCCACAACTCCTGAGCTAGTTGGCGATAGTTTGGCAGAGATTTGTTCTCTAAGATGGAATTAGTGGAACTATTGTTGCAAAACTAAGCCGGTTTCCTACTCGCGTATTCAAGTTTCCTTCCGAAGTTGAACCCAGATCAAGTCATTGGTTCAAGGTTATTTAAGTACTGAAAATTACCTTTCCTACCTTAAGTTGAAGAGAGTGAGTTGAGTCAAGTGTTAAGCGGCTGAGATAACACAAAACATAACGGAATTAAGCCAACTTTATTTCAAGCGTGCTTCAAACGGAAGTATGAAATGTAGATTCTGAATAGGTAGAGAGATTTGACATATCGTAATGGTACATAATATTATATATTTTGTTAGACCGTGGTTGGACCCTTACTATAATTAGCATTTATAATTCGACAATGTATATTTAGATGTAAAAGTAAGAACACGATTCATTGTAAAAGCATTATCATCGATTCCCACGTGTTTTCATTACAAAATTAGGTAATATTTGTTAGATTTCTAAGTGATAATTTGTTAGGTTCTTACCTACATGTTTTTCATCCGTTCTTACCATATTTAACCATTTCACTATATTCGGTTCCCGTATTCAACAACACCGTGTTCGAAACAATTGACAATCAAACAGAAGAGTTTTGATGTGAAAAGAGGTGTTGGTCGTTAGTTTTTCGTTTGTTCGTCGGTTTTGTTGTTGTTCTCAAAATAATATAAAATAAATGTGGTTTTGTGAATTAAGGAGACTTAAATCAGTGTGGTTTATTCGTTTCGTCAATAATACAATTATTTAAGAATCATTCAAGAGCTTTTAACTTCAACTACATCGGTGAGTGAATGGTTTCCAATTTTTCCTTCATTCTAATAATCATTCCACATCCATAATTAGACACTTCCATCAAGTAGTATAGTTTATCGTTTACGGTCTACTATTTTTCAAATCCATCTGAAGCTGAAAACACATTCGGTGTTTTATTGCAACTTCGAATCCAACCGTATTTGTGATATTTCCCTTGTTTATTTTTTTGAATATGGATTTTTAAGATAGATATATTACGTATTTTGTTGCTTAAGAGATATAATGCTAACACACAATTGCTATGCAACACATTATTTATCAAGTTAATTAGTGTAGCTATAATTCTGTACATTTTTAATTTAGGGGTACTAATCAAATTTAATAATTATTATCATATTTTTTTAAATAAAAAAGTTCTGATTTGTAATTTTGTTTATGCGCGACAGCTGTTTCGTTTTTCGAAGGCTTTTTGAACTTCATTTCTAAACCACGTTCCTCAACTGTATTACTGTAAAAGGCATTAGCAGCATTTTGAAAATATTTACTCACATTTCTAACATCTCTATCTTTGTAGTTAAAAGAAACCATGGAAATAACTCATTCTTTATTGCATTCATCAATTTTTTTGAGGATTTTCCTTAGTTTTCACTACCTATTAAGTAAACAAACAAAAAAATAACCACGTGTAAAAAATATAAAGTTTTTTAATCAGTTAAAATTGATAAATTGAAAAAAAAAAATTAAAATAATTCGTTCATTGATTTTCAATGGAAAACAAACGTTACGGTGTCTGGACTTATACCTGGTACCTGGGACCTTTTATTTACTCGCGACGGCTCAAAGAATCAAGCTTGTGGGCAAAGTTAATGGATTTACACTCAGAGTAATAATATATCAGGGGGGGAGCGCTAGTGTAGTCAGGATTGATGATTTTTTCCTGACTGGGGATAGGGTATTTATACATATATTCATAGCACACATTGCCATATTGTTTTTGTTTTTTTGTCTGACCACTTTTTCACATAATTATTATAACAAAAATGTAGAATATAACCTAAAAAACCGTTGAGTTCTGTGCTGTTATGTCGCATAACAAAACGTAGAGGGCGGAGTCGCCGGAGACGCGGGAAACGGACAACATGCTTACATACCTAAAGCGGTGCTATATTGCGTGAGAATTTGTCTTATCTCTTTCTCTCTCACGGTTTACGATGTAAAAACCCGGAAAAAGTGATTTATCGTAAATTTGTAAAGGTTGGGTCTTTTTTGCTCTCTCTCCATAAATATTCTTACTCTGAGGATTCACATTAATGTAAACAATAATTTTCGTTTATTAATAATACCCACAACTTGAATTTAGGAACCAAATTTCTTTCTTTCAAAACTTTCAGTTTTAAATGTCGGAAGTGTTTGTCTCTTGAATTAATGCAAAATGCTGTTTTTTCTGCTCAACAGTAATATTTACGAAAGAAAATTCCAAAAGCAAACCAAAGGTTAACCAAATGCGTGTTGAATAATGTATACACTTCCTCTTGTAAAAGTAACCTTTTGCAAAGACAGACACTACCCAGCCTCGTAGAATTCCATTTGAGGCCTTCCTAATTAAATGTTAGAAAATAAGTCTTTTAAAGATATTAAAATTCCAGGTTATAAAGTAAACTGAGCATATTTTCGACCCCCTCATTTACGGCAACGTATAATTTATCACTCGATCCTGCACCCTCCCGAGTTCCTGCGTTCTACCCTTGGAGTGAGTAAGAATATATATGGAGAGATAACTCTGCGAAATAGTGTAGTCAGTATTATTGACTTTATACTGACTCGATAGAAAGATATATTAAAGGATGTTGGAAAGCCTATTAGTTACCGCCCACATGGAGTTCGGACATTTATAATTAAGATATTTGAAGACATTAAACAAGACAATATCAATACACCAATAAAATGATTTATAAAGTCAAAATATCACACAAACACTAATAACAAAAGGTTTGCCTAAATAATGATGAAAGCTTTTTGTTGATTTTATGTCTTCATATTATTAAAAATGTAAGAATTCTAAAGTTCGGTCAAAAATATTTAACCCTGTTGAAATACTTCTGAAAAGTGATGTTTTATAATTTTTGTTTGGTATTATTTGAACATTCACACATAGCACATATATCAACATCACGTTTGATTTATTTGTATAACCACTGCAATTTTTTTAATAAACACAAATATAGGAAATAACCTCAAAATCCGTTGACGTAAGTTATGCGACTCGGTGATGTGAAGTTGGCGCGGACGGAGAATATTCTAACATACTTAGAAGTGTTGTAATATTGTGTGACGACTTTTCTAGTCTCTTTCTCTCTTATGGTATACGACGTAAAAACCCGGAGAAAGTGATTTATCTCAAGTGTGTATAGGTTGGGTAAAAATATTTAGCTCTCCTTATATATTCTTACTCCAAGGTTCTACCTAAGTTGGGGTCCTTAAGTCAATTGTAAATAAGAAATTATCTGCGTTTTCATTTCGTGTAATTTACATGGCTATATTTTCTTTGAAGGCTTTCACCATTGTGCCCGCCCGGGAATACGGCCTTTGAAACCTGTGTTAAATTGACTTACAATTCAAAAGGATGGACGGTGAGATACAATAAATACTCATTAATCCTATAAGCTGAATTCTAAAGTCGCCCTTATGTTTATATACACACGTTTGTCTGGCTACAACCATGCGAATGGAACATTTGGGATTTAAATTATTTAAATATGAAATATAGGATCCGAAAACCGGGTACTGCGTCATTATTTAGCTGTGGCTTACCCATTAACGGCCCCCCTTACTTGTGGCAAAATGCATGTAAAAGTAACTACATAACCGACTAACTTAATTATAGACAATTTTTTTTTATTTTTTTATTTTTTATTTTTTTAATTTTATTTTTTTTTTAATTTTATTATTGTACAACAGATATAAACCCAATAACAGTACAATGGAACAACAAGTAAGCAATTTCAAATTATAACATTTTAAAATTAACAAGTTTTTTGAACTTTTGTAAATTATCTGAAAATATATCAATATATATAGATGATGTATTTAACAGAATTATACCTCTTATCATGCTATGCTGAGCCAAAACATCTGTCCGACCATAGGGTATTCTGAACATTGCATGATTTCTGCTGCGACAGTATTTTTCTGGTACGAATAAGCAGTAGCATGCCAAGAGGTATGGACAGTCGATTAAGTGATTTATAATTTTAAAGCCTATTGTCATGAGACCAGCATTGCGCCTAGTCTCTAAGCTAACTTAGTTTACATCACTTTACTTGATAGAGAATCAACAGGTTTCTTGGAAGTTTGTATATGAACTAACCGTGAAGTAACAAAATATGGAGAGAGAGCTAATTTTTTTTACCCAACCTATACAGATTTAGGATAAATCACTTTCTCCGGGATTTTACGTCGTACACCATGAGAAAGAAAGAGACAACAAATTTTCCCGAATTATCACACCGCTTTCAAGTATTGTTAGAATGTTCTTCGTGTCCCGCGTCTCCGTTGACTCCGCTCAAACATGATACGCGAAATAAATTGACATAACTTAGCGGTTTATTAGGTTACATGTCGTATTTATTTTTTAAAACATTACTGTGATAAAGTGGTTATACGAACAAACAAAAAAATTGTGTCGACATGTGCTATGAATGGATGTTTAAATACCCTAGCTCTAGTCCTAGTCACGCCCAGGTCTAGCCGAATCCGGCAAACCTTGTAAAAACTGACTACAGCTCTCTCTACAGCGCTATCTCTTGTATATTATTGCTAACTAACCAACAGACCATTTCCCCGCAGGAGTAGGCAGAGAGAATAGACCGTCACACAACTATTACATGCCTTGGCATAAACTCCTTACTTCATTTACACTAATAAATCGTCTCATACATACTCTTCTGTCATTCTCACTCTTGACATTCAAGTATTTAATTCATTTGATCGTGTCATGTCTTCCTCGGGCGTCCGTGACTTGTTCTGCCATTCACTTTTGCGTCAAATATTCTGCTTATGCTCCTTTATTTTTTTATCTGCTATGTCCAAACCATCTAAACGTCCCTTTCTTAATCCTATTCATTACGCTTGCATCAGATTGTGCAATATATGATTTAATGGAAGATTTAAGCCATAAGTCTCTGACATCCTAGCATTAATATATTTTTCTATTGATTTATTTTCTCTAATTTCTAATTTGTATTCTCGCTAAATATTTTACCTTTTAATTAATATCTTAGCCTACTAAATTAGGTATATATTGAGAAATATATTATTATTAGGGTGGCAGAGTTATACTTTTGATGTTTTAAACCTTAAATAAACTTAGATAAAATCATATATTAGGTAAAACTTTAACGTGAACTACACCGCTAGCAAAGAAGGCCGTAAGTCTTAACCATAAAAAAAATATCAAACGGTGAGCTCTGCCATCAAGAAATTACGACTGTTTTTTCTGCCTGGAATTTCTACTAACACAACTGTTTTCAGTTTGCAACGAACTAGTCAAACCGGGTAGTAAAACTATTAACAAATTGAGTCGGCTGTGTAACATAAAAAATATATAATTTTATACGCACAACTCTATCACGCACGGATGTTACTAATGAGAAGCGGCGTAGAACACAGAATCTGGTGGGTGCGCAGCGAGCGAAAAACAACTAACTGACAACGGCTGGCTGAGGTATTTTTTCACGCAGAAGAATCAATCGTTCTTCGTCGTTCAGAAGACGGAAAATAAAAAGTACTTTATCACCAAAACAAACATTCCTAATTCGTGAATACCAGGGGTGTTAGTTGAAGTTTGTCGGTTTTTTCAATAAAGAAAACGCTTAATTCTCAAGGGAATCTCAAATTTTTTTTTATTCAATGTATTGACCATCGGATTCTATACATATTGCCCATCTTTGAGGCAAATCATAGATACCATTCCAAAAAAAATTTCTCTTTCGAGGCAAGCCATTCGACAAGCCATTTGTCGACTTTTTCAAAATTGGCGAAGCGCTGCTCTGCGAGTGAGTGTCCCATCGATGCGAAAAGGTGATAGTCGGACGGGGCAAGGTCTGGAGAGTACGGCGGGTGCGATAATATTTCCCAATTCAATGCTTTGAGAGTGTTCTTCACTATTTTAGCTGTGTGAGGCGGTGCGTTGTCATGTTGTATTTTCGATTTGTTTCTCATTCATTTGGCGTGGTACCCATTTTCCATACTTTTGGATCTTCCCCATGGCTTTTAAACGTTAGCAAATTGCTCCTCGGGTCACATTAAGTGTTTGGGCCAGTTGTTGTGGCGATTGGGTTGGGTCTTCATTCAATAACGCCTGCAATTCCTCGTCTTCGAACTCTTTCGTTGGACCAGGATGTTCATTGTCTGTTAAATCTAAATCTCCACTTTTAAATTGACGAAACCATGTCTTACATGTTCTAATTACTGGAGCATGTTCACCATAAGTTTCTACCAGCAAACGATGAGCTTCAACTGCTTTTTTTTTGATAAAATAAGAAAAGCAACGAATGCCGCAAATGCGATTTACTTGGAACGAAACTCGACATATTCACTGAGGTGAACAACTATGACGCTATTATTTTGGCAGAATGTGACTTGTGTATTTTTGAAGGTTAATGTCCATAAAAAAATATGACATAGATGCTAAAGCATAGAAATGTATACATATCTCTAGCGACATCTATGAGCAAAACCGGCAAACTTCAACTAACACCCCTGTAAGTATTTTCTCCCTTTCATATAAAAAACTCATTCCTTAATATGAGTAAATATATTGTGTGATTATTATTAGTATTATTATTATTTACAATCAAGGATCCCCCCAAATATAATCTAAATGACATCCCACTTTCTGAGTGAGAAAGGCTAGGCTAAATTTGACCGCTAAAATTACATTTGTCACAACATTTGGCATTACATTTGGCATCACATTTGAGATTTCATTTGGCATCACATTTGTCATCATATTTGTCATTACATTTGGCATTACATTTGGCATTACTTTGGCATTACATTTGACGTCCAACGTTACATTTGGCATCACATTTGAGATTTCATTTGGCATCACATTTGTCATCATATTTGTCATTACATTTGGCATTACATTTGGCATTACTTTGGCATTACATTTGACGTCCAACGTTACATTTGGCATCACATTTGAGATTTCATTTGGCATCATATTTGTCATCATATTTGTCATTACATTTGGCATTACATTTGGCATTACATTTGGCATTACATTTGACTCCAACGTTACATTTGGAATTACATTTGACGTCCAACGTTACATTTGAAATTACATTTGACGTCCAACGTTACATTTAGAATTACATTTGACGTCTAACGTTACATTCGGCATTACATTGACGTCCAACATTACATTTGGCATTACTATTCTTTTCCTTGATAGATACACGCAAAAATTCGAATCATCAGTTACGGGAGATAAAAAAACGTTTTCTTTCAGTTTCAAAATGTCTTCTAGGTCCACATTTGGCAGCCTCCGTGGTCGTGTGGTAAGACACTCGACAACGAATCTAGAGGTCGCGGGTTCAAACCCGGCGCGAAAGAAAAAATAAATTCAAATGCCATGTGTTATTTCACATTTTATTAATATATAGTATTTTTGCGGCACGTTCCAGAGTGGTAGATACTTCAAGTATCGCGCTGGTGAAAGACCAACATTCAGAATTGAAACGTTGCGTGAAATGGCTTTGGTTGTGTTTGGTGACCAGATTTGAATAGCCAGGTACTTTCCAAACTTCCCCGTCCCCATCTCCTTCGCCTCCCCTCTACCTTCAACCTCACAATATACCCCAATTGGGGATGCTATTGTCTCACTAGCTCTAGACGGTTGTGATCAGTTGAGACTCTTGTGCGGTAGTTGCTATAAAAAAAACTTAAAATTGGATCGCTTCATGTATAGACTATTGCATCACAGAGGTCGTCAACGCTGGGTTGGCCGTCCAGGGGTGAATTTCAAGGAGGGCACATCTTGTAAATCCCATTTATCGTCATTTTTTAGGCTTTTTACTTTTGATCATTTTCCACCCTCTTTGATATTCTTTCATTGGTGTCCCCATCCCCATTAGCATTAAGTTCGCCACCGAAAAAAGTTATAATTATACCCCCCGTGGCCACCTTTTAACTGATTGCAAAAATTCTTTTTCACCTGTTTTCGGGCGTCTTTTTTATTCGTCGTTGTTGGAAAATTTTGTGTGTTTTATAATTTGCTTTGGTGGTTTTTTTTGTTTCCATTCACCGCAAGGTCGAATTTTCCGTGGCACGAATAAACGAGGAAAATATTAATCTAAAATCAACAAAGGAATTTGCTCCTGTAATTTCATAAATTAATTTACTGAATAATAAGATTTATAATGGCTTTTTCTATTTCAAACATGTTTTTTTTTTTACCAATGTTGTAAAAATTATTGCTTCGATTTTCTGGAACACGATTTCTGATCGCTAATAGGAAACTAATTTTAAACTTATCGCAAAAATACTTCAAAGGTGTATCACCATTATAAACAATGCTTCGTTTATTAGCAGATTAATACCAATATTCACAATAAATAACAATATTACCAGCAAGTTTATATAACACAGTTTTTTGATAGTTGATAACCTTAAATAATAATCAGAAAATGACATTAAACATGCATATTAACACAATAATTCAAATATGTTTATGAAGCTGAATTAAAGCTTATAAACTTACTAGATATAAAGTAACGGACAACACAATTAGAACAGAACAAATAAAAGAAAGAGCGAATATAGAAAAGAAAAAAAACTACAAGAAAAATCAAAGATTTACAACTGAATTATAACGGGCAGTTCGTTTGATAGATTCTTCTGTCGATGTCAGGTGGGACTGCTATCCTTATTTTACTGGTATTTCAATATAAGATGCTCCGACGAACTTGAGTCATTGATCCCTTCGATACCGGTGCTGTAGACGGTTGACGTTTGACACACGAGAACGGGTCGCTTCTTCGACTCGTTCTTGTGTTAAGCAGCTCGACTGTGGAATGGTTTACCGGCCTCTGTATTTTCTTTTTTCTACAACATGGAAAATCATTCCATAGTCGAAACCAAAACCCAAGTTCATTCCTTTCCTCAAAAAGACCTTCCCTCCACATAGCATCCCCATCGATGACATACTCCGGTGTGGAATAATGTTTGTTGTTTAATGTTGTTAATTTGTTTAGTTAATGTTGTTAATTTGTTTAGTTAATGTTGTTAATTTGTTTAGTTAATGTTGTAAACAAAATGTACCTGCACATATTGTCAAATGATAAAATATACATATTTTCGGTTTTATCATATAACCCTTCTTGTGTTTAACAGCTCGACTATGGAATGATTTTCCAGCCTCTGTGTTTCCTCCTTCCTACAAATAGGCCTCTTCAAGACCCAGGTTCACTCCTTTTTTCACTCAAAAACACCCTCCACACAGCATCCCCAAACATGACATAGGCCCTGAGGGAAATAATGAATGTACGAAAGTTAATGTAAGAAAAAAAAATAGCAGCTGAAAATAGCTAGTCAAAAGTAAAAAGTTGCGATTAGGAGATGTCTTGAGGCTTCTGTCTTCTTTCACGCTCGGCGCGCATGCGTTTGAATATTTTTTTGCGCATTACCATGAGCGCGATGTTAAATTGCGTAAATGAGCACCTTGTTAAATTTTAAAATACAGTGTGCGGAATGCATGCGCCGGAACGCAATCTTACCATTCGCAGTCGGAACATCACTAAACAAATAAAGAGTGTCACTAAGTCATTAATAAAAATTGGATTGATTTAGTGACAGTCAGTCAGATAAGCCGTCAAAATCATCAAATGAAAGATTCTTGAAAACATTATTTTTAGCACAAAATGTTTTTCGTAATTGGAAAAGTAAGACAAAAAATAACAATTCCTAAGGTAAATTATATTTTTATTATTTTAATTTTTTACATACTTTATGTAGATTTACCCAGTTCAATTCATAAACATAAAAATCATATATTATATTTATTCTGGTACACACAACGTAACTGACGGCCTCCTTGGTCGAGCGGTAAGACCCTCGACTACGAATCCAAAGGTCGCGGGTTCAAACCCGGCGTGCGTCAATAACTTTTATTTAATTAATATGTGTCATAACACATTTAATTCGTATAAAAATAATAAAAAAGTATATTTGAGGCACGTTCCAGAGTGGTAGATACTCTAAGTATCGCCCTGGTGAAAGACCACCATTCAGAATCGAAACGTTGCTTGAAATGGCTTTAGCCGTATTTGGTACTATCAGGTACTTCTCAACCTTCCTCTTCCCAATCTCCTTCCCCTCCCCACTACCTTCAGCCTCAAAACATGCCCCATTTGGGAATGCCATAGTCTCACTGGGTCCAGGCGGTTGGGAGCAGTTGAGACTCTTGTGCGGTATTCATATTAAAAAAATAAAACAAAACTCTGAAAGGTAGTTGTTTCATTCGATAGATTAATTTGAAGTTGTATTTTTACTAACCTCGCCCCTCGCACCGCTTCCCTCAGACGCCTCCAGCGATATCGCTCATTTGGGAATCATTGTTGTACATGGTCGAATAATCAGCACCGAATCGTCACTGTGCTATAAATTGTAACGACTGTGCTTAAAAGCTATCAATAAGACCGAAACGTTTTAATTCGCCGGCCATCTGGCGTTACGGCCGCCTGTGAATTAGGTGCGACGGCTAAATTAAAAAGCTGTGGCAGCACTGTGGGAAATCAACCATTAAGTAATGAGTTGGCGCCTCTGATAATTTGTCTGACAAAACGGAAGTTTAAATTAGGGCAGGGATGGAAACACCGTGGCAGGAACTAATGTATAGAAATTTGGTACAATTTGAGCCAAGAGCCCACCTATTAATCCCGCGCGGGATGAAACTTGAGAAAGATATTTGAACTCGTTTATTTAATGTGTGACGTATTTTATACCTTAATCACGCTATGAACCAAGTTTTGGCCTTGGTGGTTAGGATTTGGTAGATGGTCGTTTTCGTTTCTTTGAAATATTTCTAACAAACAAGTAAATGACAATTGTAACTGTGTCACTTACGATAACAATTATTCATACTTTTAGTAAACACAGATTGCTGATAATTTGTTAAGTTCTTACCTTCATGTTTTTCATCCAGTTTCTACCTTATCCAACCATTTCGCAATATCGGATTCCGTATGTGACAACACCGTGCTGGAAACAATTGACTATCAAAAAAAAAGAGTTTTGTGCGAAAAAACTTATCGCTCGTTGGTTTTTCGCTTTTTCGTTGGTTTGTTGTTTTGTTTTCCAAATAATAAAAAAATAACTGTGGTGTGTTGTAATTTTTCATAAGCATTTTGTGAATAAAAATAAGATAATTTGGGACCCTAATTATTTATTTGTGTACCTGTGTGGTGTATTAGTTTCATTCATAATACAATTGTGTAAGAATATTACAAGAACCTTCAACTTCAACTTCATCGGTGAGTGAATGGTTTCCCATTTTTCATTCATTCCAATAATTTTTCGACAAGCTACAATTAGACACTTCCATCAAATAGTATAGTTTATCGTTTACAGTCCACTATTTTTCAAATTCATTTGAAGCTGAAAATACATTCGGTGTTTTATCGCAGTTTCGGATCCAACATAATTTTTTATTGTAAATTTTTACTTTCAGAGTATCAAACTGTAAAAAAGTAAAAAAAAGGCAAATTGTTTTTCTAAACCTGCTACTGCAAACTTAATTCTATACCATTAGAACGTGCGCTAAATATTCGTTTTCCTGTCTGGCTGGTATGGCGTTTCTGTTCTTTTTGCACCATTCACTGCACGACATCCAACCGGTATGGTCGTGTACGTTGTGGTTAACATCACGGTGATTCTTTAACTTATCGTAACGATCTTTTAATGAAATCTTATGTTTTTCATCATTTTGATTTCACCTTTCTATAAATAAAGGGTTAATGTATTTTTTGCAATTTAACAGAACATGTACGATATGTAGAATATAAACAAATGGAACTTAATTTGTTGGATTCTAATGATTCCACCCTTTTGGAAAAGTCCCTTATTGATTTGTTTCTAGGGTAGTGTCTTCTTAATTCAAAGGCCAATATCTCGCCAATTTAATTTGGCAAAGGAAAAAAATCTTGAATTCAATAAATTGTATGATCACAGAGATTTAACTACCGTGTTAGTAGACGTAATATCGACTTAGAGAAACTTTCTCCAGATGTATTACTCTGTGCAAATCAAATAGCAAGAAAGTCCCCAATCCCACGCTCAACAGATATGTACATAAACCCACACACGATGTGATTGTTTGTCCTCTGACACGCAATCCAGAACTAATTGCCGGAAGGGAGTGGTGGACCCCGCAGTCCCTTGAGCTTTACTCTTTGTACTATGCATTAAGAATTTATGTATCTATATAAAGAGGGTACACTCACTAAATCAATATTTTTTTTCCTAAATACAAATTTATTATATTAATATATGATAGCAGGGAAAAATCCGCTCTCCTGGATTATTTCTGTTAGGCCCTGCAAACAGTTTTTGTTTCAATCTCTGTCATTTATAAATTGACACGTGCACATTGACACTTCAAAAAATCTGACCTGTGCAACGAGTCAACTACTAGCGATTACTGTCGCCAGTTTTGATACTGCCAACTGCCGAAGTCGATGTGTTTAGAGGCGTTACTGCCCACTCGACGGTTACGCAAACCATGTACAACCAATGCTAGCCTATGAATAAAATCTATGGGATTATATTTTATGCGTTACTCGAATAAATTTAAAAAGATGAAAAATAGAGGTTACATTCCATTTCATAAATCCAAGTAGTAAAATTCTTGTGTAGTGTAGATATTGTAGAAAATGAAAGAAAAACATTTGAATGGTGCTCGAAATTATACAATAATCCTCCCGTATCGCTGCGAAGGACGATGTCGGGTGCGAAGATTTAAGTGCTAGTCCGTCGAATTATTTAATTTTATCACATTATATGCTTTCGTTAGTAATTAATATGTATTTAAAAAAATAAATAGACATTTAAAGCCACTGCACATTTCAACAATTACTGCCATTTGTAGACTAGGCAACCAACAATTAATATTTTGTTAAATATCAAGTTCAGTCCTGAATTCATCAGGTGATTATATTTTAACAATCTGTTAAGATTTGGTACTATGTTTGTAAAAACCTTTCTGGTTATATCTTCTCTATTACGTTCTTTATTTTTTTTACCGCACGTACTAGTCACAAAAATAGTCAATAAAAATTGAATAAATGATTTTGTCACCAAAAACTAATAACAGTGATAACCATTGATATTTTAACAGATATTTGACATTTTTGTGGCAAGGCGGTGAATACCATTACAATTAAATAATAATTATTTAAAGTAATTTTATTTATTTTTGAGTGAACGGGTTCCACGAATTAACTTACATCTTCAGGCATTTCGATATATATTAAAGCTCAGGCAATGTAAACATCTAGGTCAGAGCTGATGTCAATGAAATGGTTCATTATCGCACAGCTTAAAACCCTGCATATTTTATAACCTTCCGAATTGATTCCAAAAATCAATATCGCCTTTAAGGCTTTACCGTATTGCTCCCAAAATAAATAAGAGTACTGAATATAAATCCCATACCTCATTTAAAAAGCTTTTGCCTAAAGCAATATTTTTAATGGACAATAGAATATTCACCCTTCAAAAGCCTTCATGGCAAAATTAACTTTCGTGAATATTTAACCAACTTGCATAATTATTTATTAATCGAAAACCTTTCAAAATTTATGTTGTCTTAAAATATGAATAATTTTTCATTCGTCGTATTTTCTTTTCGTGAATTTAAATTATTGAAAATATATTTTAAATGGGAATACTAAACGAAATAACATTAACATGTATCTCATTTAACTTTGTCTCTTTTCATTTATTATCAGTACACGGTACATTAAATAAAACATTGAAATGTACGAGTACCTAGCAATTCGTTTACGGTCTGATGGTATTCACCAGGGCGATACTAAGAGTATCTTAATTGATGTTAATACTAAAAAAGAAATGAAAAAATAACTTTATACAAGACCACGGATATTATTTAATTTTTTTATGACCGACCGGTTTCGCTTAGCCTAAACATCATCAGGGTACAAAATTAAACTAAACAAAAAATACAAACTGTGCGGTTATATATACATACAGAGAGAGAACAAAATAGAAAATAAAATATCAAAACAATAGAATAACATTCAAAGGTTGTATTCTTTCTTATTATTATATTGTTTTGCCATTGTTCTGTTATTTTATTTTAAATTTTGTTCTCCCTCTATATGTACATATAACCGCACACTTTGTATGTTTTGTTTAGTTTAATTTTCTACTCTGATGATGCTTAAGCTAAGCGAAACCCGTCAGTCATAAAATTAAAAATAATATCCGTTATATATATATATATATATATATATATATATATATATATATATATATATATATATATATATATATTTACATATTCTTTAAACTTTGCTTTTATGACCTTTTCATGGAATTCCGTAAGATCTCGAATTCTAGCATAAGTGCTCATTGGAGTAAAATATTAGCCCCATCAATCTTAATGCTGCCAGGATAGAATCCCTCTTGATGGCCTTCTGTAGACATGGTACCTAATATCCTCCATTAACAATTCATATATATATATTTAAATATATATATTTTTTTAAATTTTATAATTTTTTTTCTTTATTATTGTATGCGCGTATTCATGTATTACAACTTTTACTTTTATTATGTATTGCATTGCATTGCTCCTGCATACCTTTTGGAATAAAACTTTTATTCAAAATTTGAATCAAACACATGGAGTATACTGCTGTGCCATGGAGGTCGTCGAGGTATGTAAGATAAAAGATAAAATAAAAATTGTATCATATGTTTTTTGAACTCGTAACACGAATATTTATACTTGGCGCAAAAGATTTGCTCTGAGATAGAGAGGCATATTTAAGAAACATGTATTTTAGTGGCACATGAGATTGTAACATGTTAATTTTATGTTAAGTAGTCGAGTAAAGTTAAGTCTTCTTAACCAGCTTCGCTTCTTTGTTTGTCTTTTGCGGGAACACGTCGTAAATAATCCATAACAAACACAATTATTATGTTCCTAACTCTTGGCATTTTGCTTACACTAAAGGGTAAACGCCTGCCCGGGCTTCGCGGCTGAACTTGCGTAGAGCCGTAAAAGCGTAGCGGCGTAGACGCGTAGAGGTATGCTGGAGACATTGATTTAGGATACACGATATGACTCTTTTCTTCACCCATGGGGAGGTGAGCCCATAAGATAGGTCAGACGTTTTATAATAAGTCCTTTTATTAATAAGAGATGAGAACTTTCAATACAACCGAAAATAAAGCGTTACAAATCATTTCCACATTTAAATTTGTGTGCGGAAGGAAGAACGGAATGAGTAAAAAAAATCGTATTTTGAGTTAAGTATGCATACTTGTTCCTTAGATAGGTATCTAGCAAGTAAAAATGAGATGAGTCAGAAAATAAAATAGCTTGCTATTATTTTTTGGAACAGCACATATGACATAATTATAGAAATAAAACTAAATTCTTAAATTTTGTTTTGGCTCTTCTGCAAGCCTGCGTTTTTTTACTCATTCCGTTCGGATAGATTTTGTTAGTACGAGTATTAAAATAATTGACGATACTACAGGTCACAATGAAAATTTGTAAATGCTGCTGTAGCAAGAATTAATTGTTTTTTTTCACAGTTATAAGTTGAACGAAAAAATCCAAACGAAAAACGATTTTTAATTTTTTGTAGTTTTTTTAATTTTATTTAATTTTTTATTTTATTTTTATTTATGAAATTTTTGTTTCTTACATTATTTTTTTACATTACCTACCTCACTAGGTCAATAGAACCTGTTCTGAATGCCGCACAAGAGTCTCAACTGCTCCCAACTGTCTAGAGCCAGTGAGAATATGACATCTTTAATCGGGGTATGTTGTGAGACTGAAGTTAGTGGTAAAGGGAAATAGATGGGAAAAAGGAAGGTCGGGAAGTACCTGGCTATTCAGATCTGGTCACAAAACACGGTTAAACCTATTTCAAGCAACGTTTCGATTCTGAATGGTGGTCTTTCACCAGGGCAATACTAAGAGTATCTATCACTCTGGAACGTGCCGCAAATATACTATAAATAATTTTATATCGTTTAAATGTATTTTGAAACATTTTTTGTTTTTCTTATGCCTGGCTTGAAACCGCGACCTCTGGATTCGTAGTCGAGCGTCTTACCACTCGACTACGGAGGCCGTCAAATAAGTCGTACAGATAGGTGATACAATAATTTTTTTACGTCCTTTAATACGGCACCTTTGTATATTGCGTGTCTAATAAAATAATTAAAACGCTTAATCAATAATAAAAAAAAATAGTAATAAGATCGAAATTCTAGTAGGTATATTTAAATAAATAAAAAAGAAAGGTTTTTTTTTAATCTCAAAGAAAAGTAAGAAGTGACATAGTAGGTACCCACCCGTAAAGCAGTAAAAATAAAACAGTTTATAACTATTGGAGGTATTTTTTATATCATTCTTCTCTAAAGCGGTATGGACAGGTGGGATGACACGGACAGGATACCAATAAACTTGTTTCCTTAACTACATTGTCACGAAGTGAGATTTTATGTGTCTGAGAGAGCTTTCAATATTCTATCCCCGAAGCATCAATTTTCATGCTACCGTATTGCTCCAACTATACAACAATGTCAATAACTGTGCTCTGTAACAACGGCCGTAAACTATTTCGTGTTCTCGCGGACAATGAGTGGAAAATTGAGAGATGATTAATTAGATATATTAATTTTATTCCTATCTCTATACTGTTTTTTACAAATTCAGGAAGCCCATCATGAAATTAACTTTCACGCCCTAAAATGCAACAATAAAAAACATGAATAATTTCAATAAATGCCAACAATAATTTTGTTAATATCATGTCCTCTGAGTGCAAAACTTTTCTGAAGTGACCTGCTAGTAAGTATGCTTCTGTATATTGTCACCGGAAAGCTTGCTGAAGTGCCATTTTGCGAAGTTTACACCAGACCACTTTAAAGTTTTTTTTTACAATAAAATTCATCATTCAAAAGTCTTCAGTACCTGGTTGGATTTTGAAAAAAATGTTGACTCAGATAACCCAATGCTCTCACTGAGTTACCTGAAGTAACAAAAAGCAAAAACAGTCCCAAACTTTTGACGCTTGAGTCAAGCCTTTTCCCAAATGGTAAAAATATATTAAATGGCTGAAGAGCTACAAAAGTCTTCAGAATCAAACGAGAGCCAAAGCATTCGATGCAGAAAAATAAACTGATCAAAACTCCATATTAAACTCATTTTTGACCAAAGTGTCGCAAAAGCCTCTTTGTCCTTTCAGCCAGGATATTATCTCTAAAATAATAATATGCAATATATTATATTTAGTTAGTTATAAGATGGAGTCTAGGAATTAAGATTTGTACCACGCCCCTAAGGTGATTTTTCACAAAAATGGCGCTACGCAAATTATCAAAATGTTGGTATAATTATTAATATGTTAAGGGACTTAATGTATTTGTGTGCGTAGTTTTCAGGCAGCCGTACCAATCTCGAACAATCTGTATCGCTGATCTGAAAACACAGTTTCTATAGACAGATTGTTAGCAGTTAGGGTCCGATAATGATACATAATACGTCGTGCGATACTGTGTGCGAGTGGGTCTGGCAGGGTAAACTAGTTAGGGGTGAAAGGCAAACATAGCCGGTGTTGTAGTTCACCCCGCACGAGCATTAAGGGAGGCAGGTTGTTACTACTGGGTACAGGGTTACAAGTCGTTGGCGAACGATACTGGTCTGGTGTAAACCAACCCAAATTACCGGAGAAACACGCGTTAGCATGTACATTGTTCAATATTGTCGTCGTAAACCTTTTTATTAAATTCGTGTTTTAAACTCCGCGGAAACAGAGCGTGAGATGTGAATTTTTTGTTGATGGAATCGACAAAAAAACTTCAGTTCATTTTTTACCGATGGCAACCCGCCAATGTGTTGTTTACTGAGATGCCATTAAACGTTTAAATATTCATTTGTTGGTGGCTTAATTACGCTTGAAAAGAACAGAGAAGAGTTGTTTAATTAAGTCTAAAGAAATATATGTATGAAAACTGTGATTAAATAAGTCGCGTTATCTATAAAAAGTATCGCCTACAACTGTAGGGTGTTAAGACTAAACAATTATCTGTTGTAAATAATGCATTTTCCTTACTTTGGATTAACAAAGAGGTGATCGTGATTTTTTGCAGCATCGCTTAAAATTATTCGATAAAATTAATTATATTTAACTTTTATGTGACTGATGAAAATTATGCCTTTTTAAAATTGATTTGAAGGTTTGTTTTACAGTATATCATTTGCTGGACCACTTTTATGACGTAATATATTTCGACTCAGTTCAAGACTTGGGGAAGTGGATAGAAATTTCACCCAGTACCATCTTCTCTTGGGGTTTTTAAAAATGAAATAGGTGATTAAAAATAGTATTAAGGATACAGGTGATGTACTTTGAACACAACAGTACATCATATTTATAATTTAAAATAAAATAAAATGATTAATAAATACGGACAAGCTTAAAAAAACACATGAGGGTACTCTCTCAGTCATTAGAAGTTGTAAATTATACTTATTCATTTTCCGCTAATATACCACCCTCCACATATCCAAACGTTATGTTCAATTTTTCATTTTCAATCTTGTGAAGGAGTCAGGAAGTCAGTCGGTTAGACTAACTAGAATATTTAAAAAAAATCTATGTTGAGAACCGAAGAGGGTACCCGGGTATCCTTTCAGTCACATAAAGGTTAAATAAAATTAAAATCTGTGGCTTTGTGTAAACGGGTTTCGGCACAACCGTGCCTTTGATGAAATTTAAACTTCATATTACTATAAATGTTAAAGTATTTGAAGTTATTTGAGAATGTAGATTTTTAATGATATGAAAAAAATTCTTATTGATACCATGGTGTAAAAGCAATAAAAAAAGTTGTTTAAATATACATGTAGGATAAGAGCTAGAAAACCAAAAGTAAAACCCCGATTTTTAAGTAGGTGACCGATTCTTTGAAAGGTGAAAAAGAGTGGAACAATGCCTATTTTTAAAACGATTTAAAACGTGTGTAAAACTAAGGAACTATAATGAACAAACGTAGTAGGTAATTGTCAAATGATAGTCTTTAAGGTTAGGTAGATCACTTTATTTACGAATTAAAACACGCTGACGTAAGTAATCACAAAAACCAGAGGTGTGTTCTCTCATGAAGGGTAAACCGCAGTGTCCTCGGGCAAATTCATCCTTTTCCCGCCGGAAACTTTCTCTGCTAGGCTGTTAGGTGCGCACCGTTGCTGGCCATGTATTATAATACGCCTAAAGGCTGATTCACACCAACGTCCGGTTCCGCTCAGTGCCGATATTGTTCCACAAGAGAGCTTATTGATATGGTATGAATATCGATCAAGGAGTATGTGCCAAGACAAAGTTGTGTGGCGGTATATCCTTCTGCCCACCCTTGTGATATTTAACTACTTAGTTAAATAATTATTTAGAATTTCAAAAATACTAACATCGCAGATTTTTTTTATCAAAAACCATTTTTTTTATCACTAAATAATATTTTTTATTAATTATTAGTTATTAAAAATATTATATAGTGATAAAAAATGGTTTAAAAAAAAAAATCTGCGATGTAGGTATTTTTACACTTCAAAATAATTATTTAACTAAATAAGTAAAACTAATTACCAAGTTGAATTATTAACAATGTAACCTCCAACGACTATTAAAGACACATTTTTCTAAAACTATCCTATTTTTTTTTTTAAAAACTCCTGAGCCAAGCTCAAGAGCTAGTTCTCTTCTTTGGCGTAGTAATACAAAAAAAAAGAAGTTGTAAACATATCAAATGTACTATCAACCTTTATATCGCTAAATTACAATATGTATTATGTTTAATATATATATATATATATATATATATATATGCTTTTATTATTTAATCGAATTTAATACTTTTTCTTCAATATTATTTTTTATATATTTAAGTAACTATCCATATTGTGTAACATTGATATAATTTCTATATATATGTAAACTTTTTTTTTCTTATTTTGTAAAATAAAAAAAAAAATATATACATAAAAAAAATATCACAAGGGTGGGCAGAAGGAAATACTGCCATACAACTTTGTCTTGGCACATACTCCTTGATTGATATTCATACCATATCAATAAGCTCTCTTGCGGAACAATATCGGCACTGAGCGGAACCGGACGTTGGTGTGAATCAGCCTTGAATAGGCGTTATACGTGCATTTAATATTTGGTTCAGTGAATCGGCAAAAAAGCGTATAAAAGCTCTCTTAAATAACAATTCGCTACTGTTATTCCGAGCGGGCTCTGTGTTTGACATAGGAAAAAAAAAACATTTGGAAGGATGAAATTGGCGAGGGTGATGATCGGGTTGGACGTATCGTAATACTTAAGGATCTAGATAAATGTCGAGGATTTGCCGGAGCTTTGGAGCTAAAATAATAGCACAATAAAGCGTTACTACGATTCTAACTCTTGTTATATCCCACGGTTTTTCAATCGAAAATTGTACAATCACGATTACCGAAAAAAGTTGCTTATAAAAGGAAGCCTTTTATTATTTGTAATTTTGAAACTGTAAATTCGTGGTAGAGTTTCATTCAATTGATCTAAATAATTATTAAATTAAAAAAAAAACAGATGCATCCAACTAAAAAAATATGTAACCAGTCTTCCAGAGGGTAATAAAACCACCCGAAGATATGTCTTTCTCTCAAGCCGCCGTAATACCTTTTTTCTTTTGAATTATTATTTGCATATAATGCTCTTGTATGATTATTATTGTTTTATGTTATTTTTGGTTTGGGCATGGTTTGGGCATTTATATGGTTTGGGTATGTTGAGCGAATGAACGAACAAAGGAGTGTGAAAAGAATGTATGATGCGAAAGTGAATGGAAGAAGAAGCCGAAGACGCCCGAGAAAAACATGGCACGATTAAGTAAATCAAATTCTTGAATCGGGTAATGTGAAGAGTCAGAATAATAGAAGAGTATGTATAAATGTGAATGAAGCAAGGGGTGTGTGCCAAGACAGTGTTATATGGCGGTCCGTCCTCTCTGGATTAGTTAGTGGGAAGTAACATAAATATAGATACTAGAGAAGAAGCTAAGAAAATAATACAAAATTCAAGATACTGCTGAGTAAGAGCAAATAAGTCAAATATGATGGTAAACTACCAGTAATACTGTATGTAATATTATGGAATTAATTACAAAAGTATGGTGAAGTATGTATTCCAAAACATTGCTTTAAATGTATTCCTATATAGAATTAATTGTTATCGCTGGAATTTTAACTCGTCGCTTCTGAACTTAGAGCCAATGATCTTGCTACTCATCTAAGAAGATTGTCAAAGCGAATGGGCAAAAACTGCACTACTTCTGTCAATGTAATAATTCACCACAACAATTTGCACAAAATAACATTTGGTTGATATTGTTTGGCGCGGGTCCAACGCCCGACTTGTGACGGCAAAATGGACTACGGTCCTGCCACTGAGAGCGCAACCATCTCTCTCTTTTAAATGCGTCGTTTATGAGGAGAGAGGGAGAGACTACGACGGATCTATCCGCGGTATTCCTTTTAGACCGGTCGTAATAATCAGGCGGATCTTCCCTTTTCGAGTATTCTGGGATTCAGAAGTGTGTCTCTTACGCCTTACCCTCTCCAGAGAAGTAATGGCCATTGGGATATAACGAATGACGGTATTTCCTCATATAATATTTCAACAATACGCTCCAAGTCCCGGATAATAAACGGGAAAATAATTAATTTGGAGATGTGATTCATGTGTTGCATCATTTCTAAACTAGATTTGACAAGGCGAAAATTGTTATGCTGATAAGTGTATGGAATAAGATATATAATGTCAAGAAAGTACACTTTAAAAGGTTTCGGCTTACTCTTTAGAGTGCCTCGATTGAGAGTGTTGTGGTTTGTGTAAGAAACCATTTCATACGGTAGAAGTTGACGAATAACAACAGTTAAATGTAGCACAGGAAAAAAAACGAAAAATTAATTACAAAGACGCACATATAGATCTATAATTTAAAAGGTTCTGTCCTTGGAGTACAAACATATGGAGAGAGAGCTTATTCTTCTTACCCAACCTATACACATTTGGGATAAATCACTTTCTCCGGGTTTTTACGTTGTACACCATGAGAAAGAAAGAGACAACAAAATTTTCCAAAATTATCACACCGCTTTGAAGTATTGTTAGAATGTTCTTCGTGTCCCGCGTCTCCGTTAACTCCGCCCACACGTTTTCATATGCGACATGAATGGACATAACTCAACGGTTTTTTTAAGTTATATGTTATATTTTTGTTTATAACAATTTTGTGAAAAAGTGGTTATGCGAATAAACAAAAAATTTTGGAGATATGTGCTATGAATGGATGTATAAATACCCTAGCCCTAGTCCCAGGTCTAGCCGAGTCCGGCAAATCTCATGAAAACTGACTACAGCAGTGCTTCCTTTTGTATATTATTGCTCTGAGGTTCTCTCATTCAAATTTTTCACGTCAGTCTGTTTTGGAATCCATGTTTTACTTAAAACAATATCATACATTATTTTATTACTAAAATAGTATTAGTAATCAATTAAATATTCAGTATCTAAATTATTGATTGGTTATGGCAGGAGTAATATAGTTTTTTGTGAATACTGCATAACAGTCCCAACTTCTTTCAACTGTCCGGAATCAGTGGGTCTATGACATCACCAATTAAGGTATGTTGTGAGGCTAAAAGCAGTAGGAAATGGAAGGAGATGGAGAAGAGGAAGATTGAAAAGTACTTAAAAACAAATAAATTATGGTGAATACCGCACAAGAGTCCCAACTGCTTCCAACCGTCTAGAGCCAGTGGGACTATGGAATCTCCAATTGGAGTATGTTATGAGGCTGAAGGTTGTGGGGAGGAAAAGGAGATGGGGAAGAGGAAGGTGGGAAGTACCTGGATATTCAGATCTGGTCACAAACGGCTAAAGCCATTTTCGTCAAGCAACGTTTCGATTCTGTTTGGTGGTCTTTCACCAGAGCGATACTTACCTACCACTGTGGATATTCTAATATGGTTTTACTATTCAAATACGGTCACCAAACAGAGTTGAAGCCATTTAAAGCAATGTTTCAATTCTTAATGGTGGTCTTTCACCAGGGCGTCACTGAGAGTATCTTTAATAAAATTTCCATAGAAAGACCTTGATTTAATTTTCATTTACATAATTATTAATTGTTTTATTGACTCAACTTCCGTAGACTCAGAAACAATGAATTGCTGTTCCTCAGTCATCACAATACTAATTATGGGTATAATTCTCCAATGTCCAGAATGTCAAGACTTGTTAACTCAAGCCATGGTCTTGAAATTTTTGGTAGCAGTCTTAATGATTTTTGTCATTCTTTACGACTCTACTAAAACTTTGACTAGACCATGGCTTGAATGTTCTCTCTTATGTTTATTTTGCCTTATTTTTGTCATCGCTTCATTTATAATTATGTAAATGCAATTCCTTCTCTGTTGCTCTTTTTTCCATTTCGTGATTTATATTTTTTTTTTTGTAATTGGACTTTAGTCCGTTAATTTATAAATAAATAGAGCACTAGAGTTTATAGAGCACTCACAGGTTAGCGAATTGAGTTAATATCTCGCCTGTGGTAAATACTATTTTTATCACGTGGTTTTATAATGATAGACAAAAAGTATTGTTAGAACATTTGAACAGGCAATTATATGAAATGACGGAGAAATTAGCAAACTAAAATCAACTTGCTAATATCCTACGTCAATCCCAGCAGTGCCCTAATGACCGTTACGTTGGAAATAAACTAATACGAAGAACTCTCCAACAATACCATATCTACCAACGTAATATAATGCTCCCACGTTTGCTGGGCTTGATTTTGGATAAGCGATTTCTCGGCATTCACCAACACAAAGATTTTAATACAACATAAAATTTGTATTGTTCAAGGTCTTAGGTCAATCATCGCGCGAAAGCCTTATTTCGGTTCTGGAGCAGCTTTTGCTAATTATATTTCATCGTCGATCTTTTGACCCGCTGATGACCTTTTGCCAAATGTTTGTTCAATGTTTATAGATGTCCAAGCGTACGACAAACTAAATTTGTGAAAGGTTTAATTATATTAATTAGAAAATAATTGGACTTTGTTGCCAATCAGTTGCTGCTGAATAGTTTTATCGTTCGGGTCTAAAAAGATTTATATTCAGGAGCACGAATTTATCGGAAGCTTGATTTTAGATAATTATGTACGATGCATACTTTAAGCCTTACCTATTAAATCAATCATTAATGAACATGATTATGAAGAAAAAAGAATAGAAATTTCACGACTTATAAAATAAAATTAAAATAAAAAGTACACTTTTTTTAATATCCACCAAATTGTTTTTTTCTTCTTGTTTTAAAAGAAAGATTAAGGTAACCTGACAATATTTGAAAAAATTCTTCTGCTATCATAATAAGCGAGAATGTTGCTTGCGCAATGATGGAGGACTTAGCTAGCAGAGGAATTGAACCCACGACGCCCGGGTGGGAATCTGACGCGTTTGTCCACTCATATACTAACCGGTCTGATTTTTTCAATTCAATTATTTAAGAAAATAACACTTTTGTATTTTAAGGCGTGTTAAAATAAATCGAGTAAGTGTATTAAATAAGTACACAATAATTTTAAATAAAAAGCAATCAAACAATTTAAAGAAATGTAAATTACAATTATATACCTCTTTCGTCTGGAGACCGTGAAATAATTGAACCTCAGAGCAAGAATATATATGGAGAGATAGCTTAATATTTTTACCCAACCTATACAAATTTAAAATAAATCACTTTTTCCGAGTTTTTAAGTCCTAAACCGCGAAAGAGAAAGATAATAGACAAGTTCTCACACAATATGGTACCACCATTCGGTATGTAAGCATGTTTTCCGTCTCCCGCGTCTCCAGCGACTCCGCCCACTATGTTTTGTTATGCGACATAACAGGACATAACTCAACGATGTTTTAGGTTATATCCTATATTTTTGTTAATGACAATACTGTAAAAAAGTGGTTATACAAAAAAAATAAAAACATTATGTCAAAATGTGCTATGAATGGATGTTTAAATACCCTAGCCCTAATCCTAGCCACGCCCGAGTCAGAATTCACCAATACTGACTACTAGCGTTGGGAAAAACTTCAATGTTTTGTGAATGCTTCAAAAACTGCTAGTTCTTTAAAATGAACCTTTCGCAGTGAACACTTCAATTGAAGTTGAACTCATAGGTTGAAGTACTTCTTTGTGGGCTTTGAACTTCAACTTCGCAACTGAACTGCCGCAAAATAAAGTAGTTCTTTTAATCTAACTTCATTTGAAGTATTTGTTCATTGAAATTAAATGAATGAAGTTTGAACTGCCAACATGAAGTAGTTCACACGGAGCGGTCACATCGCTAAAATGAACATATGAGCGGAACTACCAACTTCAATTGAAGTATTTGTTCAAAGAACTATGAAGGAAGTAAGAACTGCCGCTAAAAGAAGTAGTTCTTTGAAGTAGTTCTTACGGAGGGGTCACAACGCTACTGACTACAGAAACGCTCCCTCCTGTATATTATTGCTCTGAGATTGAAACCAATTGTTATGCTGCGAAATAATATGGGATAGTAAGAGACCTACGTGGAAATTAAATAAATGTTTTTACTGTCAGGTTTTGATCTCACGACCTCTGGGCACAGGGCCCAGTACTTTACGTCTCCGCCACTGTACCAAGGAAACAAATCAACTTATAAAAAAAGTTTGTTTCCATATCGTGTTTTAATATTGAAATCGCCTTTTAGGTTTTTTTTATCTACAACTTTAACAAAGTATTTATTTATTTAATAATAAAAGAATACTTTGTTTTAAAACAAAAAAAATATTATGGTTTTAAAACTAACTTAATTGAGTTATTATATGTGCCCTGACGAAGCTCCAAGCGAAACCGGTTGGCCTTTATGGTAATAAATTTTGTGGTTTTAAAACAAAGTATTCTTTTATTATTAATATAATGTCTAAAAACCATGTAATTGCTTGTTACGAAAAAAAAAACAATTTATTTGTTGAAACTCTTTTACCTCTCTCACATTCCTCTATTGATTTCCAGTTATCAAACTTATCAAAAGGTATACCAATAAAAAAATGACTGATGAAATAATTAAAGACCCGTTTAATAGACGTAGTTCTCGGAAGAAACGTTAATTATCGCCAGAAGCTCTTTTTGTCAAAGCAGCGTAATTGAAATTGACGATTATTGTCGCAATTAACTCAAACTAAATCATTCTAAAAAGAATCAGGCTACGATTGAAATGATTAATTATTTGAAATATTTACCGTGGAAGTGTTCACGAAAATATATAAAAGTGCGACATTTCTTAATCGGTCGAATTTATTAAATGAGTTTACAGTTAAAAGTTTTCCATTGAATCCAAGGGAATAAATGCAAATTTGATGTCGGAATTGGGGAAAATTGAATTTAGATGAAGACATATCTCCTGAACCCGTTAATGGTAGAAGTTGAATGAGCAATTAAAATTCAATTAAGGTGAATGAGATGCAAGACCTTTTTTTAAATATCGACTTTTGTCGTTTTCGTGCTAGAAGCAAAGTATTTATATTGTGAGGAAAAATATCGTTATCGGCTCATTTAAAAGCAATTCTTAAGGTTTTTTGTCTGAACTGATTGTAGAAACAATTCTGATAATATTTTTAAAATAATATTTTGGGATGTGGGGAGACTAGCAATAGCATACAACAAAACATTTTAATAAAAAAGTAATAATTTAGATGTATATCAACCAAGAATTATCTGATATATGGTAAAATTATTTTAAAAAATCCAGAAGTCCATTTTTCAATTGTTCCCCTTCACCCATTAAACCCCTTCCTCACCCCTCGCCTTCCACCAGCCCTTCTTTGATGATTTGTCCCATTCTAATTTGTTATCTCTCTCTTTATTTTCTTTACCTTTTAACGGCCCCCATGGTCGAGTGGTAAGACGCTCGACTACCAATCCAGAGGTCGCGGGTTCAAACCCGGCAAGCACAAATATATTTTATTTAATTAAAATGTGTCATAAAACATTTAATTCATACAAAATAATACATGGTCTAGTTGCGCACGTTCCAGAGTGGTAGATCCTCTAAGTATCGCTCTGGTGAAAAACCGCTATTAAGAATTGAAACGTTGCTTGAAATGGATTTGGCCGTGTTTGGTGACCAGATCTGAATAGTCAGGTACTTTCCAACCTTCCTCTTCCTTATCTTCTTCCCTTAATCACTACCTCACAATATTCCCCGATTGGGGATGCCATAGTCTTACTGGCTCTAGACGAGTTGAGAGCAGTGGGGACTCTTGTGGTCTTTATCTGCACTAAGGTTAGTTTTTTTATTATATTGTCCTGAAAAAGGTTATAATTATAACTAAAACTAGATAAAACATGTATATGTATAACAGTAAAGTGGGTTAAAACTTTAAATTGAAAAAATATTATTAAATTTGGAATCAACTTTAAAGCACTTATACTTATTTATTATTAAATATTAAAATAATACCAATAATCTTAAACACAAATACGAAACAGAAACTAAAAAGAACAATGGTCATGACTGAGACTCGAAATTGGAACCTCTACTCTATCCGGGAGTAACGCTCTGCCAATTGAGCCATCAAGACCTTATTAGAAAGCGGTATTTTAAAACGATCTTATACTTCTATTAATAATTATTTAATATTTCAATTTCTACCGACTTTAGACTCTCATTTTTTGATGATATTTAAAGTTCATGACCATTGTTCTTTTTGATTTCTGGCTTTTCTATTTCATATTTGTGTTTTAGATTATTGATATTATTTACATATTTAATTTTATTATTGTATAAATTATAATGTCAAAAACAACGTGTTTGCTTCCTTTGAGAATTTAGTTGTAATTTTCTTGAACTTTAGCAGTTGGCTCAGTATATGGATAAAGAATTAAATAGTTTTTTTTAAATTTTTTATTCTGGCTTAACCTAAAAACTGACAAAATAATCCAATCACACGCTGACCCTTGCGACTTGAACTAAGCAACGTCAGCTGCGTAGGCACCAAATGCTAAGCGGCCACGTGGATAATTAAAATAGTGTCGAATTACAGCGAAATGGAAGAAGTCCTCTAAGCTTTAGCCGGTTGTTAATGAAATATTTTTCAACTGATGTTTGACTCGAGGGAAGAAGGCATAAGGGAAAGTTATGTAACGGGGGTAGAAGTCAAGTAAAGTGAAATATTATGTTACAACAAGTCAACAGGAAAGACAGGGGTTATATATTTTTAACAAAAAGAGTATAATTAATTCATGTAGTATCTTGTAAAAGCTTTCCTTCATATTTGCTAAAGATCGTCAGGTCAACTGAGTTCAGAGCAAAATTTAAGCCTCACTTTTTTTAAATCATCATACCCAAAACCTTAGAGTATATAGAGTGGTATCAATCCAAGGAAGTGTAGTCAGTTTTTGATGATTTTTACCTGACTCGGTGGACCTGGGCATGGCTAATACCAAGGTTAGGGTATTTATACATCCATTCATATCACATATCGACATGTTTTTGTTTATTCGGATAACCACTTTTTCACAGTATTGATATCAACAAAACTATAGCATCTAACCTAAAAAACTGTTTAGTTGTGTCAAGTTTAGTGGCATAAAAAAAATGTGGGTGGAGTCCCGCGGTGACCCAAGAGCCCAAGATCATTGTGACAGTACGTAGAAGCGGAGTATTATATTTGTTGTCTTTTTCTCTCTCATGGTGTACGACGTAAAAACCCGGAGAAAGTGATTTATCGCAAGTCTGTATCGGTTGAGTAAAAATAATTAGCTCTCTCTTCATACATTGTTTCTCCAAGCCCACAACAATGTCATGTCAATTTGCTTCACTAGAGTTTTGATCACTTAGTCCGAGTGCTATACAAAGTTTATACATAAAGTTTACTATTACTCACTCCATTTTTTCTACCCTAAGTCCAACAGCACGGACAACAACCATTATATATATTTGTTAATGTAAATGTGTTAGTTATAAGTATTAGGCATAGTAAATATAAAGTCTTAGTTTTAATATTATGTTAATTATGCTGTAACGCGCTCTTGAGGTGATATTTCTGTTACGAAAACGGCGATATATAAATCAGACAATTATTATTATTATTATACTCTTGCAATGGAAGGTGTGCTAGCTCAACACCATTACAAATAAGACATTTACGGTTCGTTCGATAGATTATCCTATTTTAACAAACGAATTGAAATCTTTGGAGCATAGACGCCAAGTGGAAATGTTGTCTTTGTTCTACCGGTATTTTAATTGAAGATGCTCCGAGGAACTTGTGTCAATGATCCCTTCAGCATCGGTGCACAGCCGGGAAACTCTTGACATTCGATACATGAGAACGGGTCGCTTCTACGACTCGTTCTTGTATTCAACCGAGCTGGCTGTGGAATTGTTTACCGGCTGTATTCCTCCTTTCTACAACAAGGACCTCTTCAGGACCTTCAGGTTCATTCCTTCTTTTCTTCAAAAAGATCCTCCACAAAGCATCCCTAAAGCTGATATACTTCGTGGAGTCAATTAAACAATATTTAGGTGATTTTTCACCAAAACGGCATTATACAAATTATCTAAATATTATTATTATAATGCGATAAAATGATAAAATATACAATTATTTTCGATTTTATTATATTACACCGAGTGGGCAAACGCGTCGAATTCCCACCCGGGCGTCGAGGATTCGATTTCTTTGCTAGCTAAGTCCTCCATCATTGTACAGGCAATATTTTCCGCTTATTATGATGGTGGTAGGGATATTGTCAGGTTATTCGTAACCAAGAAACGTTTGTCTTTCTTTTAAAAAAGAATAATCCCAGCTGACCACTTATAAAAAAAATGACTAAAGCGATTAAAAGAAATATGCAATTAAGATATTAATTAATTATTGTGTATTTTATGCTTCATTATTGTCAGAAACCATGATATTTTATGAAGAAAAAATAATAAATATTTTGATGAGACAAAAAATTGGCATCTACTGTGCTATTTAAATGAACTCGATGTGTTAAGTCTGTATTTTTTTCTATAATAATATATAAAGTCTCTTTCATTTTATCTTCTTTTCCTTTGTCTTTCTTGTTATCTTTTCAATATTCGGTTTTGGGCCAGGGTTGTCAATTCAGCACTCTGATTCTTTTAGTATTCTCCCAATCTTTATTTTGGTTCTAATGGAAGATTTGTATTTTCTTGTTTCCAGCAAGCAGAGAAGCGCCCTAAAATATTTTTTCAGTATTCGTAACGTTGCCATTGCCCAGTACCATACCTAAACAACTTCGTAACACTTTTGACTCCCGGGGTACTGCAGCGCTACTGAAATATTTGTAGAGGCACAATTGTACTCTTTCAGAGCACTTTTCCATCACCTCATGGGAAGCTTATGGCGGAAATATGCCAATCCAAGTTCACTATCCTCATTGCTTCCTGGATAGAGTATATTTGATGGCCCTTTGAGTAATCGGACTCAGGAAGGCCTTTGCATACCCCCAGTAAAATCATTGATTGATTTATCACCCTTTATTTTTTAAGAATATAATATGGCGTTGCATTACCCTAAAATACCTTCTGAAATAAATACATTTTAAAAGTGATTAAACATATATATTACAGTGAATACCGCAAAAGAGTCTTAACAGCTCCCTAGAGCCAGTCTAGAACCAGTGAGACATGGCATCCCCAATCGGGGTATGTTGTGAGGAGAAATAAATGGGGAAGAGGAAGGTTGGGAAGTACCTGGCTATTCAGATTTAGTCATTAAACATGGTTAAAGCCATTTCAAGCAACGTTTCGATTCTGAATGGTGGTCTTTCACCAGCGCGATACTTACAGTATCTACCACTCTGGAACGTGCCGCAAATATACAATATACTATTTAGTATTTCTAATTTTGAAACTGTTAATTCGTTGTGGAACTCCATTTTAATGGTTTAAATAACACCATTTTTAAAATTTGATTGCAATATTTTTTAATTATTTATTTATTTATTCAAAAATATTGCAATAAATATAAAGATTTTGTATTATTAAAATCATACTATTTAGTTTTAATGTCATGTGTTGAACATATTTATTCAATTAAATTAGTGTGCGCACGCCGGGTTTAAGCCCGTGATTTCTGAATTTGTAGTCGAGCGTCTTACCACTCGACCACGGTGGCCTTAAATAACGGCCGTAATTTGTCACAAGTAAAATAAGTTTTTCTTATTCCTGAGTTTTCGTGTGATTAAGCGAGCTCTGTTTATCGCCCTGCCTCATCAAATACCTTTAATTATGGAGGCATAAAAGGAAAATATAGGATAATTTATCGCCATATATAGATCTTCCGGGCCGATGGGTGCTTTGATCTCAGTAAGGGCCTATTTGTTCCAACTAAACGTCTGAAAGCTTGTGCCGTTATTTTAGAAATTGGAATCAGAAAAAATCATTTCACGAAAGTGAAAAGCAAAACAATTTGTTATCCGACCTTTGAACACAAAGCAGCTGAAACCAAATATCTAAAGAAATATGCCAATATTTTAAAAACAAAACAATAACTGCTATATTAATTGGATTGCGTTCCGTACCTACGAAAATATCGATGTTTGTTCGCTTGTGCTTTTTGCTTCAGAAAATTATTTGTGAAGTCTTTTATTTATTTCCATAAATCAACTGCCTTGCATTTTTAAAGTTACCTATTTCTTTTTATGTAATAATACCTATACCACGTGGAGTTATTGATTTAAAAAGAATGTACTTACAATTCATAGAATTCTACAAATTCACATAGGTTTTCTCAATGGTACATTTTTTTGAAAATGAAATAATAACTTTGTGTAAGACAGAGATCCATTAAAATGAATAGTCATATCTTTAATAATCAATTAAATTTGTCCAGTAGTCCAATATTAGGTATATTTCCCGTAAACTCATAAGATTTCTCATTATTCTTTTATCACGTTCTCAGTTGACGTTTTGCTTCTTTCATTTCATATTATCCGTCTCTTTATCTCTGTTCATTTGTTATAATTTAAATATTTTTCTTTTGTTTTCTTACTGTTCTCTTCTTTATTTTATTTTATATTTGGTTCTCCTTCTGTATGTATGAGTAAATATAACCACACACTATCTACTTTTAGTTTTGTTTAATTTTACACCCTGATGATGCTTAGGCTAAGCGAAACCGGTCGGTCATAAAAATTCAAATAAAATCTGTGGTTTTATACAAAAAAAAATTTCATTTACATTAAATATATCAAACCGCTACGTGATTGCCTTCTACGAAAATATTACATATTCCTTTTGGAATCCTGATATAAAACAAAAGTTTTAACAAAATAACTAACTAACCAACACGACGTTTCCCCGCAAGGGTAGGCAGAGAGAATAAACCACCGTACAACTCAGTTTTAAGGCACAACATTTTTTTTGCGCTTTACAGTGAAGTTTATAGGAATATGAATGTAGCAACTGAAATCTCGGACAAAATCAGACATTATTTTATTTATTTATATACTTACGAAAAAGAGCAACAATGGAAGAATAGCACATACAAAATAAAGCAATGACAAAAATATACTTTTGAAAGAACATTCAAGTCAAAGTCAGAGCAAGGTTTTGGTAGAGTCGTAAAGAATGACAAAAATCATTTAGACTGCTACCAAAAATTTCAAGACCATGGCTTGAGTTAACAAGTCTAGACATTCTGGACAGTGAAGATAATAATAATAATAAAGTATTATTCCGGAAGGTATGCAGGAGTAGTGCAATGCAATACCTTCCATAATTGATATCAATACATAGTAATTATAATGTTAACAAATAAAAATTAACAGAAATTCATGAGAAAAAATAAATTAAATAAAAATTTAAATAATATATGTTAAAAATATTAATGGAGGATATTAGGTCTCATTAATGCAAAACGCCATCAAGAGGGAGTCCATCCTGGCAGCGTTAAGAATGATGGCGCCAATAATTTACTCCAATGCGTTCTGTGCTTGAATTCGGGATCTGACGTGATTCCATAATAAGGTCGTTTCTGGAGTTGTTAATCCTTTCCCGCATTCCTGCTACCCTGGTTCTCATAAGGGCTGCAAATCCTGGAACTCGCCCCTCGGTGAACATACCGGAAGCACTGCAGTGCCTGGGAAGACTGAACATCATGCGGTAGGCGTTGTTGTACTGGACCCGAAGTCTTTCCATGCTACTCTTCTTAAAATTGGTCCAGAATGATACCCATAACTAGTAGAGTGATGATTGAGGAACAGCAATTCATTGTTTCTAAGTCTACGGCAAGGAACATTACATTCAGTTAAGTAATAAAATGACAGTATTTATTTTTATATCTTTAGTGGCTAAGTTTATTGTCAGCTCATTTATTGATATGACTTTAGCCAAGTTTAATAAATAGGTAGGCACTCTTCGATCTTCCTCTTTGCAAACTTCTTCCCCTCCCTATTATCTTCAGCCTGAATTTAATACCGCAATTGAGGATGGCATAATCCCATCAGCTCCAGACAGTTGGGACTCGTGTGCGGCATTCACACTAAAAGTCGTGGAAAATTGGACGTGGTTATGCAGAAAGCGTCCAACCCACAATTAACCAAAGTCAAGTTTTACGTGTTTTTCTGAAGAAAAAAACGAGATTTATATCTGCTGAAAACATCCTAGCTCCAAATGCAATAGATTATTGCTATTTTTTTTTGTTAACGCACATTGCAGATATTTGACTTGAATTGAAGTTAAAAAACATTATAAAATGTTACGTTACACAAAAAATACATATTATTTAAATAAACATATTAATAGATTATAAACTACCTATTTATAGTAATCATAATAATAATAATGATAAAATTTTATTTTAGAAGGTTTGCAGGAGAAGTGCAATGCAATACCTTCCATAGTTGATAATAATAAATAGTCACAATAATAATAAAATACAAGTTGTGATACACACAATAATAATAATAAAAAATTATTTAAAAAAAAAACATAAATTCGTAAGAAAAAATAAATAAAATAGTGAATATCGTTTTAATCGAGCGTGTTTCAGGGTGGTCTCTGCATCATCTGCATCCATCACTCGTTGAAAGGAGAGCTGAGCCATTCAGGTGCAGCCACGACAATGATGTTGTTTAAATTCCCTGTTCTCTGTAATTAAGAAAAAAACACTGATAAACTAAGAAATGCCGAATTTTTTTTTTTTTTTTTACGTGAATACCGCACAAGAGTCTCAACTGCTTCCAACCGTCTAGAGCCAGTGAGACTATGGCATACCCAATAGGGGTATGTTGTGAGGCTGAAAGTCGTGGGGAGAGGAAGGAGATGGGAAAGGGGAAAGTTGGAAAGTACCTGGCTATTCAGATCTGGTCACCAAACGGCCAAAGCCATTTCAAGCAACGTTTCAATTCTGAATGGTGATCTTTCACCAGGGCGATACTTGGAGTATCTACCACTCTGGAACGTGCCGCAAATATACTTTATTTTATTTTATATCAATTAAATGTGTTTTGACACATATTAATTAAATAAAATTTATTTGCGCACGCCAGGTTCGAACCCGCGACCTTTGGATTCACAGTCGAGCGTCTTACCACTCGACCATGCAGGCCGAATACGCATAATAATGCTTTTTTATCGTCATATTTTCAAACGCCCTTTTCTCAGTTTCATATGTTTAGGGCTGGATGCTTTCTGGAGAACTACGTCCAATTATGGTGCCCGTGAAAATAGTTTGAAAATCATTTGATGCAAAAAGCATGTGAATGACAGAATGCCCAGTTGAGGACAAATCCCCTGTGTATAAGTCATTCCATCAAGTCGTTCTTGACAGTTAGAACACGTATTTATACTTTCAATTTGCTGAATACGTATTTGGTAAATAGAACAATATCAATTGAATTGGGGGAAGTGATTCTTTGCGTCACTGCGAAAGCTCCGAAATTGGTGATTCTTAGGTTTACCGCAAATTTTGGCATTTTCCGAAATTGTTCGCATTGTTCTGTAAATGTCTAAAGGCAACCTAACCGATGCAAACATAACCAAGCCCTACTTAAAAAAATTCATTTCAATTAGTTTGATTTTAGTTTTGTAATATTTTTTAGTGAATACTGCACAAGAGTCCCAACTGCTCCCAACCGGCTAGAGCCAGTGAGACTATGGCCTTTACAATTGGGGTATGTTGTAAGGTTGAAGGTAGTATAGAGGGGAAGGAGATAGGAAAGAGTAAGGTTGTGAAGTACCTGGCTATTCAGATCTGGTCACTAAACACGGGTAAAGCCATTTCAAGCAACGTTCCAGGTACTTCCTAACCTTTTTCTTCGCAATCTCCTCCCCCTCCCCACTGCTTTCAACCTTACAACATAACCAATAGGGTATGCCATAGTTCCACAGGCTCTAGACGGCTTAGAGCAGTTAAGGCCCTTGTGCGGTTTTATTGGAAAAAATAATTGAAACGTTCCTTGAATTTACTTTAGTCATGTTTGGTGACCAGATCTGAATAGCCAGGTATTTCCTAACCTTCCTCTTCCACATCTACATCTCTTGGAACCTTTAGCCTCACAACGTACCCCAATTAGAGAATCCACAGTCTTACTGGCTCCAGACGTTTGGGACTCTTGTGCGGTATTTACTTTAAATAAGGTAGGGTTAGGTAAGGTTAGGTTAGGTTCAGTGGCGGCACGTGAGTTTTTAGTGTGCTAGAGTGCTAAGATTGAAAAATGCGACATTGTTAGTGTTTTTGAAGCCGAAAATTGTTTTTATTTTTTTTAAAGTTTTTTTTTGTATGAAGATTTTCAGGATTTTTTAGTTTTGGTGGTGCACTGCACGGATTTCTGAAAAATCTTCATACAAAAAATTGAAATTTTGAAAAATAAATAAATTTTTTTCGGCTACAACAACATCAATGATAACGTTTTTTTTCACTCTAGCACACTAAAAAGTCACGAGCTGCTACTGGTTAGGTTGGGTTAGCTTCTTAAGCTTATAAAAACATTCACTTCGAACTTTAACTCACTCATTTCAAATTTACCGACAAAATCCAAAATTTACCGATTTTCAGGCTTTTACAGCATCTAACACTTTGTCGGTGTTCAGTTTGGGCGTCGGAAAGCAGTACAGAGCGTAGGCAGTGATTGGCGTGGAATTCTCGGAATTTCCGGCTGAAGAGCACGTTTATTGAGCATCATCACATCCCTTATCAAATGATATTGATGCGAGATAGTAATAAATGAAATATTGTTGTTTTCGTTTAATGTAAAAGGCATTTATTTGTCGTAAATACACATCAAATATAAATCTTTTTTACGACGTTGAAAGAAACCCAAACAATTTGAAAACGTTTGTGGAATTTAAAAATAGTCTTTAATTTAGAACTTTATTTATAAGGTAATTGAGCAATTTTTACAAAAATGCTGGAGTATAAATTAAACAAACAATTTGTAACTTTTTTTGTTTTATTCCACTCTAGAACTAATTATTAACATTTTTAATTTCAAGATTACACAGAAAAAACTTTCTCTTTTAGCATTATCCTGGTAATGAATCTGGTTTGAAAATTGAGATAAGCAAATCTGTGGCATTTAGATGATATATATTGTCGCTGGAAAGGCAAAAAGGCTTAAGCGAAACTTTTGTCAAAAATGAGTTAAATATGGAGTTTTGATCAGTTCTTTTTTCTGGATCAAACTCTCTGATATATACAATAAACTCTCTAACATGACAATAAAATTTAATGGTGGAAATATTCCTCCATCACATATCGTAAATAATGAAAATGACCGGAAAATGCATAGGTTAACCATATATAAAACTTTATTTTCTTTAGACAGCGTTGTTCGGTTTTGTCCGAAAGCTTCATGAAACAATTGATCACGCTTTAAGAGGCCTTAATTTAGCAGCGAACAAACAACTGCTGATATTAAATGCAGAAACAATTTTAATAATGATCAAATCACATAAGAAAATCGCTTGAGAAAACAATTTTGTCTTGTGGTTATGACGCTTGACTACGCATCCAGAGAACGCGCGTCCAAATTCCGGCGTGCGCACATATATTTTGTTTAATTGATATGTGTTATTTTACATTTACAAAATAATTGAAAATATATTTTTGGCGTGTTCCAGAGTCAGATTTATTTTAAGTATCGTTCTGCTAAAAGACCACAATTCCGAATCGTAAAGTTTCTTGAAATAGCTTTATTACTGTTTGATGACCAGACCTGAATAGCCAGATACTTTCCAACCTTTTTCTTTCCCTTCTCCTTCCTCTCCCAAATAACTTCAGATTCGCAACATCGATTCCAATAAGACTATGACAACCCTAATTGGGGATGTCATAGTCTTATTGGTTACTGACGACCGGGCACAGCTTTTGTGCGGTATTCATTGAAACTAAAAATCAAAAAAAGTTGTTGGGGCGACCGAAGTTCGAACGTTGGGATCTTTTGTTAACCGGGCGACTGTTCTAAGAATGTATTGTATTGTTTCACTTCATCCCTTATTCACTTGTTCCTGAGAGCTCCATCCCTTTCTCCCACAATGATTCCACCACTATACCTAGACTTCTCGGCTGACGCAGACTTTAAATAAATTAATCAAGGTTACCATACCGATCGTTCATTCTTCTCTCTGAAGCAAACGATTGATTTTCCTCACAGGAAAATGATCGGCAAGTCTGCCAGAATGCTTTCCACTCTGCTAGTACAATCCACTAGACTATATTTCATCACATAACATATCTCTATGGGAGAGGGGGTGGTTTGGTGTACGGAACGATTAGAGAGGGGATGAGAAGGAGATGCAACGGAAGGATGAATATTTCAAAACCCCCCTTTGAAATGGTTCTCAAAAATACAATGTATAAACTATGAATTCATGCGAAAATGTCCTAGCTAATAATCATAAGATTAAATGTTTTTTTAACCCTCAAATGAACATTTTAATAATGATGGGAATAATTGAGATATCGATTAGAAAATCATTTTCTTCTTATTTTCAAACATTTCATTCGTTATATGAAATATTTAATACAAAATTCATAAGTTGAAAAAAAAAATACTCACATAAAATTAAATTACATTTTAGTGTTTTTAGATTTTCTTAATGATGAAAACGTTACAAGAGTCCCAACTGTTCCAAACCGTTTGGAGCCTGTCAGTGGGATTATGGCATCTCCAATTGAGGTATGTTGTGAGACTGATGGTAGTGGGGAGGAGAAAGAGATCGGGAAGAGGAAGGTTGAGAAGTACCTGGCTATTCAGACCTTTTTTCCACCAAACACGACTGAAATCATTTCAGGCAACGTTGTAATTCTGATTGTTAGTCTTTCACTAAGACGATACTAGTACGAGTATCTACCACTGCGTGCTCTATTACTGACTTAAATTTATAGGTGCTAGAAATACTGTCAATTGGTTACAATTTTTTTGGATTAATTTAAACGACGAAGTACCTACGTTTCATTTTTTTTCTACCCTTGTCAAATTTCAAAAAACACTCGGTTGATTGAAACAAGTGGTTGATTTTTTCTTTTCAGTAATATGACGCATCTATCATTTCTAGTTTAGTAAAAAGAATTTGTCATAATAATAATAATGTACTTTTTTCATCATGTTAATGTTTGTATTTATTTAAATACTGTTTTTATTTATTGTTGTACAAACGGATTATTGTCCAAATACAATAAAAATACATAACACGAAATGGGAAAAAAAGAGCAAAAGAGAAAGAACATCACATACATAATACTTTAATGAGGCAATGACAAAAATAGGACAAAATATACATAAGAAAGAACATTCAAGTTAAAGCCAAGGTTGAGTAAAAGTTTTGGTAGTGTCGTAAAGAATGACAAAAATCATTTAGACTGGTACCAAAAATTTCGAGTGTGAAATCTTAAAACTGGAATTAATAGATGTGCTCAGAAAATTATCCAATTTAAAAAAAAATCCTTCCTACTTAATAAAGTATCTGCCTATAATGTATTTTAGCAGAAGTTATTCTATATTTGAAATGGGTTGAATAAAGCAACTAATATTTTTTCTTAGCAAGTCAAATTACATCCCTTGATTTTTCACCAGTAACAAAAAACTTTTTTTTGAAAGGGTTTGAGTCAGGCGTTCATTTATTGATATTTTCCGTTGGTAAATAACTCCACTTAAAACTTTACTATTACATTGAGTGTTTTCGAAATGATTCTGGATAATAAATTTAAAAGCATTGAACCTTAAGAGTTCAGGGCTAGATTAACAGAATTATCTGTTCTTGTTTGTTTTCTTCGGTCTCTATTCATTAAATAAGTCTCATTTGTATTAAAATCTAGCCTGTAAACTAATTTTATTCCTAGAAGTAATTTATATTTTTTAAAATAGAATAATTGAATAAATTGTTTGTGGAAATATTTGAATATCTTTGTTTTTTAAGACATAGGGTGGGTCGGGGAAAGTGCGTGCTTGGCTAGTTGCATGTTTAGCTAGGGGAGGTGGGGAACACAGCACCCAGTTCCAACCCTGTATATTATAGTTAGGGGCGGCGGAGTACCGTGTACTGAGGGCGGTGGTTAAAACGCCGAGGGTAGCAGCGACGCGGAAGACTTGCTAACCAAATGAATAATAACAAGCAAAATCAAGATCACAACTAAAAAAGCTCATTTTATTTCGTGGAAGATATTTGTTTGACATTCAAATAAATGCACCTCTTGACAAGCACACCGAACTCTCGACATTGTATTGTATTTCAAAGCTGCACTGTAATGAAATCAGAATTATCTTGAGGGTTAAGTAAAAATGTACAACTCAAAAATGGCACGACTCTCGCTAATTCATACAAAATGAGTTATATCCTTTGACTCGGTACCATGAAGTTTCTTGCTCTTAAAATTTTATTGCGTTTTAAAGCTACGCCGTAATGAAATCGGCAGTATTTTGAGGGTTGAGTAAAAATCTAAACTTAAAAATGTCACGATCCTTGTTAAGCCCTTAAAAAAAAGTTCTTATTTTTAAGACATGTATTTCGACTCAGTGCCATAAAGTTGCTTGCTCTCGAAATTTCATTGCATTTTAACGCTACTCCGTAATAAAATCAGCAATAGTTTGAGGGTGAGTAGAAATCTCAACTTAAAAATGTCACGCTCCTCGTTAAGCCTCTTAAAAAAGATATGTCTTTCGACTCAGTGCTCTGAGATTACTTGCATATCTACATCACCAGTTTTTGATAGTGACACGGATGAATTTTCCTTTCACTTCGCATTGGTACCACTCCATATAAAAGTCCTTCAGACGTGTCGTACAAACCTATAAGTATGCAAATAGCCCTCACATCAACACCTACATTTGTAGTGTTACTGTATTGTGTATGTGAGAGTGAGACAAAACTTCTTACCAACAGTTTATTATGCATATTGATTATGCAATTCAAATTTTCAACAATAACGTACGTTTACGACTGCGTTGACGGTGCACTGAGCGTCGCATGTAATGGAAAAGCTTGGTTTTGGGTATTAAAATAACATTTTATGGACTTGAAGAAGTATCGTAAAAGGGTGGCACAGGCGCCACTTTGTGAAATATGCACCCCTAGGGCGCGTTTATAAGGAAACATGCAAAATGAACGCAGGGGAAAAAATATGGATCTTCCAAAAACCTACCCGTGCACAAGTGGTCAAAGATCGAAAACTGTACTTAATATAACACAAAGAAAACTTTTCACAATGGAAGGCTTTCTATGTTTCTACGACGGCCTCCGTAGTCGAGTGGTAAGACGCTCGACTACGAATCCAAAGGTTGCGGGTTCAAACCCGGCGTGTGCCAATAACTTTTATTTAATTAATATGTGTCATAATACATTTAATTCATATAAAATAATAAAAAAAAAAAATATTTGCGGCACGTTCCAGAGTGGTAGATACTCTAAGTATCGTCTTGGTGAAAGACCACTATTCAGAATCGAAACATTACTTGAAATAGCTTGAGCCGTGTTTGGTGACCAGATCTGAATAGCCAGGTACTTCCCAACCTTCCTCTTTCCCATCTATTTCCCCTCTCCACTGCATTTAGCCTCAACACATACCCCAATTGGGGATACCATAGTTTCACTGGCACTAGACGGTTGAGAGCAATTAATATTAATAATATTTGGTTAATTCAAAAATGACCTCAAGGGCGCTGGGAGTTAGGACTCTTGTGCGGTATTCACTATAAAAATAAATAAAAAGTACTGAATGTTTACACTAAGGCAATGATAAATAATAGAGGCACAAGATGTACGTGTGTTCAGAGCTATAGTTACAGTTTTGCCATGGTTTTTTCGTCTCTATTCAGAATCGAATATTTCAATGAAATTTTATGAAGATTTATTACATTTAATTAATCTTCTTTAAACAACACGACTTGTATTTCAAACAACTTTTTTTGAACGACAACCTAAAAAAACCCTTCTTAAATATTATTTTTCTTATTTGATAAAACTATTAGACGTTAATTTAATTGAATTTAAGTTTTTTGTTAATTCGTCAAATCATTCGTTTCGGTGTTAATATATTAACGCAGTTTTTTTTAAGACAACACACATTTATAAAAATTTTAAGTCAGCACCAAGTTTTTCGAATTTTGTCGAATGCGACTTTCGATTTGTAAATCTAAATAACTTATTCATATTTATATTAAATACATTCTTATAAATACTCGATACGGGTATTTTTTTTTCCGAGTGGGCCAATAATCGATAACAATATTCAAAAAAGGCCAATAATGATTAAAGCGTACTTTTCTTTAAACAGATAAAATCAAATAGAGGCAAACAGTTCATATTTTTTATTTGTCTTTCCAAATCTAACAAAGACTACTTATCCAATTAAACGATTCAATACAACTGTATAACTTATAGGTTCATAAACCAAGAATCTAATAGAGGCAAATAATAATTTTTATTTTATACTTGTTGTTTTAAAAATTCACAAGGGAACTATTTATAGTTTTTGTGTTCAATTTGTAGAACTCCATTTTAATTTTTATATAATTCAATTGAATTAAATTTAATATTATTATTATTGAGTTCTGCTATTTTAAGTTTTTTATTTTTGTTTTTAGTGACAGCTGTTTCGGCGTTTAAGGCCGTTGGCCGTTTACAGTTTGACAATAGCCTTAAATGCAGAAACAGCTGTCACTAATAACAAAAAATAAAAAACTTAAAATAGCAGAACTCAATAATATTAATATTAAATTTAATTCAATTAAATTATATAAAAATTAAAATGGAGTTCTACAAATTGAACACAAAAACACAGCAGAACTCAATAATAATAACATTAAATTTAATTCAATTAAATTGTGTAAAAAAAAAAAAAAAAATAAGGGAACTAACTGAACTAACGAAGCTTAATTCTTAAAATATATTTATTACTATATTTTCATGTAATTTTATTTGTTATATTTGTATTTTTTTCTATGTATTATATGGAACTTACGGAATTTCATCACTTTCCCTGAGATTTGGGATAAATATACTTTAAAAATGTATTGTTTGAGGTATTATACTCCTTTTGGGAGGTAAGTCAATAAGAACTTTTTCTACCTTGAGTTCAAGGATTCCCGCAGAACATTCAACTAAAGTAATACATCAAACCATAAATCAAACATTTTGAATTTATATTTGTTGAATCGATGGCGAAACTTTTGCAATGATTATGAATTATAAACCGAGGAACGGAAAATCATCCTCAATTCTGTTCACTTCGAAAGCAATAAATGTCAATGAGCACGGCTTTATAGTTTCTGTCCCTTTAATAATACGAACAGAATCTTCCAGAACACAATAAGAAGTCATCAATAAAAATCATCCGATACATTTATCAAGAAAATTCACTCGGAACCAATAACGGTAGATACCGGAGAAACGACCAAACGTTGATACTTGGGCTGTGATTGCTAGGAAAATAATGTTGCATTATTTTGTACGATATATTCTTTGGATAAAGCGGAGGATTAGGACAGGAAATTGTCACAAAAGAATAAGATGTAGAAGGGAGTAGGAAGGAAGTGGGGGAATAAGAGTAGGGGGTAGAATGGTAGAAGAAATGACTGTAAGATAAACAAAGGATGGTGAATTGGGGTGAGTGGTATGACGGGGGAGTTGATATCCATTCCTTTAGTGTAATATTTGTTACTTCATTGCATCCGACAAAACTGAATTAAAACGGGAAGTTATGATAATTTTGCAGTACCTATCTATCACAACGTTTATATTTGTTCGCTCATTTTTGCTTGTTCTTTTTTTTTTAATACTGGCAATAGCTGCGCCAGTATTAAAATAATATGTTTTATGAACTACCAATAAAAAAATACTTCATTAACTCATAAAATATTTTTCAATAATTACACGTTTGTCGGTGAATGCAATTAAATGTATACTTCATTTCATTTGCATTAAGCTCCGTTTTTATTTTTTATTTAATTATAATCATATAAACAGTAACTATAAAATATATCACGTCAGCCTCCGTGGTCGAGTGGTTAAGACGCTCGACTGCGAATCCAAAGGTTGCGGGTTCGAATCCTGGCGTGCGCAAATATGATCTCACATTCAGTGGATATTAAATAATATATATTATATTTGTTGCACGTTCCAGAGTGATCGATACTTTAAGTATCGCCCTGGTGAAAGACCACCATTCAGAATCGAATCGTTGCTTGAAATAGCTTCAGCTATGTTTGGTGATACACCTTCAACATCATAAACACCGGGGATCAATACATTTTAGCTTAATAAAATTGGTAGGGCGTAATTTACGGCGATGCGTGGTATGCAGCAATAAGGATGGCAGCGCAGTAAAGAGATACAAATTGATTTGCCTACAATGCAAAAAGGGACTGCATGGAGCATGGGAAAACATTTGCGCCAGCATAATTTTCTTTCTGTTTCCTTTTTTCTTTGATGTTCGTTTTTAATATTCAATTATGTTCTATTTTTATGCTTTATCATATTATCCAAGCTTGGTGAAAAGAACGTTGAAATAATTTTGATGGATAATTTTTAGAAAAGTACTTTTTCTTACAGTAGTAAGTGACATAAAAAGGCAGTATTTTATTTGTCACTTTATCATGTATTAAAAAAAAAACTATTTGGCACAGAGTTAACAAACTATTACAATCACATAAACGTGTTTTACTTTTGTTCTGTTTATACACTTCGATTAAGATTAAGAGCCATTTACCACCATTTAGAACCAAAAAGTTGCTTAAAATGCTTTTAGCTATATTTAATGACTGTATCTGAATGCCCAGAGCCTTCCCTTTCTTCCATAAATCTCAACAAATACCCAAATGTAAGTGCTATAGCTTCACCGGTTGAACCAATTGAAATTCCATAGTAAAAATAAAATTTTTTGAATCAAATATCTTATAATTTATTTAGATTAACGCTCTCCTGTAAATTGAAGTATTATTTTAATCTGCCTTATTACGATTCATATTTTTATTCTTCATCAAAAACTTAAGAAATGACTTAATTTACGGATGCCATAAGATATAATTATCATTCCTTTCGTTCTGCGCGATGAAACTTCCCCTCAACAACAATAAGACTTAATTTCCGCTATGATTCGGTTTCAGTCGTAATAGTATAAATGAAGTTATATCAAAAGGTGATCTTTATTTAATGTATCGCTGTTTGCATAACAGTCACGGAGATTTCCCTTATCGCATATTAAGCCTGTAGAATCTATCTCATTTTATTATGCTTCCTTTGAATATCCTGCACCGTTTTATGGGAATCTACATAGTAACAGCTTATTTTATCCATGGCCAGTGGGGAAATGTGAGGTGACTCAAAATATTTTGAAAATTTAAACGTAGAAACATTTTTCAGTTTTTACACATTTAGCAAACAAATGTTTTCATAAAAGCATCAAATAAATAATATATATTCGTTGTGTAAATATATCAAATAAGTGTGTTTACTACATGCATAATGTGGGCAAAATTAAAGCTTATAATTTATTTTACTAGATTAGATCAGATGTTAACTTTGAGACTAGGAATTTGCAGGTTTGACTCCTGTTTTAGCGCAGTGATCGATTGACACAAATAATTCTTGTTTTTTCATTATTAAGGAGAAAACACTGATACAGACGCAAGATAACAAATAATAAAAATAATAATATTTGGATGAATTGTGTAGCGCCGTTTTTGTGAAAAATCACCTCAAGAGCGCTGTACAGATCTCATTTTCTATTATTAGATATTAATTCCTAGTTTAAATAACAATATTAAACATAAAACGTACAGAATTCGCCTGTATCTAAACTTTTTTTCACAGATTAAGCACTTATGAGCAGCAATAGATGAAGCAAAGTAGATGGCGTAATACCTACATACAAATACATTTGATAGACATATAAAAGTGTTGTTTAAATACAATAAGCAGTAAATCTCATGTTATTATCATGTATTTTGTAGAATCAAAGCTATTATATTTCTACTTACGATGAGGAATGAATCAAAGGTAAAGCTGAGTACAGTACCCGAATAAAATATATCTAAGGAAAAACTGGAAAAAAGTACACAATTTTTTATCAAGTTTGTCATTTATAGGAATTTTGCTGAAAGTAATAATTAATGAATCAAAGAAAATGACCATTTTGCATACGCCAATATTGCACATTGAATATACCCCAATATTACATTTTGTAGCTATGCATTTGTTTGTTTAAACCTTTTCCATATTGAAGAAGTTATGATATCTTCAATAAAACAATACTATTTCATCAAAATGGTATTGATATATTAATATATCAAAAATATTTCAAACACAATATTTGAATACACGCTTAAGCACCATTCCATTGAATGTGGGACTCGAAGAATTTGTATAGCTGATCCGAGAAGATTTTGATTCAACCCCTGAACAATAATATACTTTGGATTCCAGCTTATATTCAATAGTCACAGACATAGATTACTTTAATTCTTAAAGTAAATACACGTCTATCACCTCCCCCAAGCGTTCGGCTGAAAGATGGTGTGACGTCACGTCATGTCTCGTCCCAAGGGGTGGCTACCCCCAAATCTACCTCCCCAACCTCACCCCGCGTGACTCAGTCCCACCCGCGTGCGGCTAGAGTAAGCCTCGCCAGTTGATGTTGAGTTTGATGGATAAAGACTTTATGAGGGCGAAAACAATTTCTTTGTCAAACAAAAACGAGCAGTTCAATTTGTTGAAGCAGGGCGAGAGATAAGAATACTGTTTAAAAAAATAAATTGTTTGTGACTTTAAAATTCTGAGTTTCTTGGGAAATGTCGGCTCATTTACAACGGTCATCTTTATTCCTGGAATCTTTAATTCTAAAGACTCGATAAGATAATGTTTCCTTCAGAAGTCTTCTCCACAATAATCATATTTTCTTTTTAAAATATTTTTTTCTTATTTTTCTTCTCGAAAATATATCAGATAAGACATTTTCCTTTTGCCAGCGCTTTTTTATTTTGCCTTTTTTCCTTCACTGTAAAAAGTGTTTTTCTGTTTAAAACCAAAGTAAGCATAAAAAATTCTTTAAAAGTTCCCTGATTGATTTACCAAATTACACCTGCACTGGTATATTGTACCATAAAATGTCTTCATGGACTATTGCAGAAAGTTTTATGCTCTATGTAATAACGAACGCTTGGATGTGATGATTTTATTATTCACTGTTTCACAAATTATAACGTTTATATTATTTTTTTAAATATATTTTTGAAGACTAAAATTCCCGGGTTGCAAATAACGTTTAAAAAACTCCCACTACCATCACAATAAGCGAAAAATGTTGCTTGCGCAATGGTGGAGGACTTGGCTAGCAGTAGAATTAAACCTACGACGACTGTGTAGGAATCCGACGCGTTTGTCCACTCAGCTACTAACCGGTGACTTGAAGTGAAATGTTTTCTCGTTTGCCAGATTGACTTATTGACTACAATTTTTTTGATGTTTCAAAATATTGTTTTTTCCGGGATGCGATCGTTTTTACTTTTTTGATGTATCTATTTGAAATTATTTTTTAATATTATATTTTTAAATACGTTTTCAAATTGCATAAGCTCTTTAAATACAGAAGAAACAAGAATAATTATTTTTCTAGTGCCTCCAAAGCATCAAGATTTGTAGAAAGGAACTTTTACTCAATTGCTAGTCAAAACACTAGAATATCTTTGAAAATTAATAGATTTTTTTCTGTAGAATTATTAATTATGAATAATTGACTTTGTTAGTACGTACGACCGTACGAGTTTAAACTTTTCAAGTTTTTGAACTGATGCTAATTGAAATGATCAAATTATAAAAATAATTATTTCAAATCCTTGCCTACTCAATAAAGTACCTACTTATAATGTATTTTCACAGAAATAATTCCATACTCGTACTTGAAATAAACGAAGTGCTTTAGTAAATAATATTTTTTCTTAGCTAGTCAAGTTACATCTCGTGATTTTGCACAAGTAACAACTAATTAATCAATAGTGATTTTGTTTTAATGATGAAAGCTTGTCATCTCATTTATCGAGGTATTAAATTGAAATACAATGTAATCTTATTAGCAATTTGCCAATCGTCTGTATGAGTTCTGAAATGAAACCAATAATTATTTTATAATTTTGATTGCTTATAATTTTGAGCATTTTAATATATATTTAGGAAATACAATTTTCAAAGTTCTGTAAATCTCGAAGTATTTGTGGCTATTTTTTATTGTGTCATTTTTCTTGAAATATCTCCTTTAACTCTCCGTTCATAAGCAATAAAGATTTAAATAAAATAATTTAGTAACGTTTACAGTAATAAAATAAATCTTATATAACAGATGTCCCGGGCTGTAAAAGGTTTCAGATTTTCGAGATAAATAATAACTCACAAGTTTTAACATTATGATTGAAAAGTCATCTAATAAAACTAAATGCTGTATGAACTAGGTTCAATGAGAAATAGTTTAATGACATTAGGGTGGTAATAATACATCGATATGGAATATCGTAAGCTTATTCACGCATTGATTCTTCATCAGTAATTTAACTTTACCAAAACAACGCATGGATTTCATTTAAAATTACTAAGTAGGTACTTTTCCGGAGTAGGTATAGCGGATCCACAGCAGGAAAAAAAGAAAAAATCGTTAGAAAACCCAATAACTTCCCATAAAGCCTAACAAATTCAGAGCGGTGCAAGGCTATCGAATTAAAGCCCACTGGGGGAAATTTAGCTTTTCAACACTCGTGGTATTCTGCAGTTTGTGTGATGCGCTTTTTGTGGTCTTACATCTATGCTTGTGCTTTTGGTACAGAATTTAGCAGAGCTCAAAGGGTCTTAGAAACCAAATTGCTTAAAAAATATTTATTTTAAACGTCCTTAATTTGCTTAGTTTTGGTTTTCTCCTTCCTTGTGTCTTTATAACTCAATGTCCTTACTTTCTAATGAAAACCATATACTTATTGTCATACAAAAATCTTGTTCTTTTTTATTTGTTATATTCACACTGTATTAAAATTGTTAACTTATAATACCTGAATATTGATATTTAAAAAAACCAACACGTAAACTGTCTTTTCTTTGCTTTAACAAATTTGTTTATATTTATACATACTTCTTATTTGTATTTTTTACACCCTTAGCTTTCAGTAAATTGTTTTTTAATCTGTCGATGTACACATTCACTGTTGTACCCAAATCTGTTTTTTTTTTCAAAATTAATGATAACGATCATGATTTTAGATAGTTTTCATTCGTATACACATCTTTTGTATATTATTTTCTCGTTGTTATATTAGGTTAGGTAATTCAGTGTGAGCTTTTACAAAACCACCATTTATAAATTTATCGTTAATATTTTTATTGCATGGGTGAACTAAAATTAGCAAGTGGAAACAATTAAAATATGTGTTTTCAAACACAAAATAAGTTTTTGAATGGATTTTGCACAGGGCTGTACAAATACAGAAGATGTTGTGAAAACTAATGAAGTAAATCGTATTTTAATGGTTACAAACTTAGAGTATATAGAGTGGTATCAATCCAAGGCATTGTAGTCAGTTTTTGATGATTTTTACCTCACTCGGCGGACCTGGGCGTTGCTAAGACCAAGGCTAGGGTATTTATACATCCATTTATAGCACATATCGATATAATGTTTTTGTTTATTCCTATAACCACTTTTTCACAGTATTGATATCAACAAAAATATAGCATCTAACCAAAAAAACCATTTAGTTGTGTCAAGTTTAGTGGCATTATAAAAAGTGTGGGCGGAGGCCCACGGTGACCCAGGAGCCCAAGATCATTGTGACAGTACGTAGAAGCAGAGTATTATATTTGTTGTCTCTTTCTCTCTCGTGGTGTACGACGTAGAAACCCGGAGAAAGTGATTTATCGCAAGTTCGTATCAGTTGGGTAAAAATAATTAGCTCTCCCTCCATACATTGTTTCTCCAAGGTTACAAATCTTGTTGCTGGTAAATGAATTCATACATTGAAAATCTAATTCCTTTGTGTATATGCATAAATTTTTTAATGTTTTTTTTTCCTATAAAGCCTTTGTGGTTGAGTGGTAAGACGCTCGATAACGAATCCAGCGATCGCTGATTCAAACCCGACGTGCGCAAATAATTTTATTTTAATTAATATACAGTACAGCCACAGTAGCGGTTTATTTACCTGTGAGTCTTTTGAATACCAAAGAGGTACCTGAGAAATCTAATAACCTGCATATCTGATTAAGTGATTCAACCCTGTCGCGATTCTCGTTAGTAAAGCATACCTTGGAGTTCTTAACGTTCCTGGAAATGGAGTAGAATGAAATTCTAGGGAATTTATCCAGACTTTACAAGTCCCGTGTATTGAAGCACTATCTCTCCCCGTTTGCAGAGAACTTAAGCAAAATTGGAAGCCGAGAACCACTGTGCAGCGCACACTGCGATAAGAATTAGAAAGACAGTGAAAATTAAAGTAACAAAAGACGAGGAAATATTATGTCCCATTTCTCGTGCGAGTTTTGTTTAATTGCATTACGGCGGAGAGGTGAAATTTACAAGTGGTCTACTACAATAATGCTTACAGATAGCTTAGGAAGAAAAGAAATTAATTTATTTTTGGGTTTGTTTGGCTTGTTCAATTGGACGCGAAATTCTTCCAAATGATAAATATTTGTTAGCTTCTGTAGGATTTTTGAAAAGGATTAATACTTTTGCAGAATAAGAGTACAAAATATTATGAACATCAATATTATTTATTGTTTTAAAGTTTATTTTGTATTACTCAACTTCAATTTTTGGGTTTTTTAAAATTTTTTTAAACAATAATTATTATTTCGAATTTAAAAATCGATTTTTAGTCAAAAGTTCTGCAAGTTAATTATTTTTACGCGTGACAGCTGTTTCGTCTTCTGAAGGCATCAAACAGTTTGATAACGCCTTCAGAAATAATAATATTTAATAAAGAACAATATTCTTTATATTATTACATTGTCTATTGGGCCCCGTTTGAATTATTGGGATAAAAACATTTTTGACTTTGAATTTTTGAACTGGAAGACATGAAAAAATAATATTATTTTGTGATCTATAATGGATAGTTGGAATATAATATTGGTCTCTTATGGATTGTTAAAACAAACAAAAAAATACAAAATTTTAATTATTGTTTGCCTTTATTGGATTCTTGACTTATGAACGAATAAATTATACAATTGTATCGAATCGTAAGATTGAATAAGTCTCTGTTAGATTTGGAAATAAAAATACAAAATATCAGCTGTTTCCGTCTATTTGATTTTATCTCTTTAAAAGAAAATTACTCTTTGATCGTTATTGGCCTTTGTAGGAATATTGTTTTCGATTGACCCGTGCGGAAGAAAAATGACCCGGATTGAGTATGTATAAGAACGCACCAAATATATTTATCAATAAGTTTTCCAGATTTACAAGTTCAAAGTTGCATTCGATAAAATTCGACAAATCTTAGTGCTTACTTAAAATTGTTATAAATGTGTCTTATAAAAAAACCACGTTGAGATATTAACACTGAAAAGAATGATTTGACGAATGAATACAAAACTCGAATTTAATTAAACTAACGTCTAATAACTTATCAAATAAGACAAATAATACTAAAGTAGGGATTTTCAGGTTGTCGTTCATAAAGGGTTATTTAAAATAAAGTCATTATCGTGTTGTATAAAAGAAGATTTATTAAATGTAATAAATCTCCATAAAATTTCATTGAAATATTGATGACTTTTTAGGCTTCAGGCGGAACACCTTATTGTGTGTTATCAAAGCTTTTATACACACTTCAGTGCTTTGTTGTTGGAGTATCAACGCTGTATTAATGCCGACAGATTTACAGCTTACCCGTGCAGGAAGCCAAAAGAGGAGCTGATGAACAAGTTTTTTTTGTATTGTTTCTAAAATGTGGACCCCGACTGAAAATATTTATATTAAATTAGAATTAACTTTAAGGCTTCTATGCTTATTACATTTGATATAATAATTATTAAAATCTGAAACAGAAAAAGTCAGGAAATAAAAGAATAACGGCAATAATAAAATAATAATAAAGTTTTATTCCAGAAGGTATGCAGGAGTAGTGCAATGCAATACATTCCACAATTGATAATAATACACAGTCATAATAATATAAAAGTTGTAATACACACAATAATAATAATAAAGAAAAATAAAAATAAACATATATTCCTAAGATTTATAAAAAAAAATAATACATATAAAAAAAATTAATGGAGGATATTAGGTCTTATTTCTGTAAAAGGCCATCAAGAGGGAGTCCATCCTGGCAGCGTTATTATTATTATTAGGATTGATGGGGCCAATAACACACTCCAATGCGCTTCTATACTTAAATTCGGGATCTGACGGAATTCCACGATGAGGTAATTTCTGGAGTTGTTGATCCTTTCCCTCATTCCTGCTACCCTGGTTCTCATAAGGGCTGCAAATCCTGGAACTCGCCCCTCGGTGAACATACCGGAAGCACTTCAGTGCCTGGGAAGACTGAACATCATGCGGTAGGCGTTGTTGTACTGGACCCGAAGCCTTTCCATGCTACTCTTCTTAAAATTGATCCAGAGCTCACACGTGTATAGGGTAGTACAGAACGCCAGGAAGAGTATCCTTTTCACTGGTGGACTACAGAGCCAAAATTTTCTACTGAGCATGTTTGCTTTAACAAAATAATAATATTGATATTGATTTCACGATTCCAGAAAGTGAGAAGTGTAAAGGCATAGCGCCTTAGAAGACGCTCGACTACGAATCCAGAGGTCACGGGCTCAAACCCGGCGTGCGCATATATTTTTTCAACACAAATGTGTCATAACACATTTAATTAAAATAAAATAAAATATAGTATTTTTGCAGCACGTTCCAGAGTGGTAAATACTCTAATTATCGCCCTGGTGAAAGACAACCATTCAGAATCAAACGTTGCTTGGAATGGCTTTAGCCGTGTTTGGTGATCAGATTTGAATAGCCAAGGGGCTTTACAGCCTTTTTCTTCCCCATCTTCTTTCCCTTCTCACTACTTCTATGGGTGCCACAGTCTCACCGGCTCCAGACCGTTGGGATTCTTATACGGTTTTCAAAAAAATATTGAACAGTATTATTTTCAGATCTGTGTGTCATTTTTTAAAATGTAAGTGTGTAAGATGATCACCTATGGTATTTACTGTACTTTTATATATATGATAACGGGAACTATAAAAATCGCATCAAGTAAAGAATGGTCTGCCGTGTGTCCTCAATTCATTTCTGATTTGTGTTCACTAAGTAGAGCCGTGCGATTGGCTGGCGGCCAGGAATAGTGCTCGGACATCAAGATTTAATCTCGGACATCAAAACCCTAAACTATGCATTCCATAATCTATATCTAATATGCACCACATTTCACACGCTATATCTTAAAGTATCACTTCATCTATAGTGGATCGCCCTAGTGATATGGACGTACAGAATATTTTGGTGCGAAATTCAAATCAACTATTTCAGCTAGTAAATTCGTTTCCATCTCGCGCTATGAAGTTTCCATTGAACAATAACTCTTTATATGTAATCTTAAGGAAGAAAATAATGAGCCACACACGGAATGTTCACACACATAAATATACAGTTCACATAATTGTGAAGAACAATTAAATTAAAATAATCTCTTGAAACAAGTTTTTAATTCAGTTGAATTTTACTAACTCCAAACACAATTCCAATCTTCAGTAATTCTAACCACTTGAACAAGTCACAAGGACAGTTACCGAATGTAATAGAATTTGATTTGATAAATCAATGTTTCTCAAATGATTTTATGTCACGAGTCGAGCACCCAAACAGATGAGAGGGGAGATGGCAGATACTTTATTGCATTGGTAAAAGAACACCATTCAGAATCGAAGAGTTTTTTGAAATGGGTGTTTGTTGACCAGATATGTATAGCCATATTCTCCACCTTTCACTTTCTCACTCGTCACTACCCTCAACCTCATAACATATCCGAATTCAACATCTGCATCGAACCCCAAAAATATAAAACTGAAAAAAGGGCGTTTGAAAATATGATGACAAAAAGCATTAATATGCGTAATCGGCATTTTTAAAGTCTATATCAGTGTTCTTTTCTTTTGTTATAAATAGGTGATTTATAATCTATCAATGTGTTGATTAAAAAAAATGCATTTCTTATGTTATCGTACATTTCATAATGTTTTTAAACTTTAATTAAAGTCAAATATTTGCAATGTGCGTTAGTAAACTAAATAAATTACCGACAATGTATTTCAGCTTGGACGATTTCAGCAGAAATCAATCTTGTATTTATCTATAGGAAATCATGTGAAACTTGATTTTGGCTCTTTGTGGGTTGGACCCTTTCTGCATAACTACGTCCAATTGGGGATGCCCTAGTTTCACTGGCTCCATACCGTTGAAAGCAGTTGGGATTCTTATGCGGTTTCCAGACTGTTGACGAATATAATAATTCAGTTAAAACATCATCTAGTGCAAGCAAGTAAAAGTGTTAACATGTATATATAGCGACCTTGTGGTGATTTTTCACAAAAACGGCGCTATACAAATGATCCAAATATTACATATTATCCCTTACCTCGTATACTTCAAATTTAGCGCAATCACAAACGTATCGAATACATGCATACAAGCAAACACCTACCTCTGAATAAACTGGATGAAATAATAATACACCCCATTACCTGAGACGCATCGAGCGGAAAATGGCCAGCCAACCGCGTGGTTCATGCGGACGCTGGGGGCGGTAGTGGGCCTCGTGTCGCACTCGCAACAATTCTAAAATACCCAGTAATAATTACCCAAGGTAATATCAATCACCCAAAATATGTCTCGACACGTCGGTTTTTTGAAGAAATTTCGTCATTATTTGTCATTCATTCGGCTTACAGTGTAATTTTGTGGCGTTTTTTGAATTCTAAAGAAGCTTTTATTTTGATGATTAATTCTTTTTTTATCAAGTTGGTAGTATTAACACGACAAAAAATATTGATTAAAATTAGGTGAATACTTCAAAAGTTTATGTAAATTTTAAATTTCTTTGCCACGGAAGCGAATCACGTTGAATATTTATTTTTCGTTGTTACAATGTTCATAGAACGCATTAAAGAAATTATAATTACAGCGAGCTTCGTATTTAACAGAAAATTTTCCTATCATATTAAAACCTTTTTGTTTTTCATTATTCAAAATTCGGCACTTTAAGAAACAGATCAATTTCGCATACTGATATTTTATTACTAACCATAATTTTCTCTTTTTATTACAGGTAAATGAATCTACTACTTGTATCCAGAGAACACGAATGATGTTGTGGAGAATTTATCCGAGGCTTTGAAAAGGTTAGTGTTATGATTTTAATATTAGCAAGAATGAAGAGTTTAACTATAATTCACAAAGTTATGCAATCCAATATGTTACTCGTACATGTCAAAATGACAGAAAATAGTTATTACACACATACACAATAACCACGATTCACTTTTTTTTCTCTGAAAAAATAATAAATGTAAGAGGTGTAAAAAGTAGCTCGTTTTTGCATGAGGCAGAATGACTTTTTTAAATTCCAAATCTAATGGAAAAAGCACGTTTTTCTGTAATTTGCACATCCACACCATGGGACATGTGACCTTTAATACGCGAGTTTGATATTCTATACCCCAGAGAAAAATTGTACTCCTATGAGTTATGTAAAAATACGACACATCTTTGGAAACCTTTTTTATATTGTTCTAAAACGGGTTTAATATCCCGAAAAGCTCTGAACACCAATACACTGATAACAAATGAATTGCCGGAATTTCGGAAAAAATTGGACCGGACCAAGCAACGCGATATTTTTACTGCTTTTCATTGGAACATTGCCACGTGACCCAGTTCCTGTGAATTAAGATAGATGTCTGGTACACTGCGTCCAACTATGCCCCGCTATGGCCCAATTTGCCCCACCATACTCCGTATGGGCAAACTTTGTTCCATTGCATGTCGCGGTTCTTTATAAAGTTTCAGACAACTTTTCGTTAAATAGATCTGCGAAGAAAATCACCGGAAAGCCAGCTTTTTAATTCACAGAAGTCATATATTTAAAGTAAAATCGCAAAAGAAATTACTCGACTTATTTTGTTACGGAAACGTGCAGTTAAAAATATAAATAATTTCATTTAGAAAAACTCAGCGAATTTACTGGAAAAGATTTTGCTCTGGAGATGAGATTTTTCATGAGATTATAGCTACAATTGCCATCTACGCTTCGACAATTTTTCGAAAATCTGCTACAAATAATTATCCCATATAAACTATATCAATTTATTTGCCTGATGATTGTATTACGTAAATATATAAAATGTCAATTTTTCCACACACAAATATTTTTAAAGGCTGTTGAATTAATATTTTATTATGTAGCACGAATGGTCTACTTACATTAAAACTGTTTGGTTAATCATACTGTAGGTACATAATAATGTACCTACTCGTTGTAAATAATAATAATGTCACAACATACCATAGTCCCACTGGCTCCGGGTACTTGTGACTCTTGTGCGGAATCAGCAAAAAAAGCCATGGTGGTGAATTCTCAAAAAGAGTGTGAAAATATAAACTACAATTTACCTAAGGTGAGGTGGTCTCTTTGCAACCACTGTCAGTTCCAGTTAATTATATTAAATCATGTCTTAGTTTTCTTACTAACGTTTTCCAGATGGAGACCATAAGTCAGGCCTCTGTCTAGCGATACGCCGAGGTATTTTATCATGGTGTTTCTGGAAGAAGCATCATCACTAAACATCAAGCGAAGCATTTGCACGCGAGTTGTACAAGAAGTTTTCAGAAAATAAAGCGATTTGCTTTTATTTATTTTTTTCTCGATACAATTTTACCGCATTGCACCTACCGACGTTTTCGATCAATACATTAATTAGATTAATTTTAATTTTGAAACTGTTAATTTGTGATGGAATTCCATTTCAATAATTTAATAATCAATATTTTTTTATAAAACTTTATTTGACTATTTTTTATTAAGACCGGACCGATTTTACCTTCCAACGAGCATCTTCGGACTGGTACAATTTATTATTTATTTAAATATATTACAAAAAAAAATACACAACACGAAATGGAAAAAAAACAGCGACAGAGAATAACAGCACATATATAATATCTGAATGAAGTAATAACAAAAATAGGACAAAAATATTACATTAGAAAGAACATTCAAGTAATCAAGGTCAAGTCACGGTTTTAGTAGAGTCGTAAAGAATTAAAAAAACCATTTAGACTCTGACCAAAAGTTTCAAGACCTTGGCTTGAGTTAACAAGTCTCGACATTCTGAAGTGAATCTATGGTATATATATATATATATATATATATATATATATATATATACCATAGATTCACTTCAGAATGTCGAGACTTGTTAACTCCGGGCCAAGGTCTTGAAACTTTTGGTAGCAGTATATATATATATATATATATAAATGCCCGGAATGGACGCCTATTAGATCTATATCATATCGAACGTCTGTGACTTAGTATTTTGTTTTTAGACGTTAATTTCCTTCAGGATTTTTATTTAAGTATAGTAATCCAAAATTTTAAAGTTAGAATCGTTGCATTTCTAATATCGGTAACTAAAATTCTGTAGGGAGGTTGTCTAGGTACCCAAGAAACAAACATTTTTCACCGGAAACACCTTGATAAAACTTTGGTCGGCGGAAATTGATAAAATTTCTTCGTCCAAACGATAATGATAAATTTCCCATCTATATTTTATTTCCCTCTCAGCACAACAAATCACAAATCGTTTTATTGCATTTGAAGTTTGCCAATAAAGAAAATCACACACGGGAGAGTAAAAGCTTTGACGGAGAACTCGATAGAGTTTCTAACCCACTTACTCTAACTCTTACTCTGAAATGAAGATATCTTCTTTGAACCTTCTCTCACACTTCCAAACACGGAGAAGCTTTTAGATTATTTTTATTTTTTATGTAATGCACATCCGCACTCTTGACTTTTAAAGTGGAACGTAATATACAAATACGGTGTCGGTATGTTGCAATTCATTTGTACGTCACTGTGTTGCTTAACAATATTACGTAAATATGCGTATTTAAAAACTGTAAATTAACAAGTTAAGATAAGATAACAAATCTACTTAAATATATTTATTGATATGTTTTACCTAAAATCACTCATTACATACGAAATGTATGAAATATACGGTAATATTCGTAACTAATATTATTAACCCCAATTCGAAGTCATTGAATAAACCAATCACAGAACAAATAATTACTTTTTCATTTATGTACGATTTTAAGTTACTATTTCTATATTAATATTAAATTCACACTTTCAAGTAACATTAACCTTAGATTAATTTAATTTAAAGTAACTGAAAACAATCAGCAACAATTACTGCCTCAACACAGGCTTGCCTAGGATTACGAAAAAACAAAAGTAATAACTATATACAAATATACAAAAACTAAGTTTATATGTATCAAGAAAATACGGGTAATGGTCTATAAATCTATTGAATTAATGTTTCTGTAATATATACATATTTAAACAGTATATATAAACAGTATATATATATATATATATATATATATATATATATATATATATATATATATATATATATATATATATATATATATATATACATATAACAGTATATATGTATACTGTTAACAATGTATAAATCTCTTTGCTAAAATATATAAATGTACCTACACATTTATACACCCTGTGTATTTTCTCGTATATGTTTATTTTGCTTTTATTTTTATTCTATTTCTGTTATTACTGTAAACTGTACTTAAATAAAGATTTATTATTATTATTATTATATATTTTATATAAGGGATATAGAAGCAAAGGCAGCAATCTTTTTCATCCTAAATACTTTCTTAAAAAGTTGATAAAGCGTTTCATACAATTTTCTTTCACGAATATGTTGATACGTATGGAGATTATTGTTTCAAACTGTTCCTAGTTTAATGTACACCAACATTTTGATACACGAAATTTTCTATTTTCACAAATAGAAATATATATGCTTGATAACACCTCACAAAGTTATTTTTAAGTAAGTATATATTTTCTTATCGCTTAAAAATTATTCTACGTTAATTTGAAATAACATCGGACTTTAGAGGGCTTTTAAAAAATATTAAGGTTATTTATTAACTGCAAAAAAATAAAACCTTTATTTAAAAAAATAATACATTTGCAATGTAGAATCAATAGATATGAAGATAACATAAAACAAAATAAAAATACAAAATATCCCGAGTATGTTATAAATAAAAATATTTTCTAAAATTTAAATGTTTCTAACATTGTTTCAATAATTAATATAAAACATGGAAAGGTCCATCCTCTCTGCCTACTCCTCGAGAAACGGCGTGATGGTTAGTTAATTATGTAAAAAGTTTTAGAAAAACAAAAAAATAAGACAGGTCAGAGGTGCGGAGTGTATATACTCTGTGTGGAAAATTGATCGTTTCAGAGGGAGTATTTTTCTGAATATTTTCTCTGTACACAATTTAAATAAATATTTATATAAACTAGGAATTAATTTTAATTGGGAATTAAGATTTGTACAGCGCCCTTTAGATGATTTTGCACAAAAACGGCGCCATACAAATTATCCAAATATTAATATTATTTATTCGTAAAAAAGCATTAACTTTGTGGTTGCCATATTTATAAATAGAAATATACTTTGTTTAACCACTTTTTATTTAATATTTTGTCTACCGGTTTCGGAGTACCCTTCCATCATCATCAATATTAAGGACAATTAATCTTTAGATAATAACTTCGCTCTTCTGGAAGAAACATATGCGGAAGTTTTTGAAGTATCTGGAGAATGTATATATACATTCTCCAGATACTTCAAAACATACATTTTTTGATCGTGTACAGAATTTATCTCCACATATGTTTCTTCCAGAAGAGATGAAGTTATTATCTAAAGATTAATTTAATATTGTCCTGATGATGGAAGGGTACTTCCGAAACCGGTAGACAAAATATTAAATAAAAAAGTGGTTAAAAACAAAGTATATATTTTCTATTTATTAATATTATTAGTAATCAGTAATGGGAAATTGATTTTTCGATTTATACAATAAGTTCTATAGGTTATTGACTACTCTCTTAGCATTTATTGAGTTCTAATGCTTCTAAGCTATCAAATATTACGCCTTTATTTGGCGGTCGCTCAGTTTGATTGTTGAAATCCTCCGCAAGTCACTGTCGCCACCCCGATCCCGCCAAGCTCTTAACTGTCGATTTTATATCCAGACTTTCCCATCGCAGAACTAATTTGATAATCACCACTTATCATCACGGCGTAAGTTGTGGAAAGTTTTAAGTCGACAGTTTGTTCTGCCGTCAGACATCGACTATCGATCGCAAAACTGCCGAGTGGTTGTGGAAATAAGAACGACCTGCACAAAGCGAGATAGCTTCACGGTGTCAGTCAAATTCCCTTAAGTTAACCCTTTGCTCCCTGGCGGCACAAATTTGTACCCGTCTATAAAACTTCATGTACCTATCTTCCGTACCAAAAATAATTTTTGACATATTATTCCTGTAAGCACCATTATTGGACATTATTTTGTACGTAAGCCAGTTTTTAACGCTTATTTCCAAAAACTGTTACCAGGGGAACCAGTGTACATTGAGCTGACACATGGTTGGTCGAATTATTTTAGTGCTTGTTTGAATTGAATGAATTGCTGTTCCTCAATCATCACTCTACTAGTTATGAGTATCATTCTCTACTGTCCGGAATGTCGAGACTTATTATCTCAAGACACGGTCTTCAATTTTTTTGGTACCAGTCTAAATAATTTATAAATATATTATAACATGAAATGGGGAAAAAAGAGCATCAGAGAAAGTATAATAATACGATAAGGCAGTGAAAAAAAAACACAAAAATGTATATTTGAAAGAAAATTCAAGTAAAAGCCTGATCAAGGTTTTGGTAGAGTAATAAAGAATGTCAAAAATCATTTGGGCGGGTACCAAAAAAAAATAAAAACAGTGTCTTGTTGTATATATATAATATATAAATACATAGTACAGAGCTAATATACATAAACATAATCACACACCAACAGCTGGACAGCTTATAGAACGGAGATGTAGAATATTTTTTACAACTATATTGGTAGTTATTAAATACTGTTGTTTTTCTCTTTTTACTTGGGTGTATTATATTATTTAATATAATTAGTTTTAACATCATAATATAGACATGCGCCTTGTTTAGTGAATCGAAATATGTTCTGTTAAAAAAATTGTCACACATTAACCTTTAAAAAGCTGGATTCCCGTAAGGTACAACTTCCGTCGTACCTTGCTGACTGTAATTTTGTAATAACTATCCTCTCAGATAATGTGTTTGTAAACATTTTTTTTTTAAATTACATATTAATGATATTTGTAGTTTTTTCTGGAATAGCTATTTATATTAAGAAAATTTAAGGCCCAGCACCCAAAATGACGCTAAATGTCACTTTGTAGCATTCTAATACAAGCAATACTATACATGATTTACCTGTAAATTCTTAACGGGCAGTTAGAAAAATTTATAAGGTTTGCAGTGAATACATTTTTTAAGCTGTAATCTTGTAAATTCAACGAAAAACACACTTAAAATGTCAGTAACAAAGTGCAGTTTGCAAACCAGCGCAGCCATTTTCGATCGTTTTACTCAAAATTCTGGTGTGCATTTCATATAAATAATTTTATTCACTAGAAACCTTAGACATAACTGGTCGTATACAATTGACAGATACATAATTTATACTGTTGCTTGTATTAGAAAACAAAAAGGCTGTATTTTTGGGTGTTTACCCTTGAGAAATGTAAAGATTTTTTTTGTCGTTTTATTTTATTTTCGTGTGGCTGAATACATTTCATTCCAAAGAAAAATAATATTGGATCAGGTTTTCCTGTAAATAAAAACAGTAATTTCACCTTTAAATCGATGTTTTTCAACCGCATTGGCGTCAGTAAAAAATATTTAAATATTTTTTGCTTGACTCGTACATAACTTTACACAATGCAAAACATCCCTGTGGATTGATTATTTTGTTGACAAGCAATTACGGTTCATTTAAATATGCAAACAACAGGTTTCAAAAGATAAAAACTTCTGAAAAGAAAATAAGGAATTCCCGGGTATGTAGGACCTTTGCACACTGGAGGTTAACAATCCTGTGTTGAACCATTGAATTTAAAACTAAAATCATTATTTATAATTTTGAAACTGTTAATTCGTGGTGGAACTCCATTTTAATGATTTTAATAATACCAAATTTTGTCAAAAAAACTGGACTGAAGATGCCCTGCATAAGGTAAACCAGTCAGGTCAAAACAATAAAAAAGAGGTATAAAGCTATAACATTCGTATTATTAAAAACACAAATCATGAATAAATTACACAACACAGGGGAAACCCGGTGTGAACAACATTATTGTTAATAAAGAAAATGTGCATAGTAAAAAAAACAGAAGGGCAAAAAGGTTACGAGATAAAATTCTCGAAATCCCCTGTTCAAGTATTAGACTTCTTTTGAGGTTCGTTAAACTCTGGGTTACAAAACTCTAGGCAATCTATAGAAGGCTAGTCTGATCTAACTTAACCTAACCTTGAACCGTTATCAAGTACGTCCGACAGTTAAATTTGGTATCCACCTCCTAGAGAACCTCATATAGACTATTACTTAGACTCTTGACATAACCCAAATCATATGCCCGAATCTCTTATTCGTGTCATGTTTTTTTTCGAAGGGCGCAATCCACGATATAATCGAAAATCAGCGCCAATTTGACATTTTCAAAAGCCGATTTTCGACCTGTTTTAGAGATTGATCATTTTTTTATCAGCCGTCAATCATGATGGTCATTCTGTTATACGTGACAGCTGGTGGCACTTTGACCAAAAGCTCAAACGGACCGAGAATCCGTGATAAACCGTGGACTGTTGAAATGTCAAAAATCGAATTATCGCTAATCGTCGATTTGATGGGAAATCGTGACAAATGTAAACGAGTTTCAAACATCTTGACAGGACAGGCCCGTTCAGTGACAAATGCCATCATTCCAAAAACAAATCTTTAGCAAAAAAAAGCCGTGTAGTTGATATTTGACTAAAAATTCTATTCGCCAAAGCCGTAGATTCAATACTTTTGAATGTTCTTTTCAGCTTTAAATCTCACTTGGTAGCGGAAAATTTCATTTCACAATATCCAATTCTGCTGCCTCTTAGCCCCGATTCGCTGAATAAACATTTAACTCTAATATGATTATACGGTTACTTTGCCAGCGGGATCATTCTTCGGTTTATTAATTGGCGTTCATCGAAATGAATTTTCAATTTCCATTCGTTATTTATTTAACTTTAAAACTTGACGGAAGTTTTCTCTCAGTAAAAATTTAAATTAAAGCGTTTATTTTCGTGTCTCTTTTACAGCATCTTTAAGTAGGTCAGGTATAAGTAATGTTGAAAGTTAGTGAAATACTTGTGACCCGGGAAAAGGCTAAGCGGTGAATACGGTCGTCAGCTAACATAATTGAAGCGCTGCAATATCGAAGGAGTTCAAATAGCATTTAACGTGCTGTTTTAGTGAATTCGTAGTTATTTATTTAACAAATATAAAAACAGTTATTCACCAAATACATTGAGATGAATGATATAAAAAAAAAATTGTAGATACATGCACAATGTAATAAAATAAACTAAGCATTTATTTACACCCCACATATAGACAAGGTTATATACGAGTACAAACTAAAGTAGTGTGACGCCAGTGGCAGTTCGTGAGTTTTTAGTGTGCTAGAGTGCTAAGATTGAAAAATACGACATTGTTAGTGTCGTTGTAGCCGAAAATGATTTTTAGTTTTTTTTCAATATTTTATTTTTTGTATGAAGATTTTCAGGATTTTTCAGTTTTGGTGGTGCACTGCACGGATTTCTGAAAAATCTTCATACAAAATGTTGAAATTTCGAAAAAAAAAAAAAATGTTTTCAGCTACAACAAAATCAATGATGACTTTTTTTGTCAATCTTACCACTCCAGCACACTAAAAAGTCACGAGCCACCACTGTGTGACGCATTATATATGATATAATAACGAAAATAATGTGAGCAATGAAAAACAAAAAGATAAGATACTCATATAAGAGAGGTTCATTCTTATACACATGTTATGAGGTAATCGTTGAATTGGCAAGTGTAAAAATGTGTGTGAAAAATATTTTATTTAAGAGTATGTAGATCGTTATATACCTAACGGTCACTCGTACATCAAGAGATAGTTACAGAACTCTTTATATTATATGTGCATCTAAAATATATCTAAGCTTCATTGAATAATTCCATCGCTTTATATATTGGCGTGTTTTTGTGTAAGGAAGTTTTTACTTTCGGTGTGTAAAACGTCACATGATGCCTCGCACGGATGTAATAAGGGCAAACAAGTTGATTGCCTTAAGTAAATATGAGTTATAAATACCTCCAAAAATCAACCTATAAAAATGTTTACCCAAAAACATCTTCCGGTGGGCTTGCAGGGTGTGAATATCTAGCATTCGGCATAAAAACAACGAAGAGAATAAAAATGGGTGACATGTAAGTTGTTTGTAGTCTGCTTACATATGTACCGTAGCTTTAAAATGATTGAAAATAGGTTAATTATTTTTTATTTAAATTTGGAAAGGCAATGGATACAACGACGAGAAACATGTAATCTGATTTTATTGCATTTTTCGTCTTCGTCAATCATCTCCTCATTACTGACAAATAAGACCTATACGCAAATTACACCAATAAAACTGTTTCCATGACTCTACCCTCTACGGCTACGGCATTACGCCTCATGGAGAGTTTTCTGCTTTGTTTTTGAGAATGAAAATTAACTCTGCAGACATATATAGTCTATCGAATCGACACCCTTTGTCTTTATAAGCTTTTCCAGTTACAAATTATCGATTTCGAGAATTGGTATATATTGGTATTTTAAGCAATATCTACCACTCTGGAACGTGTCGCAAATATACCATATATTTTATATTAACTAAATGTGAAAGAACACATATTTATCAACAAGAATTTATTATAGCGGTTTAACCGCTCGACCACGGAGGCCGTCAAATAATGTATGAAACTATCCGGGGCACTTAGCAACATTTTTTACAGAAAACTTCCCTGAAGCTTATTTTTCTCACTAAAGGAGTGGAAAATGCTGAACGTGCTTGCCGCTAGAGTCGTTGAATTTTGTAATAAAAACAAAACTCTGTAAGGAATTCGTATGGTGACAAACTTGTGCAATTCTTTCGAGAAAAATGCACGTGGTGTAAGTCCCAGCGTATTTCTGAAACAAATCGCATATCTCGAAACTGTGGACTGTAAAAATTGCTACAATTTTCCGGAGAAATATTTCTTGGAATTTTGAATCTGAGTTGGTGCATGGTTTATCGAGCATTTTCTCACGCGTCTAGGTCTCGATTTTTAAAGCATTGATTGGAAACCAGCTTTTAGAAAATGCGCAGTGAAGTTTGTTAGTAATAGATAATTAGAAACTCTAGTTTGCAGAGCGAACTAAGGGTAATAATGCCAACTAATATTATTACTTAAAGATGCATCATGATTCGAATCACACCGTGAAAGAAATACAATTTTACTTAACTGGAGATCAAGGAGAAGGATTATAGAAGATATGGTAGAGGATGACCAGCCTTCAATAGTGACTACGTTAACAATATTTTGTGTTAGGTTTTGATTAAGTAAATATAACCCCAATGGTTGCCAACCTCCAACAAGGAATTGAAAAGAATGAAGTTTAACGACGCAACGAAGAAAGCTTAATTTATTTTTTTGTAATTTTATTTCTAAGTTTTTCTCTAACCAAAAGGGTTGCTTAAATTGAACTAAATAAACTTTTCCATGAAATATAATGATTAACGTAACAAGAAAAACAAACACGTTATAATACATTGTTATAATTACCTACTGCCATTATTTCTGTCAATATATCAGCACTTTTCTGAATCATACACATTATTGTAGAGTAAGTACTGTGGTTTTAGTAGCTTATGTTTTATTTTATAATTATTATTCTAGTTTTAGTTTCTTTTTAATTTCATTACTTTTACCTAATGTTTTTGAAATATTGTTTAACATATTATATGAATGTATGCTTTGAACACTTTTCGTATAATCTTCAGATATCCTCTAATGAATTGGATTGAGAACGGAACGCTTAGATGCTTTGGGCATGTAGAGCGAATGGATGAAGAAAGGAGTGTGAAAATAAAAACTTCAAAACTTCTTTTTAGTTATAAATCCAGTATTTGTCATCAAGACGGAAGGAAAGGTTGGCAGTTCGTCAATCGAATTACTTCTCCCTTAAACCGACGTCAATTTTTCATCCCCAGACGTTTTGAAATGGCGTAATTCATACAGCTCTGATGGCCATAGCAGTCCAAAGTAGGCAATAACTTACTTTCAGCAGTGATCATGAGAAAAATTAATAATTCGAAAATACGCTGACGGAGGATTTTCGGAAATAAGGAAGTCGTAAAACACACCGAGTGCTGGAAAATTTTCACAGCAATAATATTATTTGAGTGACACAGTTAAACGTGCCTTATAAACTCTGATTAAATCTTGGTTAGTACACATTCTCAAATATTACAAAAAATATTTATTTATTAATTTGTTGTTTTACGCCGAACAGGGTTTTCACATAGATTATAAGTAATTGATACAACGAGCTAACTTACTAACTAACCATCACGCCGTTTTCCCCCATGGTAGGAAGAGAGGATGGACCGCTATACAACTCTGTCTTGGCACACACTCCTTACTTCATTCACATTCATATATCATCTTATACATACGCTTCTGCTATTCTGAGTCTTGATTGAAGTATTTGATTCACTTGATCATGCCATATCTTCCTCGGGCATCTCCGACTTTTTCTTCCATTTCACTTTCGCTTGATATATTTTTTCTTCTTTCTATCGCTCTACGAGTTTGTTCAAAAGAAAAGGTGAATTTCGATTTTTTTCGAAAGTGTTTATTTATTCATCAATATCCATTTTCTTCCCTTCAAAGAAAATGGATATTGATGAATAAGATATAATGCACTTATGCCAGGGCTTCTTCCAATCCTCGAAGCACTTCTGGAATGCGCTTTTCGGTATGGCCATCAGCTCGTACTTCGATTCTGACTTTATCTCATCAATTGTGGCAAAACGCTTTCTTTTCATTGGTCTCTTCAGTTTCGGGAATAAGAAAAAGTCGCAGGGAGCCAAATCTAGTGAATACGGTGGTTGAGGCATGATCACGGTGTTGTTTTTGGCCAAATAATCACGAACAAGCATTGATGTGTGAGCTGGTGCATTATCGTGATGCAAAATCCATGATTTGTTTTTCCACAATTCCGATCGTTTGAGCCGTATTGATACACGCAAACGTTGCATAACTTCCTTGTAGTATTCCTTATTAACCGTACAACCTGTTGGAAAGAACTCGTGATACACCACGCCATTGTAATCGAAGAAAACAGTGAGCAAAACCTTCACATTTGATCGAACTTGGCGTGCTTTTTTCGGTCTTGGCTCTTCTGGCCGCTTCCATTGGGATGATTGGGCCTTGGTTTCGATGTCATAACCATATACCCACGTTTCATCACCAGTTATGACCCTTTTGAGCAAATCTGGATCGTCGCTGACGTCATTCAACAACTCCTGAGCGATACTAATGCGACGTTGCTTTTGATAAAAATGTAGTATTTTTGGAATTTTATCCCTTTATTGCAACGGTTTTAATAGGGATACAGGGGTTAAAATTCTTCGCCGTTGCAATAAAGGGATAAAATTAGATAACTTAGAAGCACTAGAAATAAAAAAAATTATTAAACAATAAATGCAATATTTTAAACAATCAAATTAATTTATCTTATAGTCCTATCCTAAATATTTTTCCAATAAACCGCTCGGTTATTCCCATAATCCCCTCAATTACTCCTTCTCCTTCCAACTCCTAAATATGTATATTTATCTCAGTATTTTGTATTTCAGATTAATTTAATATTGTCCTGATGATGGAAGGGTACTTCCGAAACCGGTAGACAAAATATTAAATAAAAAAGTGGTTAAAAACAAAGTGTATGTGTTCTATTTATAAATTATTATTATTATTACTTGATTATTCAGGGACCATGGATATTTTTTGAAGAGGGATTGTTAAACGAATGTGCAAAGTGAAAACAGGATGTAAAGGATGAATCAATAATAAAATATACCTATTGTCGCTGGAAAGGTAAAAGGACTTAAGCGACACTTTGGTAAAAAAATAGTTAAATATGCAGTTGAGATCGTTTTTTTCTGCATTAAATGCTCTGATTCTTATTTAATTCCGAAGACTTTTGTAGCCCTTCAGTCATTTAAAATATATTAACCCTTCGGGAAAAAGCTTGACTCAAGCGAGACAATTTTGTTTTTTTTTTTTTAGCTCTTAGTCGTTTTAGGTAACTCAGTGAGAGCATTGAGTTAACTTTTTTTTTCAAAATCAAACCGGGTACTGAAAAATTAGGAATTTCATTGTAAAAAAAAAACCTGTTGCCTTTGCAGTGACAATATCGTGACTATACGATTCTTTTGATAAACAATTAAAAATTCAAAGCATTTTCCATTTTGTTAATTTATCGTTTGAAAACAATATTTACCAATAATAACCATTTTTATTACCCAATGCAGTAACTTCCGAACAAATAACAATGGTTTACTGCTGTTTTTCCTTCTTAAACCGCGTTTACCATACTGTTATCTGCATTCCAAAAACATATTTTTTGAATACGCATTGAAGCGATCCATACAACGAAAGGACTTCCAAATTCAGGAGAGGAAACATATTCAATACGTTGATCGCGATAAACTCAAGGGTATATTTTTTGCATTCCACTGCAGAGAGAAGAAACGATGATGTACAACTGCCTTTAGGCTAATACTTTGTAACACTAATACTTTGTAACAACTTAATACTAAATAAGCTATTATTCGCAAGCGTGACTAAATCACAACCCTATATCTGAACACCGGTATGTGAACTTAATTTCGAAGTAAAATTTAATTTTCTAGGACTTTCAGAAGGTTGTTAACATTTTCAGGATCAGAGTTGAATGTCGAAAGTTGCGAAGTAGGCACTGTTCAGGCTTTACCGTTGTTCAGGAGGCTTAGCGGAGGCTTTATGGCTTATTGTTTACTCTTTCATAAAACCGACAAGTTCAAACGAGCTCGCGTACTCGAAAATACGATTTCAGGTGACGTGAAAAAAATTCAATCCAAATTTTACAATATTAACTTGTTGCTTGAAATCGAAAAAGTTTCGTCAAAGTGAGAACTTTGCGTCACCGCTGGGTAGATATTGAGGATAGACCGCTTTGGACTACGGTTCTAATATTTTTCATTGGAAACTTCACTTGAAACAATAATAATATTAAAAAAACACAATAAATGTGTATAACTCTCAATTGGACATAGTTATGCAGAAAGCATCCAACTCCAAAAAGATGAAACTGAGAGAAAGGCATTTAAAAATATGACAATAAAAAAGCATTACTATGCGTAATCGGCATTTGTAAAGTGAACCTTCTCCTTCTTCATCTATTTTCCCTCCCCACTTTCTCAAGCTTCAAAGCATACCCCAATTTGGGATACCATAGTCCTATACCATATCGTCTCATACATACTCTTCTGTTATGCTGACTCTTCACATGACCCGATTCAAGTATTTGATTTACTTGATCGTGCCATGTCTTTCTCGGGCGTCTTCGACTTCTTCTTCCATTCACTTTCGCATCATACATTCTTTTCACAATCCTTTATTCGTTCATTCGCTCTACATGCCCAGAACATCTAAGCGTTTCTTTCTTGACCCTATTCATTACGCTCACTTCAGCCTTGCATTCTTTCTGGATATCCACATTGTTAATAGGTCATACATGGTTTTACCGCACATACGTCTCAGGGATCTCATTTCCACAGCATCCAGTCTACTTTCATCCTTCCTCTGCCAGTTCTATGCCTCACTGCCATAAATCAGGGTTGGTATAAGCACTTCATTGTGGACTGCTAGCTTCGCTTATTTTGACAATTTATTATTTGCGCCAACAGCGTTCAGTCCTTCATGAATGGAGTTTCTTGCATTCACCCTTCTTTTAATATCTATACCGGACATATCTAGGAACACAAATAAATGTGCCATATTTTTTTTTAATATGAATACCGCACAAGAGTCTCAACTGCTCCCAACCGTCTAGAGCCAGTGAGACTATGGCATCCCCAAATGGGGTATGTTGTGAGGCTAAAGGTAGAGGGGAGGGGAAGGAGATTGGGAAGAGGAAGGTTGGGAAGTACCTGGTTATTCAGATCTGGTCACCAAATACGGCTCAAGCCATTTCAAGCAAAGTTTCGATTTTGAGTGGTGGTCTTTCACCAGGGCGATACTAAGTATCTACCACTCTGGAACGTGCCGCAAATATACTTTTTTTATTATGTTTTATATGAATTAAATGTGTTATGACACATATTAATTAAATAAAAGTTATTGACGCACGCCAGGTTTAAGCCTGCCACCTTTGGATTCGTAGTCGAGCGTCTTACCACTCGACCATGGAGGCCGTAATAAATCAATCATACAATGTTTTAAGACGCTGTAGGTATAAAAGTAGTGCATTTTTATGAACATTTAAATTTGGCTGCAACAACAATAACAATAATAACTTATTTCATATTCAGTGGAAATCCCTATATCAAAAATGATTTACCAAAACATTCTCGTACCTTTTCCAAATGTCGTTTTGTAAAACGTTCGGTCTGCTGCTTCCAAACTATTCGCGTTAAGCCAAATAGGGTTCCAACCGACACAGCATCAATATTGTATTTCTAAAGCATTTCAAGAATCACTCCAACGCGGGGGATATCCCAGAGTTACTCAGATTTGTCTGCGTCTACGTCATTTCCGGTGGCCGTTTGTGCCTCCGCTCGGAGCTTACGTCCGGGAAAACTTTCCCGCTGACGGCTTTGACGAAAAACAACCCCTATGCGGCGAATGTACCGCGAGGTTTTGTGATTTTGACGTGCTGGTTATTTATTTTTAGGTATGATTAAGCGTTGTACCACTGCACTGTGTACGTTGGTACCCAAATCACAAATGTTTTCACTTTGATAAGAATCAACAATTTATTAGATTAGTTTTAGCTCCACAAGAGGCCCCGGGGAAAATATATGTCGTAGGACGCAATGCGTAGGTATTTTTTTAGTCTTGAAGACACATGTTATAAGAGGAAGAACACAAAGAGTCTGAAAACTATTCCAAAGCCGAGTTGTTGACCACTAGAATGTATAATGAAAAGGAATCAAGTGCGGAAAAATGTAAGCCGGACACAAATATTGAACACGTGTCAGGCATACCGCCCCGTTGGGTGCCAGTCCTGAAGAGATCAATGACGCAAAGTCTAGCGAGCAACTCCCCCATTGAAACACCGGTAAAATAAACATTGCACTATTTTTGTGCAAAATATCGCAATTCATCTGTCATAAATACGTTATGTATTTAATATGTTATGAATACGATTCTCCCCTGTATCGCCCTGGTGAAAGACCACCATTCAGAATCAAAACGTTGACCAGATCTGATTTGCCAAGTACTTCCCTGTTCCCCATACCTTTTCCCTCGCCACTACCTTCAGCCTCACATCATACCGCGATTAGGAATGCCATAGTCTCACTGGCTTCAGACAGTTAGTTGACAGAGTAGTTGGGATTCTAGGTAATCACAAGTTTGATCTATACTGATTTTAATGAAAATTGATGTCACTGATTACGTTTACTCTTAAACCTTAGATAGAAATTAAAATTGTTTCTCTGCTCAAGAAAGAAACTCGACATTTGAAAATGTTTGATCGATTTCACCCACTGCTTTTGATTTTAACCAATCCTTCTCTCCCAACCTGTCTGTAATTTCTTGATAAACCCAACTTTATACAGAAAACATTGTCATTTCCTTTATGAGCCATGGAGATGATCCCGAGAAATAGTGGTGAAGTCAGGTATAAAATACATGTTCTTCAGGAAAAAAAAACAATTTGTAAGACGTTCAGGCCAAAAAACGCGTTTTACATACAAAATCAGTACATTTCGTAGGTAACGATTAAATTTCTCACAATTTTTATGACTCGTGTTGAGGATCTTTGAGATTTTCTATTGTTTTCTTACATTTATTATAGAGCGAGTTCTGCCGCATTAGTAATATTACTAGGCTAATTTCTATGGTGTTATTTTTGTGAAAGCGAGCTTTACAAAGCCAGACAGAATAAAGAAACATGCTATCATGAATACAATGGACAAAGAATACAGTTCCTTTATTTCGTCGACTAGCTCCAATTTGTAGAACGAAGCTTAATTAGTTACTTTTTTTAAAATAATAGTTCCACGAGGTTATCATCATTGTGCTTTGTAACATTTCTAGGTGTAGATTCTAATAGAAAACAAATAATAAACCTCATAATAACGAGAAGAAACAAGATTTTTTCTAAAAGTTCATGTTCAAGCTTTTCATTGGCATGCTCGGTGTGACCGTAAGCGACCAGCTTAGCTCAACAAATTTATATTTTTCATCAAGAAAAACATGAAATAATGTTAGAAGTTGTTTACCTTAGAACTTAAGTTGTTACCTTAAACAGGTTTCTAGTGACCTAGTTACATAATACATCACCTCCGGCGGAAAACATTTAATTACAAATATATATGTATGTTTTTTTATAATTTAAGAAAACATTGTAACGTCCAACAAAAATGATTTTTTTTATCATTATAAATAATGTAATAATTTCTCATTTTCCTTCCATTTCCATTGCCCCTAGATTTTCATCAGACAAGATTTCTAAGAAATTAATACAATATTTCAAAAAGATTCTAGATGAGATTTCTTGGGATAAACAGATTTTCTCAATTTACTAATATTACTGTTTGACAGCTAAAGATCTCAAAGCATGTTTAATTCATTTTAATGTTTGATTTCTTTAAATTGTAAATCTCTTACAGCACTACGCTTTTATCTAGTTGGGTAGATTTATGTTCACATGTTTTCAACTAATTTGTTCGTGCACCTCATATACGCCAGTAAACCACACAATACTAATTAGTTAGCAGGATTTCCTCAGAGAAAAGCGACGCGTGATGCCCTGAGCGAGGGGTAGTATTCGTCGCTAGTAATTATGTCAGAGAGTTTTAATATCCCGGGAACTTTATAAACTAACCTGTCCTTATTAATATATTTTCCACGTTAGTCTCGCTTGATTTTTTGATGTTTTATTATGAAAGTTCCTCCAGAGTCCAAGGTTTAAAAACTTAGTATTAAATGTTCATATCATTTCACTTATATTTGACATTAACATTCAAACATCATGTACTGGTTTTTTCGGCTGTAAAATAGAAGTAAAGTTCAATCATGAATGTGTTGAGATAAGTACATAGTGCATTACGTATTTTATTGACCTGACGCTCCTATTTCCTTTCATCAGCTCTACCAGTCCAAACCATTAAAACATCTAATGTTGTTTAAAGCACTTACATCGGGTTTGAATTATTGTTCTCGGATCCTCTTTCTCGTAATATTGTTGTACGTGGTTTTGAACACATATGCCTTGGGGATTTCATCTCCACTGTACTCAGTTTATTTTTATTGTATTTCTGCCTAACTGCCATATATCTTTTCATTCTGAGACCGTGATTACTGATTGGTTTGGATTTTGTTATTTCTGTTTATTTAATTTATTTCTTATTTTAGCGAAATGTTGAAAATTGTGAAAATAATATGTAGTTATCTACTTATTTTTCTTTTTCTGGTGTTTTATTTTATCAAAGGTTTACTATTCTCCGGTCAATATTCACCCTGAATGCTGCAAACATCTCTCTAGAACTGCACTCGAGCCAATCACGCAGATTACGAATCCAGGGTAGCAGCAAGCTGCATAGAAAACCTAGTAAGCTATATTGTTAAATAAATTAACGAAAAAACTTGGCGCCGAAAATATTAACCACTCGTTTACAATTTTTTGAAGTCGCCGCCACCACAAATAAAGCCTTTTGAGTACCTTAAATTGCAAAATGTCAGCGGGTATTTTTGAAAATTTCGACCTGTACACTCGCCTACGTCCTCGTCCTGCCGTATATCTTCTAACGAGGCGCTCTCATTAAATATGTCGCCACAAAAAAATCACGAATTAAAGTGAAATCACACCAGGGCGGCGAAGCGAAAGTCGTTAATTAAAAACAACATATGTTTGTCAAATACTGTTGAGCTTTAAATTCACTAGTTGAATTAATTCACCTTCCTCACTTGATAACCAACGTCAAACATATATATATACCATAGCATATATATATATATATATATATATATATATATATATATATGTATAGTTTAGAGGTTTGCAAATACCCAAGTTCTCTAAAATGATTAGCATTCCACTGCGAACTACTGGCCTCGCTTCTTTTGATCACATTTTACTAAAGACTTCTGCATTTAATTTAATTTCTACTGCTTTACGAATGTGCAGATCAGAAAGTATACAATGCCAGTGTAGTGAACCAGATAAAGGATAGGCCGCTTAGATGGTTTGAATATGTAAAGAGAAAGGGGTATCTGAAAAATGTTTTCTATTTTTTTAATTATTTTCAATTAGTTACTTTGTGCATTCAAGCTTACACGTAGCTAAATATATTTTTTTTTTGACTTTATAATATTTTAACTTATACACTGCTTATTATTTTGATTTATATGCATTTAAAATCATTTTTACAGGCTATTTTGAATTAATTGATAGACATAATTTTGATAGTTTCCGGCAGCGCATTATAAGATTTCATCCCTTTATATAGTAAGCTATTTTGTGTGTTGGCTTTATTCTTTCTGGTAGACCAATTTCTTTGCATGCCCTTGTATCATATTTGTGAATATCAACATTGTAGATAATTTTGTCAGAAAAATATTTTGGTAACAAGTTGTTCTTCATTTTATATTTAAACATCAATGTGTTTAATCTGTTTTACTATTAGCCAATTTAGTTCCTCTGACATTTTAGTTACTTTTGAGTATCTATTTCGCCTAAGTATAATTCTCATTCCTCTATTTTAGAGAATTTGAAACCCGTTTTGTTCTTTATCTTTACACAAGAAGAGAATCATTGAACAGTAATAAAAATTAACGTATGACAAGAAAGCGAATGGAAGAATAAGTACAGGACGTCCGAGAAAGATATGTCACGATCAAGGGAATCAAATACTTGAGTCATGTCAAGATTTGGTAAAACAGAAAAGTATGTATGATAAAATGCAGAATTGCGAATCAGCAAAGGAATATGTTCCAAGACAGATTTGTGTGGCTTTTAACTTGTCTGCTTACTGTTGCGGAAATGGCGTGGTAGTTAGTAACTTGGTTTGTCAGACTCAATACCAGTTTATTTCACGTTTTTAATTGTGCGAGTTCTGTTTCGAACTTCTTTGAAAGTTATTTCGTGAAAAATGATTTAAAATATCAGTATACTTACATTTTCGTGACAAAAAGATCGAATCTCAGAAATCAAGTTTCCTTAAAAAAAAACTTTTCAAAATTGTCCAAGTTGACCTTATACTTAACTAGTAGTTACTACCCGGCTTTGACATAGTTTCAACACTCCTTTTTCGAATCCCTTTTTACCTATTAAATATTATTGAACACATTACATGGCGTCTTGTCTTATTATATTATAAATTAGCAAGTACCCGACATGCTTTGCAATGCCACTCAAAGAAAGAAAGTGTTAGTGTTTTAATTACCGGTCGGTAGCTGAGTGGACAAACGCGTCGGATTCCCACCCGGGCGTCGTGCGTTCAATTCCTCTGCTGGCTAAGTCCTCCATCATTACACAAGCAACATTTTCCGCTTCTAATGATGTCAGTAGGAGTTTTTCAAATATTGTCAGGTTATTCGTAACCCGGGAATGTTTATCTTTCCTAAAAAAAAAAAAAACTGTTTATTACAGTGGCTTTGAATATATATTTTTTTGTTTTCCCGTCTGGTGCGTATATGAATAAATCAGAAGGTTTTCTGACGCGTGAGCAGGTCATATACAGTTGTCCATGTGAGAAAAACGGATTTTCAAAATTTAGTCCACACACTAAAAAATCAAATATAAAATAACTCACTCCCTATATGTAGTTTAGTTTGGTTCGCAAAAACTCACTCGTCAAAACGTTAAGCTTTTAGCTTTGAGATTTAAGCCTTAAACGTTGAGCTTTAAATTTTTAGATTACAGCTTTTAATTTCAAGCTTTGAGATTTAAACTATAAACTTATGCCTTTAGACATTGCTTGCTGTAAAAAGGTACTTATATCTAAGCAATAACCACATTCGGATTAAGACTGTTATCATAATGAGCATCGCAATGGAATGCAGCAAAATATAATTTGGCGTTCAATTCGTGTGTATCGAGCAGTGCGTAATCGAACTGTATTCAGTCTTGCTTCCCATAGCTCGGCTGTTTCTGAGGCTCGTGATGCCTTTTTATTTCGTGATTTGAAACGACATTATAAATGTACACACAGTGAATTAGCTAAGAATGTATTTTATGTATCGTATTTAATAAAACTTCTTTGTTCATAAATTAAGCCAATGAAGGTTTTTTTAATGAAAATTGATGAATAGTACGCGTTCAAGGCACCATTACGGCCGTCAATAAAGAGCCTGTACTATAATTATTTAAAAAAATATTTAAGTTACAAACTTTACTTAAGGCAATTGAAAATGTGAGATTTAAAACAAGCATTTTGACATTAAAACACCTGATTATTAAAAGGGTTTGATTAAATAAAAACAAATTTATAACTTTATTCCACTTTTTATTTTTTGACTGGACCGGTTTCAGCCTATAACGGCCATCTTCAGACTAGTACAGTAGTATATGCGGCATAGAATAAGAACAACCTGACCGGTTTCGGCCTATAACAGCCATCTTCAGACTAGTGCAGGTTGTTCTTATTCTATGGCTTATATACTACTGTACTAGTCTGAAGATGGCCGTTATAGGCTGAAACCGGTCCAGTCAAAAAATAAAAAGTGGAATAAAGTTATAAATTTGTTTTTATTTAATCAAACCCTTTTAATAATCAGGTTTTTTAATGTCAAAATGCTTGTTTTAAATCTCACATTTTCAATTGCCTTAAGTAAAGTTTGTAACTTATGTATTTTTTAAATAATTATAGTACAAGCTCTTTATTGACGGCCGTAATGGTGCCTTGAACGCGCAATTTTCATCAATATTCATTAAAAAAACCTCCATTGGCTTAATTTACGAACAAAGAAGTTTTATTAAATACGATACATAAAATCAGTCCAGTCAAAAAATAAAAAGTGGAATAAAGTTATAAATTTGTTTTTATTTAATCATTAAAATGGAATTCCACCATGAATTAACAGTTACAAAATTAGAAATAATAAAAGGGTTTGGTTTAAAGCCACGTCTTTTTTTACTGAAAATCAATTAAAGGTAATGTAATGTTAATTATTTATTTCTTTGATTTTACTCATTTGTCGCTTGTTCTGAATTTATAAAGATTAATAGTAGTTGGTAACAGACATACATAATATTGTGAGATCTATACAAGTTTCAATAAAAAAAATAATGTTTTTTGAGGCGATTTACTGAGCTCAGTAAAGATATATTTATAATTATTATAGATATATATTAATTTTTAATCTTAGACCGATAGTAAGAGAATTATGTTTATATAGCATTTTTATGTGTACACATTATTCAAAAATAAAATCACCACAAAGATTTGATCATATCAAAAAAAAAAAATTTTCACGAAAAATAGATGCCCTTGTATATCATTGGAGCTAGTTTAGGGGTTGTTTTGTATTTTTGAAGGATGTCTTGTGTATAATTACCTCTTCTACTCTACCTATTTAAGTAACTTTGCTGTGTTTTAAATGAGGTCCCAAAGCAGGGATGTGACTTACTTGAAATGATGAAATTTCACCCCTGGTTTGGCGACTTATCATCACGGCATTATAAATTTCCCACATCAAACCAACAAATGATAGCAATCCTTTGACCAATTTCAAATGGTGTTGGTTTGTTTAAAATATTAATTCGTTTCTTTGTATGAAGTATATTACATGTGTAACATACCTGTATTGCTATTCATCTGAAATTCGCTCTACAAAATAGGTTTGCTCGAAACATTGATCAAATTAAGTTGATCATTAAGGCACTTTATTGTTTGTATTTGTTTAATTAAAAAGCTTTTTACCGTAAGGTTTATATGTATACGTACATGCCTTTTCACTAAGATTATTTAATGCTTACAAATTGTTTTCATTGATAACATTGTTAGCGGGTAGATAAAATGCATACAGGCTTTTCTGAAAGATACAGTAAACGTATTTTAAAAGAAAATGTCCAAAGGTCCAGAAGGTCGTTTCATTCATTAAGTGTGAAAGCTTTCTCACGCAAAAGTTCTCGCTTGTCCGGTCTCTCCTCTCTCTTCTCCCCTCGGTCCATTTCCCAGTAAACGCTTTTGCATTACTCGCTTTGATATATTTCCAATCATTCTGTTTGATATTCATCGAGTGTATTTTATTTATGAGCGTATAAATGAAAATCGCATATCAAAAACTCTTTGCTACTAACCTTTGCCAATTCGTATACCAGAGTTTTGAATGATTTTGGTTTTATTGAAGCAGATTTTTCGTCCGTCAGGTTCAGGATTGGACGCAGCCTTTGATCCTAGAGTAAGAGTGTATTATCTTATATTTCATTTTTAAAAAGCGTGATGAAAAGAAATGGTTTTGTCTTAAGGCTTTGACGTAAAATCCTGCACCTCCGGATCCGTGTCAAGTCTTTGAGGACTATTTGCGTTAGGGATACTCAATTCGCAAACATGAAATTCTTTTATAAATAACACTAAAAGCTCTTTTTTTCCATTTGACATCTTTTATATATAATATATTATATAATCAATCTAGTTTCATAAAAATATCTTATTAGTAATTCACAAATGGTGAGAATTTATATTTAAACATACAAGAAACTTTGATTAAGAAAAAAACACATTTAATCGAGTCAAATTGATGGCTTTTAAACTGTCATTAAAAACTTTAAATGTCGTCTCTTACAAGCGAATAAGACAAAACAACTCTCTTTACAGATGTCTTCTTTGGAAAAGTTTACCTAACCAACAAACACTTTGTCTTAATCTCCAAAATGAACAAAGGCAGATAACTTTTATTTTATACGTTTTGAAACAAGCACGTAAAGGTTACATTTTCTTGTTTTCTAAAAGCCTCATTTCTACGAGTACATTTAAAAGTGGTATAATCACAATTAAGTAAAATTTCACCATCATCGTCATCGGCGTTACGAACCTTGAAAAGTTCTGGTTGGTTTCCTCTAGCAATAAACCCCACTCCTATCCTGCTGTCTCTTTCTAGTTCATGTACAATAATTGGTATAACTCATGGTTGTATTTTGTCTGCCAAAAACCTTTTTTGTACGGTTCCAGAGAAGAGTCTCAAGATCTTCGTAGCTAGCACCTTGAGTCATGTCAAAAATAATACCTACTTTTTTAATGACAAGATTTTGTAACGTATCGCGTCATGATGATTTTAAATGTTATTGCTAATTATTGTGTTTTTTAAATGCTTATGATTTGATATAAATATGTGTGATATTACCATGATAAGGTATTATACCGTGTTGTGCTTTCTCTCCCTTGAAATCCACAGAAATCAAATTATCATTTATAGGGTTTTCGACGACGGAGCTAAACAAAATGGTTTGTGATATCCGGTATTGGGTGGTTATTTTAAAACTGAGCGCTGAAGATGAGTGAAACACGGTATTACTTTTACACAAATAAATACACTTTTTCCACAAACTACACATCTGCCCTGATGACGGATCTTAGCTGTCTGAAACGTTGGTTCAAGAAGAAGAAAATGCAACACGACAAAATCCTCAAAAAATAATCACAATAATACTTTTGGCTTTGAGAATCTTAAATCATATATGATATTGATCAACAAAATCATTTTTACTCAATTATTTCATCAGTTTATTAAATTATTTTCAAGCCTTTTATTTTGAGGATTTAGTAGTTAATAAAAATAAAAAGTATTTTTTATCAAGAGTTGGTCAGATCTGTCAATCGGGTAGCGACTGTAGCGAGTGTCATATCTCCGTGTAGCGATGAAATATAGCTCTCGTACTGCGGCACAATAGCCTGCAGGCTGTGGAGGATTTGCATGAAGGCTCGACGGGGCAGGAAAACGTAAAACACCCCCGGAAACGTTATCTTTGTGCTTCATATTTCTGCGCACGCCGCGAGGGATGGGGGATTATTTAATGGACGTATTTAATTCTGAGAAACGTCCATGAAATAACAAACGAGAGATTTAGGTTACAGCTCGTGCGCTATTCACATGTAGTTGTTTTTTGTGTGCTAAAACTGATTAAGATATTAAAAAAAATAAAATTGTTTAATAAACCTTTTTTGCACTCTTTATGATATTATAGGCGTCACGGAGAGAGAAAAAACATTAAACATGAGTTCTGCCGTCATGAAATTTGCGCAGTTTTTTCTTTTTGTGCTTTTTACACGACAGAAAATGTGTTTAGTTTGCAAAGTTATTTCATTATGAGCTATTATTTAACTGTTAAAAATAAGATAAGATGTTTTAATTTTTCTGATTTATCATCCTTTTCACATTTTTATCTTGACTTTCTTCATTTGCTCAGCTTCTTTTCAACTCGAAAAGTCAGCGTGACCACTATAATATTCCTTTAACTGTTTATAAAACACATATTTTTTCTTACATATTTCGTAATTAACTTAAATTCTAAGACTGACTTAAAAATTTTACTTTCATCAAGTTGTTAATTATAACATAAATACCATTAACATTTTTTTCTGTAAAAAAAATAAATGCGCCTTACAAATTTGTCTACAAAATTCTTGTTTATACATTCTAGATTATATTTCTAAGGAATTTCGCAAACATTTGTAGTGTGGAATTATAGATTTGTTTAAATTGTGGGTAAATTCGTGGAAATATTGTTGGTTTTGATGAAGAGCTTATTAAAACTCAAGTCTAATTAGTGTGTAGTAAAATTAACAAATTTAAAATAAATAAAAAAACTATACGAGATTAACTAATCCATATTGTGTACTGTTGCCTTGGGAACTAAAAACTCTACAAATTAAGTCGACATTATTTATTTATTTCAACGATATATTATTACCTTTTACTATGTATAGTAAATAAAAAGATAGACATAAAATACGAAAAGAAAAACATTTGAAAATATTAATTAAAACAAAAATATATAACAAAAATATATAACAAAGATAAAACAAGTATTAATATCGAATAGAAAAAATGTTTCAACAAGAATATTTTAATATTTATTAAGTGATGAATTAAAAATGTCTACCGACGCTGCATAATTATTTCCCTGCATCAGTAATCTAAGCAATGACATATCGACAAATATATTTAATTTAAATGACTACAAAGCGTTTTAGCGAAACTTTGTTCCTTATTTAATGTTTCCGAGAAATTAATTGTATCAAATTATTTCCGACACGATACAATATTTTGTAAGAATAATTGATGGCTTAATATTCTTGACGCACAGGAATAAAACGAATATTGCAATCTTCCGTTCTCTACGTCTCTATTCTAATGAAAAAATAATTAATGGGGGGACGAATAGGACATGAATTCTTTTTGCAAAAACACGGCCTCACAGTGGTATATACACTAAGTATCGCTCTGGTGAAAGATTACCATTCAGAATCGAAACGGTGCTTGAAATGGCTTTAGCCGTGTTTGGTGACCAAATCTGAATAGCCAAGTACTTCCCAACCTTCCTTTTCCCCATCTCCTCCCCCTCTCCACTATCTTCAGCCTCACAACATACCCCAATCAGGAATGCCATAGTCCCACTGGCTCCAGATGATTGGGAGCAGTTGGAATTCTTGTGCGGTATTAACAATAACAACAAAAATTAAATTAAAAAAGAGAAAAAAAAACTTTTTTCTAAAATTACTAAACCTATCACACTAAGACTAAACCTAAACAAAATATTTTTTTAATGTAAAGTTAAGTTTAATAAAAAGGTAAGGTTTAATTTTTAGGTTTTTTATTTTATTTAAACAATAATTATTATTGTTTTAATTATTTTTTTTTAAATATTTTTTAGTTAAAAGCTCTGCGATGTAATTATTTTTACGCGTGACAGCTGTTTCGCCTTCTGAGGGCATTATCAAACTGTGGAGAAGCCACATACAGACGGACTATTTATATCATGTTTAATGTTATTATTATTTTTATTTTTAACTACCAATGTCCCCATTCAGTTTTTCTGATAAATTGTAATTATTGTTGTTATTGCGGACCCTAATACACAATTGCAAAGCAATATTCATCACTAAATATGCTCGAAAAAGCACAGTGGTAATGAATCCAACGGCTCCTACACTATACGGACAACCGAAAATTCATAAGGAAAACATTTCTATTGAAAATAGAAATATTGCCTGTTGTTTCCTTCATAAATGCTCCAACAACAATACTGGCCAAAAAACTAAACTTTCTCTTCAAACAATTTACTAAATTCTCCCCGGAATATAGTGTTGAAAATTCTCTGGAGCTTGTAAATAAAATCGAAAACTTAGATCTACCACACAACTGCCAATTTTTATCTTTAGACGTGGTAAGTCTTTTTAGCAATATCCCTATCCAAGAATGCCTTAAAATAATTGAAGACATACTAGATAAATCTAACATAAACCCGGTTACTAAAAGTTAATTATATGATCTAATTAAAATATGTGTGGAAACAAACTATTTTATATTTAACGATAAATATTATCGCTTAAAAATAATAACAAGATAACTCCTCTGCATTTAGAAAACAAAGGCCGAAAAATAAATCTTTTAGAGCAGTTGGAAATAAATAAAAATTCAAAGGATCCAAACTTTAAGTTAATAAATGAACAAAATAATATGATCCATTCACCACTACTAGATGTGTTCAATCCGAAAATTAAGAAAAATAATTCAGATATAATTATCCCCCAAATTAATAAAAATAAAAACCCCGTTTCTTAAAACGAATTAGGAAACACCAATGCCCCTCCTTAATGACCTTTTGTCAAATCCAAACAATAGTATACCCTTAGGTAGGGAAACTCCCCATGTCAATAGACATCAACAATAATTACAATTTATCAGAAAAACCTAATGGGGACATTGGTAGTTAAAAATAAAAATAATAATAACATTAAACATGATATATAGGGTCCGCCAAATAGCTTTTTTTTTTTCAACTAGTGCTTATTTCGTGAATGGTAACACTTAGCTCATGTCTGATTTGACAGATAATTAGTTTTATCCTTCCGCTGAGCGAATATGGTTGTGTATACGCTTGAACAACGCTGGGAAATATTGCGACATTACTTTGAAAATCATGGTAATGTTGCAGAATGTGTGCGAAAATTGCGTACGGTTTTTGGAAGAAGAGAAGCACCGTCAGCTCCGTATGTTCGTTATCTTGTGAAAAAGTGAAAGAAACTGGCATCCTCATCGATAAACCAAAGCGTGAAAAGCCAAAACAGTGCGTACACCCGAGAATATCGATGCTGTGGCAGAAAGTGTGCGTGAAGCGCCATCAACATCAATTCACCGTCGTTCTCAACAATTGAACATTTCGGAGACATCATTGAGACGAATTTTGCATAAAGACCTTTGGTATGACGCCATACAAAGTCCAATTGGTTCAGGAGTTGAAGCCAACTGACCATCCAATGCGTTTTCGCTTCGCTGAGTGGGCCTGCGATCGACTTACAGAAGATGCCGATTTTGCCAAAAAAATCATCTTTTCGGATGAAGCTCATTTTGATCTTGGCGGGTATGTAAACAAGCAAAATTGTCGTATTTGGGGCACAGAAAACCCGCACGCATACATTGAAAAGCCGGTACACCCAAAACGAGTCACTGTTTGGTGCGGATTTTGGTCCAGAGGCATAATTGGGCCATTTTTCTTTGAAAATGAGCAAGGAGTGGCTGTTACAGTCAATGGCGATCGTTATCGGGCCATGTTGAACGAATTTTTGTTCACAAAAATTGAAGAGGAGGATATTGGCAACATTTGGTTTCAACAGGACGGCGCTACGTGCCACACAGCCGAAGCTACACTCGATGTTTTGCGCCCTTTTTCAAAAAAAAAAAAGTTATTTGGCGGACCCTTTAAATAGTCCGTCTGTATGTGGCTTCTCCACAGTTTGATAATGCCCTCAGAAGGCGAAACAGCTGTCACGCGTAAAAATAATTACATCGCAGAGCTTTTAACTAAAAGTGTTTAAAAAAAAATTAAAATGAAAATAATTATTGTTTAAATAAAATTAAAAAACCTAAAAATTAAAAGGGAGTTCTACAAAATAAACTTTAAAACCATAAATAGGCTAGGTTTAGTTTTATTGTAAATTTGGGTGCTTATAACTTATTTAAATTAAAAAATACTATTACTACTATACTATTATTATTTTTCTCAAATACCAAGTAGGTACTAATCTAAAAAATATGTTTGAATTTTTTTTCATAGAATTTTTTCTTTCTCGACTAATAGCCAATTTCGCGACGGGATTCGGGTCCTACGTATGAATGACTGGGGGTCTCTGTGTAAACTCAATTGTATTTTGTAAATTAATCGATTGAAAGCGCATTTTAAAATTAAGCTTTTCTAAAACTATATAACCACATTTCTTAGAAACTATTGCGAATTTCTCACTTGAAACTAAACGCGTCAGACAAAAAAAAAGAAAACAATGGTAAAAGACTTTTTTGTGTCACCAAGATAAAAGTTCAGGTATTTTCTTTATGCTCCGAGAGGCCGAGGAGAGGCGGAGGTGGAGAGGACACTTGTTGAAGAAAAATAAGTAAGCGAGGGATGGCGAAGGGAGGAAGCTACTGGAAGTGATGGAAAAAATGGCACTTGAAAAACTAGACCAGGGTGGAAACACTTTGCTGGAAAAACAATGGTTCCTGGTGTTAAAGAAATGATTTAAAGGATATTTCTGTTCCTGACAGGTCTAGCGACAGGATGCTGTATTATATGTTTTCTAAGTTCGCCTCCCTTTCTGCCCAAGATGGAAGGATCTTACTCGTGATAGGTCAAAGACATTTCGCAGCAAGTAAAATGTTAGAAAAAAAGTAAGCCTTCAATAGTAGGCCCCGGTATGTCTGTATTCTTGGTAATATTGTTAAGTCGTTTTGAATTTCACTGTGATTAGAAATAATGTAGGGCTTTTTATTATTTCTAATTTTGAAACTGTTAATTCGTGGTGGAATTCCATTTTAATGATTTAATAAAACAAATATATAACTTTATTCCAATTTTATTTTATGATTGGACCGGTTTCAGCCTATGACGGCCATCTTCAGACTAGTACATGTTGTTGTTAACCTACGGCTTATATACTATTTTTGGGGATGTCAGGGGTAGTAAACAATGATTTTTCTTTAATTATATTCATTAGTATTGTTGCATGATTTTAATAGTTACAGGGTAAAAGTTACTTTTAATTTATTGGTATTATTTTTTTTATATATCTTTCTGGAATATTTATTTATTTTATTTAATATTTAAGATGGGTTACAGTTGCATTTCTATAAATATGAATTGACAATGTATTTATATAATGAAAGGTTGGTGAATACTGATTGTTAATGAGTTTACTTTAGATTTTCCCATCTTAATTGTGATGTCCAGATGTACAACATAATTTTCTAATTATTGGGTTACTCCCAGCATTATGGTATAATTAGTTTTATGATTCTATTCATTATACACTGTTAGAGTAGATTACTTCTATTATTATATAATTTCTCGGTATCAAGGAATTTTTAAGTGCTATGCACTTGTGTAATAACTTACATTTATTGTTATTACCTATTGATTGTTTGGAATTTTTAAGTGCATTTACATTATGATATGTTTTTAGTTAGAAATATACATTATTACATTGGATCGGATGATGAAATTATAATGGATATAATAGCGGAGACTTAGCAAATGATTCAAGTTGTTTATTCATGACAAATTGTGGGTCAACTTTTTTAGTTAGACGGGTTATTTCCATTGATTCTAGTCTGTCTAATTTTTGTCCTTTCACAGAGAGACTAGAATCAATGGAAATAACCCGTCTAACTAAAAAAGTTGACCCACAATTTGTCATGAATAAACAACTTGAATCATTTGCTAAGTCTCCGCTATTATATCCATTATAATTGTAACAACTGTAACCCATCTTAAATATTAAATAAAATAAATAAATATTCCAGATAGATTTATAAAAAAATAATACCAATAAATTAAAAGTAACTTTTACCCTGTAACTATTAAAATCATGCAACAATACTGATGAATATAATTAAAGTAAAATCATTGTTTACTACCCCTGACATCCCCAAAAATAGTATATAAGCCGTATGTTAACAACAACATGTACTAGTCTGAAGATGGCCGTCATAGGCTGAAACCGGTCCAGTCATAAAATAAAAGTGGAATAAAGTTATATATTTGTTTTATTAAATCATTAATGTAGGGCTTGTTGGCATTTTTAAAATTTTTTATCTCACGGTCGCAATGCCTTCCAATGACTATGGTGCTTAAATTGAAAATGTGGCGAGGAAGAAATAAATGGGACACTTGAAGGAGAAGGTGAAGATGGGGGTTGTCTAAAATAATAGCTATCTTATTCGTACTGATTAAAAATAAACACTGCACAGCCGATAGAGTTTTTTAAATTCTCTGTTGAAAACCCGTTAAGGATAAAAATCTCCTTTTTTAAACTTCTTCGGGTTAGAACCCTGTGGCTCATAAATATGATTTTCTACCACGTGTAGGGCTTGACATAGCATTGAGAATAAAAAAATGTATTTTTATATTTGTTCATTATAATATGTAAACAATTAGCAACACAACATAGGGCCAGTTGCATAAACAACCGTCACAACAGAAATTTAAAAAAAAATCAACGACTAGCGATTTATCTAGCCAGTGATTTTTTTTATTATTAATTATAATTTTGAAACTATTATTTCGTGGCGGAATTCTATTTTAATGTTTTAATAATATCAACATTTTAACTTTATTGTTTTTCATTAAGACCGGACCGGTTTCACCTTGTAACGGGTATCTTTAAACTAGTACAATTTGAAATGAATATACGGTATAAAAACTATTTATGTCCGGAGTATAGGATATTGGCTCTATATAGAATTGAAATTTGTTTTTTTTTGACAAGCATAGCGGTCTTTAACAATTAACCAAACGCTTATAGACTCAAAATCGGCGGTTTGCGAGGGACGTTCGAATGTCAAAATATTCAAAATGGCGCTGATCTTCGATTTGCGACGATGTCAAATGTGAAGGTCGGTCAAACAACATCAACTCTTAAGTGCGATCTCAAGTAATAGTAACATTGTGGATTCGAAATGACGTCTGCAGATTAAATCGAATATTGGAAAATTAAAACCCAGGCTTAGTGTCGTTAACAGTTGAGAAACAGAAGAAACGATACACTAACCACTGGAGATGACCTGAATAATGAAATTCTGAAAACATGATATCTTCCGGGAGAAAGTAAACAATCGAATCATTCCACTCTATGTTGAATTGTCACAAGACGTTGAATTTGTTGACAGACATTTAGAAGCCTTCTGCTTTGTGACATGTCATAAATTCGAAACTACTTTAACGAACGAATAGGTTTTGAGACCGAATATGAAATGATTTTTTGTATTTATTTATTTGATGAACTATAATAAAAGTAGGTTGTGACCTACATTTTGATATTTTGTATAGCCCGGTGGATAAAACGCTCGGTTACCAGACCAGCAAAATGAGTACGATGCTCTAAGCGAGCATTGATTTACTCTCCTTCAGAAACAAATGTGTTTATTGAAAATGTTTGTACTGAAAATCTCAAGATTTTACATTTATTATCGAAATAAAATATATATCAGCCTGAACCGCAAAGCTTTCTTTATATTTACGATTTGATCTTTTAAGTCATGAAAGCTTTTGAAACCATTGTTTAATATTTTATTAGAAAGTTCTTTAACACTCGCAAAGGAATTAAGGGTCGTTTTTTTATTGAAATAAAGTGATAGATTTTTGTCAAATGTAAAGTATGAATAAGTTGGGTTATTACGTGGGTTTTGAAAGGGTACTCAAACCGCCGTGATTTAAACCCCGAGACGAAAAATTCTTAAGAAGCGCGACAAATAATAATTCATGCCTGAAGACGACAGCATTCATATTTTCATTTCACGTGCTAAAAATATTCATATTTCACGGCGACTTTCCGCGCGGAGAAGGTAGGCGACCCGGAAACAACTCTCCGAAAGCACCGACTCCGGGTAACGTAGAACGTAGATAACTCTCGCAACAAGTGGCGTTCGGCAAATACCCGGAAGTTTGCGCATCGCGAAGCGTGGTCACATTCGCATCCGGTATCCGTTTGCAAATAACGCAGTGACGATGGCCCTTTTAAACGATAGATGATGCATATCGACTTTTGTGAAAACTGAAATAGTCGGGCACATTCCAGAAAGACATTTTGTCAAAGGAAACGAAGCTTCGTACACAATGGACTTACCTTGGTATGGCATGAACCTGGCAAATAAAGGATGAAAGTAAACTGAATGCTGTAGAAATGAAATTCCTTACTTATGAATAGTTACTATTATGAATGAAAACTAATTAAAGATCACGCCGTTTCCTCGAAGATATAAAGTAGATAGATCACCACATAACTCTGTCTTGGCACACGTTCTTTGCTACATTCACATTTATACATTGTATCATATACAATCTTCTGTTATTTTTACTTTTGACATGACCCGACTCAAGTTATTAAGTCGCTTGGTCTTGCTACGTATTCTTCGATCGTCCCCGACTTCTACCAATATCTTTCGTGTCATATATTCTACTGGTGATTCTTTCTCCTATCATCCACTTCACATGACTAAACCATCTATGCGACCCTTTTTTTAATTTTGTTCACAACCCTTACATCAACCTTGCTTTCTTCTTGGATCATAATTCCTCTGCTAGTTCCATGCCCCACTGCCATAGTTAGCCACATTAGAGTTGGTATCAGCACTCCGTTGTGGACTACTAACCGCGTTTCTTTTGACAACTTTTTAGTAGCGCCTACTGCGTACAATCCTCCATTAACGGAGTTTCCTATATTCACTCTTCTTACAATGTCCTTACCAGCATTTCCATATTCGTGAACCTATTTCCCAGATACATAAACTTATCCACTTGCTCCAAGTATTCATCGCTCCGTACTACGATATTACATAGCATCTTCGTAGTTTCTCTTTCTAATACCATGACCGACATGGAGTTACTTACATTCATCATCAACTCATTCTGCTACATACTTCGTTCATCCTAGACACGTAATACTGTAGATCTTCCACACTGTTAGAACCACATAGAACTAAGCACCGCATCATCAGAACACAACAAACGACGTACTTTTAGATTGTTCATTTCCAATATATTTATTTATTTTTACTATTCAAAATGAATAAGGTGAAGCGAAAATATTACAAAGCCATTATAAGCACAATTAACAAGATTATTTCGTGCACGTTTGGAAAAAAGGGTTTTTTTTATACGTTGCATTTTTAAACTGTATATGTTTTTACGTCGTAAACCGTGAGAGATAAAGAAACAAGACAAGTCGTCACATAATATCGTACCACTTTTAGGTATGCAAGAATTTTTTACGTCTCCCACGTCTCCGGAGACTCCGCCCACTACGTTTTGTAATGAGACATAACTCAAAGGTTTTTGAGGTTATATCATATATTTTATTGTTAACAATACTGTGAAAAACTGGTTATATAAATAAACAAAACGTTATGTTACATGTGCTATAAATGGATTTAAAAAGGTGTGTCAATGAAAACCCTAGCCACACTCAAGTCATGAAAAAATCAACAAACCAAAACACTATTTCGCAAAGCTATCCCTCTTGGATATTATTGCTCTGAAGGTTTTCCTAACCAATAATAACGCAAAGGGACAGTATTGCATTGTCTTAAAAACACATTGCTAATTCACATATTTTAAATCAGAAATATAAAATTTTAGGGTGTTTTCCGTAATCCCATATATATCATAATTTACTCGCCATTTCATATTTTTTGTCAAAAGTTCCAATTTTTTTACTATTTGGGTTTGATCTTGTTTCGATATACCTAGATATTTTATTTATTAAACAGAATGGAAATGGAATTTATGGAAATAATTAAATATTTTAAAATTTGATTACCGAATTGATTGATTGATTAGCGAATTTCATGGAATATTTTGTTTGATAACATTATTCACAGGGCACATTAAAAAAACATGCGATAAGTTCGTCGAAATCATAAAATTTTCCAAGAATTTTTAAAAACCTTGCAATGCTTTTAGCGATCAAGAATTTTGTGATAAATTTCATATTAGGATGTAGATTAAAAAAAAACACGACTAACCGCAGTGCTTTATTTTTTATTACTGGTACCTATATAAAGCCGTTACTTCCAGCCAGAGAACAACGTAGATAAAGGTTTATTTTTGATTTGACTGACAGTTACTACCCGGCTTAACATGAGTTTAAACACTCTTTTTTATTTAGCACTTGAAAACTATGGAACAAAAGACCTAACTTCTTGTCTTAGTTATTGACAGGAAACTTGATACTTTATCTACGAAAGATTTACCGTTGTCAACTGAAATTAAGTTTCGCGATGCCAGAGCTCACAATTCAAAAAATTTACTGCTACAGAAGCTAATTAACCTACACATTTTCAACACTATAAAAGATGTCCAAAACAAATATTGATTTAACTTGCACCCGTAGTCATTTCAATAGTTTTGTTGTATTGAAATTTTAACACTTATCCATTAGTAGCTACCCGTAGAAACAACACGTTAATTTTGTGTAAGTTACAAATATGCAGAAACAAGTATTAAATATTGCGAAATTTCTAGTCGACAAGTGCAACACATTGTCTACTCATTTAGTGCGTTTTGTCGGTCGAGTATCGAGCTTAATGAAAAATTCGAAGAGATTCTCGACCAAATTGTGGCAGTGAGTGAAAGTTTCAAAAGTCCAGGAACATCGACTCATCATCGCTCCCAACAATTATAAATTCCGAGAAGGATCTTGCAGTGAATTGACGTAAAATATCTGATTCTGGTGCTAACAAAATGCAAATTAAATTAATTATTTCAGTTGAGTCCGGAACCCTTATTGCAACATATTTTAGAAAAGGTCAGTTAAAACTCAGTCAATATAACTAATCGATAAGACAGTTCACAACTACTAATATTATCGGATTCAACAGCATTTGGCAAACTAAGGAAAGATTGGTTCATTTCGGAGAAGTAAAAATATGATGATTTAATGTTCTAAATTTAAATCTTGCATATCAAATCATCCGCCTTGTGTAGATTGTAAATTTATTAAAAATCCGGAAAAATGTGTTTTCTTTAAAACAACATTGAGAAACAAAAAAATGTTTCCTCTGTTAATTTAATAAAATAATGAAAATAATTGGTGTACTCGGTCACAATCAACATCAAACTCAGGGTGGTTTTTTTGACAGTGGAAAGTTTGAGCGTAAAATAGAAGACAGAATGAATGTGTTTCTGACATTTATATTTCCTCGCGAGACCCTTTGAACTTTCACTAAAAGTTACAAAACAGAATTATCTTTCTGTAAAATAAATAATAAGTTTATTTGCCTTGGAAATTAACATTAATCTTTTGTGTAATTGGTACTTTCTGTCAGAGTTCAAGAAAGCAATTGTTTTGAAATAATGACACACCAAGAGCTCGGCAAACGATATTCGCCTTATACAGTTAAAAAGTAATATTTTGAATTAACATTTTCATATTCAAAACAATAGGGTTAAATCCATTTTTAAGCATTTATGAAATACTTAAATCTCCGCAGAAATGTTTACGGCTAGATTTTAAAATGATAATTTGATAGAATCTTACCATCATGTTTTTCATCCAGTTCCTACCTTTCCCGCCGTTTCGCTATTCAAGTTCCTTATTCAACTACACTTTGTTGGAAAACAATTGACAATTGAAACAGAATAAGAGTTATGTGAAAAAACTTGTTTGTTCGTTGGTGTCTCGCTTGGTCGTCGTTTAGTTGTTGTTCTTCAAGTAAAATTAAATTAGCTTTTGTGATCCGTTGTGTGTAAGAAGAATCAAGAACTCCTACTTAAACTACATCGGTGAGTGAATGGTTTCCCATTTTCCTTTTTATCCAATTAATATATCCATATTCACAATTAGACACTTCCATCAAGTAGTATAGATTATGGTTTTACAGTCCACTATTTTCCAAACTCATCTGAAGTCAAAAACATATTCGATGTTTTATCGGAGCTTCGGATTCAACATTTACATTATAAAACCTAAATAAAACCAGGCAAGCACCTAAAATACTTCTCATAATCACAATGCACTTTGGGAAATTATAATCTCGATCTTTTTCTTATTAAAAGAGTTAAAAAGTTACGAGTTGACGGAAAAACAACATTTAACATGTAATAATATAGTAAGCAGTATATCTTTCCATTTAAATTGTTTTAAAACATGTTTAAAAGTGTATTTCGGTCCCTTTCAGAAAGCTTTTATTTTAAAGCAGAGTTATATTCCAATTATCATAAAGCTCTAAGAAGTACCACATTGAAATATTAAAAGCAACAAATTTTCATTTCGAAAAGGAGTGGAAAACTCCAGTTCAAGATAAAAGAGGTCACCCGGAGCTTTTATTAATTAAAGGGTACTACCGACTTATAGTATTTTTTAATGTCTCTTAATACGGAGTAGGTTTATTGTTTTCCCCGGTAGGCACGTCTTCGCTGGAACCCGAACTTTTAATTAAATTTTAATGAGATGCTCGTAGTGTAAATACTTTATGTATTTGTGTAATTCGTAAATGTTCTAAGAAAAAATGAAGCGTCTGACCCAGTTCGCCGACTATATTGGTTACACAGGGTTTTTTCAATTGAAATAAATGAAATCAGTGCAAAGAAACCTGCCAACAGAGGCAACAAAATTACTAGTAAACTCGTACGTCGTTTCGCGTTTAGATTACTGCAACGGAATATATGCAAGCCTTCTAAAATTAACAAAGTACAACTAGTTTTCAACGCCGCAGCAAGACTCATCACTGGCGTGTCAAAATATTCCCGTATTTCAGAGCACTTCAAAAATGTTCACTGGCTTAAATGTCCCGAAAGAATCCAGTTCAAACTTTTCTGGATGGTATTATAAATCAATTAACGTTATGGCTCCATTTATTTATCGAAACTGTTAGATCGAACTGTTACCCTTAGATCGGCATTCATCGGATATCGGAAGGATCACACTAAGGGTGAATTTTGTCACGACAACAGTTTCGTCAGTGTCACTGTCTTCCAATCGAGCACGCACACGGTGAGTGACTGTCACCCCTCACCCTTTCATTCCGGCAATGGATTTCGAAAAGGCGGATGAGTCACCGAATGAAATTTTGTCAATTTTGTCCCGTCCATAAAAAGTACTCTCTACAGACACGGTGACAGTTTCGTCACTCAAAAGTCGCCGGCCAGTGGAACTAAAAAGTCAGCCTAAATTTCACGTAGCCTCGTGCGCGGACCTCTATACATTCCAATAGATTTGGAGATGGTGACGAAATTGTTGCCGTGAGAAAAGTCACCCGTGCGCGCCTGGCCTAAGTTCGGACGCGTGCCTTTAGGGTGTCAAGTTTTAAAGCTTAATGAAAATAGACTACCGCATGATCTGAGAATAATAAATACTCGACAGAGCTTAAAGCTAAACTTAAAACTCATGTTTTCAAAAAATCACATACATAAATAACAGAATAGCCCTCATTTACAAAGCTAGCTAACCCGTTAGCATCTAAACTCATCAGAATAATAAAATCTTTTCAATCTACTGCTAAACGAAAAGTTCGTCAATTTTTCACAGCCCGCGTTAAATGTAAATAACTAATACGTATATATCAATAAGGTAATTTTAGCTCTAGCTTTAGGTATTAACATAATTTTTTGGTAAATTTAGCCATAGCTTTTAAGTTTTGTAAAGCGCCTTTGAGGTGATATTTCACAAAAATGGCTCCTAATAAATTAGCCAAGAACATGCTTTTATTATCGATATTAATGTCAGCCCTGAAGTAGGCGGTACTAGAAATCTCCACAGACCTGAATTTTCGCGATCGCGGTTAGCTGAATTTCTATATTTTTTAATCGAATTTTCCAATTTTTTTGTTGTTGTTTTTTTACTATAAGGAAAACATATTACCGATTTTTTGGGGTGGTATACAATTTTGTAGATTTGAGAGGCCGTCAATGGATTATTTTTGAATGCAATTAATAATTGCAAATAAATTTTAATTCAGTATTTGTGTCGAACCTTAAACAAACCAAGATTTGAGTAACTTGCAGACCGATACGTTATCAACTGGGTATGGTCTAAATTATAAAGCTTAAGAGATTAATACTATCTTTGTAAAGGAAGGGGGAGGTAAATTTACCCGAGACATTCCAAGTTATTGTCAAAATATGTTGAAACTGCTGACAAACGTTTAGAGACAAATTGGATGCATTGTGCTAATGTCTTTTCTGAGATGTTCTGTTTTAACAGAGAGTCAATGGATCCTTAACAGAGAAAATGTAACAACGGTTCTAATTTTGAATTTGAAATTCAAATATTTAGATCAATGTTCTTAACAATTTGTTCATATGTACAATTATATACGTGTTTTGCCGAATATAACATAATTAACTTCGAACGGAAAGATAAAAACCTATAATTACAATTTTTTTTTTTAATATTCTTCATATGTGGGATGGTTTCATGGAATCGTAAGTCATTACCTTATTTTTTAATAACACATGTGAACACGTTGCTTGTTCAAAGCTTTACAATATTTGATATCGCAAACAAACATCAGTCGATTTGATAAATAGTAATTTGTAATTTTACGAATGGAAGAAACACATTATTGCGATAGGGCAAAGAGATATATCTTTGATTAGTATGGTTAATAATTAAGGCAGTATCTTTTTTAATCTGCTATCGTTTTCCTATTTACTACGTGAAAAGCATTCAATCGTCAAGGCTCCTTTTTAGTTCAGCAATCTCATTTGGCAAAATTGTATCGTGCTGTAGTCTATTGTTCTCGCGGTCTTATTACGTACGCTTTATTCTAGTTTCTGTGTTGATAATCATTCTTCTGGAGACACACTAGACGAAAATAGGCGTAGAACGTAGACGTAGACGCCATGATTCTTTTCCAATCATAATTATTCCAGATCCGACCCACCTTATAGGATATAAGACAATATCAAGTAACAGGCAACCTTTTCATCACAATCTAATCACGACTGTGCTTTGTTTTCTCGACATTGCCATTCTTCTTAACTTGTAGGTGTGTGTATACATGTATTTTCACATTATTTTAATAATACACAATCAGCTAAGAGCTTAAGAGCCATATTGTCTAAGATATCTAAGAGGTTGTAAATCTTATTCTTAACGGACAATCTTCATTAGAGTAAACCCAAAACAATACAACCGAACACGCTTTCATTTTGATTGCACAATAATAATTATAATTTCTCTGTAGTAAATATTTTAGTCACTGGATATTACAATGATTTTAATTGGGGTAGAAGATGTTTAACAGAAAACTAGTGTTGAATAAGTGTTAAATACCAATTTTCCAACAACCTGATGGTGACCAATACTAATTATACCATTTTTAACTTTAAATATGTGTTCGATGTTTTGTGCTTTCTGCCTATCATACGCCCAAGGTTAGGAATATTTCAGGCTATTTTAAAGTGCACAAATGGTGCGTGGAACGATTAGGTATGACCTTTATTGGATTTTATTTACATTCTCCCAAATGAAACATAGAATTTCTAATTTTGTAACTGTTAATTCATGGTGGAATTCCATTTTAATGATTTAATAAAACAAATTTATAACTTTATTCCACTTTTATATTTTTTGACTGGACCGGTTTCAACCTATAACTGTATCACTGTATAACTGTAACCCATCTTAAATGAAATTCATACCAGATAAATATATAAAATAATGAAATAAAAGTAACTTGTGACTAGTAAAATCATGCAGCAATACTGATAAATATAATTAAAGTAAAATTATGGTTTACTACCCCTGACATCGCAAAAATAGTATTTAAGCCAAGAACAACCAGTACTACTCTGAAGATGGCCGTTAAAAGCTGAAACCGGTCCAGTCATAAAATAAAAAAGTGGAATAAAGTTATAAATTTGTTTTATTAAATCATTGAAACAGAGAATCGTAAAACCCTTAGAGTATATAGAGTGGTATCAATCCAAGGCAGTGTAGTCAGTTTTTGATGATTTTTACCTGACTCGGTGGACCTAAGCGTGGCTAAGACCAAGGTTAGGGTATCTATACATCCATTCATATCACATATCGACATAATGTTTTTGTTTATTCGTATAACCACTTTTTCACAGTACTGATATCAACAAAAATATAGCATATAACCTAAAAAACCGTTTAGTTGTGTCAAGTTTAGTGGCATAATAAAAAACGTGGACGGAGTCCTGCGGTGACCCAGGAGCCCAAGATCATTATGACAGTACATAGAAGCGGAGTATTATATTTGTTGTCTCTTTCTCTCTCATGGTGAACGACGTCGAAACCCGGAGAAAATGATTTATCACAAGTTTGTGTCAATTGGGTAAAAATTATTCATACATTGTTTCTCCGAGGTAAAAACCTTAGAAATCTATAAAAAAATACTCTTTGTTTTTTTCCGAATTGGAACATATTTCATTGGAAGAAATTTCCGATTATTTTTAATATGGCGACAAAATCAACCAGATCTACAGGGGGTGACAAATCTGTGTTACTTTGTTAAATGATTACCTACCTTATTTTGATATTTCTGTATGAATCACGGCCTCCATGGTCGAGTGGTAGGACGCTCGACCACGAATCCAAAGGTCACGGGTTCAAACCCGGCGTGCACCAATAACTTTTATTTAATTAATATGTGTCATAACACATTTAATTCATATGAAAATAATAAAAAAGTAAATATGTGGTACGTTCTAGAGTGGTAGATACTCTAAGTATCACCCTGGTGAAAGACCACCATTCAGAATCGAAACGTTTCTTGAAATGGCTTTAGCCGTGTTTGGTGACCAGATCTGAATAGCCAGGCACTTCACAACCTTCCTTTTCCCAATTATTTTCCCCCTCCCCACTACCTTCAGCCTCACAATATACCTTATTTGGGGATGCCACGGTCTCACTGGCTCTAGGCGTTTGGGAGCAGTTGAGACTCTAGTGCGGTATTCATATAAAAATAAAAATAAATGCGAACTATGAATACAAGAAAAAATTCATACAACCTCAAACGGGAGTGCACCATAATAATGCGTACAGAATGGTGTTTGGTCTACCGCGCTATTGCAGCGCTTCAACGATGTTTGAGGGAGGTCACATCTAAAGCTTTTCCTCCCTCATAAGGCACCGGGCCACTGATCTCAAGAAAATACTATGTAGGATCATCAACTCCATGGTCCGAGCATTCTTTATCGCGAGTAGCTCTATCAATAGGGAATGGCAGCGATTGCAAAATACCTTTGACTAACAAATAGTTGGCATGATGTTATTTGACGTAGAAATATTTTATGTTATATTGACATTTAATTTTCCATTTGAATACACTTTTAATATTATTTTGTATGTAATATTATGTATAATACATTATGGGATATATTCGTAAAAAGTATTTTACTTTGCCTTGCCATATTTATAAATAAAACAGATACACTTTGTTAGTAATCACTTTTATTATTCAATATTATAACACAAATATGAACACCTAGGATGCTTAAAAAACAATAATTTTTCAGAGTTCGCCAATCACCTCATTGCTACTGATCATACTTTTAATAGGAATACAGGGGTCAAAATTCTTCACCGTTGTAATAAAGGGAAAAAATTAGATAACTAAGAAGCATTAGAAAATCATTCAATAGTAAATGTAGTTTTTTGAAAAATCAAATTATTTTATCTTATAGTCCTATCCTAGATATATTTCCAATAAGCCGCTCTGTTATTCCCATAATCCCCTCAATTAACCCTTCTTCTTCCCATTCCAACTCCTAAATATGTATATATATCTCAGTATTTTGTATTTTAGGATAATTTTAATATTGTCCTGATAATGATAATCATAATAATTGGCTGATTTATATAGCGCCATTTTCGTGACAGAGATTTCACCTCAAGGGCGCTTTACATCATAATTCACATAATATTACAACTAAGACTTAATATTAACTTATGCTTAATTCTTATTACTAGTGACTTACAACTAACATATTAAAATTAGCACATATTTATAATGGTTGTTGCCCGTGCTGTCGGACTTACGAGGGTAGAAAAAAAAGTGGAGTAAGTAATATTTAACTATATATATAAACTATGTATAGCACTCGGACTTAGTGATCAAAACTCTAGTTAAGGAAATTGACGTTATTGTGGGTATGATAATTTAAAAAGATGAGTCTTTAGTTTTGCTCTGAACTCATAACTTCACTCTAATAATGGAAGGGTGCTTCCAAAACCGGTCGAAATAATATTGAATAATAAAAGTGGTTTTAAACAAAGTTTATCTGTTTTATGTATTTGCTTTATAGGATGTTTGGTATTGTACTGATCTCCCCACATTCCGGAATAAATAATAAATAGAAAATGTTGAATTGTTTAATGTCCGATCAAATCGCTCTCACTGTGCATCTTGTCTGAATATTTCTAGGACATAACATTTTATAGCCTTTGAACAATTTTATAAATTGAAATTTTTCATGACTTCCGATGAGTCTCTTTGATGGTGCCGTTACACTTCCGACATTCCACTTTCCTTTGCTCTTAAATTTTCTTCTATCGCAGTATCTTTTTTTAATATCGTTTAACCTCTTCCAGTTAACTTGGCTTTGCATAAAACAAGAGTATTCCTGAGAGTGTATCGTTAGTTAAGGTAGTATAAGTCATATCGAGGTAGGTACCTAAGTAGTAAAGATTGGTCAGCGGTAGATTGACCTTAGTCTCTATAGGTGGCACTACTTCTGTACGATAGAGTTTTACTTCAATGAATGGTTTGTTAGTTAGGTTAGGTTAGGTTAGTAGGTATGTAAAGTAAATAGTGACGTTTGCTGGCGCTACGTCACATAATCGCTACATTGGCATTAGTAATAAAAATTATGATAAATCAACCAGCTCAATCATAATGGCGGCCTCCATGGTCGAGTAGTAAGACGCTCGACTACGAATCCAAAGGTCGCGGTTTTAAACCCCACGTGTGCAAATAACTTTTATTTAATGAATATGTGTCATAACATATTTAATTCTTAAAATAAGTATATTTGTGACACGTTCCAGAGTGAGAGATACTCTAAGGCCCTGGTGAAAGACCACCATTCAGAATCGAAAAGTTGCTTGATTGAAATGGCTTTGGCCGTTTATGATTAGATGTAAATATCTAGGTACTTCCCAATCTTAATCTTCCCCATCTCTTTACCCCTCCCCACCACCTTCAGCCTCCTAACATACCCCGATTGGGGATGCCAAAGTCCCACTGACTCTAAACGGTTGGGAGCAGTTGGGGACTCTTGTGCGGTAATCACTATGAAAAATAAAATAAAAACAATGATAAAAAAAAAGAACAAGAAATATTTAGAAACGTAGGATTTCATATACTAGCAGGACGAGTTTTTAACGATTGCTAATAAAATATTAATTGCAGATATTCACCGCTAGACGATCGGTGGAATATTCTATAAACTGCAGTTTTATGCATAATGGGCGAAGGCGCAATTGGTTTCACTAGGTTCGAAGTGCATCGTTAAAATTTCCAGGAAGACATTAAAAGTCTGGAGTTTTCATATTTACTTTTTGAATGTTCACTTATAAATTGGTTGGAAATTGTAAACTATCGAAGATACATAAATCATGGTTATATTATCCTAGATATATTCTACGCGGCTTGGTTGATCTAATTGTTATTTGAAAAATATAGCATTTGTGATGATATTTTTTACCACATATCATCGCTGGATAGGCAAAGGGGCTTGAGCGACACTTTAATAAAAAAATACTTAAATGTGCAGTATTGATCAGTTTATTTTCTACATCAAATGCTCTGACTCTCGTTTCTGATTCTAAAGACTAACACATATTTACCATTTGGAAGAAGGTTCGGTTCAAGCGACCAAAGCTTGGGACTTTTTAAAAACTTTTAATCGCTTCAGATAACTCAGTGAAAGCATTGGGTTATCTGAAATAACTTTTTTTTCAAAATCCAACTAGGTACTGAAGACTTATAAATTTAATTGTTAAACAACAAAAAAACTTTAAAGTTCTCCGGTGAAAACTTCCCGAAATGGTTTTAAAGTTTAGTTTTGTACCGGTAACTTTTTTAGTTTTGACTGGTTTTTTTATGCCTACCCCGCCGTAATCCTAAAAATAATATATATAATATTAATTTAAATTTTTAAAAAAACAGTTTTTTCAAAAACACGTGCGTAATTTTTTTAATCGCACTGTTTCTCGCCGCGAGGGCCCCAAACTGACCTCCCTACTATAATCATGTTTAAAGTTATTAACTATTTATGCTTTAAACACTGCCAACTTTAAAGTAGATAAATTGTTTATTGTTACTTAAGACTACACAAAATACTATTGTTTGACAAAAGCTGTGAGCTGTTGCGTGTTTCTAATTCGTTTTAAGAAACGGTTTTATTTAGTATCTTTGTAGTGTCTAAGGCAGTTTTTCTTAATTTTCGGTTTAAACACATCCAATAGCATTCAGTGACATTCCCTAATTAAAATCATTTGAATTTTTATTTATTTCCAACTGCTCTAAAAGATTTAATTTTCGGCCTTTGAACTAAATGCAGAGGAGTTATCTTGTTATTATTTTTAAGCGAATGATTTTCAAAATTATAACAAAAAGCTTAGGAATTTTTATTTTTGAAATGTAATTTATGTAACTTATTTTTATTTTGATCACATCTGCCCAGTACAATAAACGGTTTGTCTTAAACTAAGACATAAAATCAAATAATGTGGTGCACACAGAGGCATCTATTTAACGATGTATTACTGAAAGATTTGATAAATGATGACCCCACAGCAAGAACTTGTTAACTAACATTTAACGATTTACGAGTATTATAACGATAAATAACAAATTTCCTCCAAGTCGGGCGAGATAACATAAAAGGGGGTCGAGTAAAAAGTGCTGATAACGATTATGTTGGTGATTATGTCCCGCTTCACTGCTTCCTATCACATCTCGGACAGTTTGTCATCAAACATCTAACTTCCACTGTTTACAACCGCCAATGTCAAAATGTTGTCATTAAACTTGCCACTTAGGTTAACCCTTTGCACTGTGCTGGCAAGAAAACTTGACGGGTTAATCGGAAAACTTATTGAGCAGCCAGTTTTAACCCTCTTTCGCTTTATGTAAATAATGAAAACGACTTAATTTAGGGATTCTGTATTTTGTGATGACTTGATAGCAGTAGACTTATTCAGATTCCTGGCAGTAAGTTATGATAAGAGCCTCTTATAAATTGTGTCCAGATTTGCCGATGTTTGGCTGGGCCTAGCGTTCGTTCAAAGCTGGGGAATTTATTTAAAACATCAGCTCATCTGGAACGTAGGGAACTCCGTCAATGGAAGACTGAACGCTGTTGGTGCAATTAAATAAAAAAAATGACCAAAGAAGCGAAGCTAGCAACCCAAAATGGAGTGCTTATACCAACCCCGATGTATGGCAGTGAGGCATGAAACTGGAAGAGGAAGGATTAAATTTTAAGTAATCAGAACAGCCAGGTTCTTCCTACCTCGGCTCTCAATATTCACTAATTGTGGCTGGCGTAGTTCCACCGATATTGACCACCCCCATGGCCGAGAAATTAAGGTCCTCAACTACAAATTTGGAGGTCGCGAGTTTAAGGCCCAGCGTGCCCAAATAAACTTTATTTTATAAATAAGTTTTTTTAACATTTTCTTTAAATAAAATAATACATAGTATATTTGCGGCACGTTCCAGAGTGGTAGATACTTTAAATATCACCCCGAAGAAATACCACCATTCAGAATCTAAACGTTGCTTTAAATGGCAAAACTCGTGTTTAGTGACCAGATCTGAATAGCTAGTTACATCCCAACCTTCTTCTTCCACACCTCTTCCCCCTCTCCGTCGGTCTATCTTTTTCTTCGGTGTTCGGACACGTGCATTTTTTAATAAATATTTCACGTTTGAAATATGAACTCTCTAAGAACATTGTTACAAAAATTTTGGCAATTATCTTCTTGCAAGATTGAAAATCTTGATTGGATTAGAAGACTAAGCTAACAAAATTTCTTACGATCTTCACGCTCGGGTAAGGCTATCCAAGGCATGTAGCACGGCTAAGAAAAACCGTTGAAATTCATACCTCATCGGATGGAGACCTTGCTTGTGAATTGTAAACAAACATAAAATAAAACAGAGAAGAAGATTTTTTTGCAGTATGTAACCTCGGAAGGTTAAAATACAAGGGCAATTTATTGAATAGCCTCCTTAAAACCAGGCATGGGATTAACTATAAAACTTCTAACGAGAAACGAACTGCTTTCTGCGAAATTTCATAGCGTGACGTCTCACTACGAAAGCTATTTATTATGGTAATAATAATGGAATTTGACGTGACAAACATCAAAAACGCTTAAAGTACCCGAGCAAAGTTTACATCGAAATTCTTATACAAGAGAAGGCACTCTACATTCTAGCAGGAACACTAATTTGGTTTACTTACCACGGCTCGCATTAATAACTTTTCATTTAATCACATTTCAATTACGAATCTTGAGTTGTCGGGATTTATTATTAGCGTTTGACTTGACATTTGTATTCCGCGGAGTAAATTGGTGATACGAGTATATTTTTATATTCATCACTGTAAAACCACGATCGAGCTTGGGAAACCCGAAGGTGTAAACAACATTAGTAAAAAATAGTTTTAAACATGCATTATGCTCTTTAAAAAATCAGTCAATATTTATATCATTTTGATGAGCCGTCTTCGTTTCAATACCATCTCGATCTCGATTCACTGAGTATAACATGCCACGATGCTGCATTAATTATTTAAAATGAGGAAGGTTTTTTTTCCGAGCTGTGTAATAAAACACCGTAAGTTTGTTTCTACAATTTCTTCTCATTGTACATCGGTGATTCCCAAAGTGTCTATATCGCCATCTGGGAGTAATCGTGAGGTCCAAGGGGTGGTAGTGATCTGGAGTTAAGTGGCTGCGAGGGCAGTAAGAAGACATTTAATTAAAGTCGACTAAAATATTTATAGCATATACTCAGTCTCGTGCAATATAGTAAGAATTATTCCCATAAACGGGTTAGTAGCTGAGTGATCTAAAGCCTCAGGTTGCCAGGCGTCACGGATTCAATCATCTACTGGTTAAGTCCTCCGTAGTTGCATAAGCAAAAAAAAAACGCTTATTATGATGGATGTAGGAGGGATTCAAATATTCTCAGGTCATTCGTAACCAGGGAATATATGTCCTCTTCTAAAAAACATTCATACATGTTTCGACATGCTTTACTTTCTTTACATGCTTTACTTTGGATACGAAGCTGCAATGAAACACCGAATGTGTTTCCAGCTTCAGGTGAATTCGGAACATAGTGGACTGTAAACAATAAACTATACTGTTTGATGGAAGTGTCAAATTACTGTTTGATTTATAGCTTGTGGAAAGATTATGGAATGAAGAAAAATGGGAAACCATTCACTCACCAATGTAGTTGAGGTTGAAAAGTCCTGAATTCTTCTTACGAAATTGTATCGCAACGAAACGGATCACAAAAACACCACGCTTAATTTAGTCTTCTTATTCATAAAACACGTGAATGAGCCACACGTTGTTTTCACACCAAAATTCCTCTGTTCGATATTCAATTGTTTCGAACACGATGTTGTTGAACACCGAATTTGATATAGCGAAATGGTTGGATAGGTAAGAAACTTCGATAGGCAGGTAAGATATAAACAAATATTTTCGATTCATGTTGAATTTTACAAGTACAGCACGCAGTAGCACGAGCATGAACTATAAAAGTATTTTTAATTATGTTATTCGTGGAAAAGAATTTTTTTTTGGGGGTAAAAAATATTTAAAGAGAGGGGTGCGATGAAAGAAGAACGTTTTGAGAATCACTCTTGGACGTATCTAGGTTTTACTTTGCTTCATCCATGTTGTATAATGAAACTCCAATCTCAATTGATTGCGTATTCTTCGAAGCCGAAGCCTGCGTTATACCCGGGGAGCAGAAGTTGCTAAGGGAGCGGGTTGGGATATTAAAAATAACATTTACTACAGTCCAAGAGACGAGCCTTTTACGACGCTGTATAAAAGGTTTACGGGCATCCTCAAAGGCTTTGCACCTGCTTACTAAAACGGATATCTGATACATTTAAATTTAATATACATTTTCAATATTCAGGGCATGTATGCTATGAAATATTTCACAAGGGCACTTATTTCTTGGAAACGTTGTAGAAGGCTAGAAAATAATATCAAAATTACAGAAATATCAAAAAATTTGTTATTAAATTTTTTTATGTTTGTTCAGATATTTAGGCATTATTGCTCCAAAAACTTGTAAATATATTTAAAAAAACGATTTGGGAGATAGTAGTATAGCTGCAGGAGTGGGAGAGGAAAAGATACTGGCAAAAAATAGGTAGCGAAGTAACTTGGGTGTGTATATCTGCGAGATTAAAACACTCAGATTATAAATGGTGGTTTCTTGCTAGGGTGATACTAGTAGTATTTTCTACCCTGAATTTAACTAAAAATATTTTTACCTTAGTTTACATAAGAAGCAACGATTCTAGTTAAGAGGTAAATTTTTATACCGCGTTATGGAGCTCTTTACGTAAATTCTAAAATTTACTTCTCCATCGAATGAATGGAGAGAGAATGACTAAGAAAGAAAACTGTTGGAGTGATATCCACATTCTATACTTTAAGGTACATATCTCAATCAATAGATATCTCGTAAAATACTCCTACACTACCCAGAAATGTCCAAAGTCCACAAACCTATTTGTTTTGTGAATGTATTTTATGAACATCCCACACACAAAAACTAATTAAACACAACATTCATTTTTCCGAAGAACTTGCTCAAAATACAAAACCACATTTTCAGAAGCTGATATTTTCCATTTATCCACAGGTCAGTTTAATAAATGCATACGGGACATAATCAAATAACAAGGTTAATTATTAACTCCCTTCCACTGCTGTGCGTTACAGATCTAAGATATGTAAATTATTTGTCTCTATATTTATAAACAGTATATTGTGTTTCTTTCTTTAAATTTCTATTGGTTTACATCAATCATCTTGGGTTGCATTCTATATTGTATTATCTATTACATAGTTTTATTCAACTTATCATTTGTATGATATATACTTTTAATTTGTTTTACTTAACGTGTTCTAAAAACTAATGAACCGATATTTATTTTTATTGTATTCTTTTTTAATTTTTCTGCAAAAAAAAAAAAAATATTTATAAATATAAATTTCTAATAGCTTTTATCGTTTATAGCGGAAAATTCACTGCTTAATCCATCAATGTAATTACTCAATACATGAATATGTATATAAATCTGTATGTTTTTCCCAAATAAATAAAATAAAAAATAAAATGAATGGAATGAGTCAAAAAAACAAGTTTTAAGTTAAGTATGCAGAATTGTTCTATAGATACACACCTAGCAAGAAAAAATGAGATTAGTCAGAAAATAAAATAATGTGCTATTATATTTTGAAAAATGAGATTTGACATATGACATGATGACACACAAAAAACAAAACTCCTACATTTTGTTTTGGCTTTCTTAAGCATCTGCATTTATTGACTCATTCCGTTCTCCCTTGCGCACACATAATTGCTTTATAGCTAATACGATAAATCTCACTATTGTTTTTTTTTATTAAAGTAAATTATTCTAAGTTTCTTTCTGACACATTACTCAAGATGATTCCAAGTAAATTGTATCCTCAGAGCAATAATATACAAGAGAGAGCGCTGCTGTAGACAGTTTTTATGAGGTTTGCCAGACTCGGCTAGACCTATGCGTGGTTAAGACTAGGGCTAGGGTATTTATACATTCATTCATTATGCATAATGTTTTTGTTTATTCGTACAACCACTTTTTCACATTATTGTTATAAACAGAAATGAAGCATGTAGCCTAATAAACCGTTGAGTTATGTTCATTTATTTCGCGTATCAAAACGTGTGGGCGGAGTCAACAGAGAAGTGGGACACGAAGAACATTCTAACCATACTTTAAAGCGGTGCGATAATTTGGGAGATTTTGTTGTCTCTTTCTTTCTCGTGGTGTACGACGTAAAAACCCGGAGAAAGTGATTTATCCCAAATGACTGGGTAAAAATAATAAGCTTTCTCTCCATATATTGTTGCTTACGAAGGATTAGAAAGTGGCGATATAATCAAAGTGTATCAATTTATGTGGTGACAACAAGTCAGTTATTTGGTGGTAACAAGAACATTTCGCTAGGACGACAATTTACTAATCTCCTTTGAATTTGAGTATAGTAATGAAGTATTTTCTATCATTTAACTATCGTTGGTTTCTTATTCCGAACCAAGGTTGTGTTACTATATTGTATTGATTTGTTTCATAATTTTGCCCATGTCTATGTATTCTTCTTGTAATCTTCATTTACAAAAACACCCTTCCAAAGTCCAGAAAATATAGTTTTCCTAGTTCATACAAATGTTTATTATCCTGGTCGTATAAAACACTCCTTGAAATACTGATGCGAAAAATATGTTCACCCCGAGGATACCGATACATAACTCCCTGCCTTTTTCATCCTCGGTCACCTCCCCGGCATATGTATTGCTTCATTAGGAGGCAGCGCCGCCCGAAGAAATTTCAGGAAAACCGGCTGAAGTCATTTTCAGGAAAAGTTATCCCGCACCTGATTGGATTAGAAATGCTATGGCGGCGCTTCGGATACAAGATGAAATTTGAATTATCTGGAAAGGTGAGATGAGCCCATGAGATTATGGGATTAAACGAAGTATCATGGATTTAGGTTATGAAGTTATTACGAATGAAATATCATAATATTACGAATAACACGGGTATAAATTATGCAGTGTTTGAAATTACAATCTTGTATACTTACCAAGTTTTTGTATACTAATGTTTCGTAACACGTGTGTCAGTTGTTCATAGAAAAAAAGAGCTCAAGTCTAATTCATTGTGATGATAATTTTATTTAATATAACTTTAATAAGAAAAAAAAAACTGTTTTATTTTTAATGTTTTATTTGTATTGTTTCGTGTACATGCGTATATAAACCAAATGACCTCAATTTGTCTCGTTTCCTGATTAAAACAAATAAAAATCATGTACCTATGAAATATTCATTTGACATGAAAAGTTTTATCGGTTTTCTCGTTTGTTTGTAGAACTCTTTTGACATTTTAAATGCAGAATTGCAAAAAAATGGTAGAACTCCGAAATATCATTACTTTTCATATTTTTACATACTCGTACATCACTTCAAAGGACTGAAAGCCTGTCACGTAAAATTAAAAAAAAAAATAAAGCAGAACTTCAAGTGTAAATAAAAACAATAAAAAAAAATACTTTTCATTGGGCAATCATTTTCTGAGAAGGGAGTGAGTCAGTTTCAGTTGCTCGGAGCGTTCGATTGCTAGCCAGGTACCTCACCCACCTGCCCATCGGCCACATCTTATAATATATTGTTTCACAAGATGCGACTCCTAAATTAGATACAGGTAGACTGCTGTTGGAGTAAAATAAACCGTGAGTGTTCCAGCGAAAACTTTAGCAAATGAGGAAAGCCATCCAATTATAAATAAATCCCAAGAAATTAATTGTAAGTGTCTCTGGAAACTTTTAATTGAAGTTGTTGGGGTCCGCACACTTGTGACTAAGTGGCGGCTAATTGGCAATGGTCCCTTACCTCCACTTCAAAAATAAAATTTTCCGGTTCCTGAAGAAAAAAAAAGGAAATTCCTGACGCAAATGAATTAATAATAAGTTATAATGGAAATTTTGAAGCGTGCCCAGCGATGCCATTCTTATACGATCGGAAACTTGTGGCCTACATCTTTGTTGGATTTGATAATACCATTTTTAATACAAAAAAGTTTTAATTTGATTGTGTCAGAGTAAAGAATTACTTTGAGAGTTTTTTTAGATGGTTCATTTATATTTTCTACAACGGTATACGCAAAAAAAACATAAACCGATGTAGCATAACATTTATTCAAATATATTTGTATTACCTTACTCATCAAATATTATAACAACTGGTTTAAGGTAACTTTGTTTTGAAAGCACTATTCACAAAGTTTTCAGAATTCAACCCAAACTTTAACAGATCTATATTCAACTGTTTTCAACAGAGAATATTATATAGTCCTAGTGAAGTTTGAGCTTAAGCCATACTTGGTTTCAATGTTAAGAATTTTCAAAGTTGAAAAGATTTTCATTCAAATTTTTCTTGTTATTTGTTGTAAAAATTAACAAATTCCTTGCATATTTTCAAATAAGAACGGAAAAAAATAATATAAATTCTTTTTAAAACGAGTTATCTTTTTACATAAGACTTAAGTTAAAAACTTCAATAAAGCTCCACGAGATATTCATTAAAAGTTTCACTTCGCATAAACTCTAGCAAAGGCCTAGTCCACTTCAGTCAACATCCCTAGAACTACACTCCATCACATATTCCACACGTATAATATAATGTATTCGGGCGGTCATATTTAAGAGTAGCTGTTCAGAGCTTTGAGTTATTAACTGTAACGTAAGTTTAACTGATTGGAACACTTTAACCGCAGAAATGTTCAGTTCGCGGTTAGCTAACCGACAGATGTAACGAAGACTGATTGCAACTGTTGCCATTATGTTTTTGCTTTAAAAGTTTACTTTTAGCGTTGTTTGTTTGATGTTCCGTTTTGAGTTACAGAATATTCAGCATTTCTTACTAATTATATCGATTTTGATTAAGATGAGAATTTATTTGACAGTTCGCGGTTTGAGTTAATAAATTTGGATAGATGAATTTTCGAGAAAATCAAGATGATAACAATTTTCTAGAAAATCGAAGAGACATGTGTGCAGAAATAACTTTTATGATTAAATAGAATATATCGTCGCCGGAAAGGTAAAATGGTTGAAGCGCCATTTTGAGAAGTTTACACTAGAACACTTTAAAGTACTTGGTTGTATGTTGGAAAAAAGTTAACCCAAGGCTCTCACTGAGTTACCTAAAGCGAAATAAAGCTAAAAAACGTCCTAAGCTTGTGTCGCTGGAGTCAAGCCTTCTCCCAAATGGTAATTATATTTTAGATGGCTGAAGGGCCACAAAAAGTCATAGCATTCGATGAAGAAAAAACTGACAAAACCACATATTTAACTCATTTTTGACCAATGTGTTGCTTAAGACCTTTTGCCTTCCGAGCGAGGATATTAAATATTTACAATTAATACATTAAGACTTAATGGATATCAACTTCTCAACGAAGCTTTTTAAAAACTGCTTTTTAAACATCACGGTTCTTTTATTTTCTATGCCATGAATGAAAAATGAGAATCGTGCAATATGCTAAAAATCCATAAGTTCAACATAATATAAGACGCTCGTAAAATATATTTAAGGTAGTAATTTAATTCTATACCAAATAAGAATGTCACGATGACAAAGGAATTTGAAAGAAAACTTCACTATAACATTGAGATACACAGTTGTGTGCCGGATCATGCAACTATATAATGAGCTCTCCGTAAAAAATAATCAAACTAAATAATGTTTAGATAGTTTGAAAGCAACAATTATTTATTAATTTATATACATACAAGTTTGCGTATTTGACACCACACATATGTGATCCCCGTATGATATGTACAAATATTTTAACACAAAAATATTTCGTGGAATTCAAGCAGAGGGTTCTCTCCCAGTATTGTGAAATCACATAATAAATAATGCGATTTCCCGGAAATTTTTCGTGTTAGCTATCGACTTTCCAAATTTCCCGAAATAAAATCCTTCGCGAAGGGAACCTCCCGAAAATAATCCAAAAGAGTGTAAAAAATGGAGAAGACGAAATCATTTTGTTTGCACATGAAACCTAACTAACTAACCATCACGCCGTTTCCGTAGAAAGACACATCTTCCTTGTTTAATTCTCATTCATAAATCGTCTCATACATACTCTTCTGTTATTCTGACTCATCACACAGCTCGACTCAATTATTTCTTTTCCTCAGGCGTCCTCGACTTCTTCTTCCATTCACTTTCGCGTCATATATTCTTTTCACATTATTTTCTTCGTTCGTTTGCTCTACATGCCCGAACTATGTAAGCATTCTTTTCTTGGTCCTATTCATTACGCTTACATCATTGCATTTTTTCCAGATATCCATATTTTTTTGACGTTTTTTTTTATTTATAGTTTTTGTGTTCAATTTGTGGAACTCTATTTTTTTTATAATTCAATTGAATTAAATGTAATATTATTATTATCGAGTTCTACTATTTTAAGTTTTTTGTTTTTAGTGACAGCTGATTCGGCGTTTAAAACGATCATACGTGGTTTTACGCATATATGCCTCAGGGATCTCATTTATACAGCATTCAGTTTATTTTTATCCTTCCTCTGCCAGTTTCATGTCTCATTGCCATACGTCAGGGTTGGTATAAACACATTGTGGACCGCTAGCTTCGCTTCTTTGGATATTTTTTATTTGCGCCAACCGCGTTCAGTCCTCCATTAAAGGAGTTTCCTGCATTCACCCTTCATTGAATATCCTTATAAGACTTTCCATCTTTCATAAACACACTTTTAAATACACAAACTCATCCACTTACTTACTCCAAGTATTCATCATTTACATTGCACGCTGTTCTCGTACTTTCTCATTTGAACAAAAAAATTATAACTTGAAATAGAAAGACGGGTTTAAAAACATTATTATCTGCCTACTCGAGTCGTGTAAACGAAAACAATGATAAATCGCAAGTATGTAGACTAGCGCAGATTTACAACTACGAAAATGGAAGTTGCTGCATTTTCTGTTCATGCCTTCAGAATTTGATTCAGCTGCGCCGAGAATTTCAGTTATATATGAGTTTTGAGAATCCTTAACAATAGACAACTCATCAGGATTAGTGGCGGAAAGTTTGAGCTTCTCTGGACAAAGGGGAGCTCAACAAAGGTCCATGAGATCCGAGTCGAGCCCAATTTGGGGCTTAAATTTTTTGACGTTCAAATTATAAGGATTAACAAAATTGAGTTCTTTTGTTTTGGCAGAACGATCATGTTCTTTTGTGTTTTTTTTTCTATTTTTTCTGTTTGTTTTACTATTTTTGATTTGTGAAACGTTGATTACTTAAAACTAGAAAAAATATAGCCAAATTAACTCGAGTTTTAGTGAATGGAAGAAGAAGTCGAGGACGCCCGAAAAATACATACCACGATCAAGTAAATCAAATACTTGAATCGGGTCATATGAAGAATCATAATAACAGAAGAGTATGTATGAGACAATGTGTGAATGTAAATGAATCAAGGAGTGTGTGCCAAGATGGCGTGATGGTTAGTTAGTTAGTTAGTTGTTTAACTCGAGTTTTCGTATTAAATCAATTTCAGAAGCATTACATTTTTATTGACGGTTACAAGGCAGTACCTACCGTACTATTGTAGCAATTCTGCTTCCACCTCACAATTCAACACGCCTATGCGACGAATAAAACATTTGGGAAACGTATACTCCAATGTCGCTGATATATTTAACACGTCAATATCAAACTATAAGTTTAGTTTAGTACAGTTGTTATCATCTGGAAGAGCTAAACTAATAGTTGGACCTGTTACTTAGTATTATTTTTTTGACCATCATTAGGTGAAACCGGTCAGGTCTTAAATAAAAAAAAATAATGGAATAAAATAAAAATAAAATCGTTTTATTAAATCATCATAATTAGAATTGTTCTAAAAAGTTTTAAAAACGTAATGGTTTCAGTTTTCTTTCATAAATATATATATGAAAGAAAACTGAAAAAGTCAATTTATATAAAAATGTAAATTGACTTTTTTTAATTAACTCATTTATTTATCTCCGTTTAGGCTTTTAGATTGTAATCTCGCTGTTGAGCGTCTAAGATCATTGACGACGAATCCAGAGGTTGAGGGATAAATCCGTGCGTTATTAAATTTTACCCTATTCATTTGTGCTATTTTTACCGCACAAGAGTCCAAACTGCTCTCAACCGTCTAGAGCCAGTGAGACTATGGCATCCCCAAATAGGGTATGTTGTGAGGCTGAAGGTACTGGGGAAGGGAAGGAGATTGGGAAAAGGAAGGTTGGGAAGTACCTCGCTATTCAGATCTGGTCCCCAAACACGGCTAAAGCCATTTCAAGCAACGTTTCAATTCTTAATGGTGGTCTTTCACCAGGGTAATACTTAGAGTATCTACCACTCTTTTTACAGATAATTAACATGAAATAATTTATATTATATTTGCAATACGTTCCAGAGTGGTAGATCCTCTTGTAACGCCCTGGTCAGAATCGAAACATTGTTTGAAGTGGCTTTAGTCGTGTTAAATGACCAGGTCTGATTATCCAGGTACTTCCAAACCTTTCTCTTTCACATCTCCTTCCCCTCCCCACAAAATAAATAAAATAAAGCGTTATACACTGAGAAAGGGTTCGCATTAAAAATGATATAATTTTGAGCTCAAATGCAAAAGTTTGCAAGACACCAAATAAAAAATTGCAATCCACAGGAAACTTACACTTTTTATTGTATCAGTATCCCTTGATTTTCTTCGAATAAACATCAGAAATGAAAAGCTTTCCTTTAAAAACATAATGACTTTCAGGGTGATATTACGGAATTAATTTAAAAAAAGAATCCGCTAATATTCACGTAATCCATATTTACTTTTTCTATTGACTCTAACTAAGGGTTATTGAACGTTGAACGAAGCAACGTTTATTACGTACTTTAAATATGTATTGAATATCGTGTAAGGATTAAGCGGAAATGAAAAAAATCTTTTCATACATGACCCAACAAAACTGTTGAGCTAAATAAGCTACCCGTTTGCGAAATACACAACAAATACCATTATTCAAACATTTAAAGGGTCTTTTTGAAGACATCTTGAAAGCGGTTTCACTTGTGTGCCTTGTGTGGAATTCCGTTTAGCATATGAAAATATCAAATTCGTGAAAAATATCACAAAACCCTTATTTACGAATGAAATATTATTTCTTCCGCTCGCTGCTCACATTTTATGGGAGAAAGTCAAACACCAATTTAATGCTTGGGTCGTATATTCTCATCAAAATGTTTTCTCGGAGAATTTCTTTCGAATTAAACGGCCTGGGCTACACCCCTGGGGCGGAGTTATTTACCAGACCCCGACGCACTGCAACCGGCTCAGGGCTGTAGTCCATGTCTCGTTTGACTTTAATTATTTCTTGTGAAATACAGGGTGTCCTGGATTCATCCTCGAGGGATGGGGATATTCAGATGTTTCATTGTTCCTGGCGTACAGGGCCGTATATCTCACAGCTGCTGTTCAATTGTACTATATTTATATAGTTTCTGTTAACCAATGGACTGAGGTGAAATGGTTTTCGTGCGGGTAATTTTTAATTAATTTTCTAGCGAAATACAGTCTTTCTCTTGGTGGGGAAGATTTTTTCAAGTGAGTGTGTTTATTTTTAGTGTTAACATTTCATTCGTAGAGCTCATCAGAATGAAAACGGTTTGCGAGTTTACCAGGGACATTTCTTTATTTAACAATGATAATTGCTTTGGATTCCTACGATCTTTTAAAACACAAGTCTTTTTAATACAAACGGTTCAAATGATGCAAAGTTATGTGTATTAAGTTATTGTGCTCTATTTAATGATGTTCCACCAAAAAGCTTCAAAATAATAAATCTTAAAAAAAAGTTATCTTTTAAATACAATAGAGGTTTTAAATAAATTAAAAATAAAACTTTATATAAGACTACGAATATTATTATAATTTTTATAAAACATATGTAAAGTTTATTATAATTTTTATAAAACATATATAAAGTTTATCATTATTCTTTAATCACCTTCTCAGTTGACGTTTTCTCTCTTTTAATTCATATTATCTGTCTCTTTTTCTTTGATTCTTTGTTATAATTTAAATGTTATTCTTTTGTTTTGTCATTGTTTTGTTATTTTATTTTATAATTTGGTCTCCCTTTGTATGTATATATAACCGCACACTTTGTATTTTTTGTTCAGTTTAATTGTGTACCCTGATGATGTTAGGCCAAGCGAAACCTTTTTGTCACAAAAATTAAAATAATATTCGTGGTCTTTTACAAAGTTATTTTTTAATTTCTTTAAATATGTCAAACCACAAAGTGATTGCTCTCTACGAAAATATAAACGTTTTCGATTGCCTTATTTAGTACTTTTTAAGGTACACGGTCATTTTTTCTTGCTAATTAACAAATATTTTAGCTACACCCATGGCGTTATTTAAGGGGGTGCTAGTAAACTGCACAGGCGCGAAGTTTGCTAAGTCAAATGTGACATTAATTGCATCTCGTTAGAAATAGTTACCGGCTACGCGCCTGCTCGGAGTTATTTACAGGTGGAAAGATACTAATTTTCCACTGTTTCTAACGCAATTCATATAGGACACAGAGATGTAATTAACATGTTTAATCATGGCTCCTTAATTACCCTGCAATATTCTGTGCGGAAGACAGTAGTATGAATCCAACCTGATTGCCAGTAAAAAGATTAAATCGACCATCTGGTTTCCTTCAACGGAAACTACCGTTACGAGGGGCTTCATTGAAGTCAAAGATAGTAATCCAGACTTAAGTTAGCCTCTTCAAAGCTAGGCGGACTGTACATAATAACCAGATACTATATTAGTACCCAACTGTTGAATTCGGTGGACAATTCTGTTTTGGAGCATCTAGATACCTAAACAATTACTCCTGACTCCTGTAAAAAGTGGATAGTCTGTCTGAAGGATTCCCCATATCTTAAAGGATAGATGGCAATAAGGATATGAAACAAAGACGACAGGTGAGAATAATGAGTTTGTTCTTGTACTTTTCAATTGAAGGTGCTCTGGAGAACTAATATCGTTGAAATCTTAAGCACAGGTAAGAAGTCAAACGCAAAATTTGTATACGGTTAATATGTGGGATAGGTCTCACCACGAGAGTTGGTGCCGGCCAACACTCACACAGATGCATAGCTTGCGTACAGCGTGTCGAACTGAATGAAAGGACACTAACTAACTAACCATCACGCCGTTTCCCCGCAGGGGTAGGCAGAGAAGACGGACCGCCATACAACTCTGTCTTGGCACACACTTCTTGCTTCATTTACATTCATACATCGTCTCATAGATACTCTTCTGTTATTCTGACTCTTCACATGACCCGATTCAAGTATTTGATTTACTTGATCGTGCCATGTCTTTCTCAGGCGTCCTCGACTTCTTCTTACATTCACATTCGCATCATATATTCTTTTCACACTCTTTTCTTCGTTCATTCGCTCTACATGCCCAAACCATCTAAGCGTCCCTTTCTTGATCCTATCCATTACGCTCATATCAGCCTTGCATTCTTTCCGGATATCCACATTTGTAATACGGTCATACATGGTTTTACCGCACATCCGTCTCAAAGATCTCATTTCCACAGCATTCAGTCTACTTTCATCCTTCCTCTGCCAGTTCCATGCCTCACTGCCATACATCAGGGTTGGCATAAGCACTCCATTGTGGACTGCTAGCTTCGCTTCTTTGGACAATTTCTTATTTGCCCCAACAGCGTTCAGTCCTCCATTAATGGAGTTTCATGAATAGGACACGCATTTACAATATCAACATAAACACTCACTGTCCCTTTTCCACTAGTGAAAATAAGTAGGCGTAAACAAGACAAAGGGCTCTTTCTTTATGACACATAAATACATCGCCACTAGTGCGTATACCGATACACGAAAAGCCCAACGCTATGCATGTATTGTTTGTTTCAACTCTCGTTGCGCCAGATATACACGATGACAACCTCCGTGGTCGATTGGTAAGAGGCGCTCGACTTGGAATCTAGAGGTTGCGAGTTCAAAACCAGCGTGCGCAAATAAATTTAATTTAATATGTGTCATAACACATTTAATCGATGTACAATAATATAGTATATTTGCGGTACGTTTCAGAGTGGAATTCAGAATCAAAACATTGCTTGAAATCGCTTTAGCCGTCTTTGGTGACCAGATCTGAATAGCCAGGTACTTCCCAGCCTTCTTCTTCCCCTCTTCAATACCTTTAGCCTCACAACATATCCTAATTCTCCAATTGGGGTATGCCACAGTGTAACGTGCTCTAGACGGTTGGGAGCAGTTGGCACTCTTGTGCAGAATTCACTATTACAAAAACAAAACAAAAAAACTTGACAATTGATAGTTTTTACGGTATTGTGTTAAACAACTCGACTGTAGAACTACTTGATTCTTGTGTTTCTTCTCTTCTTTAGCGTGGAACTATTCTTGACCCACTTCACCTAATCCATTCACTTTTAAAAAAAGCTCTACCTGACATGCACTAAGTCATCTTCGGGATCTCATCTCATCTGTATATGTAAAGTTGAGGCTTAAAAAAAACATAGCTGTTTATTAACTGTAAATTAATTTTTTTAAATTCAACTACTTGTTGTTTTTAATCTATTGTATCCCATAATTACTCGATCCAACATTCTATTTAGTTGTAACAATAATATCGGGACAGTCATTTAGATACTCACTTGTACTTAGATTGCTTGTAGTTGGTAATACCTTCGCAGTGGTTAGTGATGCATTTAACTGCACGAAATGTAGATACAAGAAGGTTATAATATATGTCTTTAATCAATATTAATTTAATGTAATCAAACATTATTCTTCATTACTTTACAATTATTATTTTTTTTTTTCGTGCAAATAATTTTCATTTTTTAACTGTTGATTGAAAACTTTTTATGTAAAAACCCACTCCACTCGGGCGAAAACAATAAAATAAAGAAATAATATTTATAAATTGAATCATACCTACGCTTACCATGAAATCTCATCTTAAATTTGAAAAATAAAAAACCGAAAAGGCGATAAATATATAAAAAAGCTGAACTATGAAAGCCTGTACATAAATTGGGTAAATTCTGACTATACTTTTTATTTTGCTTTGAAGTATGGGTGTGTCGTATTTGTGGCCAAACCATCCATCTAATGGCCTAACAATATATTTGGTTTGACCCGTGGGAGCGTTTTATGCCTTCTTGTCCATTATGATCCCCTCGGAGCCTTATGTATACCCACTAGGCATCGCTTCTCTAGACTTGTTTTGGAAAATATCCAATAAGGGGCGATTTAGGTTGGAAGCTTACGAAATGTTTTTTGATAACCATGAAAAACATTATTCATTTGAAAATGCGAAACAGTGAGCGATTTCAGTAATTAAAAAAATGTATTTCACAGTACCTTAAATGTAATTAATGAATTGACCGGTTAGTAGCTGAGTAGACAAACGCGTCAGATACCCACCCGTGCGTTGTGAGTTCAATTCCCCTGCTAATTGAGCCCCCCATCATTGCACAAGCAACATATTCCGTTTATTACGATGGCAGTAGAAATTTTTCAAATATTGTCAGGTTATTTGTAACTTGGGAATGTTTGTCTTTCTTTAAAAAAAAAAAGAAAAAAGCATGTTTATTTTCAATTTTCAAAAACGGTCCACTTTAAGCCTGATTCACACCAACGTCCGGTTCCGCTCAGTGCCGATATTGTTCCGCAAGAAAACTTATTGATATGCTATGAATATCAATCAAGGAGTATGAGCCAAGACAAATTTGTGTGGCAGTATATCCTTCTGCCCACCCTTGTGATATTTAACTACTTATTTAGTTAAATAATTATTTTGAAGTGTAAAAATACTTACAACGCAGATTTTTTTTTTTTTTAAGAATTTTTTTATCACTAAATGATTTTTTTAATAATTAATAATTAATAAAAATATTATTTGGTGATAAAAAAATGGTTTTTGATAAAAAAAAAATCTGCGATGTTAGTATTTTTACACTTAAAAATAATTATTTAACTAAATAAGTAGTCAAATATCACAAGGGTGGGCAGAAGGATATACTGCCACACAAATTTGTCTTGGCACACACTCCTTGATTGATATTCATACCATATCAATAAGTTTTCTTGCGGAACAATATCGGCACTGAGCGGAACCGGACGTTGGTGTGAATCAGGCTTTAATGTGTTAAGTTGCGTCAAGAGATTTTCCATAAGATGACGTAATATAGTTTTCAATCTCGTCCGCAATTACGTCCCGGGCGGTATGTATGACGTCAGTAGTTGGAGTATTCACAAATTATTGTAATTTATTCATTTTGGTTTTAATGGTAAAAATAATATAATAAATATTTCAGATTTAATGGTAAAAAATAACTTGTTTTATAATTTTACACGAAGACATTATTATAAAACAGCAATATTTTTTTATTCCTCATTGTTGGATACCGGTGATTCTAAAAAAATATTTTATGAACTAGCAATAATTTCCGTATGGCCACACCAGGCTTATGCGAACTTAAAAAAAAACTTTTGGCGTTCTTTTGTAATCTTTTACTGGGATACTTTTTATTAATTTTTTAATATTTTTTTTATTTGATTTTTTGTTACATTCAATTTATGGAAAAAAAGAAAAGATAAGATAAAAAATAAGAACATTGATTAAAAAGAAAAAAATAATTTATAAAGCATAAAGAAAACAAATAACAAAATAAGAAAAAAACAATGTAGACATAACAAAAAATCCCACATAGGCAAAGCCAGTGCGTGGGTATACTAATACAAATACATAGTAGGCCTTTTATGGCAAGCTCTTTGGCCATCTTATTTTCTGTTTGCATCGAGTTTAAACATAAAAAAAATACTTGCGATATGTGGGCGCAATTAATATACTTGAATTATCATTCAACGTGCATATTTTTTGTTTATCCTTGTTTTTATCTTATTATTTGTATCCTTCCCATTTATGGAATGTATTGATGGATATTAAGTAAGCGATACTAAAATTGGTTCACGTCGGATCATACTTAACTTAAAACGATCTAAAAAGTCCTCCCTAAATCTTAGAATTTATTATCATACGAAAAGAGATATAGCTTATTTACCAGTACCATAATAACGTACATGTATATTTGCTCAACGTTATGACATAATGAGTTGAGTCATTCCACATGAATACCGTACGAATATGGCTACCTAATTGATGAGCGAAAAAACAGGCTCCAATAATAATACTATTTATGGAAAATTATTATTGTCTTCACAATAAAATATTCTTTACAAAGCGGCATCTGAATACGGCAGAGGACGCCCTCCCGTTTTGCAAGATTAATGGCGGCCTTTCTGATTTATTGCCATGTAAAAACATTTTTTCCCGTCATATTTTCTAATGCTAAACGCTTCCCGCCGGCAATGGGGGTATTTTAATCACAGTAATAGGCCAAAAAATCTCCACATTCCTTGGATTGTAGCATGTTCTTGATAGCGATATTGACGATCTTCGGGGCGGAGTGGTAAAAAGTATATAAATTAATGTTTACGTTTTATATTTTATTAGAATTAACTTTAAAGCTTTTATGTTTACTATTTTTAAATGAATTATGAAAGAATATAATCGTGCTCGGTAGAGCTTTGTATACCATACAAAGATGGCAGCCAAATTGGAGGAAAAATTGAAAAAATGATATTGATAATTTTCAAATGAAGAATGAGATCGATTAAAAATGCCGGTTTCTTTTAAGGTCTCGGTAGTTCAATTGGCAGAAGCTCACCCCCGGATAGAGAACAGGTTCCTAATCGAGTCTCTGTCGCGACCCTTGTTTTTTTCTGTTTTATATTTACGTTGAAGATTATTGATATTATTTCAATAATTATATTATTTTATTTATTGAAATAATATTTTTTTTTCTCTTTTTGCATTATTTTTTTATACATGTAATTATATATGCTCTTATATTATTTTTATCACTTAATGTTATTTTCTTATTTTTTATGTTATCTCTTTCATTGTTTTCATTTAACTCATATGTATCATTATTTATATTGCAGACAGAGTATTGCACCCATCGCTCTGTTCCGCTGAACTAAACTTTATTATTTTTATTTTGGATAAGGTTAATAAAACAGCACGTTGCTTGAAACAGCTTTAGCTGTATTTAATTACTAAATCTGAATAGCAATGTGCTTACTCAAAGTTAAATTCGATTTTCTCTTTCCCAGTGTCATTACATCTCATATAATTTCCTGATTGGGGAATGCTTAAAAACTACGAACAGCGACTTCCCATCAAAATACCACCAAACATTCACTTTCCCTTAAATATAATGTCCTTTACAGATGTTCACCTATTTAATTTTAGTTTTAACTATCTATCCAAATATGAGTTATCTCTTCGCTCAAGTGATGATAGAAACATCGAAATCCCCACCCACCACTTACGTCATTTACAATTTACTCATCATGCCCCTGGAACGAGCTATCCTCTGAAATACGTAGTGCGGTCTCAGTGGTAATTTTCAATAAAACATTAGATAGTATATTTTTATTCATACAGAGAATCTCGGTTGGTTGAAACATATTTTTACGCCGGGCAGTAAGTTCACATATCCACAGCTGTGTAATATTATGTATAGTGTCAAGTCTCAACAGTTATTGGCATAAAATAATCACATGAAAAAAACAGGACTCTGAACATGGTACATAATGTATGTCAACGGCGTACAAAAACCTACCTAAGTTATTTTAACTCCTTGAAACCCAGTGTTAATTTAAATTAACACGAACTTTGTGATTTTTTTTGTAATCATAGCGGTTTAATAAAGTTTTTTTTTTTGTTTTATAATATCTGTCAATATTTTTACAGAGTTTTTTTTTGCTTGACTGAAATTCTCATTATTCCTGCCACAAAAAACCGCAAACATTTGACAACTCCCGCTTTGGCGGTTATGCTCGGTTATTGCAAATCTTTTTTTTTTCATAAAGCTGTTTTTCTTGTGTATTTGTATGTTATGTTTATTTTCCCTTAATACTGTATAAAAGCTCTCTGAGTCCCAATGTTAATTCAAATTAATGTTGTATAATTTCAAAGCTATTCAAAAATATATCCAAATTATTAAGTAATTTTCTGAGGTGTCAAGCATTCAAAAGGTTCCATATGAGGAAACAATAATTTGGGTATCAAAAGGTTATGTTCTTGATAAAGTCCCTAAGGTATAAGGAAAAACTTTTAAAATACCTTTCGTACGCCTTTTATTCAAACATTTCGTCGACACATAAATTTCCCTTCAAGCGGAAAAGTATAGAAATAGATACGCTGAAACGTGAAAATTCCTTTTCTTACATTTTATTTACCGACAAAAAGGTTTTTTACGTTCAAATTTGTCCAGTCCTTGTTCTGCGAGTGGGCCAATTATTCTTCTTTTCAGTGATAATTGAACAATCAACTCAAAGAGTTCTTAAGGAAGAAATGTAACTTTGGTTCCTTAATGCACTTAATTCGTACGATTGATTGCCTTACTTAGGTTTTTTCCATTACACTGAAATTCATATTATACTGGAAGCTTTTGCCCAATTGTGAGATTTTTGTTACAACCGGTTTCCACCATAAATTTACAATATAAATTGGAGTTATAAATAAAACATTTTTAACCATGCTGTATTATACATTGTATAAATCTGTGGCATTTAGGTGAAGAGGTATATGTCGCAATTTTCTAATAGTTCAGGAGAGGCGAAGTTAATTTCTAACCACCTTTATTTCTTAATATAAGACTTTGCGTATTTAGAATGCATAAATTATAAGTGTACAAAATTTAATACCCGGGGTTGTTTTTTTTATCCGACCTTCCTTAGACCTTTTAAAGCAGAATTGCATACTTAACTCTAAATCTCTCATCAAAAATAGTGGCCGAGGATTTCATATTATTAACGAAAAACGGTTCCTAAATGTAACAGTTATGGTATATTTGAATAAAAAAACATAATGTTGGCTTATCTAATAATAAATATCTTCACGTCGTAAAGTGGTATTTATTTTAATTAAGGTTGTGTTTTTCCGTAGCTTAATTGTCTACGCATTTGACTTTGAATCGAGATGTTGCTGGTTTAATTACTTCTGAAAGCTACTAATCTAAGTAAATAAAGAGTATTTTTCATATAATACGTTGGCAAGATAGGATTTTTAATAAACATAACATGTATGAAGTGCAATTTATTAATATTTCTCTTCGATTGTTCTTTAATCTAATAGCCTAGCCCCTAACCTATGGATAATGCTATTAATTTATTAACATCAAATCTATTTAATGATGCTCTATTTTATAAAATTACTTTCAGAATTTGGATTTGTTTTAAAAAAATCAAGCTACTGTACATTCATAAAATTTATATGAATCTAACCATACATCAAATATTTATATACACATTAACCTTTTTCGTATCTGAAAGTAAAAATCAAACCTTGCTTATTAAAGCGTTTTCACGACATAATCTTGGGTAATTTGTCTTTGATAATATTTGGAGAGAAGCATATTTCTAATATTTCAGCAATATTTATCTAAGATTTCACGCAAATATCTTGTTTGGGGTGACACTAAAACCTCCTTCGGAACGAAAGGGTTAAAATATAATAAAATGTACTTACAACGTAATAAACATATGATTGTCAGTTCAATAATATTAACTTTAATCATTACTGTTGTAGTGATTAAAATTCGCACATGAACAGATAAATACAGCCATATTGCGTGACGTATCGTTCAAATGACGTACTAGGCGGAGCTACCATCCAATTTTTTCGAGTTTTATCACTTTTTTCGAAATTTATTTTCTTGTTGAACAATTGAAAAATATGAACACAGTGACTTCGTTCTATGACACTTAGAATTTAGACATCTCTAAGCTTCATAGCTCACGTTGCAATGGCGTTGAGAGCTAATAATAGTTGCATTGGACTTGAAACTCCAGACAAAAAAGCGGCGAAACACCAGATATCACCAGTTTTGGCCGCTTGATTTTTTTGCAAACGTAAAAGTTAAATATATATTCTTTCTTTTTTTTTATTTTTTAAGAAGAAAGACAAACATTCCTGGGATATGAATAACCTAAAAATATTTGAAAAACTCTTACTGCCATCGTAAAAAGCGGATTGTGCAATGATTGAGGACTTAGCCAGGAGAGGAATTGAACGCACGACGCCCGGGTGGGAATCCGACGCGTTTGCCCACTCAGCTACCGACCACATTATCCATATTCAAATGATAAAGCTGCTGTTCATAAAAAAATTCAGTGGTTAAATTCTATTGTAATTTTAGGTAACTTTTACCAACATTTCTCTTTCTCAATGGACTTAATATAAGATAGCTCAATAAAAAAGTAGGCACTGCTTTTAGAATAAATATGATTTTAAAATCTTGTTAGAAGACAGTTTACAAATGTCGCGTTTTAATATTTTTGTGTATCGCCCAGTATGCTTTAAGTACATTTTAAAAGTTGCAAGCTGTCGGAAATTCACAGAAGAAATATTCTGGATAAGACGGGTGGATTGGTACTGGAGAAGTACTTTATAGCAGGGCTGTCCAAACTTTTCAGAAAAATTCCGAGGGCATCATAAAACTTCTTGTCTTTTGTTTAGAAAGGGTTAGCAAGAACATTCAAAAGATCGTAAGATAGAAAAATTACGGTGCTTGTGGAAGTATTCAATTGATCATTTGACAAGATAAAAATATGAGAATTACAGAGAAAAATATATTCGTTTAGAATAACAAACGTCAATTCTTGATATAAAAATTTAATTGTGCACGTTTATTTAAAAATGTAAACTTCACGTTTCGATTGTGAAAAATTATAAAAAAACAGAAAAATTTAAACGCTCTAGATTGGATTTGACGTCAACTGACAACGAGATTCATAACCGTGTGACGTCATCATATACAAAATCTTATGGCGGCACTTAATACTTCAAATTGATCACGTTTTTCCAAATTTGAAAAATTAACCAACCAGCAAAAAAAATGTTACCATGTAAACGTGATAACAAAAAGATACTGACATTTAAAAAAAAAAAAAAAATTAAGTTAGACCGTGAATATTATTTAAAAAAATGTTGGATTTCTCCGTTGCCGAAATTTTGAAAGATATTTGAAAGAGCTAATGAATTCCGTCGCTAAAAAGTTATCTTGCAAACATAATTCTTTCTTACAACATTGAAATTAAAACTAGATTTAAAATATGTTACACTTACTCAGCTTAAATGTTTTCTTTTTTTTTTTTTTTTAATTTGTAACCCGAAGGCGGACAGTATTTTGGACAGCCTTGCTGTACAGCATATACCGCTTCGTACTGCCACCGATTTTGCCGAGTTGTATTTTATACCATCGCGATAAAAATTCTCGTCACACGCGCTGGAAAAATTGGAGCAAGCATTAGGATTCCATTTGCTGCTCGGGCTAACCAATTATATCACCAACATTACACCAGCCTGTCTATTGTATTGTATTACCTCCATTACGCTAACAGGCGCAGATATAAGAACGTTAAATAAAATACAGCACTTTATACAGATTCAGCGAAATGTCCTGAATGTATTCGATAAAAACTCGACTTTTTGCCGTTGGACGGAGGCCATCGAAAGTGGGGCGAATTTCGCAAGCACCGTATTGGAATGTAAATTTTAATCTTTTTTATGTTTTGGTGAATTGGAGACTATTACTTAATTGGCTATCAGCAAATATAGAGATTCTATTTTAAGCTATAGAGATACACAACGTTGGGGTAAAATGGCACATTAATGGAAAGGACATGAACTTGAATATTGACTTTTGATCTGTTTATCGAAAAAACCTCATTTTGAAAAAACTCACGTTTGAATTGAATCATTACGGAAATATATACAATATGCATATTGTGTTTTAAATAAATCTGCTCTCTGCTTTGGTCACTTATATCATCTTTTATGAATCTTTTGTCATCAAACTTTAGACGTAGGTTTCCCTTGAAAATCCTTCTGCACTTCTCTATAAGTCACTACCCCACGTATTCTATGAGCAACATCTGTTTCTCCACTCCAAATGAGAACACCGGTGATTTTTGATATTGGAATGAGTTAATATTTCTCTGTCCTTAATGATTATTATTTTTTTGTATTATTACTCCCTGTTTTTGTGTTATCCCCTAAATAAAAATAAATAAAAAAAATGTTTATCATTGCATGTGCATAGGTAATTTATTTATTTTAAATTGAAATCATTAGCAATTTTTTTAATAAAAAACATCTCCCTCAAAACTTCCATATTTATAGATTTGTGTTCCTTTGGGTGGTATTTAAGTTTCTTAATTACATAAAAAATAACCCCATAAAAAATATAGTATATGTACGAACATTTTTGCAGACGTTAGTGCCCCACACGGCGATTGAACGAACTATGTACGACCCACGCTTATCGTATTAATATTATCAGATACAAAAAAATTAGACCTCAAGTATTTGCAATGATTAAGAAAGGCTTAATAATAGTTCGATTAACTTTCTTTCAGCAATTCGTAATTTAACAATGAGTGTAGATGCTAATATATGTGCATAATTTCCATACATTGATGTTTGTTTTGACCGATCAAAAAAAAAAAATTGAAATGGAGTGACATCTAGCGGAAAATTTATACACTTTTGAGGTGAAATACTAATTTACATAATGTTAGTGCCACACTGGAGTAGTTATAGGCTTAGATTGATTAAATAATGTAGAAACGTTACTGAGACAGCGCGCGCGGATGCACTAAGCCGAGTCCGTCAGACATACCTGAGATTTACTACGTTTAGCTTCACACGTTTAGCTTCACACGTTTAGCTTCACACAAACATTCGTTTGACAGATAAGCTGTCATCAGCTGCCACAAACGCGTCGCTGTAGGCTCCTTTCTGAGAAAAAATGCCCTGAGAGGTGTAAAAATCATTCGGGAGTAAAAAAATATATCTCATGGAGTTTCTTTCCATTCATAATTACCCACAAATAACTTATTATTTCAGTTCAAGAAATACAATAAGGAAGTTGAGTCCATTTTTTTAATATTTTTTTATCAATATCCACCTTCAAACTTAAATATAGGTATTTTTTTTTTTTTTTTTTTAAGTTAGTTTTTATAGTTAAATTAATTCTCAAAGTTTGAATTTTGTACACGCCGCCAAAACGGCAATATCTCAGAGGTAAGGAGCGGGGTGGGTGCGTGACGCGTTTTGTACCTTCAGAAGGGGCACCACACGGTACTTATATTTGACATCGCACATTGTCGTTATCCAGCTGTCAGTTGCATATTTGTTATTTTGTGTTTTTTCTTCAATTTTACCGCTTTTAATTTAACAAAACCTTATAAAATGTCAGGAGATAATACGTCTTGCTATTGCATCGTACTAATGTGTAAAAATACAAGCATTACTGCAATTTACAATCATTCCAAGAAATGAAATTTTACGTAAAAAATGGTTCACCGCCATTTACTTCGCGGCATCGCATCGTACGAAAACGGTACATTTGACGTTCGACTAATATGAAGCGTTTCTATTTTATGGCGTTTTAACTAATTTTCAAGAAGGGTTTATTAATTCTGGGAATAATAATATGGAAATATACATATATATTCAGAATCTGTGTTTTTCGATCTACATGCACATATTTTTTTAAAGTCATAATATTTTTCACTCAACTTCTCTATTATTCACAAGGTTTAAAGGTTCATGAAAACGGTGTGAGATAGCGAATACAGAAATATATAAGTGTGTGAAAGACAACCAGAGCTAGTAGCGCAATACCCGTTTATAACAGTAGCGTGGGACGTTCATATAGCTATCTCATCCGTACACACATATTCTTTGAATGGCTATTATTTTCATACGCAGGTAAAACGGAATACAAGACGTTAGTAGTGCTGCTACATTTTTCGTAAGGTTTGTATGAATATGACGTGTCTTGTATTTTATGTCTATTGTTATAGGCGCACCGCTTATATTTCTATAGTAACCTCTCTCTCTTTCTAATGAACGACGCATTTAAAAGGAATAGTGGAAACGACGGAACTCCCAACGGAAGGAAGCGATTTTTTGTGATTTTTCCACAATGTTTTAGCGAGTTTCATTAATTAAAAAAAAACATAATTGTTCTCTTAGATGAATTATAGATTGTTGAAGTGAATAAAATTTGGCTGAGATAAATAGTACCGTTTAGTTATGAAGAGATGTTACAAGTAGAAAACGCTTCAAATTTGGTTTGAGGATAGAGTGGGTAATTTTTATTAGGAATGATTTTCCACGGTAAATATTGAGTTTAACAAACAATAATGGAGAGAACCGTAAACTCTCAAGAGGAATGGAGAGAATATTTCTCTGAAAAAATCTTTAAGTGAACCTACGAATACCAGTGTGAACGTGTCTGATAAAATTGCGAATAATTGAATTATTTTACACTTTTAGACTTAAGAAATCTTTTTGAATATTTTGAAAACACTTGAAAGTTTGAACATGAAAACAAGAGTGATAAAAATTAAGACTCCGAGTGAATTTTTTTGATCACTTAAAAAAAAAAAAATAGTTATTCATCATGATGGAAAAAGTTTCGTTTTAAGTCATCGAACATTGAATATTATTTACATATTAACATGTGTGGCGAACAAGATTATACAAAAGCCAAAATAACAGCATTCAACTAAGATTGCAGGTCAATTATCAACTCATCATTTTATTTATGTTACACGTTTTTCGTATATTATTTGTATGCCAATGATATTGACACACTAACACAAAAAAGTACATTATTTTATTATTGACATGCAGTAAAACATTTTGCGTACGTCATTTCTCAGGGCCTTAAGTATTCACACGTGTGGTGAAATCATTTCATACAATTACTGACGCTGAATATATCAAGGAGATTCATTCACTGATAAATAATTTATACAAAAACGTAGACAATCGTCGCTCGAGGAAATTTCAGCACCTGTCCTTCGTGACTCAAGCAATCAGTGTATTCTTGCAATAAAAGTGAAAACGAATGGAATTTGGTGATTATCTTGTCATTGTGACCACAAGTTATTTTAATTTGACTTAATGTATAAGGGCTTCTTTGAGGTCAAGAACATAGCACGATCCTTATTTACTATCAATCTATCGACTTATTATGTATGACAGCAATCAGTTTGTACGATTTTCATTTAATATGCAAGATAATCAATGCGTAGACAATCAGTTTCTCTTCATAATATGGACACAAGCAGAATTCCTCCAACTGCGAGAGACTTCAGCCAATGTCACAGTAGGAGATATCCATACAGAGTGTAGAGGTTAAACAACAATGGAAAAAATATTGAGACCAGTCCAATATTTTTCTTACAACACAGACACGTAGGGCTCTACTCAAAAGGATTATATAAAAGGAAGATCTTTCAGTCAGAGATAATCAGTTCATCAGTTGAGTCAAGTGTTGCAACAATCAAATCTTCTTTTAAATTGTCTGTTAATAATTCTAAAGTCAAGATGAAGTGTTGTATTGTGCTATTGGTGTGTTTCATTGCAGTTGCTATTAATGCTGAACCTCTGGACTACAAATTTCGTTCGACTTCCTCGAGACAAGTATCATCTCCAGCTACCGATGTGGAGCCATTAGTTCCTGGCGTGAACGCACCTTACCCACCTTCTGGATGGAAGCCGATGGGAGCGAGATTTGAACTTCCACCTAGGCCAAGAGTCTCTCCAACACCATCAGCAGAATATCTCCCAGCTGCTGAGTATGGACCACCAACCACCCCCGCTGAAGAAGAAACCACAACGGTATCAGAAGAAGCAACAACAACAGGCGGAGAAGAAGTAACTACTCCCCCAAGTGCTGAAGTATCAGGAACTGTGAATGCTAAATTGGTAATAAATAAAGATGCTGAGGTTCTTCCACAAGCGGAACAGAAACTGAATGAACAAGGAGCGTATTATGTCCTTCTTCCCGACTCCAGGCTGCAAAGGATCCTGTACAGTGTCACGTCAGATCCTGAAAAGCAGCAGTTCTCCTCTCAACTCCAAAGTGTCGGCACACAGTCCCTCAGTGCTCCATTGATCTTCTATACTCCACAATATGTCCAAGTCTTGTAATCGTCCGACTCGTCGAAGACGAATTTATTTGTACTATAGTATTTGAACTATTTTAACCAAAAATTGTAATGTCGAACCGATAGAATAAATTATAATTAACTTTTAGTGTCATGTTTGATTATGTTTCCACAGTCAAAGTATTTGTGTGTAAAATTATGAAAGGGTGAGTTAATTAAGCGAGGTTTTTGGGTTAATTTTGCAGAATTACTCAATAATTAGTTACAAAAAAATCCCTGAAAATATTTTTAAAAAGTTATTTTTTCAATATCCATGTTATGATTTATTATTTGTTGACTGAACTCGGGGATATTTAAATTTTATTTTAATGTAGAATTTCAACATTTTTTAAACACGATTTTGAGTGGGTACCTATTAGAATATTTATTTCAATTTAGTTGAAATTCAGTTTTATATAAAACCGATCTTTTTTCTCGGAAGATAATAGTTGGGTACAAATAAACAACATAAATAACACTTTACTTAAAATAACTTCAAAACATAAAAAAGTCATATTTATAATGATGATGATACAATCATCTACAATAAAAGATCATGATTTTTGTTTAATTCACATCAAACGACCACTCAAAAATATATCGTGCTTTTATATAATAATGTAAAATCATTAATTAACGTATTCTTATAATTATTAATTATCAAAAATATTCAATCTTGGTAAAATAATCTTTTCCATTATTAATCATTACTATTTGCGTGAATTTTATTCACAAAAACATTTACTTTGTTTTAATTTAAAACCTTTTTTTCGATTACTTTTACCGAAATTTCATAAAATCCGTTCGTATTATAAAAAAAACTATTCGTTTCTGCATAATCTCCATCCCGTGGGAAATATTAAGATTTATAGGGGATGTGTATAAGGACGGTTCGTGACGATATTACCAAGGGGATGGTCTACATCTAGTTTTTAGTAGAATATGAACAGAAACAAACAATTGAAAAAATAACGGCCTTAACATTTTTCATACATATGAGTGCATACACACGGTGAAATTGAGTAAATACAAATGAATCCATAGAGCAGGTTTGTCATTCCTATTATATCAAGTCGTTATTCTTAGAAGGCAACGTGTCGGCTTCCGTGGTCGAATGGTTAAGACCCTCGAGTACGACTCCAGAGGTCGCGGGTTCAAATCACGGCGCACGAAAATTATTTAAATTTAATAAGCATGCTTTCTTTCACATAAAAAATATAAATGATATGTTTCCAATACGTTTAAGAGTGGTAGATACCCTAAGTATCGCCCTGGTGAAAGACAACCATTCATAATCGATACGTTGCTTGAAAATCGTTCTAACTGTATTTGATAACCAAATCTTAATTGCCAAGTACTTCCCAACCTCTATTTTCCCCATCTCCTTCCCCTCTTCACTACTTTAAACATCACAACATACCCCAATTGAGGATGCCTTAGTTCTACTGTCTACAAACGGTTAGAAATCTTGTGCGGTATTCACATATTGAAAATAATATTATTTAGGTTAAGAAAGCGTAATATGTATATTTCTTTTAACTTAATACAAATGTAAAATTATACAAAAAAAAACTAAATGTAAAAAAGCATAAAAAAATATTATTGTCTACCAACCTTTTCAAATAAACAGTGGCCTGTTCTGAAGTAGGTGACAATAAAAAAAAAATGGTCCGAGATAGATACCTGTGCGTTATCAAAAAGTTAGGTTTTACTTTTAAAATGTCACAATTTAAAAACATTATAACTTTTCAATGCAATATTCATGTATATGACAAAAAAAACTTTTCCTTCGATTTCTTTACTTTCTTTTTCCGAAAAAAACTGAACAGTTAAAATTTGAAAACACCAAATCATCAACGAAGGGGCTCGAGCCGCTACTGGATGTGTGCCTGTATGAAATCCCCGCTTCCAGGATTTAATCCCCGCATTCGAATCGGTTATCATAAGTCAATCCTATCTCCATAGCAGAGCGTTAGTTTCAAAATAGTAGAAAAAATATTTTTTAAATCTTTAAACTAATAAAAATGCTTCTAATTAACTATGAATATTTTTTTTCACGAGTATGTACCGTACGTTACCATACGAGTGTGAACTTTTCAAATTTAGAACTGATGTTAATAGAAATTATCAACATTAAAAAAAAATCTTTTCAAATCTCTAGCCACCTAATTAAGTACTTACTTATAGTGAATTTTAGCAAACATTATTCTTAATGCAACTAATATTTTTTTCTTGGCGAAACAATTACATCCCGTGATTTTGATATTATATAATAACTAAATTAGTTACCCCATATGCAGTTAAGTACGCAAACTTAGTGTGTGTTACATATATTTTAGTTTATTAACATTTTGCCATGGAATAAATGTTTTCACTCTGGGTTTCACTCTCCGTTGTAGGAAATTGATTAAAGAAATGTCGGATTAACCTCAATGTTTTCTTTTTTGTTACAGGTAAATTAATCAGTTTCTTATATCCTGAGACGCAATACTTTTGGAGTTTTCCGTGTGGCGTGGAAAAGGTTGGTCCAATATAATTATTGTTAAGTTTATACAACCACGAGTAGTTAGATAATTTAATGTATTGGGTCAAATACTTAACTTCCCCAATATTTCAGTTTTCAGTCTGATTTTTTTGTAGATACATTGATATTTCAAAGCTCCATAGCTCATGATGGAAACAACATTGCGAATCTAAAATACTTGCGGTGTTATTGAAATTTCAGTTAGAAAACGCTGTGTTCATCAATTTTACGACGTCAGATCTCCCTGTTCGAAGGTTTTTGGTGCATTCGAAATGAACAGATTTGTCTGCTTTATAAGAGATCTACGGATTCTCGTTGGAAAAATGTGCTTTTTTTAAGTCTAATTTCTCTAAGCCTTTGTTTTTAGTAATAATCAGAGATAATGAATAAACGTTTTGTCATTGGTGAGATAGGAATTATGTTTATTAAAAATAAATTATTAATAACCACTATAAATTCCACCAAAAATGTAATGCCGAAAGTTGTGAAACATAAGAAAATCTAATTTCCAATTTTTCATTAAAGTTTGTCTAAATGTTAACGAGGACGTTATAATTTTTTTTCAATTGAACTTTCAACGAATATAACATTATTTTTCTAAACCATATTTCTTACAAAAATATTAATTTTATTCGAAATATTATGCTAAATAGGCAAACGTTCGCATTCCATGGCTATCGAAAAAGGGTGCCTTTAAAAATCTATATCTGATGTGATATCATTTGTGAAACCTTATAATCAATGAATTTGTAGAGGCTATTTTTAAATTAATAAAAAGTGTTAATTTTTAATCAATCGGTTATCAATTTAATTGTGATATGAAATTAAGTGAAATATCTCTAAACAAATATCAATTACAGAAAAAACCCACAAAGTATTTATAAATTAATGAATTCATATTTTCATGAGAAATAAAAATAGATCTGAAAACCCAATTTCAATACGGTTCAAAGTTCTAGATTCCAAATTAAATTAATTAAATCCATATAGTCATATATGGTATTTAGGATCTAAAACATTTATAAAGGCGACTCAATAAAAACATTGCAGATACATTTTAAAAGGTTTTATTTATTTAAAGCCGAGGATAATAATTTAAATTGAAACGTTTTTTTCATTTTACAATTTTCATAACCGTAGATTTTTTTTTGATATATCACAATAATTGTACAAAATTATATAAAAAACCTAAACTATAAGTAGGTAACAAATATTCTAAAAAGTTCATCGTCGTTTTTTAAATGCATTCAGAATGAATAATTATGAAGTATTTATAAGAAAATTGACTTGCAAAGTTTAAGAATTCACAAACGTAGTAAATAAATGACTCAAAATATAAGAGCAACATTTATTTGTACACGAATGTATACATTTCTAATATCCGGCTGGTTTCGTTGACCTTGAAATTACTAGAGTTGGTATCACGGCGTTTGTAGGGTAGTTTAGAACCTTGCTCGTCGCAGTTTGGCTGGAGCTCTCTGAGAGGCGAACTGGACCCTCTGGAGGGAGGAGGGAGGGACCAGGAGTAAGTAGGCAGACCTCAGGCGTCCGCTCTGGCCTTCTCCCAAGGGAACAACAGTCTCAGGCACATCAGCCGGGGCATCTTCGGGGGCGTCCTCGGGTAATCCAGCTGGAGGTCCGTATTCGTTGGTAGGTGGTCCATAGTCATTAGCCGGTGGTCCGTATTCGGTGGCAGGGGGGCCGTATTCAGCGACAGGAGTGGTCTGTTCGGTCGGGAGCTCTAGGGTCTCGCCATCGGGTTTCCAGCCGCTGGGGGGGTAGGGGCCGCTAGCCGGGGCCGACGCAGCATCTGCAGGGGGGGCCACCTCCTGGCGAGAGAGCACCCTGGACCTCAGCCTGCTGGACCTGAACCTGGGGGGCTCGGCGCAGCACACAGCCACCAGCCCACACAACACTACACACAGGAATAGCTTCATTTTTCTGGACTGCTGTACTTAACTCTAGAAAGACACTTGAATGAATGATACTCTCGTCTTTCGACAATCTTCTTTTATACTTTGTCTGATCGATAGGTGTCCTTATGGCGTGTTTTTAGGCATCGATTTGTTCACGAATCATCGCGCTTATCGCAATTAGCACGTGGGGCATCGTCCTTTGAAGTGTCTCAACGCCGCTGTGGTGCATATAAAATGCCGGATTCGTTGCTATGTCCTTAACTACAGTTAACCCTGATCCATCGACGGAGTGAATTTGAATGAAGTTTAATTTATCGGTTATCCTTAATGAGCCAAAGTCGAAAATAACATTGCGCATTTCAAAATTGCAATGCACCAAATATGATTTAACACTTTCCTGTTTTGGATATGGAAGGTGCAGAATTCGATGCAACGGCCGGTGCTAAAATAATAACGTGTTATGCAATTTTCTATCATTGTTAAAAGGTCCTTCACTCACTTATCATTTTGGTTATGGTTCCTTTTGCGTTTCAATTATGTAATCTTATTCCATGAATGGAATTGATATTTGGTTTGTCGTTTTACTTTAGTGTTATTTATTCGTGTTGCCCTTCCTCCCCCTTCTTAAGTCAACGTTTCGGACAGTTTTGCAGTGTCCATTATTAGGTAAAATGTCGAACCAAGACGGGGGAGAAAGCGTTACATCGATTAATACCCCGAAATTCAAACAATACAATATATCATCGTCCGTGATGATCTTAAATCATAAATGATATTTGATAGCTTATTTCAATGAAGACGTACGTGTAGGTTGTTCTATATAAGCTATTCCGCGCAGTATAATACTTCAAATACATTTAAAAACACTGTGTACTTAAATAATTGCCTTTTAAAATAATCGAGCGGACACAGATCACGGAGCACCACGGCCAAATTAATGTAAACATCCGTCCAAAATAAATTAAATTCGCGGAGAGAGCCTTCCCAAACTTTTTTTTATTAATTCTATTGAAGTTTGGAATTGCCCAAACCAATGTTAAACTAGTACTTGCTAACTAAACAATGTTTGATCAAATATCCAAATTTGGAATTTCATTATAGTAATATAAAGTATTTTTATATTATAATTTCGGCTAGGACCTTTATTACCTCCTCTATTTATTCAAGTCCAAATGGTTAGTTATTATTGTTTAGTTTGTGAAATTGGTTTGGTCGATTGAAAAACTGTTTTGTAAAAAATAACCTTTGAATTGGATGTTATCCTCAAAATTATAAAATTCAATTATAATGAAATAAGTTTGCTGGCACCTTAAAAAAAAATTGCTGTGATTTTTTTTTTCAAAAATCAGTGTCGTTTATATATACTTAAAACCAAATCCCAACATATTTAAATTTGTCACCTAAGAAAAAGAAAATAATTGAGAAAAAAATGTTTTTATTTTTTATTGACGAGATTTTATTTATTTTTTATTTTTAAAAGTAAGACAAACATTCCCGGGTTACGAATAACCTGACAATATTTGAAAAACTCCTACTGCCATAATAAAAAGCGGAAGATGTTGCTTGTGCAATGATGGAGGACTTAGCCAGCAGAGGAATTGAACGCACGACGCCCGGGTGGGAATCCGACGCGTTCTCCACTCAGCTACCGACCGGATGAATTTATACTTGGATGAGTTGAGTTGAAGACATAAATGAACCGATTAGATGAGAGCATTCTTAAGGCGTTAAAGATTGTTTTAAACTAAAAAGTAAACGGCACTATTTAAGAAATATACAAAATAATGAAATCATTTTTTTATAAACAAAAAATATCATTAAAGGTTGATAAGAATGATAAGCCATATAATTAACTACGATGAAGGCAGTGTATGATTTATCATTTAATTAACGTACCTTATATCAAGTTAAATGCTTTACACGGAGTTGGAATCATGGATCCCACGGAATGATCAAACAGTTAAACATCATAAAACAAATCTAATAATTAAGAATTTGTTTACAATTTTGTTAAAAGTTCGCTGACCTCTGAAGTTTTTTACAGTGGAGTGTGATTTAAATGTACGTATGGATTTAGGAGAAGCAATATTAATAATGAAATGATTAAAAAAAAGAAGTAAATTATGATAATATTTTTTATAAATAAATTAAGTTCATTGTAGTTTTAAATGTTTGCGCAATGTGAATATTTTTATGTTTATTTTTTTTATGGAAGAAGAAGTCGGAGACGCCCGAGGAAGACATTGCACGATCGAGTGAATCAAATACTTGAATCGAGCCATGTGTTCAAGAGTTCGAATAACAGAATAGTATGTATGAGACGATATATGAATGTAAATGAAGCAAGGAGTGTATGCCAAGATATAGCTGTATGGGGTCCATCCTCTCTGCCTACCCCTGCGGGGAAACGGCGTGATTCGTATGTTCTGGGCTAGAAGAATATGTAACAAGCATGACATTGTAACACTGAACTAAAGCGACAATTCACCGTATAAGTGATGACATCACGTACACGTATATGCATCAATCTATTGATGCTCTCGTAACCCAAAAAATATCTTCATAAGGAATGTGATTAAAAAATCGATAACTTTCCTACGTGAGTGCTGTTTCAAGCCCGAACTCATAATACCGCTTCAAGTCAGAACACCGTCTGTACTCTGTGTCTCTTGAATTCGATGTCATTCGATGACTGTCTGGTGTTTATTGTGATGGAACTAGACGCAGATTGATTAAGTACATTGTGTGTCATTTGTCGACAATTCATGTTTCAATGAGTTTCTTAACCCAATGCCATCTTTGTCTCAGGGTTATAAATAGCATTGAACTCTTATCATATAGAATCGGATTGTTAACACGCACCATATCAATGGGTAAAATGTCGTTAAGACGATTCACAAATAGTACTAGAGAGTACGTATAAAAGTAAAATTCAGATAGCCAATAGCATCAGTCACTCAAGTGTCTTTCAATAGTAAAGTAAAGCACTCCAGTAAAGATGAAGGTATTCCTGTGTGTTCTGTTGTGTGGATTGGCAGCTGTTGGCTACGCTGAGCCCCCCAGGTTCAGGTCCAGCCGACTGAGGTCCAGGGTATTCTCCCGCCAGGAGGTGGCCCCCGCTGAAGACCCTGCGCCAGCCCCAGCTGACGGACCCTACCCGCCAAGTGGCTGGAAGCCAGAGGGAGAGACTCTGGAACTGCCAACAGAACAGACTACTCCTGTAGCAGAGTACGGACCTCCAGCCAATGAGTATGGACCACCTGCTTCAGAGTATGGTCCAGCCGCCCCAGCTGACGAGCCTACAGCAGAGGGTGTAGATAACCCGGATGCGGAGACTGTGGCGGTGGATCAGAACGGTCGTCTAAGATCGGCTTCCTACATAATCGTTCCAGCCTCCGCTCTCCAGAGAATTCAGTTCGCTCCTCAGAGAGTGGCACCCGCCAAGCTCCGCAGAACTAGGTTCTAGGGCATCATCATCCCTGCTGATTTCTTGAATGTTTTTAAATTTTTACGCTTGCGATTTGATAACTTTGAAAAAAAGTATGTGATTTTGAACTGTTACATATTTCAATAAAAACGATTTTCGAAATAAACACCTTCATTTTAATACTCATTTATATAATAGAGTTGAATGCGATTCATCCTTTCTGTCTACCCGCACATCGACTAAATTAGGCAAGTTTAGTCAACGGAACGATTCCGAATTACCAACATTGTCGATAGAATCTATATCGATGTTTCGTGTTAGGGCCCCTGGTGCAGTCGCACAACACCGACTTTTTTAAAATTGAATCCAACGTTTTTTATTAATGGTAGCATTAAGTCGACCTTCTTAAAAATTATTCCAGCCTTTTTAATTATAACAAAAAAGAATTTTGCGTGTGCCATCAACTGTAAAGAAGTACTTGATTGTGTATTCGGATTTTGTTTCTAAAAACAACTAAAATTCTTCCATGAAACGTTTTAATTGTGAAATATTTGCCTTTCAATTAGACGATAATGAAAAAATCTTCTCCACTGGGTAAAATAACACATTTTCATGTTTCTTATTGGTCTTGTGAAAATACCCACGACAATTTAAAAAACATATTTTTGCCACAGTAATCGTCAATGTATTTTGACACAAGTGTTCCTGAAGCCTATTCGCTTTAGAGGGTTGTAGAATTAATTTTAATATTTTCGAGTTATACAAACACACACTGAATCGGGGTCAAGCGCGGGTGCGTTTCCCATGGGCAAAGCCTCTAAATTATTATGAGGGTTTATTTAAACCCCACTCAAAAAAACCTTCTTTAATTTTTCACTTGAAAAGAAAATAAATATTTATTATGTTTTCGGTAAAATAGACGTGTTATTCATTGTACCCGTACATATGTCGGAATTTTGACGTCTTAATTATTGGCTGCCTCTGTGATCGAGTTGTAGGACGTTCGATACGAATTTAGAGGTCGCGGGTTCAAACCCGGCGTGCGCAGATAACTTTTATTTAATTAAAATGTGTAATACAAAATTTAATTGATATAAAAATAATATATAGTATATTTACGACACGTTCCAAAGTGCTAGATACTCTAAGTATCGCTCTGGTGAAATACCACCCTTCAGAATCGAAACGTTGAATGGCTTTAGCCGTGTTTAGTTACCAGATCTGAATAGCTAGGTGCTTCCCAACCTTCCTTGCCTTCCCACTATCTTCAGCCTCACAACGTACCCAAATTGGGGAAGCCATAGTCTCAATGGCTTGGGGCGGTTTGGAGTAGTTGTTCTGAAGAGGAAAGAGATGGGGAAGAGAAAGGTTGATAAGTATATGGCTATTCAGTTTTGATCACTAAACATGGCTAAAGACATTTCAAGCCACGTTTGAATTCTGAATGGTGGTTTTTCACCTTGAGAAAATCTCTTCTTTATCGTCTTGTCAATTGCTTACATCTGAGGTTAGTTAAAAAAATATTGTAGCTTAATATCTTATCTTTTTATTTATCCTTATATTACATTTTTTACTTTGCCAAGTTAAGGGTCAATGCATCAATTCTTATTAGCACCACGTGAACCGTTACAGTTATGGTAATCAAATACAATTTAGGGTATTGCACGGATGCACAGAATTGTTCAATTTAATTACAATACTGGGTTGGGTTTCAAATGTTTTCGTTAACTTCAAATTGTATTATTACGTTGGTAGTCTGCTTATTAGCATCGAAATTCTAGTCAGTTGTTGTGCAAAATTGCATTTTGAGATGTTATTAACTCGTAGATACAAAACAAAACGTTTACAATTTGGCTAATTAAATTCCGACGGAACTTGATTCCTTTTTATGCCAATATTATCAAGCATCAGTTATTCCTTTGATAATTACGTTATTGGAGAGACTAGAAGTAAATAGGTTTTTTTGTTATTTAAAAGTTAGGGCAAAATAACCACTTTTTCGCACATAGAAAATCAATTTGTTTTTTTTTTTATGTACACCTCGTTCAAGAGCGTATTATTATATGAATACTTCACGTCAAGAACCTGTTAACTAACTGTCGAGTCATTCTGATATATTTAGTGTTTTGCGTTTTGTGTACCATCACGAATCCACACTACTATTTTTCATGAATATTATAGCTATCATACTCGTTTTAATATATAGTTTAGCATTTTAATGCATTTCTGCGATACAATGTTATCATATTGCAGAATCTTTAGCTTAGTGCGTAGCATTCTCGAGAGTGGATCTCAGGTATGGAGCTTAGAGTAACAATATATAGAGACCTAACTTTGCGAAATTTTGTCGCTACTTTTTGACCAAGCAATGACCAAAGGTGTGTGGCGTAAATCACTAACAGGGTTGTCACAAATTAAGTAAATTAGGTATTTTGTTGTGAGTAGGTAGTTGTAAATCATTAAAAAGAATGAATGTTGTATATTTTTTTGTTTATTCAAAGATACATTAATCAATAAGATTTTTAAAATCTTATTTATAGATAAAAATATAAACGAATTAAATTATTAGAACAGAACATTTATAATACATATTATAAAATGAACTTCAGTTCCATCAACAAAACAGTTTACAAACAAAAGTAAAATAAAAAAAATGTGCGGTGATAACAGATGTTAAATCATTTTCTTAACCTTGGAGTAAGAATATATGGAGAAGGATCAATTTTTTTTTACCTATATAAATTTGCGATAAATCACTTTCTCTGCGTTTTTACGTCGTACACCATGAGAGAGAAAGAGACACAAAAAATTTCACAAAACATGACACCGCTTTTAAGTATTGTAGGGATGTTTTCCGTCCCGCGTTATTTTGTAAGGAAATTTCGAATGCAGATAATAATAACAGTGAACTTATATAGCACAGTTTTGTGATATTTCACGTCAAGTGCGCTTCATACTTAATTAATTAAGCTAATAATTCTAACTAACAAGGAGAAAATAATATATAATATGTATACAAAATTAAAACTATCTAAATGCATGATCGTTATCATAAATCATCAGAGAACAGATTCAGAAATGGGTACAATAGTGCATGTGCACATCAATAGATTTAAAAAAAAACAATTAACTAGAAGCTAAGGGTATAGAAATCCAGATGAAACGTCTGAATTCATATTAACATATTTGTTAAATCAAAGAAAAAGAAATTAGATTGGAATTTGATGTTGGATCCGTAACGCCCGAGAATTCTGTAGTTGCACCAATCGTAGATACTCCAAAAAAGGTAGTCTTAAAAAATATAATACTTTAACGTAATACGCAAATTTTGAAACTAGAAAAAAAAATCTCCGCATTACAACAATCAAATCGTCGACGTTTACGAAAAATCACGTCTTTAAATTATTTGATACAGGACCTAGAAAAACGGGGCAATGTTCAAAGTGAAGGTATCCAAATATTATCGTCCATTAGTGGGCCCAACGGATATGTTTTGTCGAAGTGGTTACTTGGGAAATGGACTGAGCAGATTGTGCTATGGTATTTAGGAGTCCAATTTTGCCTTCTCGTAGCACGGATCCATTTTTCTCGCCTTTTTTCATCCTTTGGAAATCTAAAAATAATTAAATATATAATAATATTCCAATTTTGGCATAGCCCTGAATCTGGGGAGGCAACCGAAATCATAAAGATAACTAAGAGATAAACACTATTCTGTCTTTATCTGTTTGCCAACAATTTAGCGTTAGTATCATGAGAAAGAAAGAGACCGGGATACTTTCAGAAGCCGTACGAAAAGGGAGTTACCCGTTCTAATGGTTTCTCATGTGACATCTCCTCAGAGCAACAATATAATCTCTAAGTTAAAAATATTACAAATCCATTAAAACTCATTTCAAACGGAAGTTTATTATATTGGAACAAATAGTCCAAAGATTAATTACATATTGGTGTAAGTTACTAGTTGTTTTGTAGGTTAGGATTTTAAATATTTGAGATCAAACAAAAAAAACGATTTTTATGGTACATACGTGTGAAAACTGTCTTTTTTTGGTCCTTTTTCAAGTAAGTTTTGTAACCAAGCATAGAACTTATGGCCATGATGTTTTGCTAGATATTACACAAAATATAACTCAAGTTTTTAACTATTTTCGTACTTTTGACAGTCCGTTCGCCTGACAGTTAAAACGTGTCTGAAGTTTGTGCGGATTAAATAACGGAGACATGGCATTTAGCCCGCCCCAAATCGTGTATTGGTTTCAACAATTGTTTGTCTCTTTTTCTCATATGCTTATAGAACCGAGCATAAAGAGAGAGCTATATTTTGCGAGTTTGTCAACGATTTGTCACAAATTAGTACGGTCTCTTTATATTGTTACTCTGAGGTATGGAGGTCAGAGGACCAGTGGAGGTTCGTGACTTTTTGGTGTGCTAGAGTGGTAAGATTGAAAAAGAACGTCGTCATTGATGTTTTTGTAACCGAAAACATTTTTTTTTCGAAATTTCAACTTTTCGTATGAAGATTTTTCAGAAATCCGTGCAGTGCACCACCAAAACTGAAAAATCCTGAAAATTTTCATACAAAAAATAAAATCTTGAAAAAAAATAAAAATCATTTTCTTCTACAACAACACTAACGACGTCGTATTTTTCAATCTTAGCACTCTAGCACACTAAAAACTCACGAGCCGCCACTGCGAGAGGACACCGCCTATGTACTAATGGTCGAGAAAAATCAAAAAAAAAAATTACGGTTCCTCCACATGAGAGAGTTTGGTTTTTACCCATGGCTGTTTCCAACAGCGTTTATCTCTGGAATGCTGGGTATCTGCAGCCTTAGTTCGAGGAGGGATATAGCATTACTGCTTTTTGTTCATAAAATCCTGAACGGTATATTATTAATACCTGACATCCTGGCATAAATTGGATTTTATGTCCCTGATAATTTTACGCGAGGCCGCCAACACAGGCTTCTGTTTCTTCCTAGGTGCAGAAATAACTTACCAATAGTGATACCCCTGGAAAGACTAACCAGGTTAATTAACTTCCTCTCAGGAAATTTGAACATTTTTTACACGAGCTACAAGTTTAAGCAAGAACCTAGCTATTTAGTTCTAACTATATTATGTACTTCTTGAAAACTTTTTTGTTTTTGTTTTAAACTTCTTTTTACCTTACTCTTTGTGCAATTATGATTTCCATTTTTTGTGTTTTTTGCAATGTTTTGGTGTAAAACTGTTTTTGCAAATATAAAATAAATAAATAAATTATTATAAATAATTATTATTAAGAACATGTTGTTCTTGCCATTAAAGAATATTTCGGTTTTAACAAAATTTGCAGTTAATATGTTCAACTCTTTGATTATCCATGTTCGTGCCATTTTCATGATCTGAAAGTGTGTTCATTGGATAGAGCCAGAATTAGTTTAGTGAGAATAATAAGTCATTTTTTGAAAAATTTGAGTTAACAGGTTCTTGTAGTGGGGTTTTCAAATCAGTATTGTCTCTGCGAGGAACATCATTCAGAATTGAAAGCATTGCGTTGGTTTAAAAAGCTTTTTAGCAGATTTAGAAAGTCAGTTGCTTAATTCCCCCTTTCTTCCTTCTTTATTTCCTTCCTTTTTTTCCTTCAGTCTTAAGCCTCCGAAATTTGGGCTGTCAAGGTTCAACTGGCTCCGGGCTGGTTGGCGTTTGTGCGGTGTCACATAAAACAAATATCAGTCTAACATTATGCAAATTGAGTGACATTGCAGTTACTGAGGATTCTAAGCAATGATACATGTTGATTCTACGAGGACATGCATGTACATTATACACACACGATAAATACGGTTAGCACGTACAACATTAATGCAAAATTTAATTGCTGTGCGTGTGGTCATGAAACTGACTGAAACTAGTTTCGTATTTGGGTGCTTTTCCCGGGCCATACTTTCGGATGGGATGTTCATTTATAGTAAATCAATAAGCCAAATCTGTGTGCGAAAGGAAGAACGGAATGAGTAAAAGAAATCGAGTTTTGAGTAAAAAATACAAAATTGTTCCTTAGATACAAATACAGCAAGGAATAATGTTTTTTTTTTTTTTTTTTTAATTTTACTATCAAACATAATTTATTTATTTATTTATAAATTAACGGACAAAAGTCCAATTACAAAAATACATATAAAACACGAAATATAAAAAAGAGTAACAGAGAAGGAATAGCATATAAATTGAAATAAATGAAGCGATGACAAAAATAAGGCAAAATAAACATAAGAGAGAACATTCAAGCCATGGTCTAGTAAAAGTTTTGGTAGAGCCGTAAAGCATGACGAAAATCATTTAGACTGCTACCAAAAATTTCAAGACCATGGCTTGAGTTAACAAGCATAGTAGATAATATAAAACAGAGATTATACATCATTTTTAAATCTAACATTTCACTATAAATTATAAAGGTGTACCCTCATAAAAAAGCTGTGCTTGTGTGTATGAGGGGGTGTTATTTATTTAGTTACTAATAATTTGCTGTAATGATTTTTCAAAAATATTTATTTTAAGTTTTCACTGTAGTTTTTTAATTGTATTTTGAATTCTGAAATGAATTAGAAAATATAATAATGTGCTGATATATATATTTTTTAAAACACGTGATATAAATATAACAAGATTACATACAAAAAACAAAATTCCTAAATTTTGTTTTAGCTCTCCTGAACATTTGCGTTTATCGATTCATTCCGTTTTTACTTACGTACACAGAAATAAGCGTTAAAATAATACTATTTTCTAAATATGAAAATAGAGCATTAGATGAAAATAGAGAGAACAGGTATATAAAAAAGACAGTCTATAATATTATAAGATTATTAAAAATAATCAAAACAAAACAAGATTATTTTTGAACATATCAAGAAATTATTGATTTACTAACAATAAAAAAATATTCTCCTACGACAATTATAATTAAAGATACAGTTTGAAGATGAAACAAATCTCGAAAACCTTTTTTGATAATCAAAAAAAGAATACTCTGCTCACATTTCTCTTTATTAAAATTCTTCGGATGTACGACGACTGTCTAACTGTGATGTTTCTTGTGTCCAGACATGCGTTTTTAACGAAGTCTTTTCAGAAGGCTGTATGTGACACACGATGAATGCGGACTAAAATAGAATTAATACATTGTATTATTCTTCTCTCGGTTGATGGTGGTCTCTTTAACATTGAAACTAGCATTGTATTTAATTAAAAAAAAAAAGTTTCCTTCTCAGTGAACATAGTACAGACCTCGTTTAAAGCTGTACTTTTAATTTGACCAAATTATTATTTTAGTCACTTTACACCCACTCGAAAGAGAATGTTTTGAATACTTGTAGTAAATTACACGGGGAAGGATACTTAGTTTTATCAACATTGAGTTGAGGACATGATTTCTGCCATCTAGCAAATGCGTGCCAGGGTTAGAGAAGCCATTGAACTCTTATCGTAAGATCGGCAACTTAACATTAAACCATTAAGTGAAGTATAAAAGCACATTTCAGCAATCCAAGAGCATCAGTCACTCAAGTGTCGTTGCAGAGCATAGTAAAGAGTAACAGTCTAGTAAAGATGAAGGTATTCCTGTGTGTAGTGTTTTGTGGGCTGGTGGCTGTGTGCTGCGCCGAGCCTCCCAGGTTCAGGTCCAGCAGGCTGAGGTCCAGGGTGCTCTCCCGCCAGGAGGTGGCCCCCATTGGAGATCCTGCACCAGCCCCAGCTGACGGATCCTACCCTCCTAGTGGCTGGCAACCCGAGGGCGAAACCCTAGAGCTGCCTACGGAACAGACCACTCCTGTAGCAGAGTATGGCCCCCCAGCTTCGGAGTATGGTCCAGCCGTTTCGGCTGATGAAGCTGCAACCGATGAGTTTGCAGAAGAGAATCCTGAAGTAGAGTCTGTGGCTGTGGATCAGAACGGTCGCCTGAGATCTGCCTCCTACGTCATCATCCCCGCCTCCGCTCTCCAGAGAATCCAGATCGCTCCGCGGAGAGTGGCACCTGCCAAGCTTCGCAGGGCTAGATTCTTCTAGAAATGCGTCTCCTCGTAATTGCTTTTCTTACGACTGATATTAAATAATGTGTACACGCTTTTTTAACTGTTACTATAACATAGATTTGTTATAGATGATCAAATAAATACAACTAATGAATTTGAAATTTTCCTCTCCTTTATTTAAAGCTAATATTTTCGTGTCACATAGAAAATTCCCTCTACCACTACTTTGTAAAGCTTGAGGCAGGTTAAAAAAGGCAGCCCAAGGAAGAGTTTTGTTAATATGGAGGTCTTAAAGAGAGAAGAACACCAATGTCGTAAACTCGTTTCCAATGCATACCGTTCAAAATAGTAAGACTGAGTTGTTCATATTTTCTTCGCATTTTTAGGCAGATTAATCCAATCGTAAATATATAATATGGGATAGATGTAAATATATAATATGGGATAGTGTAGCAATACTTACAAAGATTTTTTTCATGTTTTAATCATCGAACTAGGTGACTTTATTAGACTTTTTTTGGTAACCCGGATGAACTTTCTCAAAGTGTTTTGTCAAAATAATAGTGTGTGATAATTGAAAACAAAAAAATAACAACAATTACAAAAATTAAACCGTGCTAGGTACTGATAAATACTATCTTTTGGTACACATACTATAGGTGTAGCAGTCTATGGTACTGAGATGTATAATTATCAACATCTCACTTGATATTATTAACAGAACACATCACTCTTATAAATCGGTGAGGGGAGTTCCCCCAAAAAAGGGGGAGTTCAAATTGGATCAAATTCTTTCGAATTCATTAATGTTTTATTGTTTATGTTTTATTAAATTTTGTAAAAATACAATAACATTTTATTTACAGGTAGGTGAAGTCAAAATGTAAAAAAAGTATTAGTCAAAATAAATTAACAATTCACGCTGAGAGGATTGCCAAAGCTTATATGAGGGAGATAGGGTCAAGTTTGCTGTGGCAGGTCTAGAAAGCCGTTTTTCCTGAGGTGTTCATTTTTAATTAATTCTGATATACAAAAAACTATAATCACAAATATTTTTAGAGGAATATCTCGGGAAGTAATTAATTCATCGCACAGAAAAAATAACTGGTCCTTACCGCTTGTGTAATTTCTGAAAACCGATTTGGAAAATGATGGAGGAGAGAGATCAACTAGCAGAGGAATTGAACCCACAACCTCCGTATTGGAATCCGACGCGTTTGTCTATTCAGCTACTAACTAGTCAGAACTTACACCCTGAGTAAATATTAGATATTTTTGTTACAGATTCATCAGAAATAATTCAAATGTGAACCTTTTGCGTGATATTTTTCCTTAAAGGAACGGGTATATTTACTCACATCAAAGTCGATAAAAATGATGTAGACCGCTTGTTGATGTAAGGTTGGGTGAGGTTATTTTTAGTAATTTCTTTTTTACCCTTAGTGCTTGTTGGATTTCAAATGAACAACTTGTTAGGTTCTCATCTTTTTGTTTATCATCCAGTTCCCACCTATTTCGTCAATTTGCCATTCGGTTTATTATTTAACACTGCAAAAAAAAAAAAAAAGAAGAAATTGTTGGTGAATGTCGTGTCGCTTGTTGGTGCTCTTCTTTATTCGTCGTAAGTTGTGTTTTTGCTCGATTTCTAAAACATCTACTTCATCGGTGAGTGAATTGGCTTAAATCTTTATTTTACCCTCATGAAAAATCGAACTTCCATCAAGTAGTATTAGTTTATCGTTGTTTACAATCCAGTACTATAAAGTTATCCGAAGCTGAACACATTCGGTGTTTATCGCAGCTTCGTATGCAACAGTGCTAAATATCTCAGTTGAGAGTTTCTACACTACATTGGTAACGGTTTAACTTGGATAGCCGCTTTCTTCAACAATATTAGTGCTCAAAGTCTGCTCAAACGTACAATTTCGGTTTTATTACAGCAGCTACGCATTTTTTGGTCAATCCCTACTCACAGTTAAGCCAATTATTTGTAAGAATTAACTTTCGTTAAACGTTGAAAAGTAAAATTAACGTGCGTTTTTGTGGGTCGACCACGTCAACAGTGGAGTTAAAACTTTTTTTTTAAACTGGAAATAAAACTTAAGCAATATTGGTGCATATGCATGCGTATTAATTTCAGTATATAAAATAAAAAATGTGTTTTCACAGTATTTTTGTTTATTTAAAACGGAATAGATATGTGACAATTTTTAAAGAAACGTTTTCACTCTCCAACTAGGAAGATTTTCCAGTTATTTTTTTAATATATTTTTTTTATAGTCAATACTGCATAAGAGTCCCAACTGCTCCCAACCGTCTGGAGCCAGCGAGACGATGGCATCCCTAATTGGAGTGTGTTATGAGGATGAAGGTAGTGGGAAGGGGAAGATTGGAAAGCATCTGGCTATTCAGATCTGGTCAACAAACACGGCTAAGGACATATCAAGCAACGTTTCGATTATGAATGGTGGTCTTTTACCAGGGCGATACTTTGAGTATCTACCACTCTGGAACGTGCCGCGAATAAACTTTACATTACTTTATATGAATTAAATGTGTAACTCACTAACCAACAAGCCGTTTCCCTTCAGGGGTAGGCAGAGTGGACGACGGACCGCCATGTAAACCTGTCTTGGCACACACTCCTTGCTTTATTCATATTCATACATCGTCTCATACATACTCTTCTGTTATTCCGACTCTTCACATGACCCGATCCAAGTATTTGATTTAATTGATCGTGCCATGTCTTTCTCGGGCGTCTTCGACTTCTTCTTCCATTCACTTTCGCATCATATATTCTTTTCACACTCTTTTCTTCGTTCAATCGCTCTGCATGCCCAAACCATCTAAGCGTCCCTTTCATGATTCTATTCTTTACGATCACATCAGCTTTGCATTCTTTCCGGATATCCACATTTTTAATACGGTCATACATGGTTTTACCGCACATACGTCTCAAAGATCCACATACAGGTATTAATTAAATACAAGTTATAGATGCACGCCGGGTTTGAACCCGCGACCTTTGGATTCGCAGTCGAGCGTCGTACCACTCGACCACGGAGGCCGCCATATCGTAGTATTTCATTTTTTTGATGACCATCGACGTAACTATTAGATATTTTACTAAGGGAACATTTCAGGGTAGAAAATGTACAGCAAGAAATTTAAAAAAAATCGGTTATTTGTTTGCAATTTTAATAATAAACAATAATATATAACAAAACAGTCAGTCAAGTTTTAAAAAAATATATTAGACAGATGAAAAAGATATGAAAGTTATCAAATGAGATTCTAGAATATAGTTCTGCGCAGCTTGGCGGGTGCCACTCTTCGTGGAGTAATCTGGATTCTCTGGAGAGCGGAGGCGGGGATGATGATGTATTGAGCAGATCTCAGGCGACCGTTCTGATCCACGGTCACAGTCTCTGTTCCCGGCTCCTCAGTTGCGGGCTCGGCAGCTGGACCATACTCTGAGGCTGGGGGGCCATATTCATTAGCTGGGGGGCCATACTCTGCTACAGGAGACTCGGTCTGTTCCGTGGGAAGCTCCAGCGTTTCGCCTTCGGGTTGCCAGCCGCTAGGAGGGTAAGGTCCGTCAGCTGGGGCTGGGGCAGGGTCTGCAGGGGGGGCTACCTCCTGGCGGGAGAGGAAACTGGACCTCAGCCTGCTGGACCTGAACCTGGGAGGCTCGGCGCAGCACACAGCCACAAATCCACACAACACTACACAAAGGAATACCTTCATCTTTACAAGACTGTTGTATTTTACTCTGGAACGACACTTTAGTGACTGATGCTCTTAGCTTACGGCAAGCTTGTTTTATACTTTGCCAAATTGGTCTGTATGTTATAATGTGTTTTTGACCATTCGAGAAATAGTGTATATCAATCGGCCGATCGCTTGATAAGAGTTCAATAGCTCGGCTAACCCTGACACGTATTTGCGTGCCGAAGGAAATGTTTGATGAATAATAATTCAACAGTTATTAAAACCATCCCTTGCATTGTGGTGGTAATTTTATATTTAGCATAACTAACACACATGTAAAAATAAACGAAAGCAAATCAAACTCAGTAGATCTATTAGTAGTTATATCACATCTTTTTTCAAAACAGAAAGTATACAAGTTAAATAAACTCTACTTATAATTAATTGCACATTGACATTTATTTGGAATATTAAAAAAATATTTCTTACCTTTAATGCTACTTAATGAAGTTCTCTTTGATAAACAGTTTTATTTGCATATTTTAAAAAATCGTTGACGTTATCGCTTGCAAAAATTACAATATAAATACGTAGATTTGTTTCACACAACTTTATTTGAATATATTGACTGATCGCTTTTGAAATACCCTTCCATTATCAGAACAATATTGATTGAAAGGGTATTTCTGGAACCGGTCGATCAATATAATAAAATAAAGTGATTGAAAACAAATTTGTGTGTTTAAATTGTAGTTTTATTTGCGTTGGAGATTTGTTGATAAGTTTAACAACGAAATTTGTCGGAATTATTATTATTTCAAACCCATCTCTACTGGGTAATAAAATTGTATTTTGTGTGTATAATGACGATCGAATTTTGCGCGGTTCAGAGAAAGAAGATATTTTCACTAGAGAATAAATAATTTATTTCTTACTACCCCAGTTGGGCCGCGCTTAAATCATCCTTAAATCTATTCTAATTTTGAAACTGTTAACTCGTGGCGGAACTTCATTTAAATGATTTTATAAAAATAATTTTTTAACTTTATTTCCCTATTTTTTTATTAATACCTAACCGCTTTCAACTTATGACGGGCATCACCAGTCTGAAGTTGCCCGTCATAAGGTAAAACCGGTCAGGTCTTAGTAAAAAAAAATAGTGGAAGAAAGTTTAAAATATTGTGTCATTAAATCATTACTCAAGTCCCTAGAAAATTACAAAATTACTATCGATAACCGACCGTAACGACTATTTTATTTCAGCAAATACCTCACAGATGGTGAAAAATGATGAACTTATGTGAAAGTAAGTGATATTAAGTAGATTTTTCAGAATCGCGAGCGATAAAAATCTGTTTAAAAACAAGATTTTATTTCTCATTATAAGAAGAAAAAAAAACTTACTTCATGAGAGTTCCGCGGAACTATAGGATTCTAAAAGTATTTGAATTTAGAGCGGCAGAACTTCACGTCGCCAATTGCGGTCAGAATAAATAATTGAGTTACTTACAACTTAAGACATTAATATTCCTTTACAAAAATGCATTTTCCTTGTCACTGTGCATGTACTTGATCCACAAATAGAAACGTGATGAAAGGGATGATCATAAAAGTCATTGAAAAATAAACAGACATTTCGTTTGGTATGCAAATAGGCGTCGGGGTCAGTCGAGCTATTGAACCCTTATCGAGCGATCAGGTAGTTGACACACACTGTTCCTTCGATGGTCAAAAATGCATTTAATTTAACTCATCAATTAAGCAAAGTATAAAAGAAGATTGTAGACAGCCAAGAGCATCAGTCATTCGAGGCATTCCAGAGTAAAGTACCGCGGTTCAACAAAGATGAAGGTATTCCTGTGTGTAGTGTTGTGTGTGTTGGTGGATGTATGCTGCGCCGAGCCTCCCAGGTTCAGGTCCAGCAGGCTGAGGTCTAGAGTGCTCTCCCGCCAGGAGGTGGCCCCCATTGGAGACCCTGCCCCAGCCCCAGCTGACGGACCCTACCCTCCCAGCGGCTGGCAGCCTGAAGGCGAGACCCTGGAACTGCCCACGGAACAAACCGAGTCTCCTGTAGCAGAGTATGGCCCCCCAGCTAATGAATATGGCCCCCCAGCCTCAGAGTATGGTCCAGCCGACGAGCCCGCAGCTGAGGATCCCGGAGCAGAGACTGTGACCGTGGATCAGAACGGTCGCCTGAGATCAGCTCAATACGTCATCATCCCCGCCTCCGCTCTCCAGAGAATCCAGATTGCTCCACAGAGGGTGGCACCCGCCAAGCTGCGCAGGGCTAGGTTCTTCTAGAACGAGAGAACTTCTGCTAAGGACTGATTTAAATATATTTCTCTCTCCTGTACATTTTGTAATACTTTTTAAAAACTAATTTGACTGACTGTTTTTTATGTTGTTATTATTGCAAATAAAGCTACCAACGAAATGATTTTTCTGTTTATTTGGCGTCCCTTTTGCAGAACGGCTTAAACGTGGTACCATTAACTTGAACAGCTCACGGTTTTAAGACAAGAACAAATTAATAACAAGAAAAGAAGGAAAAATGTATTTTTACACGAAGACTAGCAGTACTACTCAATGGTTTAAATATAAAATATATGCCTTTACAAAATTTGAAAATGACAAAAATGGTAAGGTTTTGAAAACTAACTATGTTTTTGCAAAGCAAAAATAATGCCAATTAATTTTTATGTTTTTATAAATATGGTTCAAACCACTAGGCCTAACTAAGGTTGCTGATAAAAAAAATGACGAATAACGCCTTTGATCAAAACATAGTAAATTTAAAATTCTGATAATATTATATTTGGTGTCGCGAAAGCTTTCATTTATTAAAAATAATAACAACGATGTCGATTATTTTTATTACATACTACCTTACGAGATGTATGTCGATAATGCTAATTCATATATAATAGGGCATTGACAGGAGAGTGATTGCAAGAAACTCAATCAATGAAGTGGTCACCACTGAAAACAAATTAAAGGGAGTGGGGTCGACAATGGAGTTTCGATACCAACTCTGATGATTGGCACAAGGTACGGAACTTGAACAAGAACTACGTAAGTATGGTGAATGCTTAGATGTTTGTATATTAAAATCCTTTATGACTGGATAGCGAAGAATGAGAACTTAAGGGTTGTGAATTGAATACAAGGCCGCTCAAATCGTTTTCAACTAGAGTAACAAAAGGGGCGGTTAAATGTTTTGGACATGTAAAGCAGACGGATAAACACGTTCTGTAGAAATGCTGCGCAATAGGAAAAATAAGAAGGAATATCCTAGAAAGACGTGGCTCTCTCGAGCGAAATAAACCAAGTCTAGTTATCTCAAGAGTCAGTACAATAGGATGGAATGAGACGATGTGTGAACGTGGTTGAAGCAAGACGTGTGTGCTGAGATATTCATGTCTAACGTTTTATCTTCTATGTATAATCCGTGGGAAAATACGGCTTAGTTTGTTTCAATTTTTAAAATGCATCTTGCGTTTCATGGACGTATATAATATTCAATATATTACATCAATTTATTTGTGTAAATGATACAAATTTATTTAACAAACTTGTTGCGTTCCATGAAAAAATAAACTAATAGTTTTTATGAGAATTTTATGCAATGTTAATTTTTTGTAGTAATGTATATAAAATACCAGAGAATTAATTGAATAGTGACGACCTCCGTGGTCGAGTGGTAAGACATTCGACTATGAATTCAGAAGTCGCAAGTTCGAACCCAGCGTGCGCAAATAAAATTTATTAAATCAATATGTATCATAACACCATTAATTCATATAAAATAATATATAGTATATTTGCGGCACGCTCCAGAGTGATTTATAAAAGTACCGCCCTGGTGAAAGACCACTATTCAGAATCGAAAAGTTGCTTGAAATCGCTTTAGCCGTGTTTGGTGACCAGGTCTGAATAGCCAGGTACTTTCCAATCTTCCTCTTATATATTCCGGTAAAGGTATTATGCCATTTTTGTGAAATATCAGCTCAAAGGCTCCTTATTGAAAACGTCTAATAATAAAAATGTTTAATTTACTTAAAGAATATTTAAAATAAATATAAACTTTAACACTGCACAAGACACTTACTAAAAGTAATTAATATATCATTTAAATATCTGTAATTCCTCGGTAGTATGGTTTTGCCAATATAAAATCTGCCAAAATCACAATTGAGTGAGTACCTACAAGCCTATATAATTCAATATATATTATTTTCCGCAATGTGATTATGCATACATTTTTAGTCTAGCGCGACCATAGTCAACAAGAAGACGTAATGAATTCCTCGATTTACAAACTGACGTAACATAGGCATGAAAATTCTCTACGTGTTCTTGTGTCCAAAATTTTCTTGGTAAGGATACAAACAGCGGCGTACGTTACTCCGAATCATTAATTATTACCGATTTACGAAAACTTCCTTAGTAATTGTATTTATTAATCCAATCTCATAAATACAAACAGCCTTAGGTTTCTCAGACTAACATATGAATAAATTTCGAAACACTGAATTCTTTATGAAATATTTTAGTGAAAAGCTTTGTGGTTTGACATATTTAATGAAAATTAAATGATAACTTTGAATAAGACCACAGATTTTATTTTATTTCACGTTTTTCCCCTTTCATTTCATATTATTTGTCTCTTTTTTCTCTGTTCTTTTGTTAGCATTTAAAAGTTATTCTTTTGTTTTCTTACTGTTGTCTTTTTTATTGTATTCTCCCTCTGTATGTATATATAACCACCCACTATTTTTGTTGTTGTTTAGTTTATTTTTTTACCCTGATAATGCTTAGGCTAAGCGAAAACGGTTGGTTAATTTATATTACGTATTTACCATCAAAGATCTCGGGGTGGTTTTTGATCCCTGGCTAACGTTTTCGAGTCATATAGTGCAGCTTACTTCAAATTGTTATAAACTTCTTGGTTTTGTAATCAGAAGGTGCAAAGAGTTTAATAACACAAATGCGATGACAGCCCTCTTCAATGGAGTGATCAGAAGCAAGTTGGAGTACGCTAGCACTGTCTGGACTCCACATTAAACCAAAAACATAAATATGTTGGAACATATTCAAAAAAAATTCCTCAGGTATATGTGTACATGCGTACGCACGGAACATACCCTATATTCATGCATCACATGGAACTACTCGAGGAGACACATTATCAAAGCTTATAGACTAGGCGCAATGCTGGTCTCATGACAATAGGCTTTAAAATTATAAATCACTTAATCGACTGTCCATACCTCTTGGCATGCTACTGCTTATTCGTACCAGAAAAATACTGTCGCAGTAGAAATCATGCAATGTTCAGAATACCCTATGGTCGGACAAATGTTTTGGCTCAGCATAGCATGACAAGAGGTATAATTATGTTAAATACATCATCTATATATATTGATATATTTTCAGATAACTTACAAAATTTCAAAAAACTTGTTGTTCCATTGTACAGTTCTTGGGTTTATATCTGTTTTACAATAGTAAAAAAATATAAAAATAATAATAATAATAATAATAATAAAATATATATATAAATATGATACTGAATTATTTTTAGGAAATATTTCACTATCACAATTGTTCGTAAGATAAATCGGGCATTTCATACCGCGCCATTGATTGTGGCCAAATCGTTTAATTAACTGACCTTACAACTTAATTTGAATACGTAAGTACTCTTTAAGCCCCTTTGGGATAACATGTTTCTGTTCTGGCATCGTGCCTGTACTTGACCCATGAAAACAAACGTGATGGAAGGGATGATTTTAAATCATTGAACATATATCAATCGTTTCATTAGGTGTGAAAATACATGTCAGGGTTAGCCGAGCTATTGAAATCTTATCAAGATCGGCCAATTCATACACAGTATTTCCGTGAATGGTCAAAAACGCATTAACTCTTACCGATCAATTAAGCACAGTATAAAATAAGCTTGCAGTAAGCTAAGAGCATCAGTCACTCAAGTGTCGTTGCAGAGTAAAGTCAAGTGTCACAGTTCAGTAAAGATGAAGGTATTCCTTTGTGTAGTGTTGTGTGGGCTGGTGGCTGTGTGCTGCGCCGAGCCTCCCAGGTTCAGGTCCAGCAGGCTGAGGTCCAGGGTGCTCTCCCGCCAGGAGGTACCCCCCCCTGCAGACCCTGCCCCAGCTCCAGCTGACGGACCCTATCCTCCGAGTGGTTGGAATCCCGAGGGAGAGACCCTGGAGCTGCCTACGGAACAGACCACTCCTGTAGCAGAGTATGGCCCCCCAGCTAATGAATATGGACCTCCAGCCTCAGAGTACGGTCCAGCCGACGAGCCCGCAGCTGAGGATCCCGGAGCAGAGACTGTGACCGTGGATCAGAACGGTCGCCTGAGATCAGCTCAATACGTCATCATCCCTGCCTCCGCTCTCCAGAGAATCCAGATTGCCCCTCGGAGAGTGGTACCTGCAAAGCTTCGCAGTGCTAGATTCTTCTAGAGCTGGATAACTTCAGCTGATGACCGATGATCCTGGTTTAAATATATTGTAATTACCAATGTATTTTATTCTTTAGAATGACTGATTTCTTATGGTATTTTAACATTGCTGCTGATATTGCAAATAAAGATACGAACGAAATGATTAAATATAGTTTTTTTACCTTATTGAAAATATTGACAAAGTAACATTCTGGTAACATATTCGGTGGCTTGAAATTTACTTTTGATAACGGTATTAAAAGGGCTGGTGAGAATTTTACGTGAAGAGTGATTAGACCCGATACAGCTCCTGCATGGTTGAGTGGTAAGACGCTCGATTACGAATCCAAAGGTCGCGGGTTCGAACCCGGCGTGCGCAAATAAATTTTATTTAAGTAATATGTGTCATAGCACATTAAATTTATTTATAATAAAATAAAGTATATTTGCAGCACGTTCCAGAGTGGTATATACTCTAAGTATCGCCCTGGTGAAAGACCGCTATTCAGAATGAAAACTTTGCTTTAAATGGCTTTAGCCGTGTTTAGTGACCAGATCTGAATATTTAGGTACTTACCAACCTTCCCCTTACTCATCTCCTTCCCCCAACACTACCTTCAGCCTCACAACATACCCCAATTGGGGATGCCATAGTCTTACTGGCTCTAGACGGTTGGAAGCAGTTAAGACTTGTGCGGTATTCACGTAAAAAAAAGCACTAGCTACGAGTAGTACAAGTTTGTTAAAGAAGTAGAGGCTAGCGTTCCTAAATTTAGTTATCTTATCCACTCGATCCATGGCAGTTAGACATTTTACAATCAGAGAGTAGTAGAAAGTAGAATAAATAATATATTAATTACAACTCTGTCATTAAAACAATGATCTGAATGAACTCTGTCATTATGTATATCAACAATATAATTTTAAACGAGAGGATTCGGATATAATAAACAATTAAATACTGTTAGTTATAAAGAAGAAATGCCACCATTATTTGTAATTTATGAAAATGGAAATACTGAGATAGAATATGGACACTTTGAGCAAGTGGACAAACATAGAAGTGTGTGAATGACGTACCAGGAAGATATGGTATGATCAAATTGATCAAGTAGTTGAGTCAAGTAATGCCAATAGTCAAAATAATATTAAAGTCTTAATTAAACGATTTACGAATATTATTGAAGCTAGATAAGATATTCCCATCAAAGTATTCTAGTTTCCCATTATAACGGCCAACTCTTTAGGCAATTGTCGTGGTGGTTAGTACATTAGCTTTACTGTTATTATATTTTTATATGGCGTTTCATGAACGTTTATAATATATCAAACAAAAGAAGAATAACCCTTTCCTTAATAATTATTTATAAATAAACCGCTGACAGTCTCGGTTTTTTGGAAATCGTTTTTCTATAAAATGATTTTACCTAATATAAAAATAATTATGCATTTTGCCAAAAACATGCATACAGCGCATTTTTAAACAATACTTTCATTTGAGTTTGTTATATAAGATAAATGTACAACAAATGCCAGTCAGTGTGCGTCAATTTAATAGTGCATAAAAACTAGTGGTCTAATCTTTTACCCTTCATTTTTTCAAATGGTTTTTAATCGATTTACTAGGAGTTAAAAAAAAACGTAGTTTTAAAATGTTATCTACAAATTTCCATAAATGATTAATCAGAACAATTTCAAACACAACAAGTATAATGCAGGCCACCAGCTAAAATAACCTGTTAAAACGCCTTCAAGGCAGATCTCCGGAAATACCACTTTCGACTTCGCCCTCTCTCTCGTTTCGCCTCAACTTGGACTTCCGAATTCAATTCGACCTCTTCCTGCAGCCTGGACCAACTGACAAGCCTCTTGACGAGACGGAATCGTATTACAAAGGTCACCGCCAAACGGGTCATTGCATTACGAGTATGTCCCCTAGTTCCGTGAACAACACAGGCTACATCTCTCCGTAAATTGGAACCGCAGCCTATTTACAGATCTTGTGTACCGGACCCGGCTGGTAAAAGCATTTTATATAAAGGTGATAATTTTAAAATAAAATTACATCGATGTGCAAGTAAGCAGTATCTTTAAAGAAAGAAGTTCTACTTGTTGCCGAAAATAGCCTAAATATAACACGTTTATGATATGGATATTATTGCATCAAACATATCAACAACATCTTCAAAGATACCAACAAGTAAGTATTTAAATAATACGTGCTGTAAAAACATTCGTTGATTTTTCAAACATTGTCGACATACGTTGGAAAACAGAAATTCTATTAAAAAAACTAGCTATTAGTTGAAAAAACAGAAGAGTATATATGCGAATGAACCAAGGAGTGTAGAGTTGTGTGTCGGTCTATCCACTCTTTCTATACCTGCGCCGAAACGGAGTAATGGTTAGTTAGTTAATAAATTAGGTATTTCACGCCACACTGCTGATTGCATCCAAAATATTTAATTAATTGACCTCGCAGCTTAACTTGAAGACGAAGGCGCTTATACCCTTTTAGGAAAACGTTTTTCTGAAAACATCTTATTTGTACGAGTATATACTTGACCAAATAAAATGAACGTGTAGAAGATGATTTTAAATGGCATTGAAAAGCAACAAACATTTCGCGTCGTGTGAAAATACGTGTCGGGGTTAGCAGAACTACAGAAATCTTATCGAGTTATCAGTTTGTTAATAAATGCTATTCTGTGGATGGTCAAAAACACATTATCTCAAGCTGATCAATTGAGCTCAGTATAAAATAAGCTTGCAGTAAGCCAAGAGCATCAGTCACTCAGCTGTCGTATCAGTGTAAAATAAAGAGTAACAGTTTAGCAAATATGAAGGTATTCTTGTGTGTAGTGTTGTGTGGGTTGGTGGCTGTATGCTGCGCCGAGCCCCCCAGGTTCAGGTCCATCAGGCTGAGGTCCAGGGTGCTCTCCCGTCAGGAAGAGGCCCCCATTGCAGATCCTGATGAATCCTACCCTCCTAGCGGCTGGAAGCCCGAGGGAGAGATCTTGGAACTTCCGACGGAACAAACGACTCCTGTAGCAGAATATGGTGCACCAGCTAATGAATTTGGACCCCCAGCTTCAGAATATGGTCCAGCTGACGAATCTGCAGCTGAAGAGCCTGAAGCAGAGACTGTGGCCGTGGATCAGAACGGTCGCCTGAGAACAGCTCAATACGTCATAATTCCTGCCTCCGCTCTCCAGAGAATTCAGATTGCTCCACAGAGAGTGGCACCCGCCAAGCTGCGCAGGGCTAGATTCTTCTAGAACTAGAGAACTTCTGCTGATGACTGACGAGCCTGATTTTATCAGATTCCTATCGCCTGAATATATTTGGATTTATTATTTTTATTCAGTAGACTGAGTTGTTATATATTTTACAATTGCGAATAAAGTTATGAACGAAATTATTTAAGTATGTATTTTTTTATTTAACTTGATCAAAAAATGTGCCGACATTTTATTCTGAAAAAACGCTCGTCGCCCTATAAAATATTCTTTTAAAAAATATATCGATGTTGTTAAGGGTCATCAAAGATTTCACTTACCTTACGATTGAGAAGAATATTTGCCCGAGCCGAAAGAGTTGATGTAACCTTTCGGAGATAAGGCATTTCAGGGAATTTATTCAAGGGGGGGACTCTTAGTAGCAGTAACTAAAACAAGTTTTTCAAAGGAATCAAGGTAAGTCTACAATAGAGTTTAAATATCAACTTGGGTGTTTGGCTATGAGACATTCCACTCGAAAAGAGCGGAAGAGAAATTTGGTTTGGTAGGCGAATAGACAGGGAAAAGCATATAAAGAGAATATAATTTTCATGACGTACAAGTGGATAAAATAAAGAAAGATAAACGCCCCAGGGAGATGTGTCACAATCAAGCGATACAAATATTTGAGTCGGTTAGTGTCAAGAATTTTAATTACGGAAAAGTCTTTAAAGGACGGTTATGATTATGGTCAGAGTAACGAGTAAAAAAGTCGTTGGTCGTTTAATCGTCTCTCCTCACCCCTCAAAGGAATGTCGTTGGGTTTAGCTAAGTCTTATTTTTATCCTTTTGGATTTATTTTATTTTATTTATTCAACAGAGATCACAAAAAACAGATGTTCACCAAATACATTATGAAATGAATGATATAAAAATATTGTAGATACATGCATAGGTAGTAAAAAAAACTAAATATTTATTTACATCCCACATATTTTTTAAATTTATGAATACCGCACAAGAGTCTCAACTGCTCCCAACCGTCTAGAGCCAGTGAGACTATGGCATCCCTAAATAGGGTATGTTGTGAAGCTGAAGGTAGCGGGGAGGGGAAGGAGATTGGGAAGATGAAGGTCGAGAAGTACCCGGCTATTCAGATCTGGTCACCAAACACGGCTAAAGCCATTTCAAGCAACGTTTCGATTCTGAATGGTGGTCTTTCACCAGGGCGATACATAAGTATCTACCACTCTGGAACGTACTGCAAATATACTTTTTTTTTTTAAAATAAAATAAATTAAATGTGTTTGACACATATTAATTTAAAAAAAGTTATTGGCGCACGCCGGGTTCGAACCCGCGACCTATGGATTCGTAGTCGAGCGTCTTATTACTCGACCATGGAGACCGTCAAAAGACAAGGTATTATATATACGAAGGAGTTATATGAGTACAAACTGAAGTAGTGTGATGCATTATATATAATATAATAACGCAAATAATTGAGCAATGAAAAAAAAGATCAGATATAAAAGAGATTCACTCTTGTATACATGTTATGAGATAATCATTGAATTAGCGAGTGTAAAAATGTGTGTAAAAAAATATTTTATTTAAAAGTATGTAGATCGTTATGTATCTAACGGTCACTCTTGTGCGTGCATCTAACTATTCTCGTATCTAAGGTAGATGCAGCTTCGTTGAATAGTCCCATCGATCTGGATTTTTTATATTTTTTTTAATCCATCCACGAATTTTTTCATTAATAAAGTTATCTGAAAATAAATAAAAAATAACCCCCCAGCTTCGTGCTTAAACGTTTTTTTCATTCAGTATGTTATCATTTTATTTTTACAGTAGCAATAAGTAATTAGGCCAAAGTAGTGCCATATAATTAATTGTCTGACGTTTTCTTAACAATATTTCAAACGATTTTACTACCGATTCGCCGTTAGTTGAATATCTAATAGTTTTGTATTTCCTGATGAAAGTTCTGATCACAAAAGACTCACGGGATCGAGTAGAAAGATTATCTTGAAAACTCAACTTTTTGGGATTGTGTTTCGCAAAGGAAACGTTTATGAATTAATTCATTGTAAGATTTATATTTTAATTATTAAGTCTCAAATTGACAATTAGATACAGTGCATCTAAACATAAATAATTCTGACACGACCCAACTATTAGAAAAGATTGTGTCCTACATTATTTAAGAAAAGATAAACATAAGTCAGCGGCGCATGGTACACGAGTCAATAAAAAATTTTCATAAAGGGGTTACATTGTTTTCATGGGTTTGAAAATTAATAAAAAACCTATTTTTTTAAGAATCTAATAGTACAATAGGTCTAGAATATTTCCCAAAGTTTCAAGTCAATCGGAGTAAAAGCCTGGGGGAGAGAGCCTTCGGAAGTTCCCCTCATTAGACTAGACCGACCGAGAGCGACGCAGGTACGAGTATATTGACTTAAATAGTTTTTTTTATAAAAACACTATTTTGAAGTCGGTGGACACGATTTTTCAAAAACCAATGCATCAACCTTATTGAAATTTTGCACACTTCTTCAAAATAGGATTGACTAGTGCTTGAACGAAGTATTTATTTTTTTTGTTTTGATTAATTTTCTATCGAAATAATTTCACGAGGTACGTACTGTAAATTGTACTGTTTTGTGTACAACTTTGCCGAAATTTCAAAAAAAAAAATAAATTCTATCCTTTGTTCAAGCACGAGCCATACTAACAGGTTTTTTTTTTTCAAATTTCAAATGAAGCTATCATGAGTTATCCTGACCACCGCAAGGACACTTTTTTTAAGGGAGTCTCCGGAAACCTGGTCCCACCAGCTGAATTTTTTCCCAAATTTTTGGATGAAATTTTTATGAAGCATTGATTAAATGTTGCATTTTTATATGCTTAAAATTTTAAATAATACAATTTATTTTTTACATTAAGATATATTTTTTTAATTTTTTTTAACCTTTGAAACCGACATAATCTCTTAAGTCACAAGAATCTTAATAAAGTTTTTCGTTAGAAAACTATTTAATGAATCTAATCTCATCATGAAAACTTTTGGGCTCTCGTCCATATACTCGTACAAACATATATTAAGAAATGTTGTAAAGAAGAAGCTCAAAAAGTTTCTACAAGAAATAGTGTGATACATAATGTTTTCGTAAAATAATTTAGGTCATTCATCCCATGTCACTGATAGTGGCCAAAATATTTAATTAACTGACCTTACAAATTAATTTGAATACATACTCAATATATCACTTTAGGAAAACATGTTTGTCGTCATGACCCCCGAAGACAAACGTGATGAAAGGGGTGGTTTTAAAGACATTGAAACACCAACAGGCAGTTCGTGTCGTCTGCAAATACGTGCCAGGGTTAGCCAAGCTATTGAACTCCTATCGAGTGATCGGTTAGTACATACTATTCCGCAGATGGTGAAAAACACATTATCTCTCCCTGATCAACGAAATAAAGTATAAAACAAGCTTGCCGTAAGCTAAGAGCATCAGTCACTCAAGTGTCGTTCCAGAGTAAAATACAACAGTCTTGTGAAGATGAAGGTATTCTTTTGTGTAGTGATGTGTGGATTTGTGGCTGTATGCTGCGCCGAGCCCCCCAGGTTCAGGTCCAGCAGGCTGAGGTCCAGGGTGCTCTCTCGCCAGGAGGTAGCCCCCCCTGCAGACCCTGCGCCAGCCCCAGCTGACGGACCCTACCCTCCTAGCGACTGGCAGCCCGAAGGAGAGACCCTGGAGCTTCCCACGGAACAGACCGATTCTCCCGTAGCAGAGTATGGCCCCCCTGCCAATGAATATGGACCTCCAGCCTCAGAGTATGGTCCAGCTGATGAACCTGAAGCTGAAGAGCCCGGAGCAGAGACTGTGACCGTGGATCAGAACGGTCGCCTGAGATCAGCTCAATACGTCATCATCCCCGCCTCTGCTCTTCAGAGAATCCAGATTGCTCCACAGAGGGTGGCACCCGCCAAGCTGCGCAGGGCTAGATTCTTCTAGTGCTGGAGAACTTCTGCTACTTGACTGACTATTATATTATTTTAAATTCTTACTGATCTTGCAAATAAAATTACGAACAAAAAATTAAATGGTTTTATTATACTTGATTGAACAATATCACAACTGGCAAGTAAAATAACTCATTGACACGTGTTTTTTTGTTGCTAGGCCCTGCGGGCGTTTGTGACGACCCCACAGCTGATTTCGGTAGAGATGAGAACTCGTTTGATGGTAGCATACATGTATCGCACTTCTCCTAGCTAGACAGTTTTGTTTTATAGGACATAGAGAGTTCTTCGCGCAGTACCATGATCGCAATTAAATTTTAAGCTTTTATGCATAATAGCGACAATTACGAGATTGAATTTCACGTGTATCGTATATGATATTTATATATATTTCGTAGTCCTTTCTTTTACCAGAGCATTAAGTCTCACCTACCACAGGTACACTATGCTCGATCATAATCTCAAACGCGTTTCCACTATAAAGGATCTTGGGATTGTGTACGAAAGTAAGCTTGCATTTCGTGTTCATAACGAAGGGGTGTGCCAGTCGGCATTGAAAATGTTAGGGCTTTATCTCAGAACCGTCAGAGTTTTTAGGGATACCCAAACTCTGAGAACACTCTACATCTCTTTGGTCCGCAGTAGGCTGGAGAGTGGTTCAATTATTTGGAATCCTCATGAGGTGGGGTACTCCCTCATCTTGGAGAGGGTCCAGAACTGAGATTTTTATACATGAGGGAGTACGGCCACTACCCGTGGCTCTACCCAACGAACTTTCTCCTGGGCACGCTCGGACTTCACTCCTTACAGCTCAGGAGAGAGGGGTATGCCGCCACTCACTTCTTCAGACTGCTGCGGGGCTATATTGTAAACCCTGCTATTTTGGAGCGCGTAAGTCTCTATGTTCCTGATGACTATCTAAGACAGCGTTTTCATAGATTATTCTATCTTCCTGCCTGTAGGACCAACCTGCCAATGGTTCTGCCGGTGGGGAGAAGTATTTTGCTCCTGAACAAAATCTCTTCCGATATCGACTTATTTCATGTCAGTGAGGAGAGATTCAGAAGTGAAATCCTATTGATTCTTGAAAGAGTTTCTCCTCATTGACCTGATCATCACCACTGCCTGAAATTTTATTTTTCTTGTGTATCTATATGGTACTATAATTTTTATTTATTTTGTAAAAAAAAATAAATAATTTCTTATATGCATTAAATTCAAAAAGTTTGTCATGTATAAGAAATTTAATAAAAAAAAATATTATTATTATGATGTGGGCAGAATAGTACTTTACGATAATAATACTGTAAGATAGTATTCTAATTCCAACACAATAGTGTTTGGTTCATAGATCTAGAAATAATACGTATGAGGGTACTATTACAAATCCTTCGCTTTATTACACATGTCTGGTGGCAAACTGCTGGTGGGCTTTATTCACATTAACACTGGCCAAATATATAAATAAATATAGCTCGGCCAGACCCGTAGATTTAATAAAATGAGGCTTGAAATACAAACATACAGACAAAATTTTCACAAATATATTTCAATTCACTATAATATTTTTTCAATGGAAAGAAAATACGCTATTTTGAGATTATTCAACTGTTTTTTTTTCTTGACTCTCACTGTATCTCCTATTTGTAATGAAAACTAATGTTACGTAAATTCGTAGTAAAATAAGTGTAAAATTAATTTAAGAAATACAAAATATTTTATACGTTTACGTCATTTGGGAATACTTATATTTCTGTAAAAATAATTACTTTTCCGTGTGAACTGATTTCAATATATAACTACGAGCTACGAGTATGTTTATATTTGCGCTACATTATTATTGGGCCAGTGATCTCTGGGCTAGAGCAAGAATTCAAGGCCTCTGCTATACTAAGGTTATTTTGAAACCGTAGAAAAAATATCAAAATGTATATCAATATTTTTAAACCCCGCACGAAGAATTAAGGTTTTTGAAATATTCATATTACTTTCAGCTTACTTATTCAAATAAAATTGTAAAGAATATACGAAGAGAAAGAAAACGCGTAGTGAATTTAACACTTATAATTAAATAAGATCACATCATTATTATTATTAAATAAGATATATCGTCGAAATAACTTTAAAAAAAAAAAATCTATCAATGTTATTTATTTACTAGGGTTTAATTTAATACATTTTCTTATTTATTGTAACTAACCTAACCCAGATAATTTTTATTTCTTAAATTTATATGAATATAAATTGAACTTTCAGTAAATGAACAATGTTGTAATTTCAACAGAGAAAAAGTAATAAGAATAATTCACTTGTCATTATGGCATATTTTTGTTAAACACGTAGTGGCATTATTTTTGTACAAATATTTTAGATTTTTTAAAATTATTTCTAATATAAAATGTTTTGTGATAGGGATTTTTTTAGATTTAACTGTCACCCCATGAGGCTCTTGTTTAAAATTTACTAGGTGGGTTTTCTTAATGAAAATTCGTCTATATTGTTTTGTAAGAATTTTAATTTTTCCAAACATTTTTTAAAGGTGCCAATTAGGATTAATTTATTAATACATTTATTCACGGCACATTAATTCCATTTACACAAGTAACAATATGAATATAATACAAATAATATTACATACGAGGTATAAGTGAAGATAAAAAGAAAACATAATACATATAAATGAACAAATAAAAAACAGAAAAGTAGGTTTGAACAGATAGAGGGGATAAGTAATGAAGTATACTGCCACTTAAATTAATCAGTTGTGCGAAATATAAGGAAGTGTTTCTAGTACTCTCTCTGTAGTGAGTTCTGAAATTTAACCTTTTATTTTTTAATCTCACCCTTTTACAATCTTGTTTTATTAATAAAAACAAAAAAAAAATTGACGACTGACCAAGGAAGACAGTAAAAAATCCACTGCACCTTATATCAGATCCCCTGTAGTTAAAATTGTGTGGATAAAAATAGATTGACATTGTACTACTTAGCGATTGAACGCGGTGCATCTATTATGATGTAACAATAGGTACGTATTTGCAAAATGTAATTGTTTTAACTTCTGTTACCAAAAAGATTTTCTTATACAGATATATGATAGTGGGGTAACAAGGTTATAATAGATTACTTGTGAATAAATTAGGCAAAAAAAATGAGAAACATTCATATACTCGTACCTTAGCAAATGTGAATATAATATTTTCTTTGGTTAGATTTTAGGAGAGATCCGGTTGTTAAATGACTCGTTTCCATTCTGCCGACATCAACTGCAAACAGGTGCTCCGCTGGGCTTAAAGCGTGCAGGTTTCATTGTTAAACATTCTACATTTCAGTAAAAAAACTGTCTATTACTTTTTAAAACCGATCGATAGAATGAAAGCTCATAATGTAGCGATTTTTTAAAATAATTTTTCTAATCCTATGAAAATAATTTTCCATCTCTCAAGGAACAAAAATGAGAAGAAAGGTGATTAGATAGTGCCAGAGTCAACACATATTTTCGATCATGGTGAGTGTTATAAGCAATAAAAAACATTTATTTGAAATAAATTCTGAAAATGTTTTTATAATTATGGTCGAAATATTTAACACCAAAATAGTAAAAATAACTGCGTCCGGACGTAAAAAAAGCCAAAAAAGTAAGCACAGAGTAGACGGAGAAGTCGAATGGTCGAATGGTGGATGAGACAGAATATTAAAAGTGTTTGAATGTGGATGAAACGAGGCGTAAACCAGGATAGTTGGATTATATTCCAAACTCCGACGTGGTGGTGAAATAATTCAAAATCAATTCAAATAATAAATTTATGTCATTATAATATGAAACTCGAGTTTGAATTTGAAAAGTTTGGTGGAGTAGCTTTATTTTATTTTTTATATATTTTCTTTAATAGTGAATACCGCTCAAGAGTCACTACTGCTCCCAACCGTCTAGAGCGAGACCATGGCATCCCCAATCGGGGTATGTGTAAGAAGAGGAAGGTTGGGAAGTACCTGGCTATTCAGATCTGGTCATCAAACACGGCTAAAGCAATTTCAAGCAACGTTTCCATTCGGAGTGGTTGTCTTTCACCAGGGCGATACATATGACACCGACCACTCTGAAACGTGCCGCAAGTTTACTACATATATGAATGAAATATCTTATGCCACATATTAATTAAACAAAGTTATTTGCGCACGCCGGATTTGAACCCGTGACCTCTAGATTCGTAGTCGAGCGTCTTACCACTCGGCCACGGTGGCCGTTTTGGAATAAAAAAAACAATTAAGCTTGTATGTATTCACCATTATTATTATTGTTATCTGGTCAAATATGTTTTTAAGGACATTGTTTTAAATACATATTCCGACTTTGTTAACTGCCTTTCTGACATTGAACATAATTATTTTAGTCACAGTTTGAAAACTGCTTTGCAAACATGCAAACACCTCAATTATTCGTAGAAATTAAATTACATTGAGGTAGGTACCCGGCTATTATTATTTCAGCAGCCATCCTATACGTGCCAGGGTTAATGAAGCCATTGAACTTTAAGGATCGAACCGTTGACACGCTCCAATCTACCGATGGTCCAAAACACATTAGCCCGCACGGATAAACAATACAACGTATATAAGAAGATTTTTGATAACTGAGAGCATCAATCACTCAAGTGTCGTTGCAGAGTATAGTACAGCAGTTCAGTAAAGATGAAGGTATTCCTGGGTGTAGTATTGTGTGGGCTGGTGGCTGTGTGCTGCGCCGAGCCCCCTAGATTCAGGTCCAGCAGGCTGAGGTCCAGTTTCCTCTCCCGCCAGGAGGTGGCCCCTGCTACAGACCCTGCGCCGGCCCCAGCTGACGGACCCTACCCCCCTAGTGGCTGGAAACCCGAGGGAGAGACCCTGGAACTCCCCACAGAGCAGACCGAAGCTCCTGTCGCAGAGTATGGACCCCCTGCTAATGAATATGGACCACCAGCTTCCGAGTATGGTCCAGCCGCTCCAACTGATGAGCTCGCAGATGAAAATCCTGGAGCACAGGCTGTGGCTGTGGCCGTGGGTCAGAACGGTCGCCTGAGATCAGCTCAATACGTCATCATCCCCGCCTCCGCTCTCCAGAGAATCCAGATTGCTCCACAGAGAGTGGCACCCGCCAAGCTGCGCAGGGCTAGGTTCTAGATCTTCTCTTTCTGCTGATCTTCTTACTGCTTTGCTTTCACATTCGAAGAATTATTTACATGTTTACATTAGAACAATGTTTTGTTAACTTTTTGTACTACATTGATTATGTTGAAATAAATTACGATTAAGAATGAAATGAAACATCTCATCATCATTTATATCCATAGGAGTAAATACTCTTTACTTTGCCCTGGTGAAAGACCGCCATTCAGAATCGAAACGCTGCTTGAAATGGCTTTATTCGTGTTTGGTGATCAGATCTAAATATCGAGGTACTTTTCAACCTTCCTCTTCCCCATCTCCTACCCCTCCAAAACACCTTCAACCTCATTCCATACCACAATTGGCGATTCCACTATCACTGGCTGTAGACGGTTGGGAGCAGTTGAGATTCTTGTGCGGTATTCACTATTAAAAAATATATGTACCTCTATATATACAAAGAATATTTATTTCAACTGGTTAGTAGCTGAGTGGAAAAACGCGTCGGATTCCTACCCGGGTGTTGTGGGTTCAATTCCTCTGCTGGCTAAGTCCTCCATCATTGCACAGGCAACATCTTACGATTATTGTGATGGCAGCAGGAGTTTTTCAAATATCGTCAGGTTATTTGTAACCGGGGAATGTTAAAATATATATTTGTAAAATATGTGCCCTACATTTATTTGTCAAAATTAAAAAAAATCTTCTTACCGTTTGCTAAACTTTCCTTTATCAGCATACGGCATGACTTTTGTAGTATTTGTAAAAAAAAATAACTTCGGGGTGGTTGGAAAAGCGTACCCGTGTCTTCTGTCAATACGTCAATCAGTACGGCAGTCGCATAAAAATTGTACATGTGAGAAATTTCTACGGAAATTCAGGCGGAAATTGACATTCAAAATACGACAATGAAAGTTATACACAAATACTAGTATTACGTTGTATTTACTCGCGGATATCTTGTTGGTATTGGCGTATTGAACAAAAAAAAGACATGTGGGATTGACGAGAGAAAGAAAACTAGGGAGAACACACTTAAATATATGGCAGCCTGAACAAACAAGTTTGGGGCTTGTGTTAGTTTTCCGAAAGGCTTGAGAGTTGGTCTAGTTAGAAAAAAAGACAAGGGATTTAAAAAAAATAAAAAATTAAGAAACTATCTAAGAAATCATTACGTAATTTTTCCGCAAGGAACTGCTGTCTTCATTCCCTTTCATACATCGCCCCATATGTACTTTGTTATCCCACCTAGAATGACCGGTCGGTAGCTAAGTGGACAAACGCGTCGGATTCCCACCCGGGCGTCGTGCGTTCAATTCCTTTGCTGGCTAAGTCCTCCATCATTACACAAGCAACATCTTCCGCTTATTATGATAGTAGGAGTTTTTCAAATATTGACAGGTTATTCGTAACCCGGGAACGTTTGTCTTTCTTTTTAAGGAAAAATAAAAAAAAAGTACTAGGTACTGTTAATTTTAACCGCTTTATTTAAACAACAGTTAAAAGCAATAGTAATATTCCTAAAAATCAATAAAATTTATTCAATATAAGACATATTATGTATATTCTCCGTTAAATTCATTTAATTTCCCATCACATCCTAAGGGTCAGCACCAAAAATACACGCTTTTGGCTTTCTAGTACAAGCAAAAATACAAATTATTTAACTGTTAATTCTATACGGCTAATTATAAAAATGTCTAATGTCTCAATGAATTCAATTCTTAAAAAATATTTCACATTATTTATGAAATTCATACTGAAATTTTAGGTTACACGTTCAAAAATGCCTTTGCTGGTTTTCAAACTGATCTTTTGACTGAAATTTTCGTGTATTTTTCATAGAATTTAAAGGATTACAGTAAAAAAAAATGTATTTCCTGGGGAAAGCTCAGACATTTTTCTAACTATCCATAGAAAATTTGCAGATAGTAGTATTGTTTGTAGTAGTATTTGCAGATTAGTAGTATTGCTTATATTAGAATACTACAAAGTGACGAAGCATGACTAAAGCGGAAACGGTATGTAGGCGATAATATTGAAACCAAAGTCATCGTTTCATTTTAAATACGATATTAAATCACAGAATGATTACTTTCTGAAAAGACACAATTTTTTTTTCTAATCTTTAATCACATTTATAAATATTAATATATTTTCGTAAAAATGTAACACCTTTTGATTTATTCACTGAACTAAAAATCTGTAGAAGTGTGATCCTTATCAATTTCAAATAAAAATGATATCGCCAATTCAGATAAAACCTTTCGACTCCTAGGGCTCAGGCAGGCCGATAAAAATAATTATCTGTTCAAAAAAGGATTTTGACATTTGAAAAAAATTGGTTAATCTCACCCGAAGTAAGGAAATATTAAACTCAGTTAGGGCAAACCAGACAAGCCAAATTTCCATCCGCTTATCTCTTCACTGGGTTTATCAAATTAGTTCTCCAATCGTATTGTTATTTCATTTCAAATACATTGTTTTCATGTTTGTTATTACAATGAAGTTTTGTGGTAAATTGTTGATATTTCGGTATTTTAAAATATGAATTTCCCTTTTCTAAAAACCTTTTCATAAAATAAATTCTGCTGGGCACTTCATAAATTAAAAATTAATTATTGTTGTAAAATATCCTTTTATTAAACGAGGCATCATAAAGCATATAACAATTGTAATTTACGGATGTCACAGTTTGTGTAATGGTTGAAATTTGTGGGATAAACTTTTTAGACTATACTCTCATAAATTAAAAGAAGATAATTTTTCTCAACCGTAGAAACAGAAAATAATTTACTGTGAAAGGCGAAGTAAGGTAAGATTTGTGGATTGAAAATATAAATTTCAAAAATTCAAGCTAATTCTGACAAAACAGTTGAATTTAAACCTAACCATGAAACAAATGACAAACCTAACGAACATGATAGTATCTATTCAAACATAAAGAAGGTAATCCCTTTGTTTGTTTAAGCGAAAATTCTCCTACTTCTGTTTGGAATGTTTGGCGATTAAATGTTTTAATTGCTAGTTACCACGACTGTTTTTCAAATGGTAACGTCATTATTTCTATAATGGGATTTGAAATATCCACCTGTCTGCCAAAAACGATGCAATACACAACGTTTTACCATCTTTAAACGAACAAACAAAAGGTTCTAAGAAACTATGTCGAAACTCGGGCAAAGCCTGATTGTAACTACTAGTAGAAACACATAAAAGAAAGCTTTTGAAAAAATGTTTTCTTTTAATATAAATTTCATAAATTAACTTACAACTGTCATTGTTACCTGTTAACTATATTGATATTACATTTCAGCTATATAAGTAAGCATTTTAATCAAATTTCAATTAGCCTTCTATCGTCTGCTCATGCTAAAAGGTCTTCTAAGGAAACACTCACCAACATCAGGATACATTTAAAATTCAATTCAGGTGAAGCTATGATCACTGGCGGCTCGTGAGTTTTTAGTGTGCTAGAGTGCTAAGATTGAAAAAATACGACATTGTTAGTGTTGTTGTAGCCGAAAATGATTTTTATTTTTTTTCAAGATTTTATTTTTTGTACGAAGATTTTCATGATTTTTTAGTTTTGGTGGTGCACTGCACGGATTTCTGAAAAATCTTCAAAAAAGTTGAAATTTCTAAAAAAAAAAAAGTTTTCGGCTACAACGACATCAATGATGACGTTTTTTTTTTCCATCTTACCACTCTGGCATACTAAAAAGTCACGAGCCGCCACTGGCTATGATCCAAGGTTCGCTAAACCAATAAAAAATCGCATCACAAAAAATGAGAGTTTCTGAGCTGAATTCAAAAGAATATGAAGCAAAAAAAACACTGTTATATTATTACTGAAATGACTTATTTATTGCCAAGAATATTTGTTTCAAAAATTTAAAATCATTTTTGTTTTTTTTTTCTTCTAGCAAGAAAACGTTTTAGAAAACAGCCCATCAAAAACGTTTGAGTATTATAAAGAAGCGTCTGTAACATCAATTTCATTAAAAAATCACTTCTTTGTACGAATCCGACATAAAGGGACATTTGATGAAATTTCTCATCATTCCAATAAAATTTCTCTTTGGTCGATTTTCTTATATTTTTATTTAAGAATCATAAATTTTAATTTTACTAAAAGATTACAATTTCATACGAATCCGACACGCAGGGACGGAGAAAAACGCGCCAATTTCAGTAGGAAAATCCTTGCATTATGACCACCTATTTGATTTAATTTTTCAATATTCGAATTTCTTATGTTTTGACTTAAGAGTCCTCTGTATCTTATCGATTTCACTACAAATTCACAATTTCGTATGAAATGACACGCAGGGACGGAGAAAAAATGCCCTTAACGGCAAAAAAATTCTAACATTTTTTCTCACCCATGTGATGAAATTTGACAGTTTTCCAATTTTTTATGTTTTTATTTAAGAATTATCTGTAACTTATGAATTTTACTACAAATTCATAATTTCGTACAAATCCGACAGGTAGGGATGGAGAAAAATGCGCCCATTTGGTGAAATTTCTTAATATTCCAATTTCTTTTGTTTTTAAGTTTAGAATCATACAAAACTTATCAATATTATTATGAATTCAGAACAACGCATGATTCCAATATGTAGGGACGGAAAAAATGCGCCTATACCACTACTTAAATTCTTGCATTTTAACCACTAATTTGATGAAATTTCTTAGTATTTTCTTCTTTAAAAAAAAAACTAAAATAGTTTGTAAACCGTTTCATGGACTACGTTATTTGAAATATCAATCTGAAATTTACTAGAAATTCACATATTTAATATTTATAAACGCCATAACACTGAAGCGTCTTCAAGAAACACCCGCAATTTTTGCATATAATTATATCATGTCCATAAGATACACTGGCACATTGTAAAAGAGAGAAAACACTCTTAAGAAGGGTCAATTGGTGTCGGTTTGTCTCTTCATACTGCAAAAAAGAATATTTCAGTCACCTAAAACAATCCTGTTTCGAATACACAATTTTCCAAAACTGGATAGTTTTATAAAAAAAAAAGGTAAAGGACGAATTATTTGCGCGGCCATCTAATTCGTGTCAGGGTTAGTGGAGCTGCTGAACTCCTATCAAACGATCCGACAATTAACACGCGCCGAACCATCGATGGTCAAAAACACATTATAAACAATTTCGATCAATTAAGCAAAGTATAAAAGAAGCCTGCCGAATCCAAGAGCATCAGTCACTTAAGTGTCGTACCAAAGTAAAGTAAAGCTGTTCAGTAAAGATGAAGATGTTCCTGTGTGTAGTGTTGTGTGGGCTGGTGGCTGTGTGCTGCGGCGAGCCCAGGTTCTGGTCCAGCAGGCTAAGTTCCAGGGTGCTCTCCCGCCAGGAGGAGGCCCCTGCTGCAGACCCTGCACCGGCTCCAGCTGACGGACCCTACCCCCCTAGCGGTTGGAAGCCTGAGGGAGAGACCCTGGAGCTGCCCACGGAACAGACTGAGGCTCCCGTAGCAGAGTATGGCCCCCCAGCCTCAGAGTATGGTCCAGTTGACAAGCCCGCAGCTGAGGAGCCTTTAGAAGATAACCCCGAAGCAGAGACTGTGGCTGTGGATCAGAACGGTCGCCTGCGATCAGCTTCCTACGTCGTCATTCCCGCCCCCGCTCTCCAGAGAATCCAGATTGCTCCACAGAGAGTGGCACCCGCCAAGCTGCGGAAAGCTAGGTTCTAGGACTCAACTGCACTAATACGACTGATTTCAATAGACTGATAATTATATCTTTATATTTTATTTTGTTTACATCTATTGGAAATTGCATAGCTTTTGCATTTAAGATGGTAATTTCAATTTCACATACTTAATACATTCAAACACTTGTATTCAATTATTGTTTAGTCGTCTAAACTTTCTCTACTGGGACCAACGGAAACAAGTATTCGAGATTTATAGTTACGATACTTTTCACTAGTGAAATATCTTAAAAATACTTAACACTACCTGGCCATCCTTTTTTCATATTTTCCCGGTTTAATTATAATTGTTTTCAATATCAAAGTTATTCGCTTATTTATTTTCTACTTATGAAATCGAGATACAATATTTTTTCGCCGTTCACAATACTTTTTCGCTGTTTGCAATACATTAAGATTTCTTTCTCTACATAATATTTAATTCTTTCAATTTTGAGTCACCTTTTAAAAAAATTCTAATAAACAAACTAACTTGCTTTTCATTTACCTTTCAAACCTGAAACTGTGGCTAAAAACACTAACGAAGAGTAAACGGTAAATACAATAAAACCCTGTCACCTACAGTTATTAAATACATGTTTATATTTCAGCACAGAATAAACATGTTTGTAAGCATCATTTATGTTGTTCACGAATACATTATACCTGGAAAGTTTTTAGTAAAAATAAAATATTCTGCTTTGATCGTATACATTTTATTTTATCTACGCATAAAGGTGTAAAATATATTTTTTTCATCAAATAAACATAATTCTTGGAAGTTTATGACAAAGGAGAATCATACTAAAACAAATATGTACAAAGAGGTTCGTCATAAATAATAGGGGAACTTTGAAGTCAACAGATAGGCAACTTTTGATAATAAATCATAAACATTTTCCAGAGAAAAATCATTATTAACTTCAGAAGAAGATTAATTATCTGAACTTGTATCGCAATATTTATAATCACCAAGGGTTGAAAATATGGACATGGTCCAACTAACAGAAAACCCTTTAGATAGAATATTCGCTGGTTTTTTTAAACCAATATCACTGAGTGATTAGTAGTGTGATATAAATAGTTCTTCTAAGTTACAAATTGGTTTAACTTCGGGAGAAAGTTTCACTGTAACATAACAAGGGAACGACAAAAGTAACAATGGTAAGAATAACGATAGTAACACTTATAAATACATTAACAATCAAAGAGTATTTAGGTAAACATTTTCCTAAAAGCTGTTCATCCTAATTATGAATAATTTTTTAACATTATTGTAGAATAAACAGTCTTTCTAATATAGATGGAAGTATTGAGAAGTGTACACGAATGGTGCTCCTGACGGCGACTGTATTTGTCCAAAGTATTGAAATCCTTGGGGAAGCACTTGGGCTTGTGGAGCCGCCACCAACTTCTGATACTGGAGCTGATTTTGTGGGAATAGAACTATCACTGGAGTAACCTGTGTTTTTTCTACAGTCGGGGCAACTGGCGTATCTTGCGCAACTTGTTTTTGGTTTGGCTCCTTCTGTGTCAACTTTCCGTTCTGATCACTTCCACTTCCGTCAACGTCGACGTTTTCAACTTCTGGTTCGGCTTGCGGTGGCGGTAGAGGGGTGGTAGGTGCTCCATACGTTGGGGAAGGTGTACCGTAATTCTGGCTCGGAGAGCTGCCTTCTTGTCTTGGCGGAAGGGTAAAAGCTGGTCCCGAAGGCCTCCATCCGGATGGGGCGTAGGGTCCGGACTGGGATGCGGGATAAGGTCCTGATTGAGCTGCAAAGTACGGCCTCGGCTGGGCTGCGGGATATGGACCTCCTTGATTGGGTGCTGCCTCTTGTCTCGAGAACACTCTGTTCCTCGGCCTGCTATGATACCCGGGAAGTTCTGCCGAAACCACTGTCACCACCATCAAGCAAACTAAAGCAAATCCCTTCATGTTGATCTGTTGATTTGATCGATAAGATCTGACTGATGGTTCTCCGAGTGTGTGTAGTGTTTTTATAGCACTTCAAATATTTGACACCACGTGATCAATATGAAAGCATACGAGAGCACCCCCGCCTAATCTATTGCTCATCGGTTACAAAATTTCGGGTATGGTTCGGTATCTTCGTCCCATCGATATTCCGCAGGTGATAAGGTCGGCCTGACATTGGCCCGGTGTTGTGCCACCGGGGGCGTTCAGCATACTAAGTGCCCGAGCTCGGGCTACTGAAGACGCCAATTTTGATTTACATTCATGCCGTGGGATTTCGCTCCATTGTTTGGCAAATGGCGCTAAAATTTATTGACTCATTACAACGTAAATATTAACCCAGATTAAATTTATCTGGGGCTTTAGAATGCCGCTTTGTAAGGAGTTTATATTTATAGGAAAATACTTTAAAATTCATCCCAATAAAGCCTCATACCCCCTTGCTTAAACTGAATAGGAAGTTTGTAATAATATTTTCAAAAAAAATTACAGAATTTTCTATCAAATCAAGATAGAGTCTGCTAAAAAATTTTCATGGATAATACGTCTTAGATGGGTTTCTACATTATTTCTGCGTATAAATTCAGCCTTTAAAGCAGAAGTAAGCCTAGATTACATGTACCATTATTTGATTGTCATACTTAAACAAATGCCCAAATGTCTCTCAACCTTAATCTATAATAGCTTTTCTTCGTTTCAATATTGTATCTCTCCTAAATCTCAACTCCACATCAATTGAAGGGCGAAAGTCAAATATGTGTTTTTGAAATCTACTGACAATTTTATATTACTGTTGTAACTAATCTTAAAATAGTTACCGGGTTGCAACATTCAGTTAAGCTGTCTGAAACCAACGGACCAACGATCCTTGCTTCATTACTTGCCATTGTGAACTTCAGCAATTAACTGTTCCTTTAACGTGTTACGTGCCTTGTCCAGTTGGTAAATTGATCAGTGCACCATTACGTTGCCGCTCTAACAGCAGTCGGTAGTCCTTATACATAAATGCCAAAACACTTCCTGCATAACTGTCAAAGTGTTGTTGGTATGTTTGTCCAGTCGATAGCGTTGACCAGAATAATGCCCTGCTCGATAGGACTCCCAGAATGGAGAAATGATGAAAGATTTTTGGACGATCAGAAAAATGTAATTAATTTAATTTATCTAGAATGATTTTGAATACTACTATATTAATTAGTATCTATTTAAAAAAAAAAATCATTTTAATAATATCTCTGTTCTATGGAAAATGCAAAAAAAGGTTTCACCAATATCACCATGTTGACCAGTAGCATTAAAATGAAATTTCGTAACTGAGTTTTGAAATGTACGTCTAATATTTATCTGAATCCGGTGATGATAGAAGTTTTGTTAATTGAACAATACAACTTATTGTTTTTTAAGAATTCTTAACTGAACACTGAAAAAGTTGAATTTACTGCCTGTATCACCGGGATACAAAATTAAACATTGATCTTTTTATTTCAAAAGAAAGTCAGAAATATCCGAGTCACGGATAACCTGGCAATATTTGAAAAAATCCTACTACCATTATGATGAGTGGAAAATGTTGCTTTTGCAATGATGGAAGACTTAGCTAGCAGATGAATTAAATCCACAACGCATGGGTGGGAATCCGACGCATTTGTCAAATCGACTATTAACCGGTCAACTGAAAAACTAACATTCAAATCTGTCTTTTATTTATCTCTCTTAGGAATTTACTCGGCTTTTAATATAGCCTCAAAAGGAAATGTGTATTTATAAGGTAAACGCGTTCTTCAATAGTGACATGCATCGATCTTGTATACCTACAGATCTGATGTACGTCTGGCAGTTGAATGTAAGACCTACCTTTGAACTGAGACTTTTTTTTGACCCCGTGTAAAGAGGGAAAGTTAATTCAATTAATAAATCTATGTTGACTGATCGATTTCCATTTCTAATATATTAACAAAAGGTAGGCATACCTACTTCGGAAAAAAATTCAGATTTTATTATGCTGTTCAGACAATTTTTTCTGAGTAATATGTAAGATTATTTTCGTTAATCGGCATTTTCATTTCGGTTGCAGAAAAAATATTGGTCAACACCATACATTTATGATCGTCATTATTATTTGAATTATATTTTTGTATTAATTGAAAAGTTGTCCTGCATCTTCACAGTTATGTCAAAGCAACTACTACGGTGGTTATTCTCGAAATACCCGCGATGTTTGCGGCACATTAGTATTCGTTTGGTGTAAGCTGAGTAATATGCACTCCGCCAGGGATATCTAATACCCACACTCCACACTCCATAGTCAGGGTACTGGCTTCTCATTTCGTCCTGGCCGTTTGGTGTTTGCATCTTTGAATGGAACGCTCAATCTGACATTGGAATCAAAGTCTGACTAGACAAATTGAAAAAAAAGTTTTATAATAGGTATGATGCGAAAAAACAATTTTCTTCGAATAAATATAGGTACAAAGATACCTTGTATTCGTAAAATATGTGTGGGCTGGTAATTATTCAATAAAAAAAATTTGACATATTTTGTTCAATATTTTAACTTGATTTGTAGTAACCGTACTTTTTTTATTTTTTATTGTTCTTCGATAAATCATCATCCCGTTTAACTACAATAAAATAGTTTTTCAACAGGATATTGAATACAAGGTAAACATAGATGATCTTTATCAATATATAAAACATATTATTAAAATTCACTAATCTTAAGAAATTGATATACCATTACACCATACCATGATGCACTCTCACTAAGATTCATAATTTTAAAATAAATAATTTAAAAACTCAAATGCATTTATTTTTTGCTAGATGAAGAAACGTTTGTGTTTCGAACTATTTGGATTAAACAATCTCAAAGAAAGTACTTTTATTGTTTTCGATCGTAACCGTTTCCCAAGTGTAAATTCTTCCACAGGCCCCTAAATTCGTTAATGCCAATTATAGTTTTGTTGTAACATCTCTCTTAACGTTTACCTACCTAAGAATATAATTAACGTAATTCAAACAAAAATTTTGAGTTATTTTATTACATAAAAATACCCTCTTTAAGTGATATTTCACTGAAAATGGTGCAATACTTATTTTTTGTTGAGAATAATTTAAAATTTCAATCTAATTTACATATTTTATTGATTGATTTACGTAATGTTGGGTGACAGATGATTTTTTAATGAATTATATTCATATTTCTTCTTTTATGTGTGCGTCAACAAAATGATATGTAATAAAAATAGTGTTAAATCTAAAATATGCTAAATGAAATTTGCATAAACATGTACACATTATACGGTATACTTATTTACTAATAAAAAAAAAAAACTTAGTTTTACACCCAGTGTATCTAATAATAATAACAATTTATTTCAGTGTAACAGAGCGGTGGGTACAATATTATGTCAGTCAGATAAATAATACAATATATATATATATATATGAGTTAAATGAAAATAATTAAAGAGATAAAAAGAAAAAAAAAAACTTTAAAATTCAATTTATACTAATGACAACTAGGTTTCGCTACCACCGTAGTAGCATCATCGGAGGAGAATAATACAAACTATGTACTCGTATAAAGCTTACAATGATTTATACACTATAACAAACAGAGTGAGACAAAATACAGGACGAAAAAATAGCTTTTTTATTAACGTTTTTAGATTAGGGCTTTGTTCAAAGTTATTTGATTGATAGACTATACTCATATTTTTTTGGATTTGTTTATTGCCAATGCTTCAAAATTGTCTAATCAATTACCTATTCCATTTTTATAAAGTCAAATATTGAATGTATTATTATTTAAAGTGTGATCTCTTTAGATGAGATGGCTAGCAAATTTCGCGAATTCATTACTTTTAAGATATCTAAAATGCTCTTTGATTCTAATATTAATTACTAGGCGCTATCTTAACTGAATGAAAATTGAGGTAATTTTACAAATCTAACGAAAAAATGTTTTATTTTAGCTGTTAAATCACACCACAATGTGTTGATTAATGTCGAAACTTTATTTGAATTTTTTTACGTGGGTTATATAAAACTTTAAAAATTCAAAATACGTCGTCCAAGATCGATATCACAGGATAAACAAATGAGCTTTAGGAAAGTGAACTAGGTACAACTAAGCCCCTTATTTAACAACACCTGTTCTAACACGCGGTTATAATCTGATTTAAAGTGTGTCACTTCGGTTTGTTTACATTATTTATTTTGTAATTTGGTTGATTTTCACTTTCGTTTTTGAATACATTCGTGACCCGTCCCGTAGAAATGGCTATTACATTACATCATGAATTACTTCATTATTGTTTCGAAATTCCCAGCCTGTCTTTATATGGCCCAATATTATACCTAATGTCCTCTTGTGTTTCTAATATTTAATTTGAATCCATGCTTAGGTACGCATTTCTATGTCACTTGCGTTGGATGTTTTTTGTTGGATTAAATTTGTAAACGTGCTAATGCGAAGTATTTTGTTGATTCATTCAACGAAAAATTCATAACAATGTTAGTTTATATTCATGCTTTTTTATTTTATTTTTATTTTTTAAAGAAAGAGGTTATGAATAACCTGAACATATAATAAGCGGAAGATGAGGCTTGCGCAATGATGGAGGACTTAGCTAGCAGAGGAATAGAACCTCAAAGCAATAATATACAAGTGGGAGCACTGCTGTAGTCAGTTATTATGGGTTATGCCGGACTCGGCTAGACCTGGACATGGCTAGGACTAGGGCTAGGGTATTTATACATCCATTCATAGCACATGTCGAGATAATGTTTTTTTTATTCGTATGACCACTTTTTTCATAGTATTGTTATAAACAAAAATATATCATTTAACCTAAAAAACCGTTGACATATGTCCATTTATGTCACAAAACGTGTGGGCGGAGTCAACGGAGACGCGGGACACGAAGAACACTCTTACAGTACTTCAAAGCGGTGTGATAAATTGGGAAAATTTGCTGTCTCTTTCTTTCTCATGGTGTTCGACGTAAAAACCCGAAGAAAGTGATTTATCCCAAATTTGTATAGGTTGGGTAAAAATAATTAGCTCTCTCTCCATATATTGTTACTCCAAGAATAGAACCTATGATTCCAGAATGGAAATCCGATGCGTTTGTTCACTCTGCTACTAACTGGTCAAAGTCTGTTGTGTCCATAGTTAAGAAAAATCGAAGTTTCTTTATTATTCACTGACACGTTATTTAATTACATATAAAGGTAGGTTGTTAATCGATTTTATTCTAACTTGGATTGGGAAGCGAAATAGTGAATACAATACTGGACCAGTTTTTTGTGGTACGTATTCAAACAATGATGATGCAATTAGTGATGCACATTGCTCACAATACTACGAGGTTTGGGCTATACAAAGCTTACAGAAAGGTAAATTAAAGAAGTTATGGTGAGGTGGTAGTGAAGTATGAAGCTGATAGGAACAGTTTTAACTTTTTATTTTTGGTATGTTTTTCTACTTCGATTGGAATGGAAGAGCGGAAACACTGAACAACTCTTTACAGCTCAGGAGAGAGGGGTACGCCGCCACTCACTTCTTCAGACTGCTGCGAGGCTATATTGTAAACGCTGCCATTTTGGGGCGCGTAAGTCTCTATGTTCCTGATGACTATATATAGCGTCTTCATAGATTATTCTATCTTCCTGTCTGTAGGACCAACCTGCCAATGGTTCTGCCGGTAGGGAGGAGTATTTTGGTCTTGAACAAAATCTCTTCCGATATCGACTTATTTCATGTCAGTGAGGAGAGATTCAGAAGTGAAATCCTATTGATTCCTGAAAGAGTTTCTCGTCATTGACCTGATCATCACCACTGCCTGAGTTTTATTTTTTTTTTAATTTGGTTTTTCTTGCGTATCTATATGGTACTTTATTTTGTATTTATTTTGTAAAATTAAATCTTATTTCTTATATGCATTAAATTTAAGAGTTTGTCATGTATAAGGAATTTAATAAAGAAATTATTATTATTCTTATAAGAATTCAAAAGAATAATTCTCGGAGCAAGTAGATTAGTTTGTGTACTTAGGAAGTATGTTTACGAGAAAAGAGATGGTGAATTAGGATTTCGTTAAAAAACGAATACTTATACAGCTCTGAAGATCAAGTAAAAAGATACTAAAATCATTTAGATACCCGCTATGAAAAGACATATTCATTATGAACATGACTTAATCGTTAATTTTCTGTCCTTGCGATTTTACTATCATTTCCAATGCATAACAAATTACCCAACCCCAAACAAAACCAAACCAAACCGTTTCGAAATTAGTATTTAATTAGTAAACTGGTTAAAAGAAAAACGTTCTAACTTTCGGGTTTACCATCAAATTACGTTCCGAATTCAAAACACGTAGGCAATTAGCGACGCTAGATGTCGTTTGATTAGTTTTGGGACTAAGATTAGGGAACTCAAAATGCGTTAGAACTTCAAAAATTGATCGCTATCGACCTTTGGGTATACAATAAAAAAAAAAATGGGTGAAGGTACAGCTTGACATGGGCAACTTTGCAGATGATCAGAAGATGAAATAAAGACGCCATGTTTTTTGTTATTCGGCTGTCAAAATATATTTATTTGGGTTTCTTGAAAATCTTCTTTTATTAGTCAGATATTAATTTATCTATTTATTTTGTATATACGCTAAATACGAACTAACAGTTGTAAAAAAATATAAATAAAAAAATAAAATATGTAAAAGAATAGAAATTAAACTAATGAAACACAGTTTTAGGAGAAGGAAAAAATGTTTATATAATAATGTCAATTCAAAGATATATGTATTTGCAAAATTTATAAAATAACTCTGGAAAATAAAAAAAACATTAGTGATGAGTTAAGTTAAACGTAAAGAAAACAGTAATATTTAAATAAAACCAAAAAAAATAGTTAGAGATGAAGACGTGTTTAAAAACAAGCTTTATGAACACTTCAGTAATATACGTTTCTAATAAATAATTTTGCTTTACTATTTTGTATGCTTTATATTAACTATTTGTTTATATTTTATTGTTATAAAGCGTTGAAAATGTGAAAAAAAAACTATGAAAAGTGATGCACGACAAGATATTTTCTAAATTTTGGCGTTTACGGATTTTGAAAACCTCTAAAAAGTCAATTTTTTTTTAGTATGGGGTGGAATTTACGCCAGTTTAAGTTGTTTTGTCAGCCTTGCTGTAAATATATACCCATGAAAAGATTATGCTATTTTTTATTTGTTACTTTATTTATAACTAACTAAACTGACTAACCTTCACGCCGTTTCTCCGCGGGGGTAGGCAGAGAGGACGGACCGCCATATAACTCTGTCTTGGCACACACTCCTTTGCTTCATTTACATTCATACAATCGTCTCATACATACTCTTCTGTTATTCTGACTCTTCACATGACCCGATTCAAGTATTTGATTTACTTGATCGTGCCATGTCTTTCTCGGGCGTCCTCGTCTTCTTCTTCCATTCACTTTCGCAGCATATGTTCTTTTCACACTCCTTTATTCGTTCATTCGCTCTACATACCCAAACCATCTAAGCGTCCCTTTTTAGATCCTATTCATTTAGCTCACATCAGTCTTGCATTCTTTCCGGATATCCACATTTTTAATACGAGCATACATGGTTTTACCGCACATACGTCTCAAAGATCTCATTTCCACAACATTCAGTCTACATTCATCCTTCCTCTGCCAGTTTCATGCCTCACTGCCATACATCAGGGTTGGTATAAGTACTCCATTGTGGACTGCTAGCTTCGCTTCTTTGGATAATTTCTTATTTGCGCCAACAGCGTTCAGTCCTACATTAATGGAGTTTCCTGCATTCACCCTTCTTTCAATATCCCTATCAGCCTTTCCGTCTCTTGTAAACATACTTCCTAAATACACAAACTCATCCACTTGCTCCAAGTATTCATCATTTACAACTATATTGCACGCTGTTCTCGTACTCTCTCTTTCAAACACCATGACTTTGGACTTACTTTCATTCATCATCAACTCATTTTGCATACATACTCTGTTCATACTAGACATGAGAAACTGTAGATCTTCCATACTGTCAGCAATCAGCACCGCATCGTCCGCATACAATAGGAAACATACTTTCAGATTGTTCATTTTCGTGCTCAAGCCCACACCTTTTAATTCTTGCATACAATTATCCATGTACAAATTGGACAACCACGGTAACATTACACAGCCTTGTTTTACACCTTTTGTGATGTTAAACCACTTCGTAAAATCACCGTTCACTCTAACACATGCAACGCTTCCCTCGTACAAGGACGCTATTGCTTGTATAAGCTTTGTGTTAACTTCATACATGGATAATACCTTCCACAATTTGTTTCTATCAACTCGATCATACGCCTTTTGCAAATCGATAAAAGCACAGAAAAGTTTCTGGTTTTTTGCCAAAAACTTCTCTGTAAGCATCCGCAATGAGAAAATTTGATCCATGCACCCCCTTCCACTCATGAAAGCACCTTGGATGTCCCATATTTTGTCTTTGGTTTTCACTCTTACCCTTTCAATCAATATTCTACCATACAGCTTGCCAACTGAACTTAGTAAGCTTATAGCCCTATTAGCCTTATAGGGCTATAAGCTTTATTTATATTCATTTCAATATTTGTATTGATGGTTTGCAATTATCGACCATTTTATATACACGGCGTATCAATCTGCATCCTTACCCTAATGTCTAAGGCGGTGACTGCAAAGTTATCCATGTCAGACTGTAAGGTGTGATATCTATAGAATAGATGACGACTTAAAAACTTTTCTGAAAACAAAAATGGCGTTCGGATTGGATTGATGAGTTTAGGGAATAAGATTAGTGTTCCCAAAATGTGTTCGAAGTTCAAAAATTGATCGCAATCGACCTCGGGCAAACAATAGACAAAATAATGGGAAAGGTAAAAGCAATGTGTGTCATCTATAGAATTGATGGAAACTCAAATAACTTTACCGAAAACAAAGAATGGCGCTCGATTTGGGTTGATTTATTGGCGCGTATGAAAGGATTTTCGATTGCCCGCTCTATGGAGAGGAAAATTTATGAAATATTGGTTATGGATTACAATCCATAGTTGTGCGGGTTTTTTTTTTAATTATTAAAAATATTTAAAAATAAAATAACAATTGCAAAATGTGGAACTAACAAGCCAAACAAGATTTTTAGAATGTGATAGAAAAAAATATTTTTATTTGTGTCTGATCGTCATAAAATAGAATAATACATGCTGTTTGCAGATGTTTTTTTTGTCATCTGAACAGGCAATCGCGGTCAAGTGGAAATTTCAATCTTGTCGCCACCAGCAAAAGGAGTGGATGGTTTTCATTACAGTTGGAAAGCCCAAATAATCACGAGAAAGAAATACAAAGAAGCACAAGAAAATGATGTTCTTAAAAAATAAAAATAAAAGTTTTTTTTTTCTGTTTTTAATCATTAAAAAAATCTCCAAACTTCATTTCAAGACAAGATGTTTTGTTATTTTTTATCGATTAGAATCTCTTTTAGAAGTATTTTCTTTTAGACCACTGTGTTTCTGTCAAATACTTCAAAGGCTTAAAAAATTTAATCTTCGACACCCTCTGACCTAAATCTCTTTCTTTGTTCCTACAGTTGAAATGCGGAGGAAATCTTCCTCACAATTCCACCCTTTGGACTGGAGATTATGTTTGCGCTTAATTAAATATTCAACGTTGATGAATGTCTATTTGTTTTTGCTTCGTAAAAAACAGACGCTCTTATTCTAAATTCTAGAGATGAAGATTTTCAAGTTGTATTAACACTAATGTCGCGTTTTTGTTTGTTACAGATTAAGAGAAAAGAAAACATCGCTGCTGTGTTCAGGTGAGTTTAACATGACTTTGTTTTCTTTTTTGTATATCCTATTACCTAGAGAGGAATGGTAAATCTAGGACAAGCAGACAAATGATAACACGCTGGTTTAGTGCAAATTTTGTTTAATAAAATGAAAGGTCTTGTTTTTTATCATACTACATACCTGCTACTACGTGGCTATATACATCTATGTCGGTATTTTCATAATATTTAAGTATGTTTTCGTGTAAAGAAAACTGATTTTTTAGAAAATATTTGTGGAAATTCTTTAACCCACTTTTCTTCTATTTAAGGAAATTTTGATGTAAAATAAACTTTTCATAATATTAATAATCTAAAACACAAATATGAAACAGAAACTAAAAACAACAATGGTCATGACCGAGACTCGAACTACTGTGATTTTTTTTAATACTTGAAATATGAGATCGTTTAAAAATGCCACTTTCTAATGAGGTCTTGATTGCTTAATTGGATGAGTGTTACTCCCGGATAGATTAGAGGTTCCGAGTTCGAGTCTCGGATATGACCACTGTTCTTTTTAGTTTCTGTTTCATATTTTTGTTTTAGATTATTAATATTATTAAAATATTTAATAATAAATAAGCATTAATGCTTTGAAGTCAATTTAAATTTTAATAAGAAAAGAAACTTCTCCATATAAAATAACGTACATACTAAACCCGAGTGCTTCATTACCATGCCTTGCATTTAAATTCGGTATTAATTTAAATTAAACGGTATGCATAATGGTTTCTTGAATCAAAACAGGACGGTAAAAATATCCTTCTAATGCTAAAAAAATATTTGACCTGCTCAAATTAAAACCTTTATTTTCGATAATATTTGAGTTGAATTCGTTATATTATTTCAAATCATCGTTTCTAATGAAAAAACAGCATTTCCCGCACAGTGATATTTATATGATTTTCCCATTTCTTACAGTTTAGATGAAATAGATAAAGCACGTACAGAGGTAGAATCAATAGAACCCACAATCAATGAAAAGAGATTATAGCTCCAAAAACGAAGGACACATGTAATGGTATAAAAGTAGTTCCTTGAATCTGTTATTATTGGAATAGTTATTTATTTATTGGGTTTTAAATTTGTCAGCATCATTCATGCGTCTAGTTTTTAAATACTTTTAGTGTCGCGTATCATTGTCCCTTTAGAAAGATGATAAAATAAGAAGGTTTAGTATAAATCTTACTTTATGTTTATGGAAATATTAAATGAAAATTAATCTAGAGATGACCATACTGGTAGACATAACATAAGTAAATTTATCCGGACTGAATTATTTTTTAGTACATCTCTTCTTGATAATTAATAAACATGAAACATATGTAATTAAGAGTAAAATTATAATTGCTCTTGAATCAATGATGGCGTAGTAGACATTTTCGGTGGATAATAATCGAGATTTTGAGTAGTTTGGTCATGTCAATCGATAACAAAACGAATTCTCAATATTCTATACTTAAAATTCCATCAACTTTAATAAAACAATTTAATATTTTTGGTCCGTAGACTAATTTCTCTTGTGTTTAGATTAGCTACTCATTTTCACGAGTAGAAAAACATGTTTCTGGCAAATTTGGGATTTATTGTTCACAAAGATTTCAACCGTCTCCAAAATGACAAATTTTAGTACCAACGCGTTTTAATAACAAGGGAGTTTCAAAAACTTTCTGTGAAAATCATATCAAACTTATCGGTGAGTCTTTTTTCCTCGAAGTTGCCTTTTATTTACATAATTTCTCTGTTGGTTTGCTCGGTTCTATCACAATGAACGTCAATCAATACAGTAACACCAAAAAGCACTTTATCTGAATAAATATTTTGCATTGAATAATTTACAAAATATTTTTTTTACTCAAAAGTAAATAGCTGACAAACTAGGTGATCTTCATTAATACATGATATACCAATATAAAAATACGCCTTAATAGTATACCTTTGCTGAGAGTGGGGAAAAAGTATTAAAGCCAACATAATTACACATTCAGAAAACTTGTTTATTAATATAAATATTCCTTAATTTAAAATATTACATTTTAAAAAAGCTCTTGTGAAAGCTTGAGTGAAAGAGTTTTTAAATTAATGTAATTATTTAATTTTTTGACCGGAATATGTCAAAACGCCTGGTGAAGCCTTCACCTAAAAGTAAAGAGAATGGGCTAGTGCTGATGATGAAATAATATCACGATGAGACATGGGAAATATTTCGTTTTCACGTAAACCTCAAGGGGAAAGCATATGGTTATTTCGTTTGGCAAAATAAAGTTATGGAACGAAATTTAAAAAAATAAATAAATATATATATAATTAGTTGTTGAGTTCTTTGTGTTTACGTCTTTCCTTTATATTTTCCTTCAGCTGTAACTCTGTAGATAAGAGACTTAATCTTTAAAACAATATATTCTAGAGAAAACATAGACGTAGACAGTAACAGACAAAATATTTAATAAATCATTCATTATAAAGAATTCGCTGCATCCCATACTATTTATTAATAAAACATTTCAATTTTAAAATAAAGAAAAAAATATTAGGGTCGTATTATTCCTTAGGTAGAGTATTAAAGAAATTATAAGTTACACTATTGAAGGAGTGAAAAAAATCCTAATAAATCATTAGATTGCAGGAAAATCAATTAATTAACAACTTAATGCAGATTTCAACGTCAGTATTAGTTATAATGGAAGGAATGAAGCTATTATAATGGCTTGACTCTTCTTACCAAATAAAACTCACGCAGTTTGCAATTGCTGAAAAAAAAAACTCATAATCAATTCTTAAGAAAGTGAGGATATATTTTTTAAAGTGTGTTTCATTTATCGATTTGATAAGATATGGAAATTAATAAAGTGTGGTAGGTTGAGAAAAAAATAAACGCTGTTAACCAGAGTGCTCATACTGTAAAATTTTATTCAACCTTTACTTAACTTTTTGTGGCAAAACTCACTTTGGCAAATAGCTCTCTACTATATTGATCATAGAATGTCCAGTGATTCAGAGGTTTAGCCCATTTTTTACTTTTTTCCGGGAAAACATTTGAATAACTACACATGGGAATGATTTTGCTTTTATGCAAACATATTTTGTTTACACGATTTTGAATGCGTGTTTAATTATAGTTTATTATTTCTATGAATCCAGTAACGCGAACAACGAAAAAAAAAAAAAAAAGGTCATAAAACCATTTCTTACTACGGCTAGTGTACTATTAAAGTACAAATAAAAAGTGTTCATTTATTCATTTTAAAAAAAACATGTTTGTGGAGTGTGCGGTAAGCGTGCGAGCTAATTACGGGAAACGTATACTTTGGTTGTAATATTTTATGAACACCTAAGTAGGAAAATATTGATTGAATTTAATAGAAATAAAGTTTCTTGTTACATTTGTGAAAGCATTTAGTGGCGATACAAGAAATAAAAAAATTGTTGATAAATTATTAATTGTGCAATTGACTCACCTTCTTTGTTGCAACTCACCCAGCTCAACGTTCCTTGCCGTAGACTCAGAAAAAATGAATAGCTGTTCCTCAATCATCACTCTACTAATTATGGGTATTATTCTCCACTGTCTAGAATCTCGAGACTCGTTAACTTAAGCCATGGTCTTGAAATTTTTTGGTACCAGTCTAAATGATTGCTTTCATTCTTTACGACTCTTCCAAAACTTTCACTTGACCTTGACTTTGATTTGAATGTTTTTTCTTTTGTAAATTTTGTCCTATTTTTATCGTTGCTTCGTTTAAATATTATCTATGTACTTTTCTTTCTCTTGTGATTTGATGATATTCTGTTAGTTTAAAAATAAATAAAGGGTAATTGCCTGGAAATTCAGTTCAAGTTTCTTAGAAATGTAAAAATATCATAGAAAAACTAAATTGTATGCCAGATAATCTGTTGAGATATCTCATTAAAACTCGCTAATGATGAGCGAATTTTCGTCGTATAATTTTTGTCAATTTTTATGCCTGGAATTTTGCAACAGACTAAAAGTAAATTTAGCGCATACGGCGCTTTGCTCCAAAATATTCCGACGATTTCGGCAATGTTTTTTAAATGCACTATCGCGCTTCCGAAAAATTGAACCGGGAAATCCAAAAACCTCCGATGCACCTATCCACTAAACCACAAACGCGATAGATCTTTACATTTCACCGTAATGAATTCATTGATATCGGGAGTAAATCATTCAAATCTATAAACCCCCGCTTTGATGCGGCATCACATGTTGATATAATATTAATATGTGCTGTTACATTGAGGTGTAGAGACACGTACCTTTACATTACGGGGAATTTGCCTGAAATCAAATTAATAGACACGACATGTATTATGAATGCTACGTATATTTGAATAATAAATAGGAGCAATCATCATAATCATCATTTACCGTTTTTGTGTAACATTTGAGTGAGCAGCGATCGGGAATCGTTATTGTCACCTGCAGTACGTTTCAGATATGTTTTAAAAATTGAGTAACACACTATTGCAACCCTAATTAGAAATATTCAGAAACGGAGATAAAAAACAAATTAGGGATTGTTGTGGGGCCAACGAAAGTGAAGAGGGAAAGGAAATGAGAAGACGAAGGTTGGAAAGCACCTGAGTGTTTAGACCTGGTCTCAAAACGTACAATTTCAATAATATTTTTATAAATTAATGGTTCTCTTTCACTAGATGATGGGAAGTTTCCGGAATTTCGGAAAGTCAAATTTATTTCAAATAATGTGTTACGTTTCTATTCTTAATGGTGGCCTCTCATTACGATGATACTAAAAGCAATTCGCCTCTCAAATACCATATCGTCACTGAAAATGCAAAAGGGCTGCAGCGCCATTGTGGGAAGTTTACACCAGAGCACTTTGTAGTTTTTTTTCAATAAAATTCATAAGTCTTCAGTAACTGGTTGAATTTTGAAAAATAAGTTAACTCAGGTAACTCAAGGCTTTCACCGAGTTACTTGAAGCAACAAAAAGCAAGAGAAGTCGTAAACTTGTGTCGCTTAAGTCAAGCCTACATTCAATTGGTAAATATATTTTAGATGGCTAAAGGGCCACAAAAGTCTTCAGATTCAAAGCATTCCACGTTTTTTTTGTTGTTGATCAAACTGCACATTTAACTCATGTTGTACAATGCCGTGGAAGTGTCACTTTAGCCCCTTTGCTTTCCAGCAACGATATATAACGCAATCATTGAACAGCTTTTATTACAATTCAGCGGAGCCTTCGATGCAGAAAAAAAACTGACCAAAACTTTATATTTATCTCATCTTTGACCAAAGTGTCATTAAACCATTATGCCTTTCTAGTGACGAAATCAATTATTATATCTATTATGCTAATTTTTTTTACATTATCTTATGAGAAGACGCATGCTTGTTAATTAAGCACGGCCTGTGTTTCAGTTTAGTGTTGGGTTATTTCAGTACTACCTACTACTGTCGGGGAATGGCGATGGTTAGGCAATTAGTTATTTCAGTTAAAAGTTTTTATAATATTAATGTTCAGTGTAAATTATTATATCGCTAAAGCGGCCTTTGTAAATTATGTTTTTAGCTATAAACGAAGTTATCACCAGTAGGCCTACTTATTATCGTTATTTATGTAACGTTTGTGAAATCGATTTCTTAAATTTATTACATCGATTAGATGTATTTGAAAAAGTAAAAGTGAAAACGAGCATCTAATTTTTTTATTTATAGTTTTTGTGTTTAATCTGTAGAATCCCATACGCATTTTTACTATTGAGTTTTTAGTAAATTTAACGTGTATTTTACCTTTGTATGAAGTTTTTCCGAATAACAATATCGCATTATTTAATAATTTTAAAAGTATAATACTTGGTGGCACCATATTTAAAAACTAATAATAAGCACAATGACAACTGTTTTAAAAAATAAATTATAAACACGTTTCAGAACCAATGGTTTCTTCTTTATGAAACACGTACAAAGTATAATATACCCGAAGAAGGACAAAACTAATTGTTTATTGTCATTTATTTAATAATATCGTCGCTGGAAAGGCAAAAGGGCTTATGCGATACTTTGGTCAAGAATGAGTTAAATATGCAGTTTTTAACAGTTTTCTTTTTTGGATCGAATGCTTTGACTCTCGTTTGATTCTGAAAACTTTTGTGGCCCTTCAGCCATCTAAAATAAATTTATCATTTGGGGGAAGGCTTGACTCAAGCGACACAAGTTTGGGACTTTTTCAGCTTTTGTCGAGTGGGTAGCTCGGTGAGAGCATTGAGTTACCTGAGTTAACTTGTTTTTTCAAATTCCATCAGGTACTGAAGTCTTATGAATTTTGTTGTAAAACAAAAAGGGTGCTCTGGTTCAAACTTCCCGAAATGACACTTCAACCCTTTTGCCTCTCCGGCAACGATATCATAGTTCTAGGGATAACATGGAAAATAATTGAAAATTATTATTTTTTTATCATATAATAATATTGTGTCAAATTCTTCCATTGGACTACATACTCGTTTATGTGAATTTGATAAATTTAAAATCAAATAATGATTATTTTCAAATTCAGATTTACATTTGATCATCATTTCTCGGGCGGAAGAATCAACATTGTTTCCACCAGTATTTGGAATACTTATTAGAAAATTATAAAGTAAAAACATACCTGGAAGGTAACATTATCAATTCAGGATCTAATCAAAGATAGCTTTCCTTGGATGAATTATTAACGTTTAATGATCTTCCAAACTCCTTGCTACAATATTATTCGATACTCGTGTTGAATTATACGTAGATATAACTAAGCATTTGGGTATCCATCGATGCGGCAGATTTCAAAGAGATTTTTAATTAATTTATTTAGTAACTGGGTTCAATTTTATTATTTAATTTACATTAAGCTTTGTTTATTATATTTCGGGCCACACTATTAAAAAAAAAAACCTTAAAAATTTGTGTAATTCCTATCGTAAATGATACAGAACTGGAAGCAGTGCTTAATAATGATAGGATTAAAATAGGCAGATTTTCTTTACTTTGTAGACACGGGTAAAACACAATATCGCTTTTGTCATACAATTATGCTGGTTGCTGTCGTTGTTGAGTACTTGTTACATAAACGAGATATATTTTTTTACATTTGCTTAGAAAGCAATCACTTAGCGGCTGAAATATTTAAAGAAATGAAGAAATAACTTTGTATAAGACCACGAATATTATTCTAATTTTTATGACCGACCGGTTTTGTTTAGCCTAGGCATCATCAGGGTACAAAATTAAACAAAACAAAAAAATCCAAATGTGCGGTTCTATATACATACAGAAAGAGAACAAATTATCAAATAAAATAACAAAACAATGAGAAAACAATAAAATAACATTTAAATTATTTTAAAGGAACAGAGAGAAAAGACAGATAATATGAATTGAAAAAGAAAAAACGTCAACTGAGAAGGTGATTAAAGAATAATGATAAATTCTACGAGTTTGCAGGATGTATACCTACTATTAGACTACTGGACAAATTGACGTTTTAGTGGATTTCTTTATTTCTAGTGCTGTTTTATTTTTACTATTTAATTTTAGTTTTTTTTTACGAACTGTTATTTTTTCACTGCTTGTTTTTGTACATTTTCAAAATATCTAATGGTATCATAAAAATATAATGTACCTTCATAAACCTCATAGGAGACAATAGTGCTGTAGCATAGGGGTGGGATATTAAACTATGTAGCGTGCGTGAGCACGATTCCCGATGAAGATCAAAAACAAAATATTTGCAAATATTTTTTTCTCATAAACCAATTTATTATTTTTGATATTTCTTGTTATTATTATTACACACATAGACATCTGCTTGTTCAGAGACGATCACCGTGTAGTTATATTTAAGATAAAGTAACTAAAAAAATACAAAATGCGCCTGTTCAGGAAACAAAATTTAAATTTTATTTTTTATAGTCTATTTCATACTATCTTGACCCAAAGAAGGTTAAGTCCAACTTAACTTATACTTATATGTGTATATTAGTAATGTGAATATTTAAAAAAATTAAATATAAGATTTAATCCATCAGTTGGTTAAAAAAAATGTAGACACTCTTAAATTTATTTAAATGAACATGAAGGGCAATTCTCTGTATTAATTTCAAAGAAAAAAACTAATGCTCTTTCTAAACATTATTTGTTCATCCTAACACCAAATGATTGGATTGATTCGATCGTTAACTAGGAGCAAAACAATAAATCGAAACAAAGGAAAGATCACTGACCTCTTGGATAGGTCCCTCTAGACAAATTGACTTCCGGAGCTTTTATTTCTAAGGGGATAACTGTAAAGCACCCTCTACCAGCACGCGAGCCTCCACCAACAGCCGCCTCCTCACTAAGGGTAGTTTTATAGGGATATTAGAGGCTATGGTTAGAACAACCCTCCGATGTGTAAATTATATATGTGAACCCAGCTCTTTCTTCAATCAAAAGTTCAGCATTACATTGGGTAAATAAAATGCTGGAAATAACGGAACATGCCTTGCAAAGGATAACGTATTTTAGAGGGAAAAACCCTTTTCTCACTAAAGGAATACCAATAATTATTGTGAGAATTTATTCTCCCCTTTAGGTAATTGAACCTTACCCTCAGTGGTTCAAGGCAAGATTCTAACAATAGTTAATCATTAGTTCATCAAAGTCTGACTTTTTTTTTGCTTACTAAAATAAAAGAATAAAAAATAAAAAAAATAACATTTTGCTCGCTCATAGACTAATTAATCCCATCAAATCAGACAAAAAAAAGGTTTCTAATAATCTAACTTAATCCGACCATACAAAAGACATTTTTAAATCAAACATTTCTACAGTGTAAACTTTAACATGAACATACGAAAAATGAAATGACAATCCACAGGCACTGCCAACGGCTTTCAAACTGTATTTATTATTTTCCCTCGAAAATGGCAAAAAACGTTAATGTTGATCTTTTGACCATGAAAATTTATGAAAAATGTTTTTAATACGCTTTCCGGGCTTAAAAAATTACACACAAACCATTCAATTTGTTCTGGAAAATAGAATGAAATTCTAATTACCTACGAAAAATTTCCAAATATTTTTTTCTATCTGCTTAGTAGAAAATCCCACCTTATTTTATAATAGAAAAGCAACGTAGTTACGTAATTATTTTTCAGGAACTGAATAAAACAACGTATCTTTTTTTAATTACGGACTAAAAAAGAGACAAAAAAGAAAATTAAATTAGTACACCTAGTACGCATAACAGAAATTAGCGAATAATGTCGTAAAATTTTCTCCACTTTATTCCGCAAAAAACGTATTTTGGAAAAGGTTTAAGTGTAACGGATACTACCGACGCAATGACGATATGAAATTTCATACATGACTAATGACTACAATATGCAGTATGATATAAACAACAGATATTTTGGTGAAGTATGCATAAAAACCAACTCTGTTTACGTAGAGTGAAAAAAATACATTTACCATAGCATGTGATCTGCGCTGTTATCCAATATTATAAAAATCCCAAAGCACTCCGGTAAGACATAGCCATATGTCTCCAATGTCCAATTTCCTTCAGGACATTACATTATCCGACGCTATTCTCATTCACAAAGGGGGTTTTCTTGGTGCCGTGCACCAAAATTATTGTTTAACACGAAAACACTTTATTACACAAGTAGTTTACTACCAGCCACGCAGTACAGCGGTAGAGCCTTCGAGACACCCCCTCAAAACCTCCCCAACCCCCTCTGAATGCATCCATTACCCGGAGGTTCTCAGGGTTTTAATCAACCTTCCCTAAACTGAGGTCTGAGCTCATTTGTAAAGGCCGCAGTGCGAAGCTTGTACCTTCGGGGTAGTAGGCTCCTAAGGAAATTAATTATTTCATTTTTCAAACCCATTTTTTCTTCGCCTTTATAAAAAATACCCCACTAGAAATGAAAGCTCAAAATTTACTTGGAAACTTTTAATTGATTCTCAGTATTATTTTATTTTTTATCATACATTAGCAAATTACTTTAGTGTATACCTAAACGCTTCCATATGATATTCATTATTAAAAGAATATTAATAATATTGAAACAAAATTAATTAGGAAAACCAACCGATGAGAATTTTAAATCTTGAAACACTTGAAATATTCCGTTTTGTCTGACAAGTGCGTTTACCAATTGTTTTCTATAAATAATCATTTCTCGAAAACCATTAAAATTGTCTCAACCTTTTTGTCGTAAGAGGCATATATCGTTTTTGTTATAGAATCATGTCATATTGAAGCGTTAAGCTTAAATAAGTCAATTTGACATTGTCAAACATTTTAAAATTGTTTTATACTTTTTTCCATAAGTTTTTTTATCAAGAAGATTGAAAGCGGAATAATATATGGTTTGCCCAAGTTTTGGCGCAAGTAGCTCAATAGGCCTGGTTTCATTTAAGTTTGTTCCCTAAAAATTATATTGATTTAATCCAATTTGCACGCATTTTATTAAAAAAAAATTCTTCAGATTTGTAACAACTTATAGTTTTCAGTGACTAGACTTGATATAAACTATTACCTTGGATTACAGATGCCATATAACGGGTTCTCTAAATTTATTGCCAGGAATGCAAATAGTGGCAATTTGTTTGCATTGGAACTTACCTGTGTAACTGCAATCACTCTTTCGTCTCATTTACAACAGATGGTTCTGTTGATAAGCATACAGATAATGAGGTTGTTCTGATTCTACGTTAATTTATCTATCCCTCACGATAGCTTTCACGCAATTTTCGACCTACAGTGCGCTTTAAATGTACACCTACCAAATGAAGTAATATTTTAAATTAGGTTTATTTTCTATTTAGTCTAATGCAGTTCAATAATAATGTCTTATCACTTGTTTAAAGCTACATGAAAATATTGTTTACTTTAATTTTCTTTTTTTTTTTAAAGAAAGACAAACGTTCCGTGGTTACGAAAAACCCGATAATATTTTAAAAACTTCTACTACCATCATAATAAGCGGAAAATGTTGTTTGTGCAATGATGGAGTACTTAGCCAGCAGAGGAATTGAACCCACGACGCCCGGGTGGGAATCCGACGCGTTTTTCCACTCAGCTACCGAATGAATTACCGAAAGAATATTAACAATCGTGTTCTGATAAAACTTTACTGAGGGTTATGAAAATGGTTATTTAAAATATTGTGTTTTTTTATAATAAGATTATGAACAGTTCTTAAAAAGTATGTAATTGTTAAAAATAACGCTCAATGGATTGGTTGAGATGGCAGAAATAGCAGACGCCCCTCGTCCGGACAGTGTGGAGGTTCCGGGTTCGAGTCTCGGTCACAAACTTTTTTTTTTATATTCTCACATTCTTTGAAAATTGTAAATATTATTTCGATAGTAAATTTACTATCGACTGAAACGATACTAACGATATTGAAGAAAAAACATTAAGAAAATAACAAAAAAGGTTTGGATGCGACCAAGAATTGAACTCAGAACTTTCTGGTTGCCCGATGGTCTATCGATTGCGATATTGTGACCCCCTTTCCTTTGACAGTATTTTACTTTTTAAATAATACCATACAATGGGTGCGATCAACAATCACAAAACTGTGTTTATTTAGATTGTCGACAGGTTTTGAAAGTGTTTTTTTTAAATATAATTAAAAGTGAAACTTTAAAATTATTTCAAGTAAATTAATCCCTAATGAATATGAAATAACCACTTTTGTATAAGATCACAGATTTCATTTTATTTTTTTTACGACTGACTGGTTTCGCTTAGCATAAGCATCACCAAGGTACAATTTTTTGTTTTTTTTTTTAAATATTGAATACCGCACAAGAGTCTCAACTGCTCCCAACCGTCTGAAGCCAGTGAGGCTATGGTATCCCCAATTGGAGTATGATGTGAGGCTGAAGGTAGTAGGAAGGGGATGGAGATGGGGAAGAGGAAGGTTGGGGAGTAAACTAAACAAACAATACAAAGTGTGCGGTTATATATATATACATACAGAGGGAGAACACAATTATAAATATCTGAAATCTGTGGTCTTGTGCAAAGTTATTATTTCATGTTCATTAAATATGTCAAACCACAAAGTGATTGATTTTTACGGAAATATAAAATTAATTCTTCTGTATGAAATAATGTTTCTTACTTTATTTTTATTTTATTTTTTACGTGAATACTGCTAACGGTCTCAACTGCTCCCAACCGTCTGGAGCCAGTGAGACTATACCATCCCTAATACGGGTATGTTGTGAGGCTGAAGGTAGTAAGGAGGGGTTGAAGATGGGGAAGGGGAAGGTTGGGAAGTACCTGGATATTCAGATCTGATCACCAAACACAGCTAAAGCCATTTCAAGCAACGTTTCAATTCTGAATGGTGGTCTTTCACCAGGGCGATACTTAGTGTATCTACCACTCTGGAACGTGCCGCAAATGTACTATATTTTATTTTATATCAATTAAATGTGTTATGACACATACTTATTTTTTTAAATGTATTTGCGCACGCCGGGTTTGAACCCGCGACCATGATTCGTAGTCGAGCGTCTTACCACTCGACCATGGAGGCCGTCAACTGTTTTATTATTATGTTGTACGCTTTCCATGTTAAATTGATTTGATAAAGTCAATTGGGAGGTAAAAAAATAAATGAAAACGTTCCAAAAACACTTCATGGAATATTGCTAGATGCTTGGTTTTCATTTTATCTTTTTAAATGTTATTATATTCATGATATGAAAATTGCGCTGATCCAATTTAAGCTCGCCTTAGCTCCGGGAAAACAATTTCCTTATTTTAAAACAACCTCACAATATGGTCACGTGCTTAACCTGTGGAAACTTTTGAGGAACGAATATAAAGTCGGTAGTTTTACTTCGTAAGATTCGTAGAAACGCCAATGTACATTATCACGAGATATAAAAATAAATCACTTTGAAAGGTTGGAAGTAAACAAATTAAAGAGTTATTAATCAAAAATTAACTTCTTATTTTTTAAATATCGTTGGAAGTTTTTTTTTTGGTTGCTTTTTGGCACATTGAGGTTTTCTTGCCAGCTGGGATACTACTTTTCTTTTAAAATTCAAAATTTATTTTTCTTTTTTAAATTTAAGTATGCTGTTTCCATTTTCTCATGCGTAATACCATAGAACTATCGCAGTAGGTAGTCACCTTAAAACAGAGGTTCGTAAAGATCATATTGGAAAATCACATTTGTAATCCTAAAACGGGTTGCGCATTTTTTACCGTTCTCATAAACCTTTCACTGACGAAATTGTTTTGAATCGACATTTTTTTGGTTTGACATATTGAAAATGAAATAATTACTTTGTATAAGACCACAAATTTTATTTTAATTTTTATGACCGACCGGTTTCGCTTAGCCTAAGCATCGTCGGGGTACAAAATTTAACTAAAAAAAATACATACTGTGTGTTTATATATACTCGTACATACAGAGAGAGAACACAATTTAAAATAAAATAAGAGAACAGTAAGAAAAAAAAACGATTTTTATAAAAAATACAAAGGAACAAAGAGAAAGAGACAGATAATAATAATAATGGTGTTATACAAAGTTATTATTTCATTTTCATCAAATTTATGAATCGTGATTTCTGCACATTTAAAATAATCATTTAGAAGAGTATATTGTACAATTCAGTAGTCATTTATACTTTTTCTCTCTTACTTACAAACGCGAGGTATATTACGCGTGGCGTAAGGTCGGAATAATGAAAATCTTTACTTTTTACCACGGCGTATACGCCCAATATAATTACTTAACCTTGGTTTAACTATACCAACGCTAAACTGACGCCTAATAAATCTGATAAGTAAGACGGTCTGATTTTCAAAATTTTAAGTATTCGGCCCTGTGTAAAGCACAACCGATGTAATTTAATTTGTTTATTTATTTATTTAAGCCGATAAATAAATAGACGTTTAACAACATTTGTGCCAGTACCTGCGGTACTCAAATGTATTATACGCAGTAATAAAAAATAAAAACACAAATAAAAAGATGACAAAGAGAAAGGATTGCATTTAAAAGTACATAAAAAATTGTAGCGAAAAAACGGTATGGTAATGTTTGAATGAATACATTTAAAGATTTAATTGAATCTAAAAATAATTTATTACACCACCTAGGCACCTTATATATGAAACATAATAACGAAATAAATAAGCTCAAAGCTTAGCTTGGGAAATTTCTTTTAATTTTCTAGTTGTACTTGCCGGATTTTTTTTACAAAAATAATTTCACATTATATCACGTATTATGTTTATAATTATTTTCTAAATTCTAAAAGAATGGCGTAAAGAAGTATGAATCGCAATTCATTTTCTAATTATAATTTACTTATTGAAGCTTTGCGCTTATTTGTATTATAATACTAACAATCTTCGAAAAATATGAAAATAGTTAAAGAGACAGAAACTGAAAAAGATAAGGTTATGCCCGAGACTCGAACTTGGGATCTCTAATATATCAAGGAGTACCGTTTTACTGATTGACTACCTCAATCGATTCATTCTCCGATATTTTTAACAATCTTGTACTTCTCGAAAAAATATTAAAATTATTTGTTATAATTTATTTCTTATAATTTTTATTTTTCCAACTCATCTTTCAAATCTTAAGCAAAGTTCTTTCCGAAATCAATTGGAAGCATAAATAGCTTATGCGTTTGTAAACAAGTTTGAGTCTTGGTTACAACCTATTTTTTGTTTTCTGTCTTTTCTGTTTTCATATTTTTTGAAGATTGTTATTATTCTTTCAGTAATAAATGTTATTTTTAGAAATAAAGAAAAATATGAAAAATCGTAAATTATTTGGCGCTAGTGAAGTTTATCTTCATTGGGGATGAGGTTTAGCCAAAACAAAATTAAAATACAAATGATACTCTAAGACAAGCTGAGATTATAAAACTGATTCTGTATAATCCATTCAAATTGGCTCAAGAATAATGGTCATTATTCAAGAATTGGAGAGAGAGTTTCAAGTCGTAAAATAGAAGCATTATTTCCCTTTTCAGGGAATTCATTAATTTGCCATAAATGAGGATAAAGAAAAAGGCAGGTAAATAGGCCAAGAATATCATTTCTGAAACACGCAATTGAGTTTAATAATTTGGTTTCATTTTCATTGATACAATGGATTTATAACATAGAATATATGCTTGTGTGAGCAAAATTTCTCTAACTTTAAGCTTTGGCGTTATTCATTTAACCCTATTTGTTTGTCTGTAATTTACAGATCCACACTAGAATTTTCTCGCAGTTAAAACAATTTTTTTAGGACCTTAAGGTGAATTAAACATAAGAACAAACTGCATTTTGACAACTGTTTTTTTATTATTAATTCAACTCTTTATTTATGTTTCAAACCATATTATGGTTTCAAAATCATGTAAGTATGTCTAAATACAATACAGTTTTATGTCAGACGCAAGAGAGGAGTATGGAATGGCAAAGTCCTCCATATAAAATTGTTAGGTTTATTTATAGTTTTTGTGTTTAATTTGAACAACTCCATTTTATTTTTTTAGTTGAATTAAATTTAATGTCATTATAATTTAGTTCTGCTTTTTAATTATTTTTTGTGGCGGCTGTTTCGACCCTTAAGGCCATTTTTAAACTGCATAATAATATTAAATTCAATTCAATTGAATTATAAAAAAACCGAAAAGGTATATATTAGTTCTGAATACAGTGAATTTTAATTAAACTCAGAAGTGCATTAAAAAAAGTAGATTGAGGTTGAGTTGTTTCAAATTCTATTAAATTTGATGTCCAGCAAATCTATGATTACGCCGTTTTTCATTTTTTACGCGGTTCCCATTAAATACCAATATCGGTGCATTTTAGCTTTTGGAAGTATTGCAAAAAGCCGACAAGCATAAGAAAACAACACGGCCGTTGTACTCGTACATGATAGAAAAGCAGAAACGCACCGAGAATCGACGTTTAACGGAGACCATTTAAATGTCAAAAATTAAAAACAGCGCTGATAAACAAGTTGATTTTCATCAAATGCAACGATCGTTTGAAATAACCTTACTTTTTAAGGGCTTTTTAACAAAGGGGAATAAATAATTCTCAACGCGGTATTTTTTTACTTGTTCCATCGAAATGTTTCTTCAAGTAACGTATTCAGTGAGCAGCACTGATTATTGAGCTTCCTCTAGCACTTCTCCTTCCCATTTTCACTTTAACATGTCCCAAAATGATTTAGTTCTACTAGCTTTGGGCACTGGGTTTTGAACGGTATTACATAAAAAATATTAAAGTACAGATTTAAAAAAAAAAAAAACATCAATCTCATTTGTTATATTTCAAAAAAGCCGGAAGTTGTAGATTTAAAAAAATATTTCATTCATATTTGCAAACTTGCTATTTTTAATAGTAATGATAAATTGGTCTATATGCTCCCTTCCTGGCGGCATTCTCATTATTGCGGAGAATTAAATGAATATTTATCAAATTTTGTAATAGTCTTTATGTTATATTAACTTGTTTTCTTTATATTTGAACATTTCCTGTGAATTATGCAAACTCAACAATAACAAATATCTTGAATCTAGATCGCTCAGCAAGTGATAATTCGTATTTAATTGAAAAACACATTTTTGTTCTCATTAATATGAGAAGGCGATGTTTCATAGGGCGTAATGTTTTAACCCCTTCAGATGTCTTATTTCAGTAACTGTTTTGAATAAGTTCCATGAAAATATATACAGACTCAATATACGTGTAAATAAAACTGAGAAAACTTTATCTTATAAATGACTGGCTTTGATAAAATTAAAAACACCCCTAAAACGAATTTGGCTTATCTAGGGTAGATTATTCTGAAATAATCAATAATGCTTAAATAAAACGTTTTTTGCTAAATATTTTATTTGCTCTTTCAATGCTAACTCTGGAGCAAAACATCTGTTTAACTAAAGCAGAAAAACTCACTAATGGTAAGCTCAGGCGTATTTAAATGTTTACAGATTTCCGGAATTTATATGTGAACGTAACAGTTTTTTTTTAAATTTTATTATTATTACTATTTTTTATTTTTTTTTTTTGCTTACCTTATTTCCATCATGAGCGATGGAGCTTTAATAAATCCATCATACTCTAAGAAATTTTTCATGACTCCATTATTGGTTGCATATATTTATGGAACGTAGGTATATTTTTCTGACGAACTTCGAAACAAGAGTGTTGAAAGTCAGAAGCAGCCAATTAGACCAGTGATAAATAAATTGAAGACTGCTTTTATAGAGAAAAAATATTTATTTATGTGACAGAATTGAAAGGCTGTTACACAGTTAATTGACCAAGTGCTGTCAATTTGTGTCATATCGTCAGTTCGTATTGTGTAGCCAGTAAACGATAATTTAAACGATATTATACTAAAATAAATATCATAAATCATATTTAAATAAGTATCGCGATGCAGTGATTGGAATCGCAATTTGTTAGGAGATATAATACTGTTTTTCGGAGATTTGTCGACTCTTTGAAAACGGCCATACCTTGCAAAACGTCAAGGAGTGAAAATCTCTCTCGTGTTCTGAAAAACACGTTCAAGATAGACCGAAAGGCTGATAAGGTCATTTATAAAAGGGTAAATTGAAGAATAACAAATTTAATAATGGAGGGATGATGCTGTTTTTATTCCTAAGAAAGTTGTCAGATGAAGGGAGGCTAGCGGTCTAGAATGAGGTTCTGGTACTACTAGTAATGTAGTGTCAAATGTTAGCAAGGCATGGAAATGAAAGAGGAATAAGGAAAATATAATATGTAAATATATTTTTTTTAAAGTAAGACAAACATTCCCGGGTTACGAATAACCTGAAAATATTTGAAAAACTCCTACTGCCATCATAAAAAGCGGAAGATGTTGCTTGTGCAATGATGGAGGACTTAGCCAGCAGAGGAATTGAACGCACGACGCCCGGGTGGGAATCCGACGCGTTCTCCACTCAGCTACCGACCGGTCGTATATATATATGTATTGAATTATTCTTGAAACGTTTGTGTGTATAACTATATTTGAGTAAATTATACAAAACTGCAAAGCTAATGTAAGCGCAATGTAGAACAAATGGATAGAGAAAGGGATATGAAAAAATTAAATTATACGCCAGTAGATGAAATGAGATATCAGGTATGTCCAAGGAAGACATAGGGTGGTTAATTGAATCACAAAACTGTCAAAAGTCTGTTGCAACTCATCCAGTTCAATATTCCTTGCCGTAGAGTCAGAAACAATAAATTGCTGTTCCTCAACCATCACTCTACTAATTATGGGTATTATTTTCCCCTATTCAGAATTTCAACTTGTTAACTCTAGCCATGGTCTTGAAATTTTCGGTAGCAGTCTAAATGATTTTGGCCAAAACTTTGGCTTGACCTCGACTTTGATTTTAATGTTATTTCTTTTGTATATTTTATCCTTTTTTTGTTATTGCTACATTTAAAATAATGTATGTGCTCTTCTTTCTCTGTTGCTCTTTTTTCCTATTTCGTGTTTTGTAATTTTTTGTAATTAGACTTTAGTCCGTTAGTTTATAAATAAATCAAAAGTCAATATGCATATTTTTTTACAAATTTATTAAATACTACACAGATTTAAAAAAAATAAATCATATTATGACCTCTCAAACAAGGTCCGTATCGTGGTGGTCTGCATTATAAATAAATGTTTCATATTTATGAAACAAAGCACTGCTAAATAACAAGATCAAAAACAACAGCAATAAAAAACAACCATTTTCTAGTTAGTCCGGGGTGTCATAATGGACCACAGCGGACACAGCATAATAATAGAATCCAACCGGTGATGGGAATAGAGATGGCGTAAAGGGCAGCACTTCCTTCAGGTACTAAAGCGATTGGTTCACGTAATTTCGGTGTGAAGAGTTAATTTTCAGTCAGACAATGATTTTATCGAGGAAGACTTCCAATTCTTTTCGTCCACTTTCTTCTACCTAGCCATACTGTAATTTGCTTTTCGAAGGGCTTGTAGTTTTCTTTGTGCATTGCTGATGGAGTCCAATGTATACCTTAGAGCTAAGAATATATGGTATCGTTGTCCAAAAGAAGTATTCATTTTTGGTAATTTCACCCTTGGTTGAGTTCTTAATCGAGTCGTGTAACTGGGATTTACAAGATCGTGTAGGTTAGAGTTGCTCATGTAGTTAGTGTAGTACATTATAAGTGCATGCATATAAACCTGCTTTACCTCTAATACCTGTGTTTCCTTGAATAGTGGTGTCGATGGGTAGATGTAAGGTTTTTTACCCTTACTACAGCTTTTTGCGCCTTAGCTAACAGATCAAAATTGTTTTTGCTGCTCCGCCCCAGCTTAGTATGTCTAATAACTGATTGGGACAATGCAAAGTAAATACTAGCGTTGTGACCGCTTTGAAAGAACTACTTCTTTTGGCAACAGTTCCTACTTCATTCATGGTTTATTGAACAAATACTTCAATTGAAGTTGGTAGTTCATTTTAGCGTTCATTCATTTCATTAATTTCATTTCATTGAACAAATACTTCAACGAAAGTTAGATTACAAAGAACTACTCCAATTTGCAGCAGCACAGTTGCGAAGGTGAACTTCAAAGCCTATAAAAAGTACTTCGTAAAAGGAAGAACTAAAGGAACATGATCTTTATTTTGGCGAGGAACCGGTTCCAGTTCTTTTCACTTTAAAATCTCTACCGACTAGTACGTGCTTTTCGGCGAGGAACCAGTTCCAAATCTTTTCGTTTTTAAACCTCTACCGACTAGTGATTTTTTTTCGCGAGGACCCGGTTCCAGTTACTTTCGTTTTAAAATCTCTACCGACTAGTACATTATATTTTGGCAAGGAACCGGTTCCAGTTCTTTTCACTTTCAAATCTCAACGCTAGTAAATACTTTTAATGGTTTTCTTACCAACAATGTTGCGTATCTTTCAATAAGAAAATTAGTGATTAGTTGAAGATTTGCGAATTCATTTGGCTTTTTCTATGTGCTTTCTCCAGATTAAAGGGTCATATATTATTATAAATGATTATTGAATGTGGATGAAGCGAGAAGTGCGTTACAGAACAGGGTTTTGTGGCATTATATCATTTCTGCTTTTTCATGAAAGGAAATGGAGTGATTGTTTTTAAGAATTCACGTTATACTTTTCCAAACTTCATTCGTTATGGTGGGGGAATTCATTTATCTGGAGATTGCGCTGATCAAACAACGTTATGTAAACTATTATTCTTCAATCCACAAGAGAGAAAGATTGAAAAAAGTTAAAAGAAATTATGCAGAAAGTAATTGATTTTTTCTTCCGATATTGTAAGTTTCTCGCTGGTAAAAAATCGACAGCAATCCGTTTAAAATAATGATTTCCTCCCCTGCTCGAGAACGTTCGCCGTAATTTAATATCCTTTCTGTGGCAGTTAATTTCCATTTCTACTTCTCTTAACATGAGTGATAGTTATTTCAGCTGACCAGCCCTTTACCCCCCGAGGAAACTCCATCTAGCGACCATTACGCGAAACACGCCGCATAACCGGAAACTCATATTTAATACTGTCAAATTTACATATTATGATCCCTGTCACCAAACGCAACGAGGATCGTTATGTCTGATGAATATTCATAGGGTTTTTGCTCTGTTTTCTTTTCAAAACATAAATTATTTGAAGGTGTATACGTTTTTTTCAAATGGTCTCCGGGGTTAAATTGATGAGGTGTGTTTTATTTGTTTATCTTTTTCGGATTTATAATTAATTTTTGATGTAATGATAATTAACACATCGCAGTTGTTTTGTCTTCTGAAGTCACTTTTAAATAATAAGTAGAAATTATGAAAAATAAATTAATACTAAGCACAGTGGGTGTGACGCTTACCTTCTAGTCAGATGGGCCAAAGCCGATACTCACAGAGGATAACCGTTATTTTTAACCTTGTCAATACAAGTTTATGCTTACTGGAAAGGTCTAAACTCTAAATTTTATCATAGATTTTTTAAAAATCTGAAGTGACCTGCCAGCTAAGCATGTTTCTGTTTATTATCTCTATTTATATATATGAATATAAGAATGTCATAGATAATATATAGTTAGTAAAAATAAATAAGAAAGAATGCAAGGTAGATGTAAGCGAAATAAATAGGTTAAAGAAAGATACACTTAGATGGTTTAGGCATGTAAAGCAAATGAACTAAGAAAGGAGTGTGAAAAGAATATAATATAGGATATGAAAGTAAATGGAAGAAGAAGTCGGGGACGCCCGAGGAAAACATGGCACGTTCAAGTGAATCGAATTCTTGAATCGGGCCATGTGAAAAGTCGAAATAACAGTAGAGTATGTATGAGACAATGTATTAATGTGAATTGAGCAAGGAGTGTGTGCTAAGACAGAGTTGCATGGCGGTCCGTCCTCTCTGCCTACCCCTGCGAGGGAAACGGAGTGACGGTTAGTTTAGAATTGTTTTTATCTAAAGTTACCTGCCAGCTAAGTATGCCTCTGTATATAATATAAATAAAGGTTAAATATGTCATAGATACTATATAGTTAGTAATAAGATGGAGCCTAGGAATTAGGATTTATAAGTACGTTTGACGGCCTGCATGGTCGAGTGGTAAGACGCTCGACTACGAATCCAGAAGTCGTGGGTTCGAACCCGGCGTGCGCCAATAACTTTTTAAAAATTAATATGTGTCACAACACATTTAATTCATATAAAATACTAAAAAGTATGTTTGCGGCACGTTCCAGAGAGGTAGGTATCGCCTTGGTGAAAGACCACCATTCAGAATCGAAACGTTGCTTGAAATGGCTTTAACCGTATTTGGTGACAAGATCTGAATAGCCAGGTACTTCTCAACCTTCCCTTCCTCATCTCTCCCCCTCCACCACACTACTTTCAGCCTCACAACATACCCCTGTTGGGGATGCCATAGTCTCTCTGGCTCTAGACGGTTGGGAGCAGTTGAGACTGTAGTGCGGTATTCACGTAAACGAAAAAACGTAAGAAAATGCACTTGATAATGGAAAAAAATTGAAACTGACGGATATTTTCAGAAAATATCATGATTAGAATCCCCGCACCTAACTTATAACGTACCTACTTAAAATGTATTTTAGCGGACATTATTCCATATTTGAAATGGGTGGATTAAAGCAACCAATGTTTTTTTCTTTTAGCAAATCAAATTGGATCCCGTGATTTTTCACCGGTAACAACAAGTATAGTGGTATTATATTTCTCATACACGTTGGTTGTAATTTAAGTTAACCGGTCGTAAATACCTGGTTTAATCTAATTACGATCGCAGTAATGTATGCTCACTCTCCGTCCAGGCGTTTATTATTATATTCTTCTAAAAACGACGGGAATTTCCCGGAAGAGTTGTAATTGAAAAATATCATAAAATCCGCGTTGACGTTGTTTATGATCGTAGTTATAAAAATTATACAAGAATTTACGACTTCAACTTTTAACAACCGCCAAGAAGTATAAAATATCAGTTTCTAATTAAGGGATGATTGGCCGCTGGGGCGCGCTCAAGGGTTGAAAAATCCAAGAAGTATATTAGTTTTAAGCCGGATGGAATATTCATAAATCATTTTAACTGTTTTGTTCAGGCTACAAATTACAGAAAATAATCCCGAGACGACAACAGATGCATAGCTAGTTCCGCTGGCTCACTTTACAGTAAACTTCTCCGTTATTGAAAATGTGAAGGGTTCTTTCTAAAATTAACTTGTGTTGAAAGTTTTCAGCATTACAATTTCGGACGGTTTTGTACATTATAATTTGTTCAGCGTTTTCAAACTTTTGCCACGCAAAGTAGTTTTGATGTCCAACGTCTCTTCTACGAACTGCCTATAGTGAATTAAACGTTCTGACAAAATTAATATCAACAGAAACAAAATCAATTTGCAGGTCGAGCGAAAAAGATTTGAAAATAATCATGTTTCACTGTATGTGATTCATTGAAAAACGATTGAAAGAATCCAAAATAAATTATTTAGGTATGTACATTTTTGAATTGTTATTCTATAGAATGCCTAGATTACGATTACTTACTGTATTCATTAAATTTATTAAAATTGTCTGAATGTAGAATTATTTTCGATTTAACGTGCTTGTTTAGAATTATTAATTCAATTTTTATTCCTCTGAATTGTTATATTTTATTGAATTTCATGTACCGGGCAGGACAGTTAGAAGAGAGTACCTACCATATTATTGTGACAATTCTACTTCAACCCATAGACATAAAATACAAGACACGTCATATTCATACAAATCTTACGAAAAATGTAGCACCACTAATGTTGCACCACTAAATGATTCACCCGCGTATGAAAAGGATAGCCATTCAATGAATATGTGTGTGCAGAAGAGATAGGTAGGTATGTCTCGTTGACTTGGTTTAGTGCAACCAGGGGCGTTGCCTCAGTTACGTATCTACATTATTTAATTCATCTAAGCTTCAACCTCTCAATTTTATTTTCCCATGCGACGAATCTGGGAAACAAATACTCCGATGTTGATATATTTAGTACATCAATATCACAATACAAGCGTATTTTAGTAAAGTTTTTTTCAACTAGTAGAGCCAATTTATTTGATGAAACCATTTAACTCTGGATGTACTTACTATTTTAATTTTATTGTACAATATTTTTGCACTGCTTATGAGTACATTATTTTTTTTTAATCTTAATATTTGTGTAAAAGCCTTTAACGGGCGTAAACAAATAAATAATTAATTACCAAAGTCCTTTCATTGTTTTTTCTTTATAGAAAAAATTGATTTACATTTGAACATACCGAATTTTGATTTAAAAATAATATTTTAAGAAATAATTTTTTAGATCTTGTTTACAGTTATGCTCAATATTGAGGCAGCCATTATCATGACTAGTATCGAACACTTGCTTGAATCGTCTTTAATTTTAACGACTAGAACTGAAAAGATTACTTTCCAAACTTTTTTTTTCACTTCTCATTTATCTTTCCTATTTCCACCAGTCTCATAAGATACCCTAAAATGGGGTTGTCAAAGTTACATTATCTCCAAGCATATTTTATGTGGAATGATTTGCTTAAAAATGTGATGAAAATAATTTCGTTAATCGCTAAATTAGATTGTCAAGTGATATCGCTCATGTCAAAACAATACCTCGTATCCTGCCCATTTGTCAAAAGTGACGTTTCAGTACATTCTGGTACAAAATTCAAAAATACACGATCAGGTCAAACTCGTTAGCCATTTTTTTAATGTTTGTTTTTCATTTAAAGTAATTCCTTTTAAAACTTGTAACCAGTTTTTTCTCCCGATTGTCACCATTTATATGATATTATAGCCTTTCCCGTGATTAAAAGTTAAGATAAGGTTACATTCGAATTTAAAATGCATATTTTTTTACAACTGTTTAAGTGTGAACATGTCATTTTTTTATGTGATAAAAAGTTTACATTTTTAGACAGTTTTTGGTGTCCTTTGTAAAGTTTTGTCATGATAAATATATTAATAAATCATCATTTTAAAAAATGCTAGCCCAATTTATATGTTCTGATCAGGATGCAAATTATGGATATTGTATAATATATTTTTTACATTTAGATTCTTAAGGGTTGTCTTCAAAATATTTATGTTAGATTCTGTCTTTTCTTATTTATGGGACAGGCATTTTTCCTGTTCATATATTTAGTTCCTAGAAGGTTCAGAATGTAGATTGTGTTTTAATCCTCGGAACAGTCTGAAGGATTTATCTCGGATAATGTCTTATTTAATGTGAGGCTCAAAGGGTAAGCTTCGGAATGTCCTTGTTCGTTAAATATATGTGGCTATTCGCCAAATTACTGGAAATTAAACATACGGATGTAAAAACTTATCTGCGCAGCCGGGGGCGTCGGTACTTGAATAATGTAAAACAAAACAACGTATTTTGCGAATATCCTTGCAATCACTGAAGAGATAAGTCGATAGAAGTGGATTTGGGCATGTCCGAAGTAGAGTCAAATATCTGTTACTTCCGGGGAAATTCTTCAAACTTTTTCAAAAAATAAAACTCTCTGAGGCCTAGAAGTCAAAAGGTCTTATCTAAATTGACGAACCCAGTCTGTTTTCAATATAAATAAATCACTCTCGTACTGATAATAAAATTAATCTCACGTAAAATACCGTTGTCAGAGAGCTAGTAGGATGTGGAAATCGTTATGAAAAAAGAATGGAAATCGAAGAAAAGAAAGAAAGGGAGGAAGAAGATTAGGTTAGGTTAAGCTGGTTTAAAACCGAGCCTTCATCAGGATTCTCAGATTAAGTTACTAAATATAGCAAGATAATTTTTCGAATTCAAATTGTTTATTTATAAACTGACAGACTATTGTCCAATTACAAAAAAATACAAAACACGAACCGTGGAAAAAAGAGCAAAAGATAAATAACAATACGTACATAAAATTTAATTAAGCAATGACAATAATATGAAAAAATACACATAAGAAAAATCTTTCAAATCAAAGCCAAGGTTAAGTCAAAGTTTTGGTAGAGTCATAAAGCATAACAAAAATCATTTATACTGCTACCAAAAACTTCAAGATAATGGCTTGAGTTAACAAGTCTCGACATTCTGGACAGTGGAGAATGATACCCATAATTAGTAGAGTGATGATTGAGGAACAGCAGCTAATTGTTTCTGAGTCTACGGCAAGGAATGTTGAACTGAATGAGTTGCAACAAAGAAAGTGAGTCAATTATACACTTAATAATTGTGAAAATGCAGGTTAAATCATAGTCTTTCATACCCTTTTCTAATGAAGAGACTATCAATGACTGTTTAATTTCATCACGTGAATAATTATGTTTTCTTACTACAGAAATGTACAGAACTGACTCTTACAGCCAACTGAACTTTGGCATACTTAATTTGGGGAATATTGCGAGGCTGAAGAAAGTCTGGGGGGGGCGGAGAAAATGGAAAATTGAAAAGCATTCATAGAGCTTTTGTTCCTAAGAATGAACTTTCCCATATCGATTTTCGACCATGCTGCAGTTTTAAGATTCGAACCATTTTCGAGTAGCCGAGCGCTATTAAAACGTTGCTTTGAATGTCGTGGGACGCACCATAACCGAGATATAATTAACTAAAATGCAAGCCATGCTTTAACTGCAGGTTTAAGTGGTTTCTAGCGAACTGGGCCATGTATTGAGGAATACAGTTCCAAACTGCGATGTAACTTTCGGGTACTGGAAAATCAATTATCCACCGCTTTAGAGCTACGTATCTGAGAGACTCCAAGAAGTGTATCATCCGATCAAATGAGTGTTTAGATTTAGTTTCTATGAAGGGTTGCAAATGACAGATACGGATATAGGAGTTTCAGGATGTCAATTTTAGGACATTCAGCGTGCGGCATCTAGTACAGAACATTTTACTAGCAACATATCTCCATTCAAACTCACTTCAAAGCTATGCATAACGTGTGTATTATATCAATCAGTACAATCACCAGTAGCCCAATAATTCTCTCATTTTTAATTTAAATGACGTCAATGACAGTACACAATATTAATTCAAACTTACGACCCATTACTAACCGTTGTTACTTTAAATAACGACACCGTATTCCTTGTATTCACAGTTATAGGTATCGCAGGGAATATTGAGTCGAACACTGTATTTAAATAAACGGGTGCATTGCTTGCATACAGCATGTATCAACATTGTTTTTCGACTCTAGTAAGAAAATTCAAGGTTTTATTTTTTAGGTTATCATTTATAAAAGAAAACATAACATTTTGTTTTCGAACTAATGCACAAAAATGGCAAGTATTTTTAAAAATTAAAAATTCAAATACATTTGCATGCACTTGTTGTCTCACTTATGGCTGTGTCTAAGTGATTTATTTATTACTAACGGACTATTGTCCAATTACAAAAAACATTCATAACAACACGTGTGCTATCTGTAGGATTCTTCTTTTTTGAATTACTGCCCCCTTTGCTGTGAATAGTGACCCCCACCCCATCTTCAAAGTACAAAAAGATATTTATTACTAGTTTGTCATCCGTGAAAGATCATGGGATGTAGCTTGACTTTCCAAGAAAAAATATTAGTTGCCTTAATCTACCCATTTCAAATACAGAAGAATGTCCGTTAAAATACATTCAAGGTAGGTAGGGATTTGAAAAAGATTTTTTTTTAAATTTAAAACAAAAAATAATTTTGTTTTAAGCCACTTTATTTATACACATATAACAATTCGACCGGTTTCGGTTAATCTTAACCTTCATCAGGAACGTATAAGTATAAACTAAGATTAAATACAGAGTAATACAGTAGACAAAGAAAATAGTGAAAGAGACAAAACATTAAATTATTTCGGAAAAGCCTATACTTGTTAAACATCTAATGTATTCTTTGACTCTAATGTGTTACGTTATTAGGTCGAACACATTAAGATGTTTAACAAGTAACGTTTCGGATCTGCTCAACATTTAATTAAAACTAACCATACTTTTGATAAAAATACAGGTGTACAAATAATTCATAAAAATGGAATAGGTTTGCGCCTTAACAATCTAGAAGCATTAGAAATTTCAAAATCAAATAATAATAATAATTGCCAAATTTTAAACAAACAATTAGAATTAACTAAAAGTCCGATTTTAAAAAATGTTAACATCTCCTCTTCCCATCCCCCTACCTCTCTACTACTCCATTTTAAAAATATTCTTTAGAGGCTTTGTCCTGTTTATATTAATGTTTTGTCTCTTTCACTATTTTCTTTGTCTACTGTATTCACTCTGTATTTGTGCTTAGACAAAGTTGTGTGGCAGTCTGTTGAAGTCCTAAAAAACCGGTCGACACTTTGATAAGTCCAAAAAACTAAATTTCATTATTTTAAATTCCTAATGTCAAGCTACAAAGTGTTTGCTTCCTTCGATAATTTTTTTTAAAGTTTGATAACTCCAATTAACACCAGTTACACATTTGAAAAGTTCATACTCGTACAAATTAAAGGAAATTACACATAGTTAAGGCTGTCCGTAACTGTCGACACAGGTCTCAGATGGTTTTTAATGTGCACGGACTGGGAGGCTGGGCTCTCGCAAGTATGCCGTAGTTAATTTCGAGGTCATTGCGCCGTGTTTAAGTGCAGTGTCGCAGCTTGTATGCATTTTCTAAGTCACTACCGTATTATGGACAATTTTCATTAATTTCCCGGTTGCGACTAGGTTTAAGGCTGATTCACACCAGCGTCCGGATCACTCAGTTGATATTGTTCACATGAGAGCTTATTGATTTCCAGATATCGATCAAAGATATGTGCCAAGACAAAGTTGTGGCAGTATATCCTTCTGCCCACCCTTGTGACATTTAACTACTTAGTTAGTCAAATAATTATTTTAATTGTAAAAATACTAACATCGCAATTTTTTTTAATAAACCATTTTTTATCACTAAATAATATTTTTAATTATTAAAAATATTATTTAGTTTTTTAAAAACTTGCTAAAAAAAAAAAATATTTAACTAGATTTAGCTCAGTGATCGATATTCATCCAAGAAGAGAAATCGGCACTATTGATATGATTCCTTAGTAACAATATAAAGAGGCCACTAATTTGTGACAAATCGTTGACAAACTCGCAAAATATAGCTCTCTCTTTATGCTCGGTTCTATACGCATATGAGAAAAAGAGACAAACAATTGTTGAAACCAATACACGATTTGGGGCGTGCTGAATACCATGTCCGCAATATTTGATCTGTACGTGTTCTGGTTTGGAGTGTCAGGCGAACGGACTGTCAAAAGTGCGTAAATAGTTAAAAACTTGAGTTATTTTTTGTGCGATATCTAGCAAAACATCATGGCCATATGTGCTATACTTGGTTGCTTCAATCGAAGTACAAAAGGACCAAAACAAACAGTTTTCACACGTATGTACCATAAAAATCGTCTTTTTAGTTAGATCTCAAATATTTAACATTCTAACCTACAAAACAACTAGTAACTTACACCAATATGTAATTAATCTTTGGACTATTCGTTCCAATATAATAAACTTCCGTTTTGTCCGAAGTTTTAGTGACACCGGTCTCTTAGAGATATTTACTAGCTGTCACATAAGAAATCGCCATTACAAGGGGGAATACCCATGCGGCTTCTTAAAGTATCCCGGTCTCTTTCTTTCTCATGATACTAACGCAAAATTGTTCGCGAGCAGATAAAGACGGAATAATGTTTATCTTTACGGTTTCTTCGCATCCGATTGGTTAAGCAAATGGCGTAAAACCTCCCTTGGTCATTGTTTTCCTCAGATTATTTTCAAATCATTCACCAAAGTATATCACGTTTACAGTCCACTTAATTCATTTTGTATTTCCGAAACCGATTCGCAAACGTCGAAATCCCTACCCACCCTTGTGACATTTAACTACTTAGTTACCTAAATAATTATTTTGAATTTAAAAACACTGTTCATTTTTTTATCATTATTTTATCACTAAATAATATTTTTATTAGTTATAGAATGTTATTTTAACTATTTTTAATTTCGTCTAAACCTTCCTTTGAAATACACAAAATACCAGAAGTATGAGTTTCTACTGTATAAGTTTGTCAATTAAATTCATTTCATTTCTTTAGTATTTATTTGTAGAAATATATTATTACCCGTTTCAGAATAGACATTGTGTAGTGATAAGGGTAAAGTGCATATATTTTTGTAACAACCCATTTAATGTCATTTAACGCCTAGGTAACCAACAGTGAAAATGAAAAAAAATATGTACCTACTCAATACGACAATAAATTTTGAAAAAGCTGTTTATTTTATTGGAAGACATTACAAATTCGTGTTCCAACAGACGCATGCACTTAATTAGTCTCCTTACTGAATTACCTACAAAATTTATGTATTATGCTAGCCTGCCTAATGTGTTTTAGAGCACACTGCAAAATTATTTAACATAACAGCTGCCAGACTAATATATGGCACTACAAAATATTTTCTAACCATATGTTCTATATCGCCTACAAAAAGAGTAGAGCTAAGTATTGCATACTCGTATGTCTTAAGCTATATGTATAAGGCACTACCCATTTGGCTGAACATTGATTTATTTTGTTTCTTTATTTTTATGTAAAATATAAAACAAAAAATGTTAGTTGATTATGTAGTGATATTTTACCACCACTAAATATCTAATAAAATTATTTAGGTATTGTTTTTGTGTTCAATTTGAATAACTTAATTTTTTGTTTCAAATCCAATTTTAATATGTTTATTATTATTTATTTCTGCTATTTTTACTGACAGCTGTTTCGGCATTCATGATAATGGTCTTGAACAGCTGTCACTATAATTAAAAACTGAACATAGCAGAACTTAATAATAATAATTATAATAATATTAGTTTCTGAGAACAGGCATCTTCTTAGTTAAAAACTAATGTTGACTGTGCCATGATGTATTCATACTTGTATTGCAGCTTACCCTTGACACATTTGTATAAACTCGTACCTTGTTGACTTTTGGCTTATTTTTAAAAAAGTGTATTATTTATTAAATAAATAAATATATATTAAAATTCATCAAATTAAATTATAAAAATAAAATTATTTCATTGCATTCTAAGGAATAGTTACAAAAAAACTTTTGTTTATGTTTTTTAGTAACTTCATACAGAAGATCCTGAGTTTCCTTCGGGTTAATATTTGAGGATGCTGTGTGGGGGGCTGTTACCCCTTGATTTTACTGCTAAACCACTCGATAACTTTACAAACTATAATAACAATCATCCCTGGAACATAACTTGTCTTTCACCGTGTTCAACAGTTTCACGCGTTGCACATCGACAAAGTTCTCGCGCAAAATTAAGTTTCCTCCGTGATCAGGATAAGCAAGCCTCGATAGAAGGCAGATTTCGCCTCGTTTCTTGTCTCAGGTCCCCTTCGCGGGAGTCGAACCCCGGCCTCCCGGGCAGGGGGCCTTAACGATCAATTAGACACAACGGCTGTGCGTAAACAGCTTTGGGACTAAGAAGATAACTGCCTTACAAATATTTTGGGGAAACTGTTTTAAGACGGGTTCCGAACGATCAACTCGTACCACTCTCATTAAAATGTTAGATTCAACGACAGTCTAATTACAATTTGAGAGTTTTTCATCAATGCTTAAGCTGTGTATTAAATGTTCTATAAAAACTATTTCTGTAAATATAAGTTTTTTTTTTAGATAGAAAAATATTCCGAGTTACGAATAACTAACTAACCATCACGCCGTTTCCTTGCAGGCAGAGATGATAATCCTTTATACAACTCTGTCTTCTCACACACTACTTTGTTCTTTCACATTCATACATTGTCTCATACATTTTCTTCTGTTATTCTGACTCTTGACATGACCATTCACTTTCGCATCATATGTTCTTCTCACACTTCTTTGTTAAAATAAGATAAAAGGTCACATTATTTTTATCCAAAACTTTTCGATAGTTCAAACATTCCGAGTTCCGAATAACTAACTAACCGTCACGCCGTTTCCTTGCAGGCAGATATGATGTACCGCCATACAACTCTGTCTCGGCTCACACTCCTTGCTTCATTTACATTCGTGCATTGTCTCATACATACTCTTCTGTTATTCTGACTCTTGACATGACCATTCACTTTCGCATCATATATTCTTCTCACACTTCGTTGTTAAAATAAGATAAAAGGTCATATTTATTTTTATCCAAAACTTTCCGATAGTTCGATGAGACAATGCAATAAAGGGTTTTGTATAAATAAGGAAAATACGAATCAGCGTTTGTATCGGACTCCCGAACTATTTTAATTGAATTTAAAATAATATGAATATGCCCAATATATTATATTAATATATTAAAAATCTATTAAATAATATTATTAAAACTCTAAGACAGAAGGCTTATTTCCGATGTGACTTTTATATTTGAAAATTATTAATGGTATTATAGACAGCCGTGATTTACTTAGCATAATTAACTTCCATATACCTAACAGAGCTTCTCGATCCAAAATTTCTTTTTAAGTTCAACAATAATATCAGGACTGATTCATTTAGATATTCGCTTGTACTTAGATTGCAAGCAGTGGTTAATTCCTCCACAAAAACATAGTAGATATATTCAACTGCACTGGATCTAGTTACAAAAAGGCTATAATAACATACCTCTTCCAAAAATACTAATGTTAATTTATTTCACTGCAACAAACATCTCTGGTAATTTATTTATGTTTTTGTGTGCTAATCATTTACTCTGTGTTATTTATGTGTCACTATTATTTTATATTATCTAATGCACAGTTATATAAAATCCCATAAGGGCGTATATAATAAAATAAACAAATAAATAACAGCACGAAATTAAACGTCTTTCAAATGCAAATTGCGTTGAATGCAAATTGGAGATGGTTATGCCCAGCGTATTATCAGAACTTCTCTCTATGGGGACGAGTAACTTCTGCACAAGTAACTTTTAGCCGTGCCGGATTCTGTTATGATGCTATTAGATGTTATTCTGCAAACGGAGACTATGAAAGGACCGACATAAATTTTATTGAAACTTTTAACCAGTTGGGAGTATTTGGTGCAATCTTGTGGTGAGATGCAGTCTCCTTTGAAAGATATCCGGCACAAGGGAAGAAGGTTGAGACATATTAAAGTTGTTATCGGTATCAGAGTCATTAAAAATGTCTTCTCCACATGTTGTATGGGTAATCAGCTTTTTTAATATATCTTTTTATTCCGAATTTTACAGCGATTTATTATTGGTATCTCTATTATCTTTCTAACATCAGTGTTCTGTTATTTTAATCACTAAAAAGTCTAACACAATCAGTATTCTTTACTTTTATTTCACGCACAAGTTTTTAGGCACGTAGAAAACTGTCAGAGCCAGTGGAACTATGAAATTTCTTTATTTATTTATGTACGGTCAATGACCATTTAAAAACATAATTTATAAACATTATTCCATATTCACAAATCATTATTCTAGGAACACATTAGACACAGTGATTATCCAGCAAAACAATGCAAAGAGCATGCAGATAGCAACTTACAATACAAAATACAGGAAAAAAACATTACAATAAAAGTTATTCATTTATTTAAAATAAAATGCTACAATTCATAAGTTTTTACTTGACCCAGGGATATATTGAAGTAGTTCAACTATTTCCCAGTACTCATTACCATGAATTAAGAGTTTATTATTTACGGTAGAGAAAATTTGGTACTTTGTACTTTAAACTGCAGTGTGAAAAAGGACGTACTGCCTAGTCACTAGTGGTTCTAGTAGGTATGTAAAATTTTATCATATTGAGTAAATCAGGACTCTCAAGAACGGCGTTTATGATTTTGTAAAAAAAAAATTACACACATATTTTATGGGGTATGTTGAATGAAGAAATAGTGAAAGGAGAAGAGAACAGTAAGGAAGTAACTGGTTATTCTGAGCGAGTGACTAAACATGGCTAATGGAATTTCAAGCAATGCAACGTTTCGATTATCAATGGTGGTCTCTCTCACATGGGCAATTCTGAAAGTATCCAAAGGTGTCAAAACCATAGTTGACCCAAACAAAGTACTCACACAGATGCATTGCTTACATACATCATATTTCAAAATGTTGTTTGACTTCATGAAAGAAAATTACAGTGAAATTGAAAAAATATCATATTTAAAAAAAAAGAACACGTTAGAAAACTTTTAGGAATAGATGTAAAAAAAAACAAAATTACATATTCGAACTTATTTATTTATAATTATAAAAAAGATACAAATGTAATAAATATAGTAAAAATGGTAAAAAGTGAAACGTTTTGAAATATGAATAACAATCAAAAATAAAGTAATAATTCCCATGCATTAGTAACAAATAAATAAAGCATTTTAGTGTCTTTTAAATTTGGGCAAATTTACGTAAAAGGTGTCAATGTTTGCGGTGTATTTGTTTCCGAGTGTACAGTACCTGAATGTAGGTGAGGAATGAGTGCATGCATGTGGTAGTTGGTACGGAAGTTATTATTGCAGAATAATGGCTGATTCACACCAACGTCCGGTTCCGCTCAGTGCCGATATTGTTCCGCAAGAAAACTTACTGAAATGGTATGAATATCAATCAAGGAGTATGTGCCAAGACAAATTTGTGTGGCAGTATATCCTTCTGCCCACCCTTGTGATATTTAACTACTTATTTAGTTAAATAATTATTTTGAAGTGTAAAAATACTTACAACGCAGATTTTTTTTTTTTAAACCATTTTTTTATCACATACGCCTTGATTGATATTCATACCATTTCAATAAGTTTTCTTGCGGAACAATATCGGCACTGAGCGGAACCGGACGTTGGTGTGAACTAGCCATAATATATTTAGCTGAGTTGCTCGCTGAGGTGCTTTGACGTTAATAAGGTTTCACAATATAATATACTGAAATATACTGATATAATACTATAATTAATAATTTAATATACTGAACCAAAATATACGTAGTATCAACAAAAATTTTGATGAACTTCAAATACTAATTAAGAACCAAATAATAAATTTAGATATAATCATCCTAACAGAATGCTGGATAAACTAAACGAGTACAATTCAAGAATTAAAGTCTGGCTGAAAGAAGTCAATGAGATAACATTAAAAGCAGTACTAAAAACGACATAGAAGACGCACCAAATTAGATGACATGAAATTACATAACTCTAGTCCGCCTCAGCACAGGACCCCCTAGTGAGGAGGACTAAGAAGAAAAAGAAGAAAAAGAAAAGAGAAAATAAAAAAAGAAAAGAGAAAAAAAACGATAATAACAAAGATTGTTACAATTATAATAATTAATGTACCTAATTTATCTTTACTGCTATCTCTGTTAACATTTTCACAGGTTTATATTTTCGATGCTAAATAAAAAAAAAAAAAATAAATAAAAAAAAAAAAAAAAAACAAAACAAAACAACAGTCAAATTCGGAGTGAATTATTGTATACAAAAAAAGTTAGGTTAACTATTTTCCCTCGATTTTCTAGTGTGTGAATTTTGAGTGTGTTTTATAGGAAGGTGCAGTTTATGTGTTGAATTGTAATGTGCAGTTTGAAGTTTATAAAATGTAAAAAATTGCACTGTTTAATATTTTTTTATATGAATGAGATAGTATGAGGACCACACTGTTGAGTTATATTCTAATTAACTGCGTACTAACGACTATTTTTATGAATTCCAATAAGTCGAAGATTTCGATAGTTTTAAGAATAAATCCCAGCATCTTCATATTTTTACTAATGATTTGTTGGTTGTGATTATTAAAATTTAACTTTATGTTAAACACGACTTCGAGATCTCTAATTTCTTTGCATTTTTCCAAAAAAATGTTGTTGATGAAGTATTTAAATGATATCGGGGTTTCGATTCAACAAAATTTTTATTGTCTTACCTTTATCAACGTTGAGAAACATGTTGTTCACTATGCACCAATTGTGTAATTTATCGATGTTTGACTGTAGGATTGGGTAGTTGGTAATATTGGATATTTCTTTGAATAATTTCCTATCGTGGGCAAAAAACAGAACTTCTACATCGTCGACACAATATCCACTTGTTGTCCCTTTTTCGCTAAAACTATAAGCCGGCGTAAGCTGACAAACCGGCTGTTTCTCAGTGATGTTTGGTAAGGACGTCACTGTCGGAAGTTGACATATATTCACTAATACACACAATCCTAAGCTTATTTTTTTGATAAATAAAATAGATAAACTTTGTTTATAACCACTTTTATTATTTAATATTATGTCAACCGGTTTCGGAAGCACCCTTCCATTAACAGGACAATATTAAAATTTTAATATTGTCCTGATAATGCAAGGGTGCTTCCAAAACCGGTCGACGTAATATTGAATAATAAAAGTTGTTTTAAACAAATTTATCTGTTTTATTTATAAATATGGAAAGCCACAAAGTAAATACTTTTTACGAATATGTTATTTTTATTGAGTCAACTCTTATTACGACTCAATGTGAATGGTGGTTAATTATATTTTCTTTGTTCTGTTACTCACATAAGCACTAGCGCAAATAAGGTGTTCATTGTTAACAAATTGCACTGTGATTGTTAAACTAAAGGCATCATTTGTTTTATCGTTGAAATCAATATACTATAACTAAATGCATTATTTATTACATTCGGATTTTCACAGGTCATTACATCACTGGTGTCAAACGTAATTATATTTTATGTACTCATCAATTCCATCGTGAAAAACGATTCCGATTCGAGTATTTATGCGAGTCGGGACACACTCGAGCAGTTTCGATTTAATTCGTTACAACTCGTTACGTCTCAGTGAAAGGCTAATAATAATTCCAGAAATTCGGAATTTTCATCCTTCCCTAACATTACGCATAAATCAATCCTTGTCCATTGAATTGAAAAGATTACTGATTTACCTAAATAATAAAAAACCTTTCCGGAAAACGATTTACATCGTAAATACAACATAGACGAGAGGTAGACTGCTTATTTGGTTATTCATTTTTTCAGCTTTTCATAAGGGTGGTAAATAAAAGAAGGGAAATTTAATATCTACCCTCAAGAATTTAGCATTTAAAATATTTAAATACACTGAACTATTACAATTTTTTTGAAAATGAATTTTATTTAAAGAAGGCCAAAAGAAAATAATTGAAAAGAGAATAAATATACAAATTTAATTATTCTTACACCCCACCTCAATATCATTTCTTCCACAGTGATACGAATGGAGTATTCTTTATCAAAACAAGTTCCGACATAATTATAAACATATTTAAGCTTTTCATCATCTTAGTAATGGATTTTTTTTTATATAAGAAAGACAAACGTTCCCGGGTTACGAATGACCTGACAGTATTTGAAAAACTCCTACTACCATCATTATAAGCGAAAAATGTTGCTTGTGCAATCATTGAGGGCTTAGCTAGCAGAAGAACGACGCCCGGATGGGTATCCGACGCGTTTTTCCACTCAGCTACTAAAAAGTAATATTTTTCATATTAAAAACTTACAGAGTGTTGAACAAAAACAAACATGAATCATAATTAGGTATATAAAAATAAAATGGGATGTTATCAGTGTTAACAATCCAGTTTGAAATGTTCCCATCATACATAATAACTAGTTATTAAATATCACTAGGTGAAGAAGCTATATAATAAAGAAAACAAAACAAGAGAAAGAGAAAAAAGGGTGAAAAATTCAACAAATACTTACTTTTAAATAAAATAAAAACTTTTTTCTACATGATGTATTAATTTACCGTTTATGTGCTTTTTTAAAACATGCACGACTGTTTATATACATTTAAATAAAACACATAAGTTTTGTTTATAGCCACTTTATTATTTAATATCACGTCTACCGGTTTCGAAAGTACCTTTTCATCATCTGGACAATATTAAAAAATACATATATTGTCCTGATGATGAAAGGGTACTTTCGAAACCGGTAGACGTGACATTAAATAATAAAGTGGTTATAAACAAAGTATATGTGTTTTATTTATAAATATGGCAAGCCACAAAGTAAATGCTTTTTACGAATATGTTTATATAAATGTCTATAATATCACTTTTTATAGTACAATACAGTACACACATTCGAGATAAATGATTGAAGAAAAGCGGTTATTGTGATAGTGTGTTCATTATACCAGGTTAAGAATTGACATTAAATTTAGATAACATTTGCTTAGATATTTCTCCTTAAATATAACGCACTAAAGTGTTTCATTTTTTTTTAAAAATACTATCCACTCGAAACCAAAACTTCAAAAGGTTTAAAAAACAAAAAATGTTAAAATTTTGTATGTGTCCTAGTCTATAGATTTTGATCAGATTCTTAACATGACAAATAACCCCCAATATTGACAGACTTTCTAAGACCTACCCCCTTTTTACGTTTCTCACAATCGCAAGTATTCTCTGCGTTTGTTGTCCGGAGAGCGGAAAAGCGTAGGAATGTTTGAAAAGAAATTGCCTCCGCGTCCACTCGTATGTTTCTTCTCTTCCTTGATAGATATATATCTCTTCAAAGGACCTCCATCACAATGAAACTCGTTCCTATCAACGGCAAACTGCCTAGGACCCATATCACGTGTCTACATTTGAGCATTTAAAGCCTTCTATATCACTAAATAACCTTATATATTTCCCGGCCTAAATATATCACTGAACTTATAAGTTTTCCGGCCTGTATAGCTGAACTAATACATTTATTCTTGGGCCTACAATATATCACTCAACTTATTATCGGTTCGTATTATTTTCCGACATTTGTGTCTCGCGTTGTTTCGTGTTATTATTTATCACGGATGGAAGAAGTTTTTACTCGTAGTTAGTTCTTGGGATCATAGACAAATCTATAAATAAATGATGGCAATAAAGCCATGTTAATTGGCATTCTAGGCGGAAATCGTAAGAATCGAAAACTCTGGTGTTCTAAGGAGATAATTTTATTTATTTTATTATATACGCCCGAGTGGGCTTTTATATATAAACGTTTAAATAATAAAATACCCTCATACACACAAGTACAGCTTTTTTATTATATATATTGATTATTAAGATTTAAGTTATTTTAATTGCCCCGACGAAGCTTGGTTTAAACGAACCTGGTTGGTATTAAAATATAGTAAATTTCTGGTTTATAACATTTTTATTTAACACGATGTCAAACTACAAAGTGATTGCTTCTTATAAAAATGATATATTATGGTATTCATTATGGTTTTAAAACAATGTTGCAAAAAAATCACGCCTTTCTTAACCTAACAGCACACCGGGATAATATTTACGCAAAGCGTACGGTCATGCATCATTCACGTAAACATGTTACTGTCGAATTTTCTGTCGAGATGGCAATGATTATTCTATGGAAATCTTCTAACAGCTGTTTACAGGGTAACATGTGTGCCTGTGTTGAATATTAGGAAGACACTGATGTGGGTAGAGAAGGAAAAGGCTTGGAAGGTTGCATAGGGTTCGCTGATCGAGTCACGTTGATTTTTTTGTAGACCAAACATCACAACACCGTAGACCGTAGAATACGGCAAATACGATAGGCTTGTAGACCATACGATATGTAAACACATATTTTTTTATAAAAGTTTAAAATTGTTCAATCATGTATCACAGGTATTATTAAACTATTATTTTACGCTTCTAGTAGATGAATGTGAATTCAAAATTAATGATTTTTCAAGAGAGACAAGCAATAGTTTCATCATTACTTTACAAAAATAATTGTTACCCTTCAAAAGTCACGTGATGTAACTTGACTTGCCAAAAAAATAAATTATTTGCTTTATCCACCCATTTCAAATAAAGAATAATGTTGGATCCAAAGCTGCGTTCAAACACCAAATGTGTTTCAGCTTGAGATTAATTTGGAAAATAGTGGAGTGTAAACGATAATCTAAACTACTTGATGGAAGTGTCTAATTGTAGTTTTTGGAAAAATTATGGAATAAAGGAAAAAAGGGAAACCATTCACTCACCGATGAAAATGAAGTTGAAAGTTCTTAGCGTCTTACATAATTGTATTAATGACGAAACGAAAACACCACACTGACTGAATTATTTTTATTCACAAAACACCACAGTTATTTTATATTATTTGGAGAACAAAACAACAAACCGACGAACGTACGAAAAACCAACAAGTAACAACGGTTTTTCCCACTAAACTCTTCTGTTTGACTGTCAATTGTTTTTAACACGGTGTTGTTGAAAACGGCAGTCGAATAGCGAAATGGTTGGATATATAAGGAAGCTAGGTAGGCCCTAACAAATTACCACTTTGAAATCCAATCTTAGATAAATTAAATAAAAAAAATACATTATAGGCAGGTACTTTATTGGGTAGGTGTGGATTTTAAATCATATATTTTTAATTTGACTATTTTCTGAACACTTTCGCCGGTTCCTAATTTGAAAAGTTCACACTCGTACAAAGGAAATTATCGTTTTTTGTTATTGATGTTTGGCGATCAATTTTGATATTCATTTGTATCAACTGCATATGAAGCAATCAAAATCTTTTGTAATAGATATGAAACAGTGTTCTTCTAGATATTTACAAAAAAAATAGTTATTAAAAAGTGAATAGAGTTACAACAATTGCATTGAAACATATCCAACAAATTGTGCTTTTTGACTATGTCGGTAACTCAAAATTGATAAATTCTCTATCTACAGCTACAGACTATTAGTTCTTTTCCCACTAAAACACGATTTCCCCACTAACAACAATAAAAATATGTTTTATGCAAAAAAAAATCCTATTCTCCAAAAGGAATTACGAGAAAAATTCTTGTCACAGACAAAGAAAGAGAATGATAATCTATTATTTGTCACAAAAATTTCAGATTAATTCTACTAGACTGAACAGAATCAAAGACAAAAGCAAAAGTTGATGGACCAGTCGCATGTTTTTTTTTAAATATTTCCACTTACTTTCTTTTATCTATGGTCGATTAAGCATGGAAAAATAATGTTACTGCCTCCTGGATTTATACTGTAGCCTTGTGAAGCTTCACTGAAAAAATCGATCAATTTCTTGTACACAAAACTAATTTTTCTACCTAAATAATAACATTTTTTCTCTCAGTATATGTCAACATTCTTTTTTGGTAATATATTTCCGGATGCATCAAAATAAATCAACAGACAATCTGGCGTCTTGATTTTTATTACAACCGATTAAAAAAAAAATATAGCTCTTAAGCCTATGATGTGATTAAGGTTTCGATATGAAAATAGAAAATCCAGATAGAAAATCTGGGCATATTTCATTTCGCTAGAGATTGCACGACATAGTTTTTTTATAGTTAATACCGCAGCAGAGTCGCGACTGCTCTCAGCCGTCTTGAGCCAGTGAGACTATGACAGCCCCAATTGGGGTATGTTGTGAGGCTTAAGATAGTGGGGAGGGTTAGGTTGGAAAGTACCTGGATATTTAAATCTGATAACCAACCACGATTAAAGCCATTTCAAGCAACGTTTTGATTCTGAATGGTGGTCTTTCACCAGGGCGATACTTAGAGTATCTACCACTCTGAAAAGTGCCGCAAATATATATATTATTTTAAATGAATTAAATGTGTTATGAAATATATTAATTAAATATAAGTTATTTGCGCCCGCCGGGTTTTAATTCGCGACCTTTGGATTCGTAGTCGAGCGTCTTACCACTCGACCATGGAGGCCGTCTAGATTTAGATTATTTCCAATCGTTCTACAATATAACATGTATAGGTACGACCGTTACATTAAAATATTAAAACAGTCTAGTTTGAATCAGATCAAACTATTCCCGTTTCCTTTGCACGAGCGAGGTTACACTTTTCAGTTTCGTGCTTAAATAATAACATTGAATTTATATAACGCAGTTTTGTCATAGTTCACCTCAAGTGCGCTTCACACTAAATTAGCCAACCTAATATAACAACGAGAAATTAATATAAACAGATATGTTTGTAAATTAAAACTCTCCGAAATCATGATCGTTATCATAAGACATTGAAAACAGATTGTGTTTGCGTCTAGTTCAAAGCCAATAAATAAATTTCTTGTCTACAGCAAATACTTGTACGTATTTACTTCATTTTACACAATTTTAGTTTCATAATATAATACCTCTTTAACGTTACATGGATGTTATTAGTGACAGTTGTTTCATCTTTCCACTGCATTAGCAAAGTCATGGTACGTTCGAAAGTTTTTATTTCTCGTTTGAGCAAGAACTGCGTAAAATCAGCAGACAAAAGAGTTAGTTATATGTACCTGGTTATTCAGATTTATTTTCTAAACATAGCTACTTGCGTTTAGTGGTTTTATAATGTACAACGCAATGTTTTAAACTTCAATGTTTGTCTACCTGTAGTAGCTTCTATAAGAACCAGCAGTATCTGGGCCAAGAGCCAAGGATCTCACCGCTCTGCCACGCAAGTCGTCAATAATATGAAAGAAAAATAAATAATAACGAAAAAACTGATTCTCTTACTCATGTTACCCTCGCTTTCGTAATGTAAAAATAAACCGATTGATTGTTATTTTCGACTTAATAAATACCGTTACGCCCTCCTTTTGCGGCGTTATTACGATTGTTACGATTCTATCGATTACGACGCTTGGTTATGGCATGGTAACGATATCGGAATTATGAAAGGACTTATCTCGGAATCCGGCATTGAGTAGGTAATCTCCACGGTTAACATTCACGGTCGGATTCACAGTACTTGATAGATTAAGACCCCCTAATGCCCCAACGTAAGCCCACCCGATTCATCCTGCCAAACCCATACATTATACGTGCCAGGAATCGTTTGCTATGAGCCCGAATGTGGGGTGACCGCATTTTATTTTCCAAAATATATTTTAAATAAAAAAAAAATAATAATAATATACTTCCGATGAGTTATAAATATCAAAATCGATCGATTCTAGTGGTCTAAAGCGTTGGGTTCCCGCCAAAGTGTTGTGGGTTCAATCCTCTGCTAGCTATTTTCCGAACCGTTGCACAAGCAAAATTTATCGCTTATTATGATGGCAGCTAAATGAATTCAAACATTTCCAGGTTACTCGCAACCTGGGAATGTTTGTCTATGTTTTGAAATGTAAATAAAAATTAAACTGCGTGGATGTATTATCTTGCATCTGAAGTAAAATCACTCAAACCTCATTTTCATCTACTCCCGTCCTTCGTTCCTTTATCCCAATCCTGTGTTCTCTTCCACCCTCTCATTCCCTGCCAACATAATATAATAATTAAGCTAACTGAAATAAAACTGTATATTGTCACACCTTACTTATACCATTAATCATCAGCAGTGTAAATTTTATAATTGACTTGATTTGTTATTCTTTTTATTACATATAAGTCAATTGGTGGTTTGCTGTTAATTTTACGAAAAAAAAAACTGTCGAACGGTGAGTTGTAGTGTCGTGAAATTGTGTATATGTAATCGTGTATATGCGACCTATCTTAGTGATTCGATAACAAACAAATTTGAGAAAAATAGCCTTTTTTACGAAATGGAAAACATAACTTAAACGTGTCTTCGACCCCTATAATATTACAGTATCTAAAACAGGGGTGGTTTTATATGGGCAAAGGAACCGTCACGAGCTACCATTTTACACTTAGTGTTTTTCCCTCCGTAAATATATCCAGAAGTTTTAATGGCAGAAAATAACTTAGCAATTATACTTTAAAGGCTGTGTTTTCTCCCCTGGGACATTCAAATATCATTTTCTGGGATAATAAATATTTTCTAGGGTCCATTACAATCTTTATTACTTTAATGTAACCTAGTATATATCTAAACCACTTATTATAATATTTGTTTCATTGCTTTAACTTTTTTTTTAATTATTTTAGAGACGTTCTGTTGAATTGCGTCGACGAGTGGCAAGATCCACTGGCTCTAAATCCAAAGTCTGCCGGTTCATTTCCTACAGCAAAATCCAAAATAAATACCGAAAAAAAAAATTAACCAGAATGAAAAAAAATTCTCAGTAATACTTTTGTGTACACAATCATTCAGGATTGACAGATCTGAATAGAAAGGTACTTTACGAATTCTTATTGGTCTTTTTCTCTACCCCACTTCTAGCAGCCTCACCACATTTCTCAATGGGGGATACCACTTTTTCACTGCCTCGGGGCAGATGGGATTTTTAAACGGAACCACTAAAAAACCTAAGGTTGGTCAACAAAGTTATGCTTACATTGTGACCAGTTAGTAGCTGGGTTGACAAATGCGTTGGGTTCTTACCCAGGCGTCGCGGGTTCAATTTCTCTTTGAAAAAATAGGATTTTTGTTTTTTTATAGCTGGCAAACTTTTTTCCGCTAGTTTACAATCTTTATTCCCTCCACGAAAATTGCAAATATTTTGCCAGACCCGCTTTTGCAGAAGGATTTTTTCATTTTTCCTTTTGTTATCTTCATATTTATTCAAACTACATTGCAAATGTATTGTTTTTGAACAAAAAAATATTTCTATGTATTTGTGTGTTTATTTTTTCTCACTCACTAATAACATTTCTTATTTAATTTTGAAATGAAATTTTCTGAATCGCAAGTTGTTTTCGCAAAAATCTTCTGGTGCCCTCAAGGCTTCCTAAAAACACCACTTGAACAAAAAACCTTACACTTCAAACATCTTAAAAACAAATATTATCAGAATTGAAAATTATTGATCTTTGTTAGGAGGAAACTTGAATTAGTTTTGTTTGTGCGTAGTTTTATTTGTCGATAAATACATTAATAATAATTGTAAACATATTAACATAAATATAATAATAACGTAATTAATGTTAAATAAAATCTAAGCACAGTTTTGAATAGATTTTTGGAGTTCTTTAGATAATCATCAGGCACTATTTATCTACCACTCGATTAAAGCCTTCCCAAATATTGTGTTTCAGTCAAACTTGTTTATCAGTGAGTGATTTTGACTAACTATTTATAATTGTTTTAAAATTTAAACCTACTGAGCGCTGTGCCTTGATCACTTATTATAGAACTATAATCATATTCGTTGAATTTTTTTTTAGTTTTTCTATCCAAAGGTCTTATTAATTATTATATTTTTTTTATATTATCGTAAAAAGCAATCATTTTGTGGTTTGAAATATTTAAAGAAGTGAAAAAATAGCTTTGTGTAAGACCACGAATATTATTTTATTTTTTATGATCGACCGGTTTCGCTTAGCCTAAGCATCATCAAGATACAAAATTAAACTAAACAAAAATACCAAGTGTGCGGTTATATATACACACAGAGGGAGAAAATTTAAAAAAATAAAATAACAAAACGATGAGAAAACCATAGAATAACATTGAAAGTATAACAAAGAAACGGAGAAAAAGAGACAGATAATATGAATTGAAAGAGACCAAACGTCAACTGAGAAGGTAATTAAATAATAATGAAAGAAATATGAGTTTACAGGAAATATACCTAATATTGGACTACTGGACAAATTTACCTGATTATTGAGAATAATAAAATCTTATTAATTGCTTTCCGATCACAAAAATTGGTGACTGAATTTTTTTCCATAGATCTACATAAAAATAGTGTTGAAATCCTTGATGAACTCTTAACGTGATCCAGTAAGAAATATTTCTCAGAAGAATGTTGCGTCCTTGAAAAGAACTTGTTAGTAAATAATAAACCGTAACGGAAATGAATTAAATAATGATTTATACCGTTTCGCTAGCAAGTGCAACCTCTCCCTAACTTCTACCACCCTTCGCAGCCTTAAGTTATACAGCCTGCAGGCGAACAGAGCCGGGGCTGTTTTCAGTAATTGTGACAAATGATCGGTCTTCCGGTTTCTTAGGGTTTTTGTCTTCAATTCTGTGAAGGGAAAACTTTCGCCCTCTAATTCTGTCGGAAATGTTTGTCTTTTTGGTCCAAGATTTCTAAAAGGGTTAGCAATTAATTGTGTAATTCGAGCCACGCGCTTCGTTTTTAAATTTAACCAATCAATTTTAATCCTGCTGCAGGTGTTCCACTAAAAGGGATTTAAATTTATTTAATTTTTCAATATTTTAATTGATGTTTTTACTTGGTCGATGGAAAGATTTTTTTCTGAAAATTGATCATACTTTCTGATAAATATACGAGAAAAATAATTCACATTAATATTTCAGATGTTTTTGGAGGAAATAGGAACTAGAGAGCCGATTACACAATCTCTAAAACTAGAATCTGGACTACGCTTTGGTTCTGTCAGTCTTTCTATAAAGCCATAAAGCTATACATGCTATAGGTATAGCATTATGAAAGGAAAGATGAAGGAAAACATGGAATCATAAGAAGTTTGTCAATTATTGTCAAAGCTGAAGAATCAAATAATCTAAATTAGACTTCTTCCTGCTGCAGAAGACCGTGACGTTTTCAAAATATTTTTCTCAAACCTTCACTGAGAATATAACATATACTCGTATATATATATTTATATATAAGGAGAAAAAATATATATACCGACTCTAATATCACCCTGCCCTTCTACTGCATAGAAACTGCTGTAAAATAACAATACTTAAATGAATGTAGGAGTATGGAAGGAGGAACGTCTTAAAATGAATTTAGAGTCGTTCCAAAAAAAAAATGGGCGTGCATATCGTCATCAACGCAAAAATACCTCCCATGTGTCAAAAACGTAATTGTTCAGGAGTAAATTAAAAACTGATTTTTGAGGGTTACAGATTGTTTTTTGAGACATCAAAATACGTTTTGTTGTGTTAGATGCAAAAATGTATTTTCACCAGTAAAAACAAAGAAACTTGAAGTACAAATTGAAACTATACGCAATGTCATATTTAACTCATTTTTGTAAAGTTGACCACATGGGAGGTATTTTCCCGTTGACGACGATATGTACATCAACACATTTAAAAAACACAGTTTACTAGAAACTAAGGGTCTCGAAATCCAGATGAAACATTAAATTCATATTTAAAAAAATGTTAAAGCAAAGAAAAAGAAATTATATGGAGGACTGTTAATATGTTAATACTTAAAAACATTAGTATTCTATTGAATTTGAGCAAACCACCCATTTTCATCATTTTGTGTCGCCTTAAGAAATCAATAAACCAAACATAAAATACCTGGGACACGGAAGCCCCCACAGTGAGAAAAGCATAGCATAAAACATTGTTACAAATGTCATCAACAAAACATTTGAAAATCATAAAAATAATTGTAAATTTTATAAATCAAATATAACACAACGTTTTTCGCAAAATAAATGCAATAACTCACAGTTAGTAGATCAATCAAGCGTTCTAATTGCAAAAAGCAAACCAAATAACCCAGCTTTTAGAAATATCCCAGTCAGATAAAAAAAATATCGAATCGTTAAGCCCACCAGACCGTGCAATAAAGCAGTAATTTAGTATGCGGAATCTACTCTGCCTTGTGATTATACTGCGTAGTCATCCGAATTACAACATTACTGGCGTAATTATACAGCTAGGTGTGCGGCCATTCATCTGATGAATTTATTTTAATTCTATCCATTTTAGGCATCGTACTCTTCAACACGTCGGGCATACTTTATTGATGTCACTCTGAAAACAATTCAATGCATCTTTTTAGTGTACTGTATTTTACATTCTGTGCTTTAAATCAAGAATAACATTCCCACACGAAATGTAAATACCATGAAGTAACAATATATGGAGAGAGAGCTAATTCTTTATACCCAACCTATACAAATTTGGGATAAATCACTTTCTCCGGGTTTTTACCATGAGAAAGAAAGAGACAACAAAATCTGCCAAATTTTCACACCGCTTTAAAGTATTGTTAGAATGTTCTTCGTGTCCCGCGTCTCCGTTGACTCCGTCCACACGTTTTGATACGCGAAATAAATTAACATAATTCAACGGTTTATAAGGTTACATGCTATATTTTTGTTTATAACAATACTGTGAAAAAATCGTTTTACGAATAAACAAAAACATTATGTCGACATGTGCCATGAATGGATGTATAAATAACTTAGCCTTAGTCCTAGCTACGCTCAGGTCTAGCAAATATATACCACCACTTCCAAGGACAATACCGCTTGTGTCGTGGTTTTTTTCTCTCTCCTGAACAATTTGTTTCATGTTACATTCGCGGTGTTGCATGTCTAGCGACAATGTACTCATCCAATCAATCTTAATCCCTTTTACAACTCCTACTTTTCCACTGTTTTACCTTCTTAACTTCTGTTTACCCTCCCATAATCCATCTCTTAAAGCCACTGCCTTATTTTTTTTTATACAGGTCAATGAAGTGCGGAATGAAAACTTTAAAGACATTATTTAACAGCCACCGTGGTCGAGTGGCAAGACGCTCGACTACGAATCCAATGGTCGCGGATTCAAGCCCAGCGTGCACAAATATTTTTATTTAGTTAATATGTGTCATAACACATTCAATTCATAAAAAAATAATATTTAGTAAATTGGCGGCACGTTTGAGAGTGGTAGATACTCTAAGTATCACCCCGGTGAAAGACCACCATTCAGAATCGAAACGTTGCTTAAAAATGGCATTAGCCGTGTTTGATAACCAGATCTGAATAGCCAGGTACTTTCTATCCTTCCTCTTCCCCATCTCCTTCCCCTCCCCATTACCTTCTGCCTGATAACATACCCTAATTGGGGAAGCCATAGTACCACTGGCTCTAGACGGTTGGTAGCAGTTGGGACTCTTGTGTGGAATTCACTATAAAGCAAGAATTAATAATAATATAAAATAGTAGATACCTACCACGATTTTGTTTTAATGTTTATTTAAGGTATTTATGGTTTTAAAGTTTATTTTGTAGAACTCCATTTTAATTTTTAGGTTTTTATACTTTTATTTAAACAATAATTATTATTATTTTAATTTAAAAAAAAACAGTTTTTAGTTAAAAGCTCTGCGATGTAATTATTTTTACGCGTGACAGCTGTTTCGCCTTCTGAGGGCATTATCAAACTGTCAGTTTTATAATGCCCTCAGAAGGCGAAACAGCTGTTTAACTACAAACTTTTAACTAAAAAATTAAAATAATAATAATTATTGTTTTAATAAAAGTAAAAAACCTAAAAATTTATTTAAGGTTATTTACGTCGCCTTAATTGTATAAAATAACACAAAATAAACTTAAAATCCAACATTTTAATACTTAAAATTGTCAAATAAATTATGGTTATTTCAACGATTGCCGTACCATTTTTTAGAACGCCATAATGTGGTAAGCCTTAATGTGAAATATAATGACCGCACCTAATTGTTACTCGTTTGTTAGATAGAAAATGAAGCGGGGCCTTTAGAGCAGAGAAGATTTTTAATGAAAACATACAAAATATATTTTTAAGTTTAGGTTAGTCGGTTAGTGTACTCGTATTTAGCGCCATATAGGTGCATTTTCACAAAATAACTAAATAATGTTGACTAGATTAATTATTTCAGAACGGTAGATAGAATCAGTAGATTTTTTTTAATTTCTCCGCATTTCTATTTACCATAACGCATGAATCAGAAAGCTAGGTTAAAGTCAAACATTAACGATGTTTGCAGAGGGAAAGGTACATGGGTTCGCTGTTCTGATGCGTCACAGAGTGGCCGGAACGAGACAGCGCTACCGGGATTCCGAGAACACTCTCGTCCAGGCTGCCGCCTAGTGGCACAGTGCGCCCTTACATCAAAGGTGGAGAATTTCACTCAATCCGCCGTAAAAGTTCTTTTATCTTTTGCAGTATTACTTATTTATGTAATTGCATATGCTTTTTTATTATTATTATCATTTTATGTTATTTTCTTAAATTTTATGTTATTTCTTACATTTTTTTATTTTATTTTAATGTTATCTCTTCCATTGTTTTCATTTAACTCATATATATATTATTATTTATATAGCAGAGAAAATATTGCACCCACCGCTCTGTTCCGCTGAAATAAAATGTTAGTATTATTATTAATGGTTCCATGGCTTTTACATACGTACGTAAAGTATATAAATTTTGATTTTGAAACACTATTAATAATAAACTTTGACATGAAGCGCTTACTTTGTGATAAGACATAATTAAATTTAAAATAAAAGTAACTTTGCTTTGACACCACTTTATTAGATACATATACCAACCGGTTTCGGCTCTACCTGAACCTTCTTCAGGGTTAAACAAATATGTATTAATAAATATTTATTCAACCCTGAAGAAGGTTCAGGTAGAGCCGAAACCGGTTTGAATATGTATCTAATAAGGTGTTTTCGAAACAAAGTTACTTTTATTTACTATTAATAATACCCAAGGAATATGAAAAGGAAGACGACAAATAAAATATAATATTAGGTGTTACCGAGACTCGAACTTTGGACCTCTACTCCATCCGAGAGTAACGCACCAACCAACTTTGATATTCAAACCTTTTTGAATTCCCTCACTTTCATCAATGTCGTACTTCTTGAAAATTACTATTTTTTCAGATATTGGCAGCCATCTGTCCATGAATTGGCAAAGCTCGACTCGGACACAATTGCAAACATAAATGGTGTCATGGATAAAAAATATCAACGTTTATTTATGGAGGACTTTTTACCAAGTTCAGAATTAATATTTAAATTTAAATAAACCCTATTGCAATAATTTATACCACTGTAAAACGTAAAGTTTGATAAGTGATTTCCAATTTAAATATAATAATTTCGGTTAAAGGTAAGAAGAATAGAAAAAAACTTAGAATATAGTTTAAAGTGACCAAATGGTGATTCCAAATAAAAACGTAAAATATTTGGAACCAAAAAACTATTCAAAACTAACGAATACGTAGGAAACCAACTTTTAATAAAAATAATTACTTACATAACAGAAGGCCTTTTGACAGCGGACACTTGATTATATGGATTTTACACTGATTCATTGTAAAATTGTTTCTTTAAGATAAATTAGTCTATAATTATCTGTATGTGCTTACCTTTATTCACGATAGCAAATGTAGCTCATGATAGTAATCCCCTCTGAGCACGAGGATTTCTTTAATTAGGGAGGTAATTATAATATTTTACAAATTATAAAGATTGAATGAAAATTTTTCACTTATATATATCTGCTGTAAGTATTAAGTACAAATGTTAATTATATACACTAAAAACACAAATAATAATAATAACAAAATCGTTTTTTTAAGTTTTAGTAAGTAATGAAGATAAGTTGTGTTCAATATAAATTATGTTTTCCGGCTCATATCCTTTATTTTAAAATAAATTAAACAGCCTCGCTAACATATAGCTTAGGGTTGCATAATATATATACTCGTACATATATATAGAAGAGAAAAAAACAGGTTTCAAATTCTCCAAAATAGAGCAATGAGAATTATACTTCGGCGAAATAGATACTCAAAAGTAAAATGTGAGAGGAACTAAATTGGCTAACAGTAAAACAGATGCTAACATTAAACACATTGATGTTTTTACATAAAATGAAGAACAACTTGTTACCAACATATTTTTCTGACATAATTATCTACAATCTTGATATTCACAAATATAATACAAGGGCATGCAAATAAATTAGACTACCATAAATGAATAAAGCCAACACACAAAATAGCTCACTATATAAAGGGATGAAATCTTATAATGCGCTGCCGGAAAGCATCAAAATTATGCCCATCAATAAATTCAAAATAGCCTGTAAAAATTATTTAAAATGCGTATAAATCAAAATAATTAGTAGTATAAGTTAAAATATTAAAAAGACAAAAAAAATCAAATGATTAGCTACTTGTAAACTTGAATTTTCAAAGTAACTAATATAAAATAAATGAAAATATATATTTTACGTTAGCACAATATTTCAAATAAAATCACAACATTAATTAACAGATCTATTCATTAAAACAGTCATCCATCTTCCATCATGTAATTAAAACTCAATTACAAAAGGACTGTAGAAACGTTTTGTAAAGTAGGAGGAGGTACCCACGATAATGCACAAAGTTCCCGTCGGCTCTGCACTGACATAGCACAGGTGTCGCTGGCTGCCGGCTCTTAATTAACGACACCGCAATTAGTTTATTAATCCAGTGCAGTCGCCTTAATAGAAATAATCTACTCTGCAACCCCCCAGGTTGTGGGGGAGGTGGTAATTCATTGCTTCTACCGGCTGGTCTTGTGTTCTGCTTTATGTTGGCACCACTGGACGCCACTCGTGTGGAGTTGCTTAAGTTTGCAGCCCTGGTCCGACTCTGTTCTGTGACCTTGTCTATTTAGGGAAGTCTGTATAGAAATGTTTAATATATAAAACTCAGAGCAATAATATACAAAAGAGAGAGCTGAAGTCAATTTTTACAAGGTTTGCCGGACTCGGCTAGACCTGGGCGTAGCTAGGACTAAGGCTAGGTTATTTATACATCCATTCATAGCACATGCAGACATAAAGTTTTTGTTTATTCGTATTACCATTTTAACACAGTATTGTTAAACAAATAAAAATAATATTAACCTAATAAGCCGTTGAGTTATATCAATTTATTTCGGGTATCATAACGTGTGGGCGGAGTCAACGGAAGACAAGGGACACGAAGAATATTCTAACAATACTTTAAAGCGGTGTGATAGTTTGGGAAATTTGTTGTCTTTTTTCTTTTCACGGTGTACGACGTAAAAACCCGGAAAAAGTGATTTATCCCAAATTGGAATAGGTTTGGTAAAAACAATTAGTTCTCTCTCCATATATTCTTACTTCAAGCATACTAGTATTTTTTATCTCTATCATCCCATACATAATAACTCTGATCCATCACTTATTAAAAAAAATGAATTAGTTTGAAAGAAAACTCATAGTTTCTTGTCAAGAGTTAAATGTGTCTTGTTATGCTATTCGAAATCAATGTTCAAACCTATCGGTGTAGAACAGAAGAAACAGACTTCGAAATGATGTGTTTGTGATAATGTAAATAAGAGCATCGAAATATGTTACTTAGTGTAGACTTAGCTTTGTATTTAGTAGCTAGAATTTAAGATCTAACTGATTTATTTACATTTTATTTGTGTTAAAAAGTAGAAGATAGTCAATGTTACCCTGTATAGACGCCATCAGTCATATACAACATATAGGTATTTTTTAGAAATTTACCAAAAATCTAAAATGAATATAATAACCAAAATAATAGCACCCTTTGAGTCATATTTGCTAACCATGTTAACTTATTTCAACTCCTTTTACCCCTTTTCCTCCTTCAAATCACAACCCCCACTTCTCCCACTACCCCTACTATACCCACTACCACAACCTTACAATATCTTATTTATTTCTGTATTTATACATATATATATATATATATATATATATCATTTTATAGTGAATACCGCATAAGTGTCCCAAACGTCTAGGGTAAATTAGACTATGACATCCCCAATTGGGGTATGTTGTGTGGCTGAAGACAGTGGAGAGGGGAAGGAGATGGGTAATAAGAATGGGAAGTACATGGCTATTCATATCTGGTCACCAAACACGGCTAAAGTCATTTCAATTAACGTTTCGATTCTGAATGGTGGTTTTTCACCAGGGCGATACTTTAATCTACCACTCTGGAACGTGCCGCAAAACACTATGAGTATATGTTATTTTATATTAATTAAATGTGTTATGACACATATTAATTAAATAAAAGTTATTGGCGGACGCCGGGTTTAAACCCGCGACCTTTGGATTCGTACTCAAGCGTCTTATCACTCGACCATGGAGGCTGTCAATTTATAATTTGTATAATTTATGTTAGTTTAAAGCCATCCTATAATTAATGTTAGTTTTAAAACGCTAGTTAATGTCGGTGTGCGAAACCAGTCGCGAATAATTCAAAATTAAGTTACAAATGTACATTATAAAAAATAACATTTCTCAATAACAAAATCTTAAAGTAGCTTTAGATCTATCTTAAAAAACTAGATCTTAATAACCTAGTGAAAATCAATTTAATTAGTTGTGCGGATGCAAGCGTCGCGGCATTGGTACTACGAAGTTACAAAACAGTTCATTCGGCAGTTTCTATTTTAGTCGCCTGCACAGACAAGTTTGTAAATCTGTTCTCCCTTTTCTTACTCATGGCTTTCGGTTATTTATTTACCGAAATTGAGAAAACTTAAAAAGTAAAGTGCTGTAAAATTAGTACTGGCGAACAAAATAAAATAGATTGGAAAGAAAACGTAGATTAATATTTTATTATGTCATTACAAAGAAATTGTATTAATTTCTGGAAGTTGAACAAATCACAAGAGCAGTAATTGCTATGTCAAAAAATATCTTTTAAGATTATTACTTCTGTTTCATTTATTTAATAGATGGAAATAATTCAACAAAACATCGTCTCCGGTCAAATTGTAAGATTTACTATATAACTGAAAAGAAAGCTCTGGCGAATTTTAAAACATAACATTTTAGATAAAAAAATCAAAGAATGAACGAACAAAAAAAATGATAAAATGTTTTGTTTGTTGAAAAATATAGGTATTTTTTATTTTCCCGTATTCTTGAATAAAATGTCAACGACAGCAATATTGGAAAATATTTTATAACGGAGAAGGGTGCTTCTTGGAAGGTGCTTTTTTATGGCAAACACTCCTGCAGGGTGCAAAAAAGTTTTTGCATTTTTAAAGCTATTCTTTACGAGTCGCGTCTGGTATCACGTTGCGACAAATAAAAGAAAAATAAACCATTATTTCGCCATTATAATACTTTTCCGTATTACACGCTTATGTCAATTAGTTTGTCTAATTGTATGTATTTATTTAACAAAGATCTCAAATAAACAGTTTTTCACCAAATACATTAAGAGATGATATACAAATATTGTACATACGCGCATAGTGTAATAAAATAACCTAAGCACTTATTTCCACCCCACATATAGACAAGGTATTATATATCCAACTATTATGTACACATGATATGAAATAATCGTTGAATTGGCAAGTGACTAAAAATGAAACTAAAAATCAAAATATGTTACGTATACACGTATTTTATTTACTATTGATGAGTAATCGAACCCTTCACATATTGATATATATATTTGCAGCTCATAGCTAATCATTTCGAAGTTCTATGGCTTATCAAATTGCTGGGAGCAGAAAAAAGCTGTCGAAAATAGAAACAAGAAAAGGTGTCCAAATTTGACGCCGTTAAAGCTCACCATTCACAAGCTTTTTGTGAGGCTGTTTTTTTTTCCATTTTTTTTAAATTATTTATACTTTATTGTAGGATGCGTCAGCGTGCTAGGTTAGGTTTTTAAGATAATAATATTTGTTAAAATATTAATTTTCACTAAATCAAAATTACACTTTTTTATCATTTGTTCGGAACGCACCATTTATCTTATATCCAACAAATCTCGAACCTTTTTCCATCGCAATGTCTATTTGTCAAAGTTATTTTCTTTGTAGTTTTTTTAACACGTATTTTATTGAAAAAATATACGTATACTTAAAAAGTACTTCCCCCAAGTTCCCTGATTTTGCAAATCACATAATTTAGATATTCTGAACTTAGTCAACAAATTAAAAAAGGTGCAAACAGCCACAATTAAAACCCACTTAAAGACGTTTTAAAAATAATCCATCAACTTTTCCAATTCACCATTTTAAAGGCAAGTCTTTTCTAGTCATCTCGATTTTTTCAGCATCTCGGAGGAAAAAGATTTATACTAAGCCAAAACCAGTTTTAAATAGAATTCGAACTCTACATATTTTACTGTGTACTTATAATTTTACGACTAAACCTATCGCCTTAACTGTACTGTGGAAAAATCATACCGACCAGACCTCTGCATTTTATTCCATATCCAACGCTGCTAATAGTAATTCTAATGCGCAGATTTTTCAATTCATCTGCGATTTAATCTCACGATTTCTGTAATCGATACTAACGACTTTGACGGAGGGTTAGAAATCCACAAAACTCAATAAAAATAAAGCTTTGATAAAACGTTTGTCAAACAGGGTTTTTCACACATGCATAATATGTTATCTTCTGATATTACATATTTTTTAACCAGTGAAATCTACGCGACGGTGTTAGACAACTCTTGCAAATAAATTAAATTAATAAAAAAAAATTAGTAACTTTAAGCGTACCCCCGAGCCAAGATTTAATTTGGTGACACCGGTAATATGACCTTGATCTGTATTTAAACATAGAAATATCTTTTTAATTTATTATTAGCTATTCTCAGGATGAAAATTTATATAATCTAATCCAATCGGGGTCACCATCAGTGTCCTAAATCAGTGGCGTGGAGTCGGTATGATTTTATCCAAAGGTTCTACTTCTCCACTGTTTTTTGCTATAAATCATTTGTCTGAAACAGCATATACTCCCAAACAATGAACTAATTTCTAGGTTAAACCACATATTTAAAAAAATACATATATCTTAAACAAGCATTTCCATCATGAGCTATGGAGCTTTAATAGTGAGTCTACAAGTAAGACACGACACCATAATTGTTGTTTTAAATTTTTACATTAAAACCGCTGGCGATTTAATCAATGCTAGACGTTATTATATAAACGAAAAATATGATTAAAATCAATACTACAAATAGTTTACGCGTTTAATGATTCATAGATCGTCCGCTGCAAGTTGCACTGTGACTAACAGCATATTTTAGTAGGCTACAAGGTTTTTGGTACGTTTAATCGTAACTAGTTGACGGTTTTAGTTCCCAGTCGTGGTTATAAGCTACTTCCTCTGCACTTTACGAAACTTTGCTGCAGTTTAAGATTTCAAATATGCATTGGCTAAGAGTTCAAAGCTGTTCCCAGCGCTCTAAAACTAAAACAGATAAACAAAGAGGGGAAGGAGATGGGCAAGAAGAAGGTGAGGATGTGCCTGGCTATTCAGACCTAGTTACCAAGCACGGCCAAAGTATTTTTAAACGTTTTGATTCTAAATGGTTGTTTTGATACTGAGAGTATCTTGCACTCTGGAACGTGCCGCAAATATATGGTTTGTAATTTTGAATTGATAAATTGTGGAATAACACAAATCGGTCAAATAAATTTTATTCGCGCATGCCGGGATTTGAACCTGCGACCTCTGGATTAGTGGTCTGTTATAAAAACTTTTGTCAAATCAAAGTTTAATCGTTTCACCTTTTGTATGAATACACCTACGCGAAAGATAAGCCATACAATCAAGTTTATATTTAAATTTACCTGAGGGGTTCATAAATTTATACAATGATTTCAACACATAACTATAAATATTTAGATCTATTCATACAGTCAACAGTCAACATAAACTTTGAATACGGTTTCAAGTAGAAACTGAAATCTTTACAATCAACTAAAGTTTGAAAGTCGAAATCCATAAAATATTCAAAGTAAAATATTATCTACGAGGGTCATCCAGAAAGTAAGATTACAAGGGCTCTAAAGCCGTTTTTTTTTTGTTTGTTTCAAAGTTGGCACACCTGGTGTGTAGGGGAGATCCTAATAGTCTGTTTGTTTGGTCCCGCGTGCTTGTCGGCCATTTTGTTCAGTCATAGTAAATTCTTCCGACGGAGAAGGATCGGTCGGTAGCAGAGTGGACAAACGCGTCGGATTCCCACCCGGACGTCGTGTGTTCGATTCCTCTGCTGGCTAAGTCCTCCAACATTGCACAAGCAACATCTTCCGCCTCTTATGATGGCAGTAGGAGTTTTTCAAATATTGTCAGGTTGTTCGTAACCCAGGAATGTTTGTCTTTCTTTAAAAAAAAAAGAGGTCGTCGCGCGCTCCCGCCACCTCCCGTTTGTGCGAGATCTGTTTTTTTTACTTTGCAGAACAATACCGCCGCGAATATCCATCGGAAGCTCGTGGAAGTTTACGGTAGTGATTGATGAGTCGACAACATGTCACAAAGTGGGTTAGGTTGTTCAGAGAAGGCCGCACTGATACTCACGTCGAGGCAAGGAGTAGGAGACCATCAGTGATTTCAGACGAACTTTCTAGGCGGTCCTTTCGGTAGATATTATGCCTAAAGGAACTACCATTAATACAGAGGCTTACTGCAATACCATAAAAAACTCAGAAGAACCAATCAGAACCGCAGAAGGAGAATACTGAGCCGGGGAGTCAGCCTCCTGCATGACAATGCCAGGCCACACACCACACGAGTTTCACAGGAGCTGCTGACATCGTGTGGATGGGATATGGTCACTTATTTGCCTTATTTGCCTGACTTGGCGCCTTTGGACTATCACCTTTTCACTACACTTAAGGAGTTTTTGTGTGGGAAACGTTTTTCCAACGATCAGAAGGTGGAGGCAGTGGCTGAAACAGCTGGCGGCGGAGGTCTATGACACTGGTTTACAAAAGTTGATTCACCGACTGCAAAAATTTCTCGATCTCAACGGCGATTACGTATAGTTTAATATATTTGTGTAGTATCCTGTGAATTTCAATTAAATATAAACATTTTTCAATCCTACATAAATGTTGAAACCTTACTTGCTGAATGACCCTCGTAATATATAAGTAAACGTCACTGTTTTTTTTCCGCAAAATTCTACGGAAACAAAAAATTATAATAGCGCATTGTCGAAGCCGTGAATTGTTAAGACTCGAAGTTATTGTTGAAAAAGTTATCCACTGTTCATCTAAAGACGTATTTGCTGGAAGTTTTGAAATATTTCGCCCTCGGGGTGAATACATCATTATATAGAAAGTTGAAAAGGTAAACTCTTAAATGGCGTATTGTCAGAACTCGGAACTCGGAACAGTTTCTTGGTTCGGTGAGTTTCACCAATATCGAACGCTAAGGGAAAGTCTCCCCAAAGTCACACTGGGCAGGGTGGGATATTAGGAATAGGGGTGGGGTGGAACAATCGTTATTGTTTGTTTCAAACATCGATGTTTTGCTGCAAAGAACTATTTACCAATAAATGCGATTCCGTTCAGAATCTACTATTCCTGGCGGGTATTCACAAGGACATAGATTTTATTTTATATACATATATAAATATATAAATTATTTTTTATTGGCATCTATATAAATGAGTATATGCAAATACAAAATATGATATAAGTATGGTACGTATTAAATCTTGCGTCAAAAATGAAATAAAGTGCTCCAACGCACTTAAAATGTTGACTGTGGCATTCGGCGAGTCTACATTGTCTCAAAAAAGGTTTATAAGTGGTACAAGCGCTTTACAGAAGGCCGAAAAGATGTTAATAATGATGAGCGTCCTGGAGTTGTGGGAAAAAAATCATGGATTTTATTCTTTGATCCATTTTTTTCAAAAGTAAAAAATCGAAGAACACACAAAAACGTGACTTACCTTTCCAGTTGTCAAAAACAAACCACTAATCCAGAATGGATGATAATGCTAACATATGATAAACATATGTGTACCAACATAAAAATAAAATAAAATCGATAATCGAATGTACACAGCCCGCGAAAATTTTAAATTCACCTTTTCTTTTGAACAGGCCATGTATAAGAGAATAACAATGTTTACAGAATAACAGTTAAGATAAAAAAATGGTGTATTAATTATTATAATTTTAACACTCTTTGTTATTATTGTTTGTTTTTTCTTAGTCCTCCTCACTAGGGGATCCTATGCTGAGGCAGACTAGAGTTATGTAATTTCATGTCATCTAATTTGGTGCGTCTTCTATGTCGTTTTAGTGCTGCTTTAAAGGTTATCTCACTGACTTCTTTCAGCCAGATTTTAATTCTTGATTTGCACTCGTTCAACTTTTCTATTCGTTTTATATCCGGGGAAGAATGTTGTGGAGTTTTGTTGCAAAATATGTATAGTTTCTTGTCCGAATGCGGTTTTACAATATAGTATATTTTTAATGTAGTTTCGATTCGATCTAGTGTCATGGATGCGTGGTCCAGTGAGGGGCTCCGTATTTTTTAATAGTTTCAATAGTATATTTTTGACATATATTTGTAGTACATTAGGTATGTCAAAACCTATCTTGTTTTTTACGAAGCAAGAAATTTAAAAAAATAGTCATCGTTATAATAAAGCTGAAAATCGGTTTTGAAAACCTGCCAAAACTCACATAAAGTGGGTACTGGCATCATTAAATATCCACAACTTTTTCATTACAGATTTTTTTAAGCTTCCAACATTATTTAAATTCGAAAAATTCATTTAACTGTCAAACATAAAACATGAGTCACATTATCAATATTTTGATCCGGAAATATAACGTGGAAATCTCAGACAAAGCCGGGCAGTATCTGAAAATATAATATACCTTAAAAAATCTAATTTTGCTAACCCTTAGTTTTGCTTGGAGCATTATCTATTTTAAAATAAATAAAAAAATACTTTGTTTAAGACCACGGATATATATAATAGGCATCTCTTCAGTACAGGTGCCAATAATCCATTAATTTATGTTCTACCTTGAATAATATTATTCTTTTGATTTTGTATGTTATTCGTTTACTTTTGCATTTTTCATAAACTTTTACTTGATTTCTTACTGTTGTTAAATATTCCAATTAAATAACCACTTATGTATGTTTTGCCTGTTATATGTATTTTTTTGAATTTTTCGTTTAGGTTAATTTTGTACCCTGATGATGTCTAGGCTAAGGAAAACCATTTGGTTATAAAATTTTTTAATTAAATCTGTGGTCTCATGTAGAAAGTTGTTGTTTAGTTTTAATTAAATATGTCAAACCACAAAGTGATTGCTTTCTATGTTTTTTTTTTAATAATGTCTATCGTGAATCATGGCCTAAAGATTCGAATATAATATATTTATTATCTTATCCTTAAAATGCCTTAAATGGGAAAAAAAATCTTGTTCCTTTTTCACAATGATAGTTCCGATAATTTGATGTTGCCAAATGAAACAAAATCCTTATCAAAGTGACATTTTGGAAAAAAAAACAACTATTGAGAAGTGGATTTTCTCTGATTAAGGTCGGATGCTGGTTGTGTTTGACCTTAATATAGGGATTTCCGTGGGGCATTATTCTACCCCAGAACATTCCCTGTTAGAAACAAAACAAATAAAATGCCAGGTTTATTATTTGTCTGTTAGGTATATTCCTAAGTCATGTACATGTATCAGGCGATCCGTATACAGAAGGTTTTTTTGTTTATGGCCTGTAATTGACACCAAAGAAAACGGTATTTTATTCTAGTGGAGGCAAGCATCATTCTGTACAAATGATATGTAAATCGTCTTGGAAAACCTGGTTGATTCTGCCAAAAATTTTGTTTACTTCCGATCCATGTCTTTTTCGGTCTGAAATGAAAACAAACATCGTTGGAAACTCAGAGAAATAATATACCAGAAAGGAGCGCTTGTGTAGTTAGGATTGTTGTTTTTTCCAGACTCGGGCGTGTTACGGTATTTAAACACCCTTTCATAGCACATGTCGACATAATGTTTTTTATTTATTTGTATAAAACCACTATTTTTCACAGTAATGTTATAAACAAAAATATAGGATACAACCTAAAAAACCGTTGAGTTAACAAAACGTAGAAGGCAGAGTCGCTGGAGACACGGGAGACGGAAAACATGCTTATATACCGAAAAGTGGTGCTATATTATGTGAGAACTTGTTTTATCTCTTTCTCTCTCACGGTTTACGATGTGAAAACCCGGAGAAAGTGATGTATCGTAAACTTGTATGGGTTGGGTAAAAATATTTAGCCTTCTCTTTCTCCATATATGTTCTTGCTCTGAGGATGGAAACAACTGTATTGTAAACTAACTATCTAAGTAAGTAAATAACTAATCATGACGCCGTTTCCCCGCAGGGGTAGGCAGATAGTATGAACTGCCATATAACTCTGTCTTGGCACACACTCCTTGCTCCATTCACATTCGTACACCGCCTAACAGTACAATGACCAGCTGTACAAAAGCTGCTCGACACAATCGGTCCCTCGTCAGATGTCATAAAAATTGTAAACTACAAAATAACTTACTAACCATCACTCCGTTTCTCCAAAGGGGTGGGCATAGAAGATGGACCACCATTTGAAATATGTCTGATACATACTCTTCTGTTATTCTGACTCCTGACATGACCCGACTAAAGTATTTGATTCACTTGATCGTGTCATGTCTTCCTCGGGCGTTCCCGACTTTTTCTTCCATTCACTTTCTTATCATAAATTCTTTTCACTCTCCTTTCTTCGTTCATCCGCTCTACACGCCCAAACCATCTGATCTTCCCTTTCTTAATCCTATTCATTACGCTTACATCAGCCTTGCATTCTTTCCGGATATCCACATTTTTAACACGGTCATACATGGTTTTACCGCACATACGCCTCAGGGATGTCATTTCTACAGTATCCAGTCTACTTTCATCCTTCTTCTGCATTTTTTTCATTTGTTTCATGTCTCACTGCCATACATCAAACACTATAAAGAATATACTATATAATATACCAAATAAATTCCTAGAGGTCATCGGGGCAATGCGACAATATATCGTCGCCGGAAAGGTAAAAAGGCTGATGCGCCATTTTGGGAAGTTAACACCAGAGCACCTTAAAGTTATTTTTGTTTAATAATTAAATTCATAAATCTTCAGTACCTGGTTTTATTAAAAAAATAAATTGACCCATGTCACTCCATGCTCTCACTGAGCTAAAAAAGTCCCAAAACTTGTGTCGCTCGAGTCAAGCCTCCTTTCAAATGGTAAATATATTTGAGATGGCTGAAGGGCCACAAAAGTCTTCGGAATCAATCGAGAATTAGAGCATTCGATGCAGTAAAAAATAACTGATCAAAACAGCATATTTAACTCATGTTTTTTATCAAAGTGTCGCTTCAGCCCTTTTGCCTTTCCAGCGACGATATTTTATACATATCACTAAATTTACTTACCGTCTACTAAAAACCATATACTCACTGTCATAAAAAATATTTATTGTTCTTTTATTACTTGTCATAATTACACTGTTTGCATTTTTAGAATCCTTTACTTATAATACTTGAATATCAATGTTTTTAAGTACAAACATGTTAGCTGTCCTCAATCTAATTTACTTTTCTTTGGTTTAACTAAAATTTTAATTTGAACTAATACGTTTCATCTGAATTTTTATACCCTTAGCTTCTGGTAAATTGGTTTTTTGAATCTGTTGATGTACACATGCACTGTTATTTCCATATCTGAACCTTTTCTCTCATAATTTATGATAACGATCATGATTTTAAATAGTTTAAATTTGTATACATATTATATATTATTTTTCCCGCCTGTTAGTTAGTCTTATTAGCATAATTGATTTGGGTGAAATATCGCAAAACTGCGCTGTATAAATTCACTGTTATTATTATTATTCAAAATTGCAAATAGGCAAAACAAAACCGGTCGGTAGCTGAGTGAACAAACGCGTCAGATTCCCACCCGGGCGTCTTGCGTTCAATTCCTCTGCTTCAAGTCCTCCATCATTGCACAAGCAACATCTTCCGCTTCTCATGATGGCAGTAGGAGTTTTTCAAATACTGTCAGGTTTATTCGTAACCCGGGAATGTTTGTCTTTCTTTTTAAAAAAAAAAAAAACGAACCATAAATTTCGAACATATCAGAAATGTGATAATTTAACATTGTCAAGTTGAAAAAACCTGAACCTTAGAATTTATTAGAGATCATACATTTTTAAAATTCAGTATAAATAAATAAACATAATATTCAAAAAAAAATATTGGATCACAAAAACATGAGAATGTTTGACAGTTCCAAAAATCCAGTGAAATTATTTTGTTTTACATTGCCCGAAATGAAGTCACAAAAAAATGAGACAAGTTTAAAACAATTTGTCGACGAAGGTGGCAAAATATATCAAATGGCGTGGATTTATTTCGCTAGGGTCCCTGGCCTCGTGCAGCGGCCTGAATGCCCATAACGATAATGATGGCAATAAATTCTGAACTCATTCTCATTATGTAATGCACTTCGAATTTTCGGCACTTATCCCCTCTCGCTCCTCACTCGCCAAACGTATGGTGGAAATTCATCGCTTTTGTTTTATGTGGCCGATGAGAAATGTTTCACCGATTACAAATTTCAGATTTTATTTTATTGGGAAATCTAAAATCAAAAAATACATTTTCTCTTTTTTTTATAGTTCTCAGATCGTATATTTAATGTGATTTATAAATGATCAATATGACTTCCGTGGACGAGTGTTCAAGAACGTCGAAAAATTCATATTTGCTTTTCCACATACCTACCGATCATTTGGATAAAATAATATAAACTATATTTTCGGCACGTTCACTCTAACAAGATACACTAAATATCGCCCTTTTTTATACGAATACCGCACAAGAGTCTCAACTGCTCCCCACCGTCTAGAGCGAGTGAGACTATGGCTTCCCCAAATAGGGTATGTTGTGAGGCTGAAGGTAGTGGAGAGGGGAAGGAAATTGGGAAGAGGAAGGTAGGCGAGTACCTGGCTATTCAGATATGGTCACCAAATACGGCTAGAGCCATTTCAAGCAACGTTTCGATTCTGAATGGTGGTCTTTCACCAGGGCGATACTTTGATTATCTACCACTCGGGAACGTACTGCAAATATACTTATTATTATTTGTTTATATGAATTAAATGTGTTATGACACACATTAATTATTTAAAAGTTATTGGCGCACGCCGGGTTTGAGCCCGCGATCTTTGGATTCGTAGATTCGTAGCCCTGGTGAAAGATCACCATTCAGAATCGAAACGTTGCTTGAAATGGCTTAAGCCATGTTTGGTGACCAGATCTGAATAGCCAGGTACTTCCCAACCTTCATCTTCCCCATCTCCTTCTCTTCCCCACTATCTTTAACCTCACAACAAATCGCAATTGGGGATGCCATAGTCCCACTAGTTCCGGACAGTTAGAACTTTTGAACGGTATTTACGTTTAAAAAATAAACAAATCAAGATTCCCAGAGCCAGTATAACTTTGTCATCCCTAATTCTGGACCCGTAGAAATGAAAAATGTAACTTTACTTGTCAATAAAAAATATAAGTTGCTTTAATCCACCCGTTTCAAATATCGCATAGTGATTTGAAACGATTATTTTTTAAAGTTGATAATTTCAATTAACATCAGTTTCAAATTTAATATGTTCACTCACAGGAATTTGTTATTTATTTATTAATTTATTTACTTATAAACTAACGGGCTATTGTCCGAATTAAAAAAAAAAATAGCACGAAATGGGAAAAAGAGCTACAAAGAAAGAATAGCAAATACATAATATTAAATGTAGCAATGACAAAAATAGGACAAAATATACATTAGAAAGAACATTAAAATCAAAGCCAAGGATATAATTATTATACTGTATAATATTGTAATATTATGGATACTGTTCATCCTTTCTCTAGTTTCCACTGTATTTTGCTTAGAAAATCCTTTTAAATAAGGAAACTAAACGCGTTTTTTTTTAAAAATAAGATCAGAAGTATCTAACGAAGTCATTTTACCTGCAGCGGAAAATGGTAACGGATAGTACCTGCGGGGATCAAAAACACAAACGAATTGATCAAAAGGAAGACGGGGAATTCGGTGGGAAGGAATTGTGAGAAATTCAATTGCGGAAATAACAGTATTGAATGTTATTTTATGAAATTAGAAACTGCACTTATTTGATGATTTTAGCACTTATTTGCCTTAAAATATAATTTCCAAAATATTTGTGTTTTAAGAATCCATGTACAAGAAGTGCAAGGTCTGCTGCAAGTTGTATTAAAAACAAAAAAAAATTACCTTCGAAGTCATTATCAGATGGTTTGATTACGCCTTTAAGGTCCACGACGGTTGACACGTGACGAGAAATGGTGCTTACACCATTATTACCTTAGATTATATAGAGTGGTATCTATCCAAGGCAGTGTAGTCAGTTTTTGATGATTTTTACCGGACTCGGCGGACCTGGGCGTAGCTAAGACTAAGGCTAGGGTATTTATACATCCATTCATATCACATATTGACATAATGTTTTTTTTAATTCGTATATGCACTTTTTCACAGTATTGTTATCAACAAAAATATTGCATACAACCTAAAAAACCATTTAGTTGTGTCAAGTTTAGTGTCATAATAAAAAATGTGGGCGGAGTCCCGCGGTGACCCAGGAGCCCAAGATCATCGTGACAGTACATATAAGCGGTGTATTGTATTTGTTGTCTCTTTCTCTCTCATGATGTACGACGTAAAAACCAGGAGAAAATTATTTATCGCAAGTTTGTAAAGGTTGGGTAAAAATAATTGGCTCTCTCTCCATACATTGTTACTAATTATAATTGACTTTAGCATAAAAAAGTTTAAAATAATGCATTTTCTAAAAAATATTGTCGAAATATATTTTCGAAAGCCGAAAATATGTTGAGTGGGTAGATTAATACATTCTTTTTTTTTTTGTTAAAGTAAATACTGCACAAGAGTCTCAATCGCTCCCAACCGTCTGGAGCCAGTGGGACTTGGCATCCCCAATTGGAGTTTGCTGTGAGAAGGGGAAGGAGGTGAGGAAGATGAAGCTTGGAAAGTTAGAATGTACCGAGCTATTCAAACCTGGTTACCAAACACGGCTAAAGCCATTTCAAGCAGCGTTTTGATTCTGAATTGTCATCTTTCGCGAGTATCTATCTACCACTCTGGAAGTTGCCGAAAATGTACAATATATTATTCTACCAATCAAATATGAAATGAAAAGGTGAATTTTGAATTTTCGCGGGCTGTGTTCATTCGATTATCGATGTTTTTGTTTCGTTATGTTGGTACACATATGTTTATCATATCATAGAATTATCAGCCATTTTAGATTAGTGGTTTGTTTTTGACAACTGGAAAGGTTAGTCAAGTTTTTGTGTGTTCTTCGATTTTTTACTTTTGAAAATAATGGATCAATGAATAAAATTCATGATTTGTTTTTCTGTGTTTTGCAGTTGTCAAAAACAAACCACTAATACAAAAATGGCTGATAATGCTAACATATGTGTACCAACAAAACAAAAAAAAAACGATAATCGAATATACACAGCCAGCAAAAATTCAAAATTCACCTTTTCTTTTGAACAGGCCGTGTACTCGTATATAATCCGCACGCCGGGATTTAAGCCTGTGACCTCGGGATTCTTAATCGAGCGTCTTAATCACTCGACCACGGAGGTTTTTCAATTCTGGGTTGATTGGAAAAAATTATCACCTGGTTATAAACCCACTTAACAATAAAACCTTTAAATACTTTTTATAAATCAATTATTCATTTATTATTATAACATACATAAATAAATAAAAACACACGTTTACTGCTGAAGAGTCATTTTCGCAAGATGAATCACCTTTAACAATCAACATCAAAATACCTGGCAAAGGGTTTTAAATTAAAAACCTATATTTTGAACCCTCAAGCGCCCGACTCAATAGCCAAATAGACCACCATGCTAAATTGCAAAGTTTGATATCAAGTAAAACATCGTGCTTTGAGTGCAAAAAACATTATTTTTAATTATACCATTAATTAAAGCAAAGACACAGAAAATTCAGATCTTTTGCAGAGGGTCCAAATAAGTGACTTTTTTATTATTAGTTCTACCAGCCACCATCGCACCTTCATACATATTACCCACCTTTCCGAAGGTTCTGCAAGTTGGGCCATTAAGTACCACTCTCCCCTTCTGTCGGAGGGGAAAGTCCATAAAAAGGTTACTGACCGCTGCGCCCACCTTCCCGTATCTGCCCTTGCCTCTCAGCGGGCTTCATGCAGAATGTACGTGGAAAGTACCTACCCGTAGCTACTGGAATAATAAAAATGGGGGAGAGATGGGACACACGGATCACAAATGTTTACGCTTAATAAAATGTACGAGCTGAAATTGTTTTATAAATAGAACATATATACTTTGTTTTTAACCACTTTTTTATTTAATAAAAAAGTGGTTAAAAAAAAAATAATTTAAAAACTTAAAAAACAATAATTTTTCAGAGTTCGCCAATCACCTCATTACTACTAATCATGATTTTAATAGAGATACAGGGGTTAAAATTCTTCACCGTTGCAATAAAGGGATAAAATTAGATAACTTAGAAGCACTAGAAATTAGAAAATCATTAAACAGTAAATGCAATATTTTAAACAATCAAATTAATTTATCTTATAGTCCTATCCTAAATATTTTTCCAATAAACCGCTCTGTTATTCCCATAATTTCATCAATTACTCCTTCTCCTTCCAACTCCTAAATATGTATATTTATCTCAGTATTTTGTATTTCAGATTAATTTAATATTGTCCTGATGATGGAAGGGTACTTCCGAAACCGGTAGACAAAATATTAAATAAAAAGGTGGTTAAAAACAAAGTATATATGTTCTATTTATAAATATGGCAAGCCACAAAGTTAATGCTTTTTACGAATATATGAAATTGTTTTCATGACGCGTGGAATTTTTTCGAATCAATGCAGTTTTTGTATAGAGCGAAGGTCTCACTATTTGTCTGAGTTTATTTTACGAGAATTCTTCTCGTTATTGGAACTCTCATCACGAATTTTATGATATTTTTTTAATTTTATTATTTATTTGTTTTATTTTAAGTATCGTCTGCCATCATTCTCCGCGACGGAGCGGTAAGATTCTTGACTATGGGATAAAACACTTGTTGTTGCTGAGTCAAAACCGGATGACGGCCTCCGTGGTCGAGTGGTTAAGACGCTCGACTACGAAAGGTCGCGAGTTCGATTCCCGGCGTGCTGAATCAATATATTCCATTTCACATTTAATTAATAGAAAATAATATATTGTATATTTTCGTCAGGTTCCATAGTGGTAGAAACTCTCAGTATCGCCCTGGTGAAAGACCACCATTCAGAATCGAAACGTTGCTTGAAATAGCTTTAACCGTGTTAGTTGACCAGATCTGAATAGCCAGGTACTTCCCAACCTTCCTCTTTTTCATCTCTTTTACCTCCCCACCACATTCTGCCTCACAACATATCCCAACTGAAGATGCCATAGTACCACTGGCTCCAGACGGTTGGGAGCAGTTAGGAATCTCTTGCGGTGTGCACTTTTTTTTTAAAGATGGATATAAATAAATAAAACATTGTTACATCGCCAGACCACCGCCCAGAATCACAATATTTCTCGAAATCGTTTATCCACATTTAGAAACAATAGCTGAACAGATGTGATTTACGACACTCACGGTAAAAACTACTATCTTGATCGATTTAAGGATTATTATGCCGTGTTGTGCTTTCTTCTCCTTTAGCCAACGTTTCGGACAACCTCAGTGTCACATCATCCTGGCAGACGTGATCCATCACGATAGAGATCTGAACAGCTGGAAATTGCCCGGTTATGATTATGGCTCCCCTAATTTAGAAATGTCATGAGGATGATAAATCTTGAGAAAAAGAGGAAATAGGGGCAAGAAAATTGTTCGAAAATATTTGGCCATTTAGATTGATTGACTAAAAATAACCGTTAAACATTGTTAGAAAGATGAATTGTGTTTTTCACCAGAATTGTAATAAAAATGCACTTTCCGCTCCAGTTCAAGTTATGGCAGTATTTTAAAAGTTGAATAATAGAACTTTATATACATTTTATAAGCAGTTGCTAAAAATAGAGCCAGGAATCTTACCGCTCTCTCAGAGTAATCGTCAATTACATGCATTCAAAACTTTATTTTATAAGCACGGAACGATTCTCATCTACAAATATTTATACATATATATTTATATATATAAATATATATATATATGTTTTTTATAGTAAATACTTGACCAGAGTCCTAACTGCTCTCAACAATCTTAAGCCAGTGGGAATATGGCATCCCTAATTGGGTATGTTGTGAGGCTGAAAGTATAGGAGAGGGGGAGAGGAAGGAGATGGTGAAGAGGAAGGTCGGGCAGAACCTGACTGTTCAGATCTAGTCACCAAACACGGCTAGAGCCATTTCAAGCAAAGTTTCGATTCTGAATGGTTGTCTATTACCAGGGCGATACTTAGAGTATCTACCACTCTCAAACGTCCCGCAAATATACTTTATATTATTTTATATAAATTTAATGTGTTGTGACACATATTAATGAATTAAATGTAATAGCGCACACCGGGTTTGAACCCGCGACCTCTGGATTCGTAGTCGAGCTTCTTACCACTGGACCGTGGAGGCATATGGCCGAATTTACAGCATAACGTTTTTTTCTAATGGGAGTTGCATGATTGTACACATAACGATTTAAAATAGGTTATTTTCAGTGTTTTCGACACAATCCCTAGTAGTTTGTATAAAATATGATTTTGTTAAAAAATCTATTACAATAATAATCACCCCATTGTGTTCGTATTTCGTAACACCTCTAATCAGCGTCAATAAAAAAACCCATAGCACAAAAACAAACAAAAAAGCAACCATGTTAGTAAGCCGACAAAACACGAAAACACAAATATATTAATTATTTTGACACATGCCACGTGTACTACGCAGGGACTACCTCCCCTAATTTTACACAATTCTTCGTAGATTATAATAAAAATGAAATCAAAATTACATACAATTTCTGTAAAATTCTCCTACCCCTGTTAATGCAGCATTCGCGTGTGCCCACTCGGCCCCTCCCAAATTACGCCCCTGCCCCAGCCCATACAACTTTTATTTTATGGCTCCCCCTTTTTGCCCGACCAGACTAAGCCCCGTTACGCCAATGGTGCTTTCAAGTTCATGGACTCCAGTACATGTAAAATTTTCTCTAGCCAGAATTTATATATAAGAATTAATGCTTGTCCATAATTTTTTTCGAAGTGTGTCGCGCGTAGAAATTTTTAATTTATATTTCATTTGCATAGTAAAGGAGTTTTTTTATACTTAAATTTCATACAATTATTATGTCTTGTTGAAATTAATATGTTTTCCGTCAAAATATTAAGAAGCAAAAATAAATTAGAATTTTTGAGAAAATTATTATTTTAAAGCGAACAAAAAAAAAAGAGTATCGAACGCATCTCTGTATGCGTCCTAGGCCCCGACGAGATTCGAACTCGTGATCTCCTGTTTACTAGACAGGCGCTTTAACCAACTAAGCCACGGCGCCTTGCTGGGCAGTTTCGATAATTTTGTACAAAGTTCTACTAAGCCTATAAACGTCCTTTTCGAACTAAATGTGTGTACTGTTGTCTCTTTCTAGCGGATTATGATGGGAGGTCTGCGCTGGGCCGGCGTGTGTTAGAGCGAGACAACCGCGGGAGCGCGATGCGCGTCTGTCGTATGCCATGCGATCGCCACCAGTCTCGGTGCAGCTGCTATTCTACGCCTCGGTTATATCGGCAGGTTTGTGTCTTGGCTAAGTTTCTACCTATTTAATAAACAACCGAGAAATAAAATTCTGAGAGAAGACGAATAAACGCATCTTTCTTAAACATTATTTCTCAAATTGAACGCTTTACTTCTATTAAATCGATTATTTGTTAGGTTATATAATTTTATTTCTCCTAAATTGATTAGCGACATCTATGTTTGTACTATTCATATGACAAGATATGCATGTTTTTCTCGTTTATTTTTCAATGTTTTTTTTTTAAACCAGGTGCTTATAATCGGATTAGTGACATCTATCTCTCAAAACTGAAGCTGAGAGAAACGTTACAATATTTTTTTAATAATATTTAGGCATAGGCATGTAAATTCAAAAAGCAACTGAGAAAGGCGAAACCAACGACAAAATAAAATTTAAGCGAGCCGCGTTTAAATTCAAATATGAAAAGCGCCTGTGAAATCGTTTGCTGCAACCGCTCGAGCTGAACAATGGCCAATTAGCCAGTCTAGGCGCAAACACCTAAACACCGACTAAATGGGTTCCTAGGAGAAATTACGTATGGAAATAGGAATATTATTCATCTCCCCGTGCTACAATATAGTTAGCAATGTGGGAATTTGAACATTTTACACTGGTTTATGAAGATTGGACGCTGTTCATTTTGTATTTTTTTTTGCCTATATAGAGTTGTATCCAAGGCAGTGTAGTCAGTTTTTGATGATTTTTAGCTGCCTCGGCGGACCTACGCGTGGCTAAGACCAAGGATAGGGTATTTATACATCCATTCATATCACATATCGACATAATGCTTTTGTTTATTCGTATAACCACTTTTTCACAGTATTGATATCAACAAAAATATGGCATCTAACCTAAAAAACCGTTTAGTTGTGTCAAGTTTAGTGACATAATAAAATATGCGGGCGGAGTCCCGCGGTGACCCAGGAGCCCAAGATCATTGTGACAGTATATAGAAGCGGAGTATTATATTTGTTGTCTGTTTCTATTTCATGGTGTACGACGTAAAAATCCGGAGAAAGTGATTTATCGCAAGTTTGTATCGGTTGGGTAAAAAATAGCTCTCTCTCCAAACATTGTTTCTCCAAGGTTCACATATTACAAGAACGTATGAAAAGACGTAAAACGTAGCAATAAAGGATAGTACTATTTATCTTCATACAGACTGATGAAGCATCAAAATCGGAGTTTCGCAATAATTAATAATCGAGACGGTTAAGACATTTATTAAATCTGATAAATTGACTAGTAGTTGAGAAATCCTGCTGAATCTACGAGTACCTCATTAGGCTTACAAACTTATCTGTGAAGGTGGCCAAATGAACTATCGAAGGCATTTTTTAATACTTCTTTTTTTAAGAAAGATAAATATTCTCGCCTTACAAATAACCAGACAACATTTTAAAAACTCATACTATCATCATAATAAGTGGAAGATGTTGCTTTTGTGCAATGATAGAGGACTTAGCTAGCAGAGGAATTGAACTCACAACGCCTGGGTGGGAACCCGACGCCTTTATCCACTCAGCTACTTATATTACAGTAGCAACAACCTCGACTTCATAACTACGTTTGTACATTGGTTATGCGTTTCACAGAGAAATACCAATTTTATACGTTTAAACAATATTATTCGAAGGATTAATATCAAGGATTACGAAATAAAAAAAAAGATTATATCGTGACCAAGACACGAACTTGGAATATCTACTCTCTCCAGGATTATTATATGGTACTACCAACTTTACTACCTCTATCAATTTAGGTACTACCTTTTTTATAAATCTTATTTTTTTGAAAAAAATTTTTTTTTCAAAATATTATCTTTATAATTGTAAACAAAGTTTTATCCGAAAAAAATAAAAATGATTACAAACATAAATGGCGTGATTAATAGAATTATCCTTATTTATCGGAATTGTGTATTCCTGAAGATTCCAATTCGCGACAGTCAACCCTTAGATCGGCAATGTCATTGGCTATCGGAAGGTTGAAGGAACCACCAGACACTAAGTTCGGAGAGCGTGCCTTCGGAGTGTCAGGTCCTAAAGCCTGGAATAGACTACCACATGATCTGAGAGTAATAAAAGACTCGACAGAGTTCAGAGTCAAACTCAAAACCCTTTTATTCAGAAAATCATATCCATAATCAAGATGTAACAAGCCCAATAGAATTTCTGTTCACCAAGAAACTCTCATTCCCTAAATTCATTAGTATTTAGTTTTTCATCAAAATCTGTTTCTCACTACGAAAATTTTTTAAAAATACCTCTGATATACTTTATTCTAAATTTTCTCTCATGCCTTAAAAAAAATATTTAAATCAGCTAAATTTTAAGTTACAAATGATATAGTGATTATGTCCTTGCCAGAAGTGACCTGCCAGGTAAGTATGTTGCTGTATGTTTATGTAAACTAGGAATGAAAGAAATTAAGAATTTGCACAGCGCCCTTGAGGTGATTTTTCACACAAAACGGAGCTATACAAATTATCCAAATATTATTATTTTAAGTATTATCTTATTTTTTTAACTTTTTAAACAATTTTTTTTTAAAGTCTAAAATTACATATTAAAATTAAAATTATCTTACTATAGCTTAGTGCTTCATTATGATATTAATTATTGAAATAATATAATACAATGTTCAAAGAATAAGAAATAGAAAAAGACACAGAAAATAAAAAGATTGCTTTGTGGCCGAGGGTTTCTTTGCGTATTTCGCCTTTCCCTAAAATGAACATTGAAAAAGGCTTTTGGAGGCTTAACGCATTCTGTTTTGTTCCTTTTTTATAAGTTTAATACATTATTTCAAAAATTTTTAGGGCAAAATGGGCGTTTGGGTAATAATGAAATCTGATGTAATAAAAATATATTTTTCTCAAAAGGTAACAAAGAAAAATTGTGCTTTTGGTCATATGTGTAAACTAACGGATTCAAATAACAATCAATGCAAAATACAAATAAAGTTTTGCGTTAATAAGTTTTGTTTGATCAATTAAGTCTATCCTTATTATTTTTTTTTAATGTACCGAAAATGATTTCTAGTATGAAGGAAAGGTACTTCTCCTAATCACAATGTCGAATCCTCAAATCGAAGAGGGATTCAACTAAAATGGCTTTCAGAGTAGAATAGTAATTAGATAAACCTAAAAAAAAATTCATTTAGCAATTTGTCTTTGAATTAAAAATACTTATAATAATAATAATAATAATAATATTTGGATAATTTGTATAGCGCCGTTTTTGTGAAAAATCACCTCAAGGGCGCTGTACAAATCTTAATTTCTACTTAATATTAATTCTTAGTTTATATAAATATACAGCAACATACTTACCTGGCAGGTCACTTCTGGCAGGACACAATCACCATATCATAATAACCTAAAATTTAGAATTACTTAAATTTTTATTTTATTTTATTTTTTGTTTATTTATTTATTTATTTATTTATTTTTTTTATTTTTTTTTTATTTTTTCATTTTTAGGGCATGAAGGCAAATTTAAGATAAAGTATATCGGAGATATTTTTAACTTTTCGTAGTGAAGAACAGATAATGGTGATAATCTTCTAATGAATTTAAGGAATGAGAGTCTGAAAAGTTTTCTTGGTTCTATTGGGCTTGTTACATCTTGATTATGGATATGATTTTCTGAAAAAATGAGTTTTGAGTTTGGCTCTGAACTCTGCCGAGTCTTTTTATTACTCTCAGATCATGTGGTAGTCCATTCCAGGTTTTAGGACCTGACACTTGAAGGCGCGCTCTCCAAACTTAGTGTCTGGTGTGCGCTTTGGTTCTTTCAACCTTCCGATAGCCGATGACATTGCTGATCTAAGAGTTGACTGTCGCGAATTGGAATCTTCAGGAATACACAATTCCGATAAATAAGCCGGAGCCATTCCGTTAATTGATTTGAAAACCATCCAGCAAAGCTTAAACTGGATTCTTTCGGGACATTTAAGCCAGTGAAGATTTTTGAGGTGCTCTGAGATATGGGAATATTTTGATACGCCGGTGATAAGTCTTGCCGCGGCGTTGAAGACTAGTTGTAGTTTGTTAATTTGATATTTAGGAAGACTAGCGTATATTCCGTTGCAGTAATCTAAACGCGAAACGACGTACGAGTTAACAAGTAATTTGGTTGCCTCTGTTGGCAGGTTTCTTCGCACTGATTTTATTTGTCTTAGTTGAAAGAACCCTGTGCTCACAGTCTTGTTAATTTGGGATTTAAGGGAGAAATCAGCATCCAAATTGACGCCCAGAAGTTTGATGGATGTCTTTGGAATAATGTCACTTCCTGAGACAGCTATTGGGGAGTTATTGATGTTATGCTGACGTCTGCTTGTGGCGGTCCAGAGAAACTCTGTCTTTGAAGGGTTTATATACATTTCCCCCAAACCCCCCAACGACGACCATACTTTTTGCTCTCCCTTAAAGGTGAACTGTGGCGACAGAAAATTTGCCCAGCTTCTTTGTTGTGGAATTTTGGTAAACGAAATAATTTTCAGTTTACAACGTTATTTGTTTTGGGGCTTTGACATATTCATTTGACGGAAAAAAAAGTGAGAAGCCATATTGGTTGTGGCATCTTTTTGTTTGATTTGAAAATCGCGTTAAAATTTGGGCAAAACCTGGTAAGAAAGTTAGATTTATGTTAATTAACAAAACATTAGTTTTGTGTTATGTAACATCGATTAATATTTAAAATTTAAAAAAATCCTTTGAACCTCTTTTATGTTTTTGACTAAAACCAATTTCCTTTATGAGTACATACATACGGGTGTTGGTTTTTGGAAATCGGAACTAACGGATGTGTTCAGAAAATTACGTTTTTTTTTTAATCCTGCCTACTTAGTATGTTTTTTAACAGACAATATTCCATATTTGAAATGGGTAGATTAAAGCAAGTCATATTTTTTTGTGATTTTTCACCGGCGACAAGTAGTTTAATACAATTGCAAGCATATTATTAACTTAAACTATTTTATTATCAACAAATTTGATCTTATTTTCTTCATATACCAACAGGGTTCCTTTTATACAATATTTAATAGTTTGTTTCACAAGTTTAAACAGGTTTCCATTCATCTTCTAGACATCACATGAACTATTCATTATTTATATAAGCCGGAGATCAATTTCACACATGCTCCCAGCTTCTTCTAGCTTCATACATTCATTAGCACTTCTAGTCTACCCCAGCTGCTCAGTACCTTTCCTTTCAAAGGTGAGGTGTATTTTATATCTGCCATAGGTAGGCAACCAATATTGAAGTTAAAAGCTCGGAAGGTTTCATTATGGGTCTATATATTATATTTTCAAAGAGGTTTGAAAATTGTTCGAAAAATACACGTGTTTCAAATGAAAGATCTCTTCCAATGCTTCGAAAGGTCCGAAAACTAAACACGTTTAGTAAAAGTGAGTATTCCCTAGTGGGTTCATACAATTATACTAATTTGTGTACCCTTCCAAGAATCGTAAAAAATGTAACATTCATTGAATTTATCTACGAGTATATAAAAGGCTTTTATTGATACCTCTCAAATAGTCCCAATCGCTCGAAGCCATTGGAGGTATGGCATTCAACTACCTACTGATTATTTACTGTATGTTCAACTTAAAAGATAAATAAAATTGTAGAAGCCCGCCAGGCAATTATGTGTGTAGGAATATGAAATAAATATATACCTTATTAGCAAAACGAGCCATATTTTTTTTGTATTTAACTATTTTTTTATCAACTAGGCATATAATTTTTAATGATTATATAATGTACCTATAATGTCATCCGCAACACAGGTAGATTTCTAGTGTAGAAGATATTTTGGGATTGGTTAGGAAGTCTTACGAGAAGGTCGAGAAGTTCCGGTTTCTTCAGATCTCATTACTAAACTGAGCTAAAGCTATTTAATGCGACGTTTCGATTTTAAATGGTGGTTTCTCAACAGGACGGTATTAAGAGTATTTTGTACTCAGGAATGATGTGTTAATATGCTATATTTTGCGTATAAATAACAGTAACTTGCACACGCCGTGTTTTGAATCGAGGTCCTCTGGGTTCAAAGGCTTAACCACTCTGCCACGAAGGTCGTTAAATATCTGACGGTCAATCTCCCCTTTCTATAATCAGACCAAATCCCAATTATAATAAAATACCATTGAACGCATAATGCTTGTTATTTGGCTTAAAGTTTTCCACAAAACCACCCCTAAAATTCGTATCGGTGCATAGCCAGTTTTCTGCCAAATGATCCTCTTTGAATCCACCATCCGCGGCAGCCGTGTAAGTGGCTCCCTGGGGTGTGAAGGCTCCACACTTCTTTCGGGGACTGTACTCCCATCCACTGTGGCAACAAGCGGAAGCGGCAGAGGTTGCATCGCACCGACGCCGACGCCGACGCCCTTCCCCGCGCCGCAATACGTGCACAGGTACCTACGTTCCTCTTTGTTTTCGCCGCTGGAAACTTCTCGCGAATAAGAAAAGGCAATTTTGAACTTAGATGTTATTTACATATTGCGCCTCTGTTATAAACTGCAGGAATTTTGTTTGGGGAGCCGGCGTAAAGGCGTATTGGGTATTATTGGTGCAGGAATACGAAATGAAAGGATGTATCGGAGATATGATCGGATTTATTGGAAACCCGGGGGGTCCATTCACAGACGAAAAACAACGATTCGTTTTGGATGGAAACCAATTTATTTATACACACGTTTTCTTCCAAGTCTCATTGATTCGACATTCAGCACAAAATTCACACACTCGTACATATCTATGCAACGGGTATATTTTTTTGATAAAGTGTATACCTACCGTTTTTTTAAAAATATTTTTTATAGTGAATACCGCACAAAAGTTCCAATTGCTCCCAACTGTCTTAAACTAGTGGGACTATGGTATCTCCAATTGGGTTTGTTATGAGGCTAAAGGTAGTAGTAATGGGAAGAAGATGGGGAATTCGAAGGTCGAGAAGTACCTGAATATATAAACAGGCAGTTAATGCAGTTTCAAACTCATTCATATGAACAAGTGGTCAAAACAATCGAAACATTTGACTGTCAAAGTTTGTCATGAATTAATTTCTGGAATAGGACCTTATCATCATATGGCCTACTCCATATTCTTCTTCGAGAAATTTCCTATTTTTTGAGTGAGGGAAGCTCGAGTGCTACTCTCTTCACTCTCGTATCGCGCAGTTGTTACTCAGTGTAAAATAGGCTGCACAGAGGCTGTTGTCGCTCTCGGGCTTTGCGTCCTTTGACTTTGGCACAAAACACCGACATGGAACCGAGCCCCGCAACGCGAGGCGAGGGAACCCTAGCGGCCACTTCGGGTGCCTACTCTTTTAGCATCCATGAAAATGGTATCGTTTTTTTCAAAGAGACAATATGACTGAACGGTATGTAAGATTGATTTTTTGTCACTCTTTGCGACTCTACCAAAACTTTGACTTGACCTTGGCTTTGATTTGAATATTATTTCTTATGTATATTTTGTCCTATTTTTGTAATTGCTTCAATTAAAATTATGTTTGTGCCTGTTCTTTCTCTGTTGCTCTTTTTGTTTTCCCATTTTGTTTTTTTTTTGTAATAATAATAATAATAATAATATTTGGATGATTTATATAGCGCCGTTTTTGTGAAAAATCACCTCAAGGGCGCTGTACAGATCTTATTTTCTATCACTACATACTAATTCCTCGCTTAAATAAGAAAATATACAGGAACATACTTACCTGGCAGGTCCCATCAGATAGACACGATTTTTAACTTAAAATTATGATGATTATTATTATTATTATTATTATTATTATTTTTTTTTATTTTTTTTATTTTTATTAATATTATTATTATTTATTTTTTTTTTCCGATTTAGGGCATGGGAGCGAAATAAAAAGAATGGACTTTCTGAGTTTGTCATACAGTACAGGAATTTTAAAGAAGTAATTTGTGAAATATCCTACTTATTTGGCGAAAAGTAACAGGAAAGACACGTCAGGCAGCTGCAAAGCGCCACGACATGTCTAACAGGTTATATGCGCAGGCAAAAGAAGAACAAATAAAAAATATTGTAATGATGATTGTATTGAATTAATGTATAAAAAATCGCTCGCATTATTGTTTATTACTAGTAAGGGTCGCAAAGCATGCCATTGGACTTAATTGCATGTAATTGGACTTAATCCGTTGCATGTAATTGGACTTAATCCGTTAGTTTGTAAATACACAAACAAATTTAGTTTTTATCGTATTTTTTTATAATATGTTAAATAACTCCTGTCAGCGTCTATCGGTTTTTTTACAATTTTTCTAAAAATACGCGGGTTTTTAATGTTGTGTTTTTAAAATTCAAACTTGGAAGAGGCTACTTATTGATGTAATTGAGATCAATCGGTGTGGCAAAATAGAAGAAATATTTTTTTTAACAAATCAAAAAAAAAATCACCATAAAAAAAAGTTAGGCGCCCTCGAGGTGATGTTTACTATAAAATGGTGAAATGAAAATGTCTGATATAAATATATGACATACCTTAGTTTATTCCTAGAACATTCCTGTCGTCATCTCTCACAGTTCAACGCGACAAGGTTCCCGCCGGTCTCCGAGGCTTAGACGGTCACAGTTCACCAGACGCAGCTAACCACCCGTATGGGGGGTCGTATAGACGACAAATGGAGATTGGTTTTCCAACGGTGGTACCTTTTATTACTACATCATCGTTGCATTCTTTTCTTCCTTCTGCATCGGGTTCATTGAGCACACAGACTAATACAAAAACGACATCCAAACACAAATGCATCTCAGATGTCAAAGCAATACTTCGTATCCCACGCATTTGTCAAAAGTGATTTTTAGTGTATTCTAGTACAGAATTTTTAAATAATACGCCACCTGCCCAAATTTCATAGGCCAAATATTTGTTTGAAGGTTTTGTTTTTAAATTTAAAGTAATTCCTTGTAAAACATTTACATCAGTTATTCCTCCCTATTGTCACCACTTCTATGGTAGCCTTCCCCGTGATTATTAGATTAGAAGAAAATAAGGGTACATTAGAATCAAAGATGCAATTTTTTTATAGCTACTGTTAAATTATGTCGCATATTTTTTATGTGATAAAAAAAAACAGATTTTCAGTCTATTTTTTGTGTCCCTTGTAAAGTTTTTACTATTATTATTTTTAAAAAAACATCCCCAATGGGGGTATGTTGTGAGGCTGAAGGTAGTGGGAAGAAAAAGATATAGGAAGAGGAAAGTTGGGAAGTACCTGGCTATTCAGATCTGGTCACCAAATACGACTAAAGCCATTTTTAAGCAACGTTTCGATTCTGATTGGTGGTCTTTTACCACTCCGGAATGTGTCGCAAATAAACTTAATATTATTTTGTATGAATTAAATGTATAAATGTGACATGAATTAAATAAAGTTATTTGCGCACGCCGGGCTTAAACTCGCGACCTTTTGGATTCGTAGTCGAGCGTCTTACCACTTGACCGTGGAGGCCGTCTAGATATTCTTCTGACATGAGCGATATGTATTATAAACATCAATTTTGTAAGCAGGGTATTTGCTTTATAAAAACGTATGTTATGGCTACTCAGATCCATAAACAATATTTATTTACTTAATTCTTATATTTACTTGCAATTTTTTTCAATTAATTAATATTTTTTTAAGAGATTTATTTAGTAGGTGTCTATATTCATTAAATCTAACATGTTACTATCGTCACAAGAATATATTCATGGTATCACTATTTTATTCCGATGCAAAATCTATATTTATTTAATCTTAAATGTGCATTTATTTTAGTATTGGTACTCAGTAAAAAATATATATAATAATAACATTAACAAAAATATTTGAATCATTTGTAAAGCACCATTTTTTTTGTAAAAAAAAATCATCGCAAAGGCGCTGTACAAATTTTAATTTCTAGGCTCTATTTTATTACAGTACATTTTTCTATAACGTCCTCCATTTATATTATTCAATTAAAAATAAAAATCTTTCTGAGTAATGACTAAGTTTGATGAAACTTTAAAAAAATGCTAAACAGACGTCACTGCGAATACATAATTAAAATATTGAACCACTCCTCCGAAATCTGCCTATTTTTAATCATCTCTTAATTGGAGTGACTTCTCAATTAATCAAAACAATTAAAAGAATCTATTCATTGAAACTCAGTCAATCCCTTGAATCTGTCAGCAATGTTGTATTCCATAGTTATTCTGAAGGGACTGTAGGACGTAGGTTGAAGGGATAGAAGGCAGAATGGATGCTCTCCTTTCTTTTCATCTTGTTCTATCATTAACAAAGTGCGGCGACAATGGAGGGTATTATTCTCGTTGAAAACACAAATCATCAATTAAAAATCACACGAGCGGAGAAAATAAATCAAAGCAGAGGAGAGAAGGGTTGGGAAATAGGGATGAAATATATTCCTGAAATCCTCACAATCTAACTAAATAACCATCGCTCATCATCCAAAAAGAATGGAATGCCACCCACTTGCTTTATTCGCGTTCACACACACCGTAACCTTTGTAAGCCAGCTTTGATGACTTGAGCAACATATTTTAAAACTGACAATGTAACAAAATGTAATAGGTGGCCATATCACAATCGATGTAACGTTAAAACTCAATTAGAGTAGCCTCTCTATCTCAGGAAGTGGGATGTCATTTCAAACGTATTTAGGAGAGATAATGCACTTCTCTTTCATCAGACTTCCTCCAGGAAATTTCAGGGTTCTAATACCCGGGATCGAACTCGTTAATCTCTCTTCCCTCACCTCTGATTCTTTCGACTAGTCGATTGTCCGACCATCCACTTTTTTTACTTTTTCTACCATGCACTTTTTTAGATATTAATTTAATATATAGGGTCCGCCAAATAACTTTTTTTTTTTCAACTAGTGCTTATTTCGTGAATGGTAACACTTGGCTCATGTCTGATTTTGACAGATAATTATCCTTCCGCTGAGCGAATATGGTTGTGTATACGCTTGAACAACGCTGGGAAATATTGCGACATTACTTTGAAAATCACAAATGTTGCATGTGTGCGAAAATTGCGTACGGTTTTTGGAAGAAGAAAGCACCGTCAGCTCCGTATGTTCGTTATCTTGTGAAAAAGTGAAAGAAACTGGCATCCTCATCGATAAACCAAAGCGTGAAAAGCCAAAACAGTGCGTACACCCGAGAATATCGATGCTGTGGCAGAAAGTGTGCGTGAAGCGCCATCAACATCAATTCACCGTCGTTCTCAACAATTGAACATTTCGGAGACATCATTGAGACGAATTTTTGCATAAAGACCAGTGACGCCATACAAAGTCCAATTGGTTCAGGAGTTGAAGCCAACTGACCATCCATGCGTTTTCGCTTCGCTGAGGCCTGCGATCGACTTACAGAAGATGCCGATTTTGCCAAAAAAATCATCTTTTCGGATGAAGCTCATTTTGATCTTGGCGGGTATGTAAACAAGCAAAATTGTCGTATTTGGGGCACAGAAACCCGCACGCATACATTTTACCAAAACGAGTCACTGTTTTGGTGCGGATTTTGGTCCAGAGGCATAATTGGGCCATTTTTCTTTGAAAATGAGCAAGGAGTGGCCGTTACAGTCAATGGCGATCGTTATCGGGCCATGAACGAATTTTTGTCTTCACAGAAATTGAAGAGGATATTGGCAACATTTGGTTTCAACAGGACGGCGCTACGTGCCACACAGCCGAAGTTCGATGTTTTGCGCCCTGTTTTTGAAGATCGCATTATCAGCCGCAGAGCTGATGTCGTTTTTGGCCACCTCGGAGCTGCGATTTGACACCGTTGGACTATTATTTGTGGGGTGCCCTCAAAGATAAATGTTACGCCGACAAGCCAGAGACAATTGACGCTTTAAAGAACAATATTCGTGAAGCCATTGGTGAAATACAGCTGCACACAATCGATAATGTGCTTAAAAATTGGACCGATCGTGTGAGCTACTGGCCAGCCGAGGCAGCCATTTGAATGAAATTATTTTCCATTATTAACCGGAAGGATTGTACTTATAAATAAAAAAAGAAATTTGAGAAAATATTCAGTAGTTTTTTTTTTATAGCATTTTCAAAAAAAAAAGTTATTTGGCGGACCCTATATTATGTGATATCGCACCGCCCGAAGCCAGTGGAACCAAGCATTTTGAAATTGAAGGAAGTGGAAAGGTCAGGATATGGAAAGAAAAAAACTGCAAGTACCTGGCTATTCAGATCGAGTTACTAAACACAGCTAAAGTCGTTTTAAACCACATTTCGAATATGAAAGGTAATCTCTCATCGGGGCGATACTGGTGTCCAGTGTAAAGGATCTTTCATTTCTGCCATACAGATCTTCACCATGTATTGGTTTGATAAGTTTTAATAAATTTGCTTTCATATTTGAAATGTGTTTTTTCAATCAAAATTAATAATATTGCAAAATAAAAGAGTCGCTTACAGGATAAAAGGAGATTAGGAAGAGAAAGAGGTGATTATTTCTATGATAAAATTGAACTAACTTTAAAAAAAATTCTTCATTCGAAAAGCGTAAGAAAGACTTTGATTTAATTTGCATTAAAAATATATTAATTGTATTATTGGCACACCTTCTTTGTTGCAACTCACCCAGTTCAACATTCCTTGCCGTAGACTCAAAAATAATGAATTGCTGTTCCTCAATCATCACTCAACTAATTATGGGTATCACTCTCCACTGTCCAGAATATCGAGACTTGTTAACTCAAGCCATGGTCTTGAAATTTTTGGTACCAGTCTAAATGATTTTTGTCATTCTTTACGATAATTTACGATTTTTGTCATTCTTCGAAGAATACAATTTATTACGTCTAACGTCATTGGCTACCAAAATCCTGTTCAGGCTTTGACTTTAATGATCTATCAAAAGTTTATTTTTGTCCTCTTTTGTCATTGCTTCGTTCAAATATTATGTATGTGCTGTTCTTTCTCTGTTGCTTATTTTCCCATTTCGTGTTGTGTATTTTTTGTAATTGGACGATGGTCCGTTTATATAAAAATAGATAAATTAAAAACGGCCTGTTTTGAAAAAAAAATTTTTGCTACCTACTCGAATTGCTGTATAAACATAAATATTTATTTTGCTACAGGCTTTGAAAAATATTCCTCACTTTAAAACATTTACGGTATAAATACACGAACTTAATTATTTTCCCAGAAATATAATTGCAAAACATTTCTATAAGCTTCTTAAATTCCGTCCGTGTTTTTTTCCCGAAACTTTGAACGACAATAAGACGAGCAAAACTTTTTACTCAAAAATTTTCGCATAAGTAGGCACGACAATTCAAAATTGAGACAAATACATTTGGTTGTGATTTTTTGCAGTGAATTTAAACGGAAAATTTTTCGTGAATGGTGAAGATTTAATGGAAACAAAAGTTGGTCAGAAGGTTCTAAGAAAACTGGAAAAAATGGTGAAATTCTTGTACATTTTTATGGACATTTGTATCATAATATTTTTGTTGTTCAGGAAAGTATTTTCTAAAGTTTTTCGGATATCTTTTTATCCTCTGTAAATATACGTTCTTTTTTGAATTCACACACAGGAGGCTTTGACGGAAATAATTTTCCTCAGGGCTTATGTCATCTTTGGGGATGCTGTGTGGTTCTACTTACAATCCTGTTGTTTGCCAATGGAGATGGAATCGGCAGAGGAAGGATGAAATTAGCTCAATGGTCGAGTAGTTAGACGCTCGATTGCGAATGCAAAGGTCGCTGACTTAAAACCGGCGTGTGTAGATACATTTTATTTTATCGATATTTGTCATAACACATTTAATTCTGATATTATAATATATAGTATATTTGCGGCACTTTCCATGTTGGTAGATACTCTAAGTATCGTCCCGGTGAAAGACCACTATTCAAAATCGAAACGTTGCTGGAAATGGCTTAAGCCGTTTTTGATATACCTTGTTTTAAGTACTTACCAACCTTCCTCTTCGTAATCTCCTTCTCCTCCCTGCTTCAGTCTCACAACATACCTCAATTGTGGATGTCACTGTCTGACTGGCTCCGGACGGTTGTAAACAGTTAGGACTCTTGTGCGGTATACGCTATAAAAAAATGCGTTTTCTAAGGCGTAGAAATGTCTGGTGAATTCATATAAAACCGGACTATGTTTAAATTTTCAAAGGAGCTATGAAATTGTAATACTGGGTACTTACTAAAAAAATATTGACTTGCAGTCACAGTCGAGGGCATACAACACTTTTCCTAGCCGTTTAAGGACCAAATAGGTCCCCAAATCGATTACGTCAAGACTCTGCTTTTTTTAAAAAACGAAGCTATTATAAAATTATTTTAAACGCCCCCAAAAGTCCCTGTACAGTTCGACACAAATGTACTCGTACACATACCGTAAACGAAAAACGAGGAGTGTTCTCACCCAATTCTGTTTTTTTCTTGAGACTAGTGGAGAGACAGCATAGATACAGAGAAATACAATATGTTCCTCTGACAATAAAAAAAAAAAAACAGATGCCTAATTTTCAGTTTCTTACAGAAAGTTGTGAAATGTATTTTTTAATAGAGTCATTCTTTAGCATAAAGCATAACTCTTTCAAAAATACTAACTTTCATTTATTCCATTGTAATACATGTAGTAACTAAGTAATATTTTTGTGTGCTATCATAAATAATATTTAATATCTTAAATCATTAACTTCATGTTACTTCTGTATCACTATAACTGTATATTATCTATTGCACAATCATGTAAAAATCCATAAAGGCATAAATGAAAAAATATAAATATTGTACCTTTTTTTTAAGTAGGTAAAAATCGCAAAAGAGTCCCAACTGCTTCCAACCGTCTGGAACCAGTACGACAATGGCATCTCACAAACGAGGTATTTTGTGCGGCTGAGGGAAGTGAGGAGGGGAAGGCGATTGGGAAGATGAAGGTTGGGAAGTACTAGACTATTCAGATCCAGTCACCAAGTACGGCTAAATACATTTCAAGCAACGTTTCGATTCTGAATGCTGGTCTTTCGCCAGGGCGACACTTATCGAGATTATACAGACACTTATCGATTATTTGAGTATCTTTCATCTATGTGTTGTAGAACACAATAAACTTAAATCCGTATTTCGCTTAAGAGTTTAAATATATTAATGTATGGCATGGGAGAGTGTTAAGATCGATACATACGAGCATTGGCCGTATTAGCATCACTTTGCTGAGTGGAATTTAATCCTAAAATCGCATCGGGGAGCAAATCAATATTTAGAATTGGAACTTTGCCTAGAGTGGCTTAAGCCATGTTTAGTTACTAGATCGGAATAAGCAGGTACTGCGAAATTCTCATGTGTAATCTCTGTATGGTGTGCTAAAATCCCACTGTCTCTGGGTAGGTGGATATTTTTGCGCTTTGGTTTAGAGAATAGAGAAAAGGTTGGTGATTTATAAAAATAATAAATGGATAATTTTTATAGCGCCGTTTTCGTGGGAAAATCGCCTCAAAGGCGTTTCATTCAGTTTTCCTAACTCCAAGTCGAGGACTCAAAATTACAAGGAATATGATTAACTAACCAACTAATTAACCATCACGGCGTTTCTCCGTAGCAGTAGACAGAGAGGACGGACCGCCATGTAACTCTGTCTTGGCACACACTCCTTGCTTCATTCACATCCATACATCGTATTGTACATACTCTTCTGTTATTCTGACTCTACACATGACCCGATTCAAGTATTTGATTTACTTGATCGTGCCATGTCACATCATGTCTTTCTCGGGCGTCCTCGATTACTTCTTTCATTCACTTTCGCATAATGATTACCTTTGTGAAATAAGAAATGTACAATGTAAGCTTACATTTATTTTAATTTTAAAAATAAAGTTCAATATTGTCTTAGACATGAAAATGCATTGATTTTTTTAATATTGTACAGGTACCAAATATGTATTACAATAACTAGTTGTGATGTATTAATGATTGCTTATTGATTACATCTGGTAGCAATGGAAACACTACAAATGTTTTTTTAAATTTTAAACGATTATGTTATTTTCATAATTATGCGTATATTTGACGAATACAGAGTTCACGGCTTCAAATCCCGGCGTGAGCAAATATTTTTTATTTAATTAATACAAAATATCAAATACTAAACTAAGGCACGTTCTAAGTTGGTAAATACTCTCAGTATCGCCCTGGTGAAAGAACAACATTTAGATTCAAAGCGTCGCTTGAAATAGCTTTAACCTAGTTTGGTGACAAGATCTGAATTGTTAAATGCCTCTCAAATTTCCATCTTCTTTTCTTCCTTACTCAATTAAGCCTCACAGAGTACCCATAAGGATGTCATAGGTCTACTGGTTCCGAACAGCTGGAAGCAGTAAAAAAATGCTAATAGATGTTCAAATACTCGATATCGATAGAACCTCAGAACAATAATATACCAGGAGGGAGCGTTTGTGTAGTCAGGATTGAGGATTTTTTTTTACTTGTATGTTTACATCCATTCATAGCACATGTCGACTTAATGTTTTTGTTTATTTGTAAAACCACTTTATCACAGTATTGTCATAAACAAAAATATAGGATATAACCTAAAAAAACCGTTGAGCTAAGTCCTGTTACGTCGCATAACAATATGATGTTATGTCGCATATTGTTATGTTGCGTAACAACTTTTTGTTTCTTACACTATTTTTTTACTTCTCTAGGTAGTTTTTTTTTTACTTTGTTCTGAGGTAGGTGACAGTAAGTGCAAATAGAATAATATAAAATATGTTGATTTTTGTTACACAATGCTAGATGATACAAAAATGACCGTAAAACTCTCTTTATTATATGAGAACTTGTCTTATCTCTTTCTCTCTCGCGGTTTACGACGTAAAAACCCGGAGAAAGTGATTTATCGTAAATTTGTATAGGTTGAGTAAAAATATTTAGCTCTTTATCCATATATATTATTGCACTGAATTACCTCAAGAAGCGAATAGGACTTTAGGATACAGGGAAAAAGTATATAAAGTTAAAACAATATTAATGATTGAATCAATAATGAGTTAAGGCAATTCACAGTTGGCCTAACCTCTTATTTTGAAACCGCAAACTGTTTCATAATTCAAAAGTAAAATACGGTAAGAAATAGTTTAATGGGAAATTACTTTGTGTATTTATGAATATACTCAGAGACTTTCTGCGTTACTTAATAACCTATTCCCAACAGCGTTTACCGCGGTTTTATACGTCGCGTTATTTTAACACCTACTTTACTACGCCCTTGAAGTAACAATATATAGAGGGATAGCTAATTTGTTTTACCCAACCCATCCGAAATTGTAATAAATCACCTTTTCCGAGTTTTTACATCGTACTCCATGAGAGAGAAAGAGACAACAAATTTCTTGGACCGCTTCTATATACTGTCGCAATGATCTTAAGCTGGCTATCTTCGCTGGTTAACGGCGGGACTCCGCCCACATTTTTTATTTTGCCACTAAACTTGACACAACTAAACGGTTTTTTAGGTTAGATGCTATATTTTTGTCGATAAAAATACTGTGAAAAAGTGGCTATACGAATACACAAAAACATTATTACGATATGTGATATGAATGGATGTATAAATACCGTAGCCTTAGTCTTAGCCACGCCCATTTGCGCCGAGTCATGTTAAAATCATCAAAAACAAGTCCAAAACTGACTTCACTGCCTTGGCTTGGGCTACCTCTAGTATAATCTAAAACTACGCCGCTATATTAACCGCCATTTTAAACCACTAGCTTCACTATCTCGTAACGATCAGTAGTTGTATCATAGCACTTCGCTGTAAATTTTCAGCTGGCGAACTTATCGTGTGAGCGGTTTAATAAACGAACATGGCTTATAAGCCTAGAACGCCCTATCGTCTGATACAATGTAGAAGGGAATAACCCACATGCCTACGGTTAAAAAATACATTAAAAAAATTGTTTGTGTTAATTCTGGCTCGAAACATTTAAAAATTACTTCGATTGACTTCGTAATAGACGATTTCAATAAGTTTATTATTCTGAGAGATCTTAAAAAATATATCGTCGCCGGAAGGCAAAAGGGCTGAAGCGCCATTAGTGAAGTTATTTTTGTTTTACTATAAGTCTTCAGTACCTGGTTGAGTTTAAAACAAACAAAAAATAACTCAGAAATCTCAATGATCTCACTGAGTTACTTGAAGCGACAAAAAGCCAAAAAAAGGTCCCAAACTTGTGTCGCTTGAGTCAAGCCTTCTCCCGAATGGTAAATATATTTAAGATGGCTGAAGAGCCACAAAAGTCTTCAGAATCAAACGAGAGCCAGAGCATTCGAAACAAAAAAAAGAACTGATCAAAACAGCACGTTTAACTCATTTTTTGATCAAAGTGTCGCTTAAGCCCTTTTGCCTTTCTAGCGACGATATGATTTTTTTTTCGCTTGTCTGTTTGTTAAGTGTAGGTACAACTCATTAAGAAGGACAGTACCTCTACTTTATTCGGGAGTAGCGTCTCTGCCAATTGAGCTACCGAAACCTTTTAAAATACTATTTTTATTAATTCTATATTTCTTTGGTTCGGAGCTTTTTTTTTTGAAAGAAAGATCGACATTTCCGGATAACGAATAACCTGACAATATTTAAAAAAAAAACTCCTACTGCCATCATAATAAGCGGAAAATTTTGCTTGTGCACTGATGGAGGACTTAGATGACAGAGGAATTGAACCCACAACATCCGGGTGGGAATCCGATGCGTTTGTCCACTCAGCTACTAACCGGTCTTCAAGTCTCGGCCGCAACTTAACCTCTATTTATTTTTTAAGTATTTTTCTGTTTTATATTTAATTGAAAATTATTGATATTAAAATTGAGCATAAAGTCTTAGTGAGTTTATTATAATTCAAATAAATAAATTCGTTTGATTCGACTTTCTGAGTAAAAATTAAGAAATTCCAGTAAATAAAACTACCTTTCAGAAAAAAGTCACAATGTCAAAAGTGATTGATGTACTGAGCTATAAAAAATATTTGACGAATTACCAAAGAAGAAAATATATTTAAAATTGAAATAAAGTTCAGACAATATATAATTAATTTACGTTAAGGAATAATAATTTAAAAGTCACATTGGATTATATTTATTACTATTTGTATTTCTATGTATTCTATGTGTGTATGTTGAATGAATGAATACATTAATTCCGTCGTAGTCTGTTTTGGTAAGAAAACGATCGCTTAGCATTGTATTTTGTTTATTTGGTACTGGGAGTAGGTGCATCCTTTTCCTTCAAATGTTAAAGAAGGTACTGTTTGGTAATTAATTTAATATTTAAAATAATTAAAAAAACGTCATACAATTTTTTTAAATAGAGAAGTATTTCTATTATAATTTCTTTGATGTTTTTAGAAATGTGACTTGTCACCTTGTGGAAGATGTAAAGACAATAGATTTCTGATTGTGAATCGTTGATTTTTCACAGTCATCTTACTAAGTTTCCTCTGACGTATTGTAAAAAATAATAATAAAACGACCTCTAGCAGCAAAACTCATTCTGCACCTCTGTGATTTTTTAAATAGGAGTGCCTTTGAAACATTTATCTCATCCAGAGTAGAAGATACTCTAAGTATCACCCTTGGTGAAAGACCGCCATTCAGAATCGAAACGTTGCTTGAAATGGCTTTAGTCGTGTTTGGTGACCAGATCTGAATTGACAGGCACATTCAACCTTCCTCTTCCCCATCTCCTTCCCCTCCCCACTACCTTCAGCCTCAATTGGGGATGCCATAGAATCACTAGTTCTAAACGGTTGGAAGTATTTAGGACTCTTGTGGGGTATTCAATATAAAAAACTTTATTTTGATTTTTTTCAATACTTACAATTACAATTTTATCTAATTCAAAAATATTTTTGAAATGACTTAATATGTATTTTCACATATGAGTCGTATAGTATCAAAGGCAGAACTATTTAGAATGATTGATCATATTAAAATATTAATGAAAACAGTTTTATGTGTTTTTAGGAGTTTTTTTTTACATGAATACAGCACAAGAGTCTCAACTGCTCCCAACCGTCTAGAGCCAGTGAATTGGCATATTGGCATCCCCAATAGGGGTATGTTGTGAGGCTGAAGGTAGTAGGGAGAGGAAGGAGATGAGGAAGGGGAAGGTTGAGAAGTACCTGGCTATTCATATCTGTTCACCAAATACGGATAAAGCCATTTCAAGCAACGTTTTGATTCTGAATTGTGGTCTTTCACCAAGGCGATGCTTAGAGTATCTGCCACTGTGGAACGTGCCGCAAATAAGCTTTGTGTTTTGTTTTTATATGAATTGAATATGCTATGACGCATATTAATTAAATAAAAGTTATTGCCGCACGCCGGGTTTGAACCCGCGACCTCTGGATTCGTGGTCGAGCGTCTTATCACTTAGTTATTTAATGTTGAGATTTTTTAACGTTATTTGTATATCTGAATCACAAAAATTTTTAAATTGCGTTAATGCAATATTTGCGTTTAATTAAATATAAATATTTAAATAATAGAAAGTTACTTGGTGCTCTGGATAGTTCTACCTTTGGTACTATACGACTCATATTGCATTATTTGCACGTATTTTAAAATTATTTTTTTACTTGATATAATATTTTAATATTTATACTACTCATAACAGTCATCGTCTAGTGAGACGGTTAAAGTACACGTATTTGTAACAACCTATTTAATGCAAATAAAAGCGCAGGTTGCCGGCAGTGAAATGAAAATACTTCGGGAACTGATTTCTTTTTGCCAGAATTTGTACTTTTCCACAGAGGGTATAATGAACGTAGATAGAGATTTTTGCAAACGTGAGGTTTATTCCCTTTTATGTTGGCATCTGCGCCCCAAATGGGATGAGAATAAGTAGCGCGTTCCTATATATTACTACGACAACATATTGTTACATTAAATACTTGGCAATATATTATCAACTCTCCTATAAACCTTGCAAAGTGTAGAGCACTCTGCGGAGAGAGCGAAGCCTTATCGTTATGAACGCAGAAATTACTTTTCATGAAAGGGTGGATTTTGAATGGCAACGCGGAATGATAAACTTATCTCGCACGGTATGTATATAGGGGCAACAGATTAATTTCAAGAGCACGCATGGATCTTCTAACCAAAACAAGTTTGATGAGAGCGCGAGCAATTATTTGACACAGTATCATCAAGTGGTTTGTAGATAAGAAGTATTTACGTGGCTACACTTTTTTTTTGTTTATTCGCCTTCATTCATTTTTTTTCTTTATTGACTACGAATCCAAAGGTCGCGGGTTCGAACCCGGCGTGCGCAAATTATTTTTATTTGAACTTTGACATGAAGCACTCACTTTGTGGAAAGACATAATTAAATTTTAAATAAAAGTAACTTTGTTTTGACACCACTATATTAGATACATATACCAACCGGTTTCGGCTCTACCTAAAGCTTCTTCAGGGCTAAGCAATACATATTTGTTCAGCCCTGAAGAAGGTTCAGGTAGAGCCGAAAGCGGTTAGTATATGTATCCAATAAAGTGGTGTCAAAACAAAGTAACTTTTATTTAAAATTAAACTTTAATTTGATTAATATGTGTCATAAAACGCTTAATTCATATAAAATTATATAAAGTATATTTGTGGCACGTTCCAGAGTAGAAGATACTCTAAATATCGCCTTGGTGAAAGACCACCATTCAGAATCGAAACGTTGCTTGAAATGGCTTTAGTGGTGACCAGATCTGAATAGCCAGGTACTTCCCAACCTCCCTCTTCCTCTTCCCCATCTCCTTCTCCTCCCCACTACCCTCAGCCTTACAACATACCCCAATTGGGGATGCTATAGTTCCACTGGCTGTAGACGGATGGGAGCAGATGGGACTCTACTGCGGTATTCCCAATAAAAATAAAAATAAACTTCTAACCGACTAACTAAATAACCATCACGCTGTTTCCCCGCAAGAGGACGAATCGCCAAATAACTCGATCTTGGAACACACTCCTTGCTTTATTCACATTCATGCATCGTCTCATACATACTCTTCTGTTATTCTGACTCTTCACATGGGTCGACTCAAGTGTTTGAGTCACTTGATCGTGACATGTCTTTCTCGGACGTCCCCAACTTCTGCTTTCATTCACTTTTGCGTCTTTACATTTTATTTTCACGCTCTTCTCTTCGTTCATTCGCCCTACATGCCCAAACCATCTAAGCGTCTCTTTTTTATTCTATTCATGACGCATATTTTTCTCTATTTATTTTTATCCATTACAATAGATTTTCCAATGCCTCTCTCACTGGGATGAATTCCTGTTTAGGGACGGATGTAGTAAATTATTTTTTTTAAGGTTATAATAAGGAAAATAATTTTTTTCACATAAGATTTACGGATATCAAAAAAAAACAAATAAATAAGGAGTAAGAACAGATGAAATACAATAGATTATAAAAATATTCCAAAAATTTTCAGTAACAATTAAAAATTCAATAAATAAATTAAAAATTATATGTAAATAAGTTTGTTTATTTTATAGTTTGAAAAAAAAAGTGTCCTTACTTGGGTACCCCGCTCTAAAGCCAAGTACAAGTTAGTACAAGTTAAATTAAGTTTGCTTTAAATAGTATGCAATAATATTATTTACATTAATTTAAATAGTATACATTAGTACACAAAAAAGAGAAAAATAACTGAAAATAAAGTTCACTAAAGGCTTCAAAAGGTTTAGTGGATGGTGAACAGAACAGAAAGAGATATACAGGAAGAATACTCAGAAGTCATACGCTATCACGTAAAGCGTAGAATGTAAAACATTAGTTGTTTAATTTGTACAAACAGCGATCTCTACGAGCACGTAGTACTTTTCAGTTTTCACCCTTTCAATGTCTGTCAACAGCCTTCGTCTGAAGTGTGGAAAAGTATACATAAACCAATGAATGTAGGCACAAGCAAAACAATCTCTGAACACCCAGAGTAATAATAACAATATTACTTGTCTAATTTATGTAGCTCCATTTTTGTGAAATATTACCTCAAGGGCGCTTTGCAAATTATAAACCATGGTTGAATTTTGCCATAAAATTATCTAAATATCTGAAACTGTTGCTAGAATTACAATTTATTAATTTAGATTTAAATATTAATTATTTATATATGCAGTGAAAAAGTTTCAGATTTTTTTTTAACAGTAGATCGAGAATTTGCCGATCATTGCATGAAAAAAAAAAGCTTCTATTATATTGGTGGGCTTAGATGGTAACGGAAAAGCCTAACTTTGCAAATCAGGGAAATTCTGTTATTTTTGTTACTTATGGATATGATTTTATGAAAAAATTATTTTGAGTTTATCTTTAAACTTTGTCGAGTATTTTATCATTCACAAATCATTTGGCAGTCTATTCCAGGCTCTCGGATCTGACACTCCAAAGGCACGCTCTCCGAACTTAGTGTCTGGTGTGCGCTTTGGTTCCTTCAACCTACCGATAGCCAATGACGTTGCTGATCTAGGGGTTGGCGGTCGCGAATCGGAATCTTCAGGAATACAGAGTTCTGGTAGATAAGCCGGAGCCATTCACTTGGATACCACCCATCGAAGTTTGAACAGGATTCTTTCGGAACATTTAAGCCAGTGAATATTTTTAAGGTTCTCTGAAATATGGGAATATTTTGATACGCCTGTGGTAAGTTATACCGCAGCGTTGAAAACTAATGTAAAGCCACACGTTGTCACGTTAAGTGTAGAAGTCAACGATCTACATAAGTATATAATGCAAAAGAAAACACATTATATCTGTAAGCTTCGACATTAAGTTCTTAATCACTTTACATCTTAAACAATTAGTTGTAAGTTCCGATAGTGTAAAGTTCTTCATTACTTTGCTGCACCAGAGGCTGGAGGGTTTGCTAAACGAAGCGTAAAATTAACTACTTCCAACGCCAACGCGTCGAATAAATAAGATATCGGGAAAACTATCCGAGACAAGATATCTGCTCGTTTAAACTTCACCGGGGCATATTGCACATTGAACAAAGTTGTAAATACCGAGTTTATTCGAGGAGGAATATTCTCGTTTGAATGGGCAGCGATAATACTTGATTCAAGACTTCCTTACTTTACTTTCAATCCTGCATCTTTTCATGCACACACTCACCCACTCGAGTTATTACAACGACATGCCCTTACTGGCTGTTTAAATAACAAATCCCAAATAAGTTCTTTTAACTTCAATTTTGTAACGAGGTTTATTTATACTGTCACACTATTATATCTCATCTTTGATGGTGTGAAAACGACATTTAAATTATATAAAATAATATAAAGTATACTTGCGGCACGTTCCAGTGGTAGATGCTACCTAGTATCGCCCTGGTGAAAGACAACCATTCAGAATCGAAACATTGCTTGAAATGGCTTTAGCCGTGTTTGGTGACCAGATCCGAATAGCCTGGTGGTTCCCAACCTTTCTCTTCCCCATCTCCTCCCCTTCCCTACTACCTCCAGCCTCGCAACACACCTCAATTGAGGATACCATAGTCTCACTGGCTTTAGGTTGGGAGCAGTTGGAATCTTGTGCGACATTTACTATAGAAAATAAATATATAATACAGACAAAGGATTAAATCCGGATTTTGATGTGATTCTTGTTGTGGGGGTGGAAATACATAAGCTGGCAAGTTGTTCAATAGCCAAGCTATTAATCACAAAGTCTACTGTTCTTTTGCCTTACAGCTTTGTATTGGCGTGAACCGATCCTCCAGCGACGAATGACGCTTGTTTATCGAAGCACCTTTCATTGAAATACTAGTAGGGCAATCTACAAAAATTACACAGCTTCCCAACGTGACATCTACATTGAAAATACTAAAACAGTTCGAGAAGTAACTATTGCCAACATTTTCACACGGTAAAAGTTTTTCCTCTTGTGTCAATTGGCTTCATGCCTAAGGTGAGGTTAGTACAATACGCCAACACCTCACTCAAGTCTTAGTTTAATCAGATCGACCCCTTTATTTGTGGTTTTTGTAGAAATTACCGTTTCGCCTTCAAAATGCTCCCATGTCCTTTTGCTCTTGTTTTTTTTTCTCTTGATCTCTTTCATAGTAGGTAACTATTTATTACATTATTTATAATATTAAAAAAATATATGTATTTTACTAGGCAGAAGTATGGATTAGTTTTGCTTTGTTTAGGAACATTAATAACAGTTAACATGTGTATTTGTATAAACAGTGGCGTGTACGAGTTTTTAATGAGGGTGGGCAATAGATAAAACATCGGATTAATTATAATGATAGGTACCAACAAATATTACAGATTGCAATTGGATTTGTTCTGTAAAAGCACTGCCTTAGACGCTAACACATATACTAACGCAAACGAGCCACTTGAACGCTCAACAGCTCACATCATACATATTTTGTGTAGTCTAGTGAACATAAAATTATGTGCTCTGATGTTGGCGGCGTTTGAGCACATATAGTTACTGATTTTGACACCTTATAGTAGGAAGGTCGGTGGGGCGCTCGCAACGGTGCGATTACCTTAATTTCGCGCGTATTTTTGAAAGCGCAGGTTTATTTTTTGCAATAATTTCATATGATTCAATCCAATACACATATTTTTATGCGAGTACGGGGCAGAATAGGCAGTTCTTATGTGTCTTTGTGGAGTACACATCTCTGTGTATATAGTGCTTTACTAATTTAACCTTAGAGAATAATATACAAGAGGGAGCGCTACTGTAGTCGGTTTTGGTGAGTTTTGGGGAACTCGGCTAGACCTGGGCGTGGCTAGGATTAGGGCTAGGGTAGTTATACATCCATTCATAGCACATGTCGACATAATGTTTTTGTTTATTCGTATTACTATTTTTTCACAGTATTGTTATAAACACAAATATAGCATATAACCTAAAAAAAACGTTGAGTTATGTCCATTTATATCTCATATTATAACGTGTGGGTGGAATCAACGGAGACGCGGGACACGAAGAATATTCTTACAATATTTTTAAGCAGTGGAATAATTTGGGAAATTATGCTGTCCCTTTCTTTCTAATGGGGTACGACGTAAAAACCCGGATAAAGTGATTTATCCCAAATTTGTAAAGGTTGGGTTAAAAGAATTATCTCTCTCTCCATATGTTGTTACTCCAAGTATTTAACAATACGAGTATTGTGTGTTTTGTCTTTGATAAACCACTCCTTAGAAATGTGCACGAATTAATTCCACTATTCCGATTCGAGTGCCAGGAACTAACGGGTATGCGACAATAATTAATGCGGATTCTGCATCTCTTAACATCAACTACATTGCTTAGGCTTAACGTGGCTCCTTATGCATTCCTGTTACCTGTTATTAGGGAATGCCTGAAGATACAGGATTAACATATACAATATGTTAAATAGTATGTGTTAAATGTATGTTTAATTTGAATTAAATATTCAAATGAATAATCAAGATTAAGTTTAAATCCGATAAGCGTTATATTATTCTTAGCTGATTACCGAAAGCGTCTTGTTTCTGAAAATATCTACCAAAATGAAATAGAATTTTCGCTGTAAATATACGCGAAGACACGTGTGTATCAAGGTTTGTTTTTTACATAAAACATACCTACAACAAAGTTATTGAAAGACGGTTTGTAAAATTATTAAAGTAAACCTATTTAAAGCATAATCGTCGCTGGAAAGGCAAAAGAACTGATGCGCAAATTTCGGGAAGTTTACGCCAGAGTAGTTTTTTTTGTTTTACAATAAAATTTATGAGTTTTCAGTACCTGGTTGGATTTTGAAAACATATGCTATAAACGTATGCTATGCTCCAACTGAGTTACCTGAAGCGCCAAAAAGCTAAAAAAAAGTCCCAAACTTGTGTCGCCTGAATTAAGCCTTCTTCCAAATGGTAAATATATTTTAGATGGCTGAAGGGCCACAAAAGTCATCAGAATCAAACGAGAGTCAGAGAATTCGACGCAGAACAAAAAAAAAACGATCAAAACTGCACATCAAACTCATTTTTGACCAAAGTGTCGTTTAAGCCATTTTGCCTTTCCAGCGACGATAAACTTCAATGATTTAAAGTTGAAAAACTGAATGTGGAGGTATTCTAACAGATTTATTAGCTTTTTTTGGTTATGTAACACACTCTTATTTAGATTTAAAATAAGAATTACGAATAAAAAAATATAACACGAACTTGATTTATAAGACTTTTTATGCAACACCACTTAGGAAGCTGAACTGCCAGGAGCCAATGGAGCTATAGTATTTTCATTAGATTAGTATTTTAAAGGTCAACAAAGTAAGATAGGTGAAAAAGTAATTTGGAAAGTGGGTACTAGATATTCTACGCTATTTATTTAATTTAATTTAATTTAATCATTTGTACAAAAATAAACATTTTTACTTAATACTTACAGTAGGTATAATATTAATTCAGTTTATATACAACGTCTAGTTTCTAGTTAATGATAAATACCTCTCTAATTGTGAAAATTCTTTCGATAGGGAGGGAGTACTATCATGGGTTTCTTGAAATTATTTTTTTATGATTAAAAATGAATATAATACATTTTAGGTTATTTTTTAAATTTCGTAGTTTTTTACATCTATTATGTCTTTAGGAAGTTTGTTGAAAACCTTAATTGCTGAATAGGAATAGTGATGTTGTGCTGTTGATGTATTGAGTTTCGGGGTAATTATTTGGCCTAATTGTATTAAAATTTGCGTTAAAAATGGAAAAAGTGCTCCAACGCACTTAAAATATTAACTGTGGCATTCGGCGAGTCTACTTTGTTTCAAAAAAGTGTTTATAAGTGGTACAAGCGCTTTACAGAAGGCCGAGAAGATGTTAAAGACGATGAGCGTCCTGGAGTTGTGGAAAAACGAATCATGGATTTTATTCTTTGATCCATTTTTTTCAAAAAGTAAAAATCGAAGAACACACAAAAACGTGACTAACCTTTCCAGTTGTCAAAGACAAACTACTAATCCAAAATGACTGATAATGCTAACATATGATAAACATATGTGTACCAACATAATAAAAAAAAATCGATAGTCGAATGTACACAGACCGCGAAAATTCAAAATTCCCCTTTTTTTGAACAGGCCATGTATATTATATATATGTTGACTTTCATATTAAAATATCAAAGCTACAAAGCATAATATTCGGCATGGTGCAATGAATCCAATATGGGTGATTCGCATGCCCGATGAGCCCGGCCCACTGCACCCAACCTACCAACGAAGGTGTCCGTAACCAGTATGCCATGAGACGATACTGGTTGTGCAGCGGTGCATTTCTTCCGGGAGAAAAAAAAAATCACAAATATTTGTAAAGTAATATATACAATTCTTGTGGAGAAAGGTCATCTTCTATGAAATGTGAAATTGTGGCAATGATAGATATTCGGAAAACTGTATTATGTAACAACATTTTTAGAAAATAAAATCTATCTTAGCACTAACCAAATACACAACACAAATATACTTTTTGGGCACCTTTATATTTATCTCACATTGTTGTTAAAAGTAGACTGAATTCTGTAGAAATGAGATCCCTGAAGCGTAAATGCAGTAAAACCATGTATAACCGTTATGAAAATGTGCATTTCCGGAAAAAAATGACTAATGTAAGCGTAGTGAATAAGGGTTAAGAAACGAACGCTTAGATGGTTTGGGAATGTAGAGGGTAAGAACGGAAAAGGAGTGTGAGTATAATATATATGACGTGAAAGTGAATGGTAGAACAAGTGGGAGATGCCCGAGGAAGATATAGAACGTTCAAGAGATTCAAAAAATTGTTTTGGGCCATGTCGAGAGTCAGAATAACAGAAGAGTGTGTTGAAACGATGTATGAATGTGAATGAAGCAAGGAGTGCGTGCCAAGATATAGTTGTATGGGGGGGTCTATCTTCTCTGCGTACTCCTGCGGGGAAATGGAGTGAAGGTTGTTCGTTAGTCACTTGTTAAAATATTAATGTGTAAAATTTAAAAATAATGTTAAATAATAGGCGTGACTCACTCATTTCTTTAAAATTATTAAACTTTTACTGTGCCTCCAAACTTTTAATTAAAAAAAATCGCTTTAAGGTGCTATTAAAAACAATTTAAAATCTCACTTTATGGTTGATTATTCGTCATACGAAATGGTTCAATATTTTAATAATTTGTCAACGTAATATATAATGCCAGTAATAGTTTTATAAGCGTTCCGACTTTTTGGAATGATTTATTCGTGCGCACTTTTTGTAGGCACAAATGAATCATTTGACTTGCGGTGTGCGCGATAGTTTTCTGCATTTGAATGAAGTTAATTTTCGCAATAGTTTTTCTTCAGAAACAAAAGGTTTGCCGTAGTTGAGACAAGGTTGCGGATCCCTATACTAACGTAGGCCGTTTGTTTAAGAGTAAAGGGGTCAATGCCAGCCAGGCTGCATAGCGCATTGCGAACACTGCCGCATTAATGCCTCGCACCTTTTCACAAAGGAAATGAACCGTGAACGGAACGTTAAAGGTTATTCTACTAATATGTAAATTGAAAATCGTTTCTGTGAAAAGGTGTAAAAAGGTTCTGCGAACCCAATGTTGAAACATAAATATTCAATACGTGCAAAATGTATGGGATAATCAAGAAAGTATTTTTTTAATGTTAACTATGACATTTGTATTTACAAATATTATTTCGGTCTTAGAAAAAATAAATAAATTGTAATTACTATTAATTATTACTAACTAACTAACTAACCAACTATCACGCCGTTTTACCGCAAGGGTAGGCAGAGAGGACGGACCGCCATATAACTCTGTCTTGGCACACACTCCTTGCTTCATTTACATTCATACATCGTCTCATACATACTCTTTTGTTATTGCCTACTCGAAAATAATAGGTTAAATTTATAGGGTTTTAAGAACTTGTAAGTAGGTACTAACAAAAAATAATAACAATTATGCAAATTGAAAATACTTTCTTACCCCAAACACAAAAAAAACAGGATGACGAAAAAATCATTGCAAAACTCACATTATATCTCAAATGTATTTACATTATAATGAGAATAAAATAATAACTTCGTATGAGAGCGCAGATTTCATTTTTTTTTTTTATGACCAACCGGTTTCGCTTATCTTAAGCATTATCAGAGTACACAATTTAACTTAATGTTTAGGTCATAAAAAATCTAATTAAATTTGTAGTCTTATACAAAGTTACTATTTAATTTTAATTAAATATTTCAAACCACAAAGTGATTGCTTTCTACGAAAATGTAGCACTAAAAAATATTTCAAAATATTCGTTTATTAAAAACCGGAAAATGTTCAATTCTATAAAACTCAATCTAACGTAGATACACAAATTTAAACATCAAACAAAGTCAATACCTGGAAGAATCGTTTTGGCATTGTGAATTTATTTCAAAACCACATTGGAATTTTGTCAAATCTTAAGGATATCGGATAACGGAAAAGAGGTGTTTTTTTTTTTAAATTATATCAATATCACTGTAAAATTTTCATCTTAATGGATTATCTGCTAACAATACTAAAATAATTAATTACTAAATGGCTAATGAGTAAGGACCGCAAGGAAATTGAAGACCTCCTAAAATAGCACTTGAAATTCTTCACTCATTCCATGACAAACTAGAACATTGTGTAATAAATATCATCATTTTTTTTTAAATTATTCTACTTGTACTCACTGTCACTTACCTCAGAACATGTTATTATGACCTAGTGAGGTAGGTAATGTAAAAAAATAATGTAAGAAACAAAAAGTTAATAAATAAAAAATAAAAAAATATGTTGCTGTTTCCAAAAATGGTTCCACAACTACCATAAATAACCTTGATAGATAATAATATATATCATTGTCGCAGCTGCATCTGACCGGCTCAGCTCTTTCTTAATAACCGATAGATGCAGATGATGCGGAGACCACCTTGAAGCATACTACATTATAACTTATTTTTATAATTATTTATTATGTTTATTTCATTGTTGTTTTTTATTTTATTTTTTATTGTTATCAATCATATTATGACAGATTGAGAATTTCACCGATCACTCAGTTCTGCTGGTAAAAAAACTAAAATAAATAACTGATAAAATCAGCTGCCATACGATCAAACGTTTGCACACTTTGCCAGACTATCCGCTGACAAAAAAGATGTCAAAATTTAAAAACTGATTTCAAAAATATTTATGAAACAGATAGTAAAATAAAATTCGACTTCTTAATAGAAATTAAAGATTGTAATTACTAACGATATAATATATTATATGCCCTGAAAGCTTCCGAGAGATATACGAATTACTCAAATGAAAATTATATTTCCCAGAGGGTTGCAGCAGTAATTATGTAGCGGTTTATTTCTACTCTGCAAGCATTTCTATTCTCCGCGCTATTGATTTGATTGGATGTGAAGAAAGTGATTTAAATTTCAATCAATATAGTACTTTATAACTGATTCGAAATTCAAGGCAAAAAATTTAAAAGAAATTGAAATGGATTTTTTTTTACAATTATTTCATGCGTTCTTCAAAAAAATTTTTTATGTGAATACCGCACAAGAGTCCCAACTGGTTCAAACTGTCTGGAGTTAGTGGGACTATGACATCCTCAATCGGGTTATGTTATGATGCTAGAGAGGGTAAGGGAGAGGAGGAGATAGGGAAAGGGAGGTTGGGAACCTGGTTATTCAAGAGTGATCACCAAAAACGGCTAAAGCCATTTTTAGCACAGTTTCCATTCTAAACGGTATTGTCATACAAAAGGCAGTATCTTCCACTCTGAAAATATATAATATACTTTATTTTATATCAATCACATGTGAAATAAGAAAGATTAATTGAAACATAATAATTTCCGTACGCTGGGATTTGATTCCGCTACCTCTGGATTTATAGTCCAAGGTATTAAGAGGTTTTCAATATCAATCAAGTGTACTTATTACAACAAAACCATAAATGTTATTTTTCTTTTAAATGCGCGTACACATTTTATTTATTATATAACCTTAGTTTTTTTAATAACATTTTTATTAAAATTGATAAAAAAAAGTTATATATTTCATGACGTGGTAAAATCTCTTTTTTTATAACACTAAATATTTATGTACTGAGATTATTTTTAATACAATTTAGTTCTTATCACCCCGATCCAGTGTGATTGTAGCATACTCTTCGTGGATCTCCCTCGTTTTAATACCAATTCGAAACAAAAGTCTTTCATTTACAGAACTAAAACTCATTCAACTTAAATAATGACCACATTTTTAACTCGGCTATACGTGACATTAAACTACAATCCATTACACGACTGCACCTAAACTAACTTTCCATCTACTCCCGTCCTCCTTCCCTTTATCCCATTTTCACGTTCATTTCCACCATCCTCTCCCCCCACCAACTTAGTTAAGTTACTAAAATAAAACTGTATATCGTCGCTGGAAAGCAAAAGGGCTGGAGCGTCATTTTGGGAAGTTACTCCAGAGCACTTTAAAGATTTTTTTCGTATTGCAATAAAATTCATAAGTCTTCAGTACCTGGTTGGATTTTCAAAAAAATGTTAACTCTAAGAAGGTAAGGCAACGCTCTCACTGAGTTACCTGAAGCGAAAAAGAGTTCCAAACTTGTGTTGCCTGAGTCAAGATTTCTCCCAAATGGTAAATGTATTTTAAGAAGAACTGAAAGGCCACGAAAGTCTTCAGAATCATAGCATTCGATGTGAAAAAGAGAACTGATCAAAACTGCATATTTTACTCATTTTTAACCAAAGTGTCGCTTAAGCCCCTTTGGCTTTCCAGCAACGATATTATCACACTTTATTTATAATGTTTATCATAACAGAGGAATATTCATAATTGGCATGATTTTTATTACTATGTACCAATGTATCAATTGTTGATTTGCTCTTAATTTTCCCAAAAAATAAATAAAAATATACCTTCGAGAAAAATAATTTTATATCCCTCCAGGATTTTACCCGTGACATTTCTACCGACAATCAAGGATCTTACAGCTCTGTCATCAGTGTTGTCAAAATTAAAGTGCCTACTATTGGTTCCAAGCATTGTGAATAAAAACAAGTTTGTATATCTTCAGAATTTACGTATATTTACCAACATAACAGTCAATCAGTGTTTGAAGAACCTTAACCCCTGCGTCAAGGCGTTTTTCAAGCAGCGCTTTGCATGTTTCTACAGTTTACATATTAGATGCCAGCTCGCGTTGCAAGCTGTAAGGCTGACCCAGGGGTGTTATTACACCTCATGTACCCCCGTTGTGTCAGATCCAGAAGTATTCTCTGGAAGCGGGGAAAACATTCTGCTTAAATATTTATATGTGGTAAATTTGTGAATGGCGAGACGTAGATATTGCCGACAATGAAACTTTAGTTGGAGTCCTTTAAATAAAGATTCCTTGAGTTTTTTTTATGTAAGGAACATGATATTTATTTTATTTTGAAAAATAGTAACTATGAAGAGAAACATTGGAGTAAGAATATATGGAAAGAGAGCTAAATATTTGTACCCACCCTATACAAATTTGCGATATATCACTTTCTCCGGGTGTTCACGTCGTAAACCGCGAGAGAGAAAGAGACAAGACAAGTTGTCACATAATATCGCACCACTTTTAGGTGTGTAAGCATGTTTTCCGTTTCTCGCGTCTCCGGTGACTCCGCCCACTACGTTTTGTTAAGCGACATAACTCAACAGTTTTTGAGGTTATGCCCTATATTTTTAGTTGATAACACTACTGTGAAAAAGTGGTTTTACAAATAAACAAAACATTGTGTCGACGTGTGCTATGGATGGATGCAAGAAGGTGTGTCTATGAAAACCTTTGCCTCGTCCGAGCCAGGATAAAAAATACAATCCTGACTACACTGTTTCGCAAAGCTATCACTCCTGTATATTATTGCTCTGAGGGTGAAACCACCCATTTTTCGCCTGTCCTCAAAATTTGCCCAGTGTAAATTGTGCAAGATGAATACACTTAACACGAAATATCGGTTAATTCGAAACAATGTTATGGTCACGATAAAACGATACATGACTTCAAACAATTGATTTATGTTAAGATGAAAGAAACCACTATTTAGGTTATACAAATTCTAGGTTAAAGGTGCTTTTCTGTGTGGATCTCAGTAGGTACAATATATGCGGACTCCTTTACGCAAATATCAGGTGTTTTTTTGTAAATATATATTTTTATTTAAAACCACTAAATCGAACACCGGCAAATTATTCTACAGTCGCGAATAAAACGGGTCGTAAAAACGACCGGTTCTATAGTGGATTAAATTAACCACGTACAAATGTAGGGCACACGTTTACTGTTCATGTGTTATTACCGAAGAAATGAATTATACTAGTTTTTCGGAGTATCTTTCATTGAAAGGGCAGTAAAATATATTTTTTTAATTACGGTATCTCAGAAGAATGCGTGTTTACTAAAACTTAGACCATTTGTCTAAATAAGCCCGACCTCTGTCGGAATAACGTAATTTGCATGCTGAATGGTTCTTCCCCTGCAAGGTTTTATGCATTCCTATTTGCAATCTACCCCTCCGCCTCCCCTATCCCTTAGCTACCTCACCCCCTGCATTCCTTGCCATAACTACAGCGTGTGAGACGAGTGGTTTGAATAATTACGCTTACATCTTACGTCTTATCACGCCCTGGTATTTTATGTAAAGATTTTGAGAATTTCGCGATAATCACAAAAATGTTACGTTATTCATGAGCAATTTTAAGTTTCACTTATCTTAGAAAATTGTGCAATGAGTTTTGTTATAAATGTAAGTGATATGAAATACTTAAGAGTAACATTAGATGCATACTGAGTAAAAACAAAATAAAATTGGGAATAAGATCTCTTTTTTGGGAAGAATTCGTCAAAACATTTCCAGAAAAACCACAATTACAACATACAACTCCATTATTGCTCCACATTTTAATTAATGTTCAACGATTCTTTTTTTTCTGTAGCGACAGAGAATAAAACAGGTTTCAAATTCCCCGAAATAGAGCAATGAGAATTATACTTAAGCGAAATAGATACTCAAAAGTAACTAAAATTTCAGAGGAACTAAATCGGCTAACAGTAAAACAGATGTTAACATTATACACATTGATGTTTATACATAAAATGAAGAACAACTTGTTACCAAAATATATTTCTGACAAATTTATCTACAATGTAGATATTCACAAATATATTACAAGGGTATGCAAATAAATTAGACTACCAGAAAGGATTAAAGTCAACACACAAAATAGCTTACTATATAAAGGGATGAAATTTTACAATGCGCTGCCGGAAACCATCAAAATTATGCCTATCAATAAATTCAAAATAGCCTGTACAAATTATTTAAAATGCATTTGAATCAAAATAATAAGTAGTTTATAAGTTGAACTATTATCAAGTCAAAAATAAAATGAAATAATTAGCTACTTGTAAACTTGAATGTGCAAAGTAACTAATATAAAATAAATAAATAATAATAACTTTTGAACTGTATTTTAAAAATGTGTTGCTCGGCTTGAAGGGATTTGGGTAAAAAACTTTTTTCAATACTGCCTTCATGATGTTGTCGTTAAAACCAATACAATATTCTCTTTCTATCGATATTTTGAATAAATATTTCATCGCTATTTTTGTATTAAGGAGTGTTCTCATTATAACAAAAACTTTTCTACTGTTTTTTGTATCTATCAAATTGTGTACATAGTCACAACACGCATACCTTGTTATATTGTGCTGTCATTTTTATAACCTTTTTTTATTTTTTATAAAAGAAACAAACAGTTCATTGGTTATAAGAGTGAACTTTATTTTATATATATTAAGTATCATACAAGATGATTATTTAAAATAATGTCTTACTCTACAATATTATTGAACTAAGCTCCTACTAACAAGCTATTTACAGAAACTTAGTGTCTACAAAATCCCATTGTGTAAAAATAATATTACAAAAGTAAGAAAAAAAATTTAAAAAGGAACACAAATAATATCTTATTGTAAAAACAGCATATTCTCTATGCTGTAAATTCATTTGTTTTTGTACAAAATGCGGTTGCTAGTTTTTAATTTGAGAATTAAACTTAAATTACGCCTTGTAAAACTTTTATTATAAATAAATTTAAAAAACTACTTTTTTTCAACGAATCGGGTTCAATGCGCATGTGGCATTCACGACAAATCTAATAAGTTTTATGGTGGAATGTTCACAACTTGGGATTAAATTTATAACATTTTAAGGACATGAAGTGACTTTACTAAATCCGGAAAGTTTTGAAGAACTTTAATTAATATTTGAAAGTAACGTTTCTTGGCTTTGTTACGTGTTTCAAATTCAAGTTACAGGTGGGATTTTATCTAGTTATGATAATAAACATGATTGGCGTAACATTAACTGACCAGTTAAGACACGGGGGCTCCATCGAAGCCAGAGTAAAGTTAGCTTCTCAGTAGGGCGTACTGACAGGGCCCGCAGATACTTTAATAGCATAACTTCTGACCTTGTACAAATTGCAAGTGCGCCCCACTGTTGAATTGGGTAGTCACCTCTGGTCTGGAGCCTTTTAATACCTCAAAAAACCCTCGACTCTGTGCAGAAACAGGGGGTCCATTTGATAGATTCTCCTATCTTAACAAACGGATAGATATATCTTTGGAGCACAGACGTCAGGTGGGAATGCTGTCCTATCGGTATTTCAATGGAAGATGCTCCGAGCAACTTGCGTCATTGATCCCATCTGCACCGGTACATAGTCGGGAAACTCGCCAAACACGCGCCTTACATGTGTAAACGATTGATATTGAATACATGAGAACAGGTTCACTTTTACGACTCGTTCTTATGTTCAACAGCTCGGCGGTGGAACGATTTGCCGCCCTCTGTGTTTCCTCCCTCCTTCAACTTGGGCCTCTTCAAGACCCAGGTACACTTCTTCCTTTCCTCAAAAAGACCCTCCACAGAGTATCCCCAAAGATGACATAGGCCCCGGGAGAATTTAATACCCGCAAGGCCTCCTGTGTGGAGTCAATGCAGAAAAAGAAGAATAAAAAGCAAGGCATAAATGTTTATTACATACATTTTTTTCAGTACTTTCAATGCTGTATCTATAGCTTTTTGAATTCTGCCACTTTGTGTAAATTAAATAGAAAAAGTTAAGCCGAAGCTTAGTTCAAATAGATGCAATAGCGTCGAATCCAATCATCCATGAATCGGCGTCCCAGGTAATCTCATTTAAATAAATTTTCAATTTATTTCCTTTATTGAATCCAGTTTCTATTTTCCTTTATTAAATCACTGCGATATATCACTACCTTACAATAAATCGAATGTATCAAATTAAAATACGGTTACATTATTTACGATTTTCAAAGAAATGCAATGAAGGTTGTTGTATCAGTGTCGCGGCGACACCCTTTTAGACGCCCGGGCGAACCCGTTTGTCGCCCATCCTTCAAATATAAAAACAAATTATGCATTCTTATTAAAACTATTTTCTCCCATGGGACTCATAAAACAAATATTTTTATTATTTCTTTATTCTATGTACAAGTATGTATTTGATTTACATGTTTTATTGGAAATATATATTTTTATACTAGATTAATTATTATGTTAATCTACATTTTTTTCTACTGTAAAAAAAAAACATCAGCTTTGGCGAAACACAAAGCTTTTTAGTTTTCAAGCAAAGGCTTTAAAATGGCCACAAATAAAGCAGTATTAAATTAAATATACACGAATCCCATTCACGGGCGAAGCCGGGTAGCGAAACTAGTAAAAACTCTACCCCAAACAATATGTTTATTTGAAGCCACAAAAACTCTCCAACGGTGAGTTCTGATCTAATATTTTTTTCGCCGCCTTCTATCTAAAATTATATCGAGGCAGCTGTTTGGAGCTCGTTATGTAATTACTTTAAATTTTTATCAAGTTTAACTGTAAAAAAATGGATAGGACTCGACAAAGACCCTGAAAACATTTTACTGCTCATTAGTTTACCTTCATCTAGAATATACCAGTGTAATTTGGTCCCATTCATATTCATCATATTGAATTTGTACATCATCGTTTCTTACGCGGAATTGCATGCAGATTAGGGCGAGAAAGAGGCGATTATTCATACGATGAAATTGAACAAACATTCAAAAATTCTTCTTTAGAAAAGCATAGGAAAGACTTTGATTTAATTTGCAATTGAAAAATTATCAATTATTATTGGCCCACCTTCTTTGTTGTAACTCATCCAGTTCAACATTCCTTTCCGTAGACTCAGAAACAATTAATTGCTGTCCCTCAATCATCACTCTATAAATTATGGGTATCATTCTCCACTGTCCAGAATGTCGAGACTTGTTAACTCAAGCCAGGGTCTTGAAATGTTTGGTACCAGTCTAAATGATTTTTGTCATTCTTTACGACTCTACCAAAACTTTGACGTGACCTTGGCTTTGATTTGAATGTTCTTTCTTGTGTATATTTTGTCATTGCTTCATTATAATATTGTGTATATGCTGTTTTTTCTCTGTTGCTCTTTTTTCTCTTTTCGTCTTGGTATTTTTTTTTGTAATTAGACAATAGTCTATTAGTTTATATATAAATTAATTTTGTTTGTTAGTTACATACTCGTATTATACAGAAATGTTGAGATTCAAGCACAACTTTAAATATTATATGCTTAAGTGCTTTTATTTTGTTTATAAAAGGAAAACAAGCGTTTTTATTCTAAAAGCTAGACGAACTTCTAGAATTTTAAAACAAAAATACTTTTCCAAAAACCTTTGTGAATGTTTCCAACTGTTATTATCATTATTTAAAAGGGGTCATTTCTCTGTACACGAGAACTTTTCTGTAACATTCGTTTAGCGAGTCCACAAAGAAGCTTCGCTTTTCACCTGCGTCTCGAGCTAGAAAATATAAAAAACGCATATTTCCTCCACCCCGTTCAGGGGAGGATTTGCAAAGAGACCTGAGAAGGCCCCCTGTAAGGTCTTTTCACGAAACTGTATGCCCCCGAGCATTTTGTTTTGCATACGTCACATGTAGGGTTACTGGTACTAGATGCTATTTGAATGACTTTATGTAGGAGAGATGTAATGCAAATGTGAATATGCAGTCAGTTATCCTCCCTTTGTATAAATGTTTATTTTATCTGCCATCAAATTAATTATTTATATATTTCCCAGAACAGATGTTTTAGAAAAGTGACAATTAGTGAGAAAATCCCATACATAATACATATCCCTGTTTTAAAAAAAATCTACTTATCGTCACATTATAATTAAGACTCCGTTAGTCTATTGTCCGAAAAATGTCGAGGGGAAGATAAAAGAAGTGAAAAAAACTTATCTTCAATAATGAACTAACTAACCATCGCGCCGTTTCCCCGCAGGAGTAGGCAGAGAGGACGGACTGCCATATAACTCTGTCTTGGCACACACTCCTTGCTTCATTCACATTCATAGATACTCTTCTGTTATTCTGACTCTTCACATGACCCGATTCAAGTTTTTGATTTACTTGATCGTGCCGTGTCTTTCTCAGGCGTCCTCAACTTCTTCTTCCATTCACTCTCGCATCATATATTCTTTTCACACTGCTTTCTTCGTTCATTCGCTCTACATGCCCAATAATAAAAATGATAATAATAAGTTTCGCTCACAAACACTTTTTTGTATCTTTTCTATTTTCATATTCTCTGAAGATTGTTGATATTCTTTTAGCAATAAATAAAAATAGGTTTTTGAAAATATTTATTTTCAAAAAACTTTATATTTATTTAACCTATAGTCCTATCCTAGACATATTTCCAGTAAGTGTCCAATAAGCCACTCTGTTATTTTCATAATCCCCTCAATTACCCCTTCTCCTTCTCATTCCAACACCTAAATATGCATATATCTTAGTATTCTATATTTAAGAATAATTTTAATATTGTCCTGAATATGGAAGGGTGCTTCCGAAACCGGTCGACAAAATATTGCAAATAAAAGTGGTTTTAAACAAAGTTTATCTGTCTTATTTTCTACTTTGAATTACTTGTACGACGATTTACAAAATGGAGTTTGGTATGACTCTCTAATTGTCTTTATCCATTACTCTTTCATAATTATCAGTAAGTATTAAGACATAGTAAAATGTAATAAGCTAAACTTTATGATATGAGAGGCTTATGTTTTAGTGTTGTTTTGTAATTTTGATTATAAATAAATAATCAGACATCATGGGTTTATAAATATTTTCGATTCATAAAATTTAATTTTTGGATTTATGTTGTGTATACTTATTTCTCAGCATAACTCGTGTTCATTTATTTATTTATGGCCAATGACCATTTACAAACATTAAAAATTAATATATATATATGTAGACAAAGAAAAAACACATTAAAATTAAAGTTCTTCAAATATTAAAGATCATGTACTTTAATATATTAGTTTGCACATGACCCAGGAACATGTTAAAGTAGTCAATTATTTCACAGTACTCATTACTAAAGAACATTTGATAGTTTATTCATGTACCCGCAGTGTAAAATATGACGTGCTTACTGCCTAGTGGTTTTAGTAGGTATGTGAAAGTTTAACAGGTTGAGTAGATCAGGACACTCAAAAATAGCGCTTATGATTTTATATTGAAACAAATACCTCAAGAAATACTCGTCTCTTGGACAAACTCTAAGTTATATTTCATTTAATAATAATGTATAATTTAAGAATTCTGAACGAATGTCGCAAATAATATAAGTTGTACAAGCTGTGGGATTCAAACTCGATCCCATTGAGTGTAAGCTAAGTATTCTACCAAGCTGAAAATTTTAGAGTCGAAGCCTTTTTCTTACAATTGATTAAAAAAAAATCTACTTCGTGATACGGAAATGTTTGCAGAAAATAATCAAATTTGAAATGCAGTGCTTTTTGGGTGTAAAAGCAGTAGGGATGGTTGATATCAGAACAGGGTGTTACTGCGATTCCAGTTACCGGTGACTGGCTAGGAACTGGTTATTTATCCAGTTAACTGGTTCCTGGTGCCAGAAAGGTACGAAGAAGAAGATTTTTTCAGCCATATTACATTATCAAGAAAGGATCCCTGTGTTTTTTTTATTATGGAGGAGAGGTGGGGGGTTGCTAGGGGGTTGATATCCGGAAATAATTTAAGGTTGTGGTAAGCGTAATGAATAGGATCAGGAAAGGGACCCTTAGATGGTTTGGGCTTGTAGAGCGAATGAACAAAGAAATGAGTGTGAAAATAATATATGATGCGAAAGTAAATGGAAGAAGAAGTTGGTGACGCCCAAGGAAGACATGGAACGATCAATTGAATCGAACACTTGAATCAGTCCATGTAAAGAGTCCGATAACAGAAGAGTATGTATGAGAAGATCTATGAATGTGAATGTACCAAGGAGTGTGTGCCAAGACAGAGTTGTATGGCGGTCCGTCCTCTCTGCCCACCCCTGCGGGAAAACTCCGTGATGATTAGTTAGTTAGTTAGGCGGGTTGCTAGCGATATTCTGGGAGCAAAAACACTGAATCTGTGGAATCAGTTCCTCGTTTCTCCCCAAATATTTCAAATTTTTTACGATATTCTCCATTTTCATTTGCGAAAAATAGGAACTGGTCCCTCGGAAAAATGATATCGACGGTTCCAGTGACCGGCTTGGAACCGGTTCCTTTCAACCGGGACAGGAATACCGACCATCTCTAAATACAGCAATCTAAAACTTTTGGGCCGGGTTACACGCGAGCACCGAAATAAACATAACCAACGCATGACGCGCCAACTGGCTTTCGACCATCATACTCGTAAATTCCTCCCCGCCTGACCTCCTCGGCCCGGTGCGATACTTCTCAAGTCTGGCCTGCTGGGCCAATCGCACTCCGCCCAGCCCCGCACCTGTGTCTTGTAAAGAAAAAAGTGTTTTTCCTTCGAGCTCGGCAACATCTGAAAGGCGGAACTGCTGTGAGCGGAGCTGCCTTAATTAGCGGGAGCAAAAAAGAACGGGGAGGCTTCCCGGATGCGATTTATGCCCCACTCTTAGGCGACTGGGCGAGCTCCTCCATCCGTAAGACGCGCGGTAGCTACCCAAAAGTGTGCCCCGATTTTGCGGTTACATCTGTCTTCTTTTAAAGGTAATTAGGAAAATGTTTCATTGTTGCGTAGATAGCCCCAGCGGTACCCAATTAAATGCTCAGATACTTTATTTATTTATTTGGAACATTTGACAGAGTGACAACCTTGAAGTAACAATAAATGGAGGGCGAGCTAATTATTTTTACCCAACCTACACAAAATTGCGATAAATCACTTTCTCCGGGCTTTTACGTCGTACACCATGAGAGAGAAAGAGACAACAAATATAATACACAGCTTATATGTACTGTCACAATGATCTTGGGCTCCTGGGTCACCGCGGGGCTCCGCCCACATTTTTTATTATGCTACTAAACTTGACACAGCTAAACGGTTTTTTAGGTTATATGCTATATTTTTTTTGATAACAATGCTGTGAAAAAAGTGGTTCTACGAATAAACAAAAACATTATGTCGATATGTTCTATGAATGGATGTATAAATACCCTAACCTTAGTCTTAGCCACGCCCAGGTTTGCTGAGTCCGGTAAAAATCATAAAAAACCGACTAAACTGTCTTCGATAGATACCACTCTATATACTATAAGGATGTAACTAAACCAACGCTAAGCCAGCACGTAAAAATCTAATAAGTAAGACGGTCAGTGTCGTTCTGGTGAAAGCCCACCATTCAAAATCGAAACGTTCCTTCTAAATGGCAATATCCGTGTTTAACGAGCTTAATACCTAGTTACTTCCCATCTCTCCACCTTCCTATCATCTTACCCTCTCCACTCCTTCCAGCCTCAAAACATACTCCAATTCAGGATGCCATAACACCACTGGCTCCAGACAGTCGGTAACAGTTGGGACTATTTTGTAGTATTCACATTTTTTTTAAATACATGTGTTATTAAGTTTGATACTCTATTTGACGACCTCAGTGGTCGAGTGGTTAAGATGCTCGACTATTAATCCAGAGATTCTGGATTCAAAACCTTGCGTGGTCAAATAAATTTAATTTAATTGATATGTGTCATTTCATTAGTATAAAATAATATATTTACGCACATTCCAGAGTGGTATACCTATTTTAAGTATCGCCCTGTTGAACGATCACCGTTAAACATTGAAACGTTGCTTGGAATGGCTTAAGCCGTGTTTGATGACCAGATCTGAATAGCCAAGTACTTCTCAACCTTTCTATTTCCCATCTCATTCGTCTCCCCACTTATTTGGCTCCAGGCTGTTGGTAGCAGTTGGGACTCTTCGCGGTATTAAATGAAATTTAAAAAAAGGAATCAACTTATAAAAATGTTTACCCAAAAACATATTTTGGCGGGCTTGCAGGGTGTGGAAATCGAGCATTCCGCATTAAAACAACGAAGGAAATAAACATGAGTAATATGTACAATTCCGCACGTACAAGTGATACGTATAAACCTCTTTCACACTTTTTCTATTTCGAGGATAATATTGTTCTGAAGGGGCCCATATAATGGAACTATACTCCAGAATACTGCGGCAAGTACTTCGTAGGTTCTACGGATTGCAATTTCGTTAGTCAATAATATTGCATTACGGAAAACGAATGCAAGCATCTTGTTAGCACGGGAGACAATGTCAGATATATGAGACTTGAATGAAAGATTTGCCTCAAAGAATGGGGCAAAGTACATGGTATTACTTTAAATTTTCTAATCAAAATGCCATCATAGCGCGTACTGAATAAGAAAATAAAAATATAATCATGTGTGTTTAATACGGTTTGTTCCAATTTTCGTTTAGTTTCTAACCAACTATCAAACCATCACACCCTTTCCCCGCAAGGGTAGACAGAGATGACAGACCGCCATACAACTCTGTCTTGTCCCACACTCCTTGCTTCATTCACTTTTATATTTACTCTTTATTATTATTCTGACCATTGTTATTCTGACTCTTCACATGGCCCGACTGTATTTGATTCACTCGATCGTGCCATGTCTTCCTCGGGCGCCCCCGACTTCTTCTTCCATTCACTTTCGCGTGATATATTCTCTTCACACTCCTTTCTTCGTTCATTTGAACTACATGCCCAAACCATCTAAGCGTCTCTTTCTTGATCCTATTCATTACGCTTCCATCACCCTTGCATTCTTTGAGTCTCTAGAATCGAAAAAAAAAAAATTAATTCATTCAACTCCCGAACATCACACCATCCACCTGTTGGGAACACATTTATTAAAAAGAGATAACAATGAATTCATATTTCAACTTATTAATCTAGCGATCAGTAAAAAAAAATATGCACATATCTTTTCATGTTTTTAAATAAGTTTTAAAAATTATTCTTTACATACGCCTGCTAATTTTGACAGAACCCGTGTCTTCATCAGAGCACACACTATAAACAATACGAATGGACCCGAAATATATTTTATAAATAACAGTCCCCTCTCTCGGGTTTTTAATGAACTATTTCCTTTGTTTTCCATTATTCCACTTCCTTTATCCTGCTAACAATTCCGAAATGCAGATGTCATAGTCACAAAACCTTGTGCCATTTTTAGACTTAATCAGTTTTCCTTCACCTGTTACTATTTTCAATCCCACTGCATAATCCTTTCCCTTCGGTTGTAACTCTCCCACCTCTATACCCAAATCTTCACTATATGACCATTAATTACTACCCGCAGCAAACATTATACAATTTTCTCAGAAATCGGCCCTTATAACATTACCCTTATACTATTCCGGTGCCACAGCATTTCTCCAAAATGAGAAATCCATTAAACCTTTTTCAAAAACGGTTTTCAACAAAGACAAAGTTACAAAAGTTCAAAATCAATGGATACCATGAAAGATAAGTGCTTCATTTAAACGATTGTGTTATGTTTGACTCCTTTGTCCATAACAATAATTAAAGTATAAAACTTGAGACATTTGGCACAGAAAAGGCCAAGGGTAATATTCAGTAATGTTGACCTACGGACTTTGGCTGGAAATAACCTTTCTCGGATTTCCACCACCGCTCGGGATAATGTAAATACATATATATAGTAAACAAACAAACTTCCAATACAGTTTTACGATTTACATATTATGTGTAAGCGGATGCAGAGTAAGTGGAAAGCCCAAAAGCGTATAAGGTGACTCAATGATATAAAATACTACAAATTGATCTTTTCACAACTCGTCAATAGTCAGATTAAAAAAAACTATATTTATGATTAAAACTATGCAATTTTTTCGAACACTTGTGTATTTTTCAACGGACTGGTTTTATCTACAGACTGATATATTTTAACCGCAAGGATAATTCAGCGCCCTTGGGTGATTTTTCACAAAAAACAGCGCTATACAAATTATCCAAATATTGTTATTATTATTTACAGTAATATATTTCAATGTCAAAAAAACTTGCTTGAAACCACATGTTAATTATTTTCAAAACTCAAAAAATGTATTTTATTGAGAATTGACGTTACGCCCAAGTTTCTAAACTATCTCTTTTCTGAAGAAATGAAAAAATAACTTTATAAAAGACCACGAATATATATTTTTTTTTTATGAACGGCCGGTTTTGCTTAGCCTAAGCATCATCAAGGTACAAAATTAAACTAGTTATATTATTATCTTAAAAAAACAAAATAATATTCGTGTAAATACTACAAAGTTATTTTTTCATTTCTTTAAATATTTCAAACCACAAAGTGATTGCTTTCTACGATAATATATCTCAAAACGATTAAACGATAAACAAACGATTTGTTTCATTTTTTGTCAAACGAGTTGTCTCACGAAAGAAATGACGTTGCGAGCTAAAACTAAAGCGATGGCCTTTTAATTCAAACGTTGGTGAGCTTTTGTCGAGGAAAATAAACAGGCTGATGTGGTGCTATCAAAATTTTTCTTGAAATCTTATCTTTTCCAGTTGGTTATTGGCCATAGACTTCCTTAGTTATTTGACTTCGGACCGAGAACGCTCTTTTTTCCAATGCTTCGATTTCACTCAATTATTCACTAGACAAGGGTCCATCTAGACCAGTCTATGTCTTCACATAAAGTGTTGTTTTCTTATCACCTGCTTTAAAATATTTTTTTTATAGGAATTTTACCCTTCTCCAGCATAAACACACCAAGGTCTGCCGTGCATTGTTTTAGGCAGGGAGTAGTTCACGCGTGGTTCACATCTAGTGACCCTCGAACTCTAGCTTAAGGTGTGTTTCGAAGCGAATCCTTACTTGATACTTGATTGAAGGAGACAATTAATAATTGATACTGGGTGCGCGAAATCACTTGAACTTTGGATGAACACGGGGTCGGGCATGAATTTATCTCTGATCAAATTTTGTCATTAGTCATTTGGATTGATTGGTCGTTAGGTGAAAACACGATGACCATATTCAATAGCCGCGCCCGCCGATTTGTTTGATTCATGACGCATAACGAATCAATCACTTTCGTTTTTTATTCATTGTAATAAGCCGTTGCAAAGAGGTTATTTTTTTTTAAATGGCAAGAAATATTTAGTTGTATTACTCTTAATTAACAGATTATTTTTACAGAAAAGCAAAATTTAAAAAGTAATACAAAAAAATGAACAAACAAGAGAATACATTTTAAATAGAATCATAATATTAGAGATTAATTATATAAACATCGTAAATACAGTGAAAATATATTCACACACACAGAGGTTTTATGGAAATAATATATATCTGATTTATAAAATTCTTCAAAAAATATCCTTTAAGTGCTTTTGGCAATAAAAAGATAATAACAATGATTGTAAGAAACTAAACAATTTCTTATTGACAGGCGCTGAAATATTGTCATCTAAACTGAATCGGATATTTATAAACTGAAACCTCTAAATTGAGCCCAAGGAACTATAACTAAATCACACCTATGAAACTGGATTCGGAGATTAGAAATCAGGATTTTTATTTTTTAAATACAGAATATCTCTCAGTACAGTGTATCTACCTCAAGTACCATAAATCTTTTCAGGAAATCAAACAAGCCAAACCAATGCTGGAAAAGCGAACGGCGGTAGGTATTTACATGTTTACAGTTCTTACGGATTAATGAAGAAGTTCAGATTTATGGAAAAAATGTAAAGAACGAATGAATGAACAGGATAAAATGAATTTAAAATCACACATAGAATCTATATCTATATTTTATAATAAACATAATTCTATATACTCAGATACGAAGTTGAATACATTCGTTGGTATCATAATATTTATTACCTGTGAGGCCGAACTTTTATGTGCATGCGGCCAAAGGAGGATTGGAACTCATAGTTTGAAAGTTCTCAATACTTCATTATCAAGTTTTCTGAGAGATCTAAAAAACAAGAAAATCGACAGTTTTTACCCAACTAAAAAAATAGCTCGTTCGATTTTTGATTCATTAATTTAGAATCGCAAGTTATATTTTCATAAGCCTAGGATGGCCTCCACGGTCGAGTGGTAAGACGTTTGACTACGAATCCAAAGGTTGCGGGTTCAAACCCAACGTGCGCCAATAACTTTTATTTAGTTAATATGTGTCATACTCTAATTATCGCCCTGGTGAAAAGCCACCATTCAGAATCAAAACGTTGCTTGAAATGGCTTTAGCCGTGTTTGGTGACCAGATCTAAATAGTCAGGTACTTCCCAACTTTCCTCTTCCAAATCTTCTTCCTCTCCCCACTACCTTTAGCTTCAGAACATACCCTATTTGCGGATGCCCTAGTCTCACTAGCTCTAGACGGTTGGGAGCAGTTGAGACTCTTGTGCGGTATTCATATAAAAATAAAGGCTTCTAAAAGTGCTTAAAAATATTTGTTTTTTTCTATTAACGATCAAATGTGAAAAAGCAGTTCGATTGTTACATTTGGAAACCCCTATATCACTTAATTTAAAAAATATGCGAGCTTGTGAACATTAAAGAACGGAAGCATTTGACAAAATAACGTATTTTAATAATTCGAGAAAAACAGCCGGCATTACGGGGCAGTATAAAACTTCCAAGTGCGCGATTTTTCCCGAATTTTCGAGTCTTTGAAAGAGCAAATAAAGCAGCAGATTGGATTATAAAAAAGGAATCGGAAGAAAAGCCGTATCGAATTGCTTTAATTTGTTGAATGGGCTCGGATATAGCTATAGATTCATTGTATTGATTTTCCTTTATAATGATTATTCTTTCAGTACCTCAGAAGAAACAAAATAATGTAATAATGGTTTTTAATGAGGTGTTGAATGTCCTAAATATCTGGGTCAAATTTCGCCAGTTGGGAATCGTCCGCCTGTGCCGGTGGAGGTATATAATAAATAATGGCCGTTAATACCTGAATGAGGGCGAAAATGCTGCGTAATTAAGTAGGGGTTGTATAATTTGGGATTTTTTTCCGCCATTACAGCCCTTTTCCGCGTGCGTGGGTCCCAGATAAATAATGCAGGAAATCCCAAATTATTAAACGACGGAAGTACCACGATCCGCTCTGGAAAATATCTGCCGCATTTCCTTGCCAAAAGTTTTACATGGCCTGTTCAGAAGAAAAGGTGAATTTTGAATTTTCGCGGGCTGCGTACATTTGATTATCATTTTTTTGTTTTTGTTATGTTGGTACACATATTTTTATCATATGTTAGCATTATCAGCCATTTTGGATAAGTGGTTTTGTTTTTGACAACTGGAAAGATTAGTCACTTTTTTGTGTGTTCTTCGATTTTTTACTTTTGAAAAAATAGATCAAATAATAAAATCCATGATTTGTTTTTTCACAACTCCAGGACGCTCATCGTCATTAACATCTTCTTGGCCTTCTGCAAAGCGCTTGTGCCACTTGTAAACACTTTTTTGAGACAAAGTAGACTCGCCGAATGCCCCAGTCAACATTTTAAGTGCGTTGGAGCACTTTATTCCATTTTTAACGCAAAATTTAATACATATTCTTTGATCCATTTTTTTCAAAAGTAAAAAATAGAAGAACACACAAAAACGTGACTAACCTTTCCAGTTGTCAAAAACAAACCACTAATCCAAAATGGCTGATAATGCTAACATATGATGAACATATGTGTACCAACATAACAAAAATTAAATCGATAATCGAATGTACACAGCCCGTGAAAATTCAAAATTCACCTTTTCTTTTGAACAGGCCTCGTATATGGTATCAAAATGAGGCTCTCCTCGAAGATGCTTTCGTCGATTACTATGACCTTGTACGTTTCTTAAGTCTGTGTTGAATATATTGTGAAAATAAAAATACATGTGTTTTATTAATAAACTTACTCGTAAAAGTAGACACGACACCATTTCCAATTCAATACATTTAATGCCAGTGGCTTTCTTGTTATAAATTACACTCGGTGTATCATTCAATAGAACGTTAGCATTAAGTTCAAATTTAACAAATTATTGAAAAAACAATGAAATAAACAGAATGAACGATTAAATTTAATTAGTGAAAACGAAAGACAGGTAAATATATTTTTGAACAATGCGTTTAAAAAAACGTCCTCTCTTAATACGTCAGGCAATTAAGAAATCAATGGTTTTTTATTAATTCAATGCTACATTTTCAGAGGAATTTGAATAGCGATGTTTATTAATCGCACAACTTCTAAAACACCAATCAATTGTAAGATACATGTAGGTAAAAATGTTTTTGAATAACATATAAAAAAAGATTTTCAATGATGTTCTGCTACGACTTTAGGTAAAATTTACAAAATACCACAAATAAAGTACAAAAATTTATCTCTTTTAATTCATATTATCTGTCTCTATCTCTCTGTTTCTTTTTTATAATTTAAATGTTATTCTATTGTTTTTTCACTGTGCTAGTATTTTATTTTATATTTTGTTCTCCGTCTGTATGTATACATAACTGCACACTTTGTCTTTTTTGTTTAGTTTAATTTTGTACCCTGACGACGCTTAGACTAAGCGAAACCGGTCGGTCATATAAAAAAAATCCGATTTCTTATACAAAGTTATTTTATCATTTCTTAACAAAAAAGATTCTCTCGATGTTGTGTTGCAAATATTATTTACACAAATAAGAGTTTGTAGACAAATCTCACTTAAACTTGGCAAATATTGTATCCAAACCAATTTGTTTTATTCAATTAAACACATGCTAAAAATACTTGGTTGATTGCTTTTAATCTGCTCTTCTGTATCACGCTCAACTATTTGAAGAGTGTTCAACACAACAAGGGCGGTATGTGGGCTTGGAAATACCCTCGTGCGGAGCTTTAATTGCGTTGTCTCTGTAATCAGACCTTCAGTACAGAATACAGAAGACGGCACTCATTGTCCCGACCTCCGCGGGATTCCAACTTCAAGTATTCAATGCTACAGATAGTTTCTAGCGTGCGAAGTGATTCCACTCAGCCATCTCGGCTTGGACAATGGTCTAGAATGCTCAAGAGCAGTCCAGAATGCTCGGGAACGGTGCGGAATGCTCTGGAAGCCCGGAGTAGTTGCCCTTAAGTTTAATTTCCATGTAATTATCATTAGTTTGGCCTATCCAAGGGTTTCCTTTCATCTTAGCACTCGCGTTGGTACGGAGATTCTCTACGATCACTCGCTAAGTCGCAAAGACAAGATTTGTAGTACATTGATATTGGATACACGAGGTTGGTGTTGGAATTGTTGGAACTAGCGTTGTTACCGCTTTGAAAGAACTACTTCTTTTGGCGACAGTTCCTACTTCATTCATTGTTCATTGAACAAATCTTCAATTGAAGTTAATAGTTCATTTTAGCGTTCATTCATTTCAATAACTTCGTTTCATTGAACAAATCTTCAAATGAAGTTGGTACTTGTTGGTTGGTTGGGGTTGATTTGGTAATTCGAAATCAATGCAAGTAATTTAAAAAAGAGATTTATTTCCTCTCGCTTATTTTGAAAACAAACCAAAAATCATCAACAGGCCCCGTTGTATGAATTTTAACTAAGCGAAGGTGCATCTTGAGTTTTCTATATCCCAGGAGCACATGTTGAAATAGGGGTTGTGACATCTGTTTAAACGTATAAGGTTATGTGGGGCGAACAACTTGTCTAATTGTATAACTTTCTTAACCGCAATAGTAGCAATAGGTCAAAGAGAGTACTCGACCGAATGATTTCTAAGGCTCGGTTTACACGTCAACATTATTTCCGCAACACGCCGCGAGCACTGTGCCGCGCGGCTGAAATAACCGTGACGTGTGCACCAAGCCTTAGGCGGTAGATGTTTAAGTTTAAACAAAGATTTATTAAACCTTAGCATTAACTAAGCCCTAGAAATAAAAAAAGCCATGATAACAAATGGATAACTTTTATAGCGCCGTTTTCGTGGGGAAATCACCTCAAGGGCATTCTTAATAACCGGGTAATTTTTTTTAATATTACAATATTAGATATATTTTCTGTAAGCTCATAAAATTTATCATTATTTTTTTATCACCTTATTATTTGACATTATGTCACTTTCATTTCATATTATCTGACTCTTTCTCTGTGTTCCTTTGTTATAAATTAAATGTTATATTCTATTGTTTTCTCATTGTTTTGGCTAATACGCTCAACTACGAAATCAAAGGTCGCGGGTTCAAATCACGGCGTGCACAAATACATTTTATAGAATTAGTGAGTGTTTTTACCCATTTAATTCATGTAGAATAATATTTATTAATTTATAAATTAACGGACTAAAGTCTAATTACAAAAAATACAGATAAAACACGAAATGGAAAAAAGAGCAACAGAGAAGGCATAGCATATACATAATAATAAATGAAGCGATGACAAAAATAGGACAAAATAAACATAAGAGAGAATATTCAAGCCATGGTCTAGTCAAAGTTTTGGTAGAGTCGTAAAGAATGACAAAAATCATTTAGACTGCTACCAAAAATTTCAAGAGCATGGTTTGAGTTAACAAGTCTTGACATTCTGGACATTGTAGAATTATATCAATAATTAGTATTGTGATGACTGAGGAACAGCAATTCATTGTTTCTGAGTCTACGGCAAGGAATATTGAACTGGATATGTTGCAACAGGGAGGGTGAGTCAATAAAACAATTAATAATTTTGTAAATAAAAATTAAATCAAAGTCTTTCCTGCGCTTTTCTAATGAAGACATTTAATATAAAGTATACTTAAGGCACGTTCCAGAGTGGTAGATACTCTGAGTATCGCCCTGGCTAAAGACCACCATTCAGAATCGAAAAGTTAAAGTATGCATGACACATTAAATACCCTACTCTTTTTATTTCCTGGAACATTGATATTTTTTATGGCAATAAAGGTGAGTCGCAACTGCTCCCAACCGTCTAGAGCCAGTGAGACTATGGCATCCCTAAATGGGGTGTGTCGTGAGACTAAATGTAGTGGGGAGGGGAATGAGATGGGAAAAGCGAAGGTTGGAAAGTACCTAGCTATTCACGTCTGGTCACCAAACACGGCTAAAGCCGTTTCCACCAACGTTTCGATTCTGAATGGTGGTCTTTCACTAGGGTTCTTAGAGTATCTACCACTCTGGAACTAAGTACGACATACACCGCTTTTGTTCATTTCAAAAATTACCGCGAATATAACAGCGTTGTCTACTTCACAGAAAACTGCCCAGTCACTCCGAGGCTTTATTATTTCGTCAATACAACTCGTTCCTTAGGGGCGCATTGTGTGGAGCAGGGCTGCTCAACCGGTGTGCAGCGAAACGATGCTTGGTTTACCCTGGGGCAAGAGTATCCCGTACATAATTCTATCTAATTAAAAATAATGAACTATGAAAAAATGGAAATATGTGGACCCATGTGTAAATCTTTAAATTCATTGAAACAAGCTCTTTGTCATCATTTACACATTTAAAAAACGTAGTTTCCATATAAATTTGTATTTTTGCTATGTTATGCAGAAAAAAGAGTTTATCAATTTGAAATTGATAAAATGCTTAGAGCAAGAATATAAATAAAGAGAGAGCAATTTTTTTACCCAACCTATACAAATTTACAATAAATCACTTTTTCCGGGTTTTTACGTCGAAACCGTGAGAGAGAAAGAGATAAGAAGTTCTCATTCAATATAGCTCCGCTTTTAGGTATGTAAGCATGTTCTCCGTTTCCCGCGTATCCGGCGACTCCGCCCACTACGTTTCGTTATGCGACATAACAGGACAGAACTCAACAATTTTTTAGTTTACATCCTACATTTTTGTTTATAACAATACTGTGAAAAAGTGATCATACAAATAAACAAAAACATTATATCGACATGTGCTATGAATGGATGTATAAATACTCTAGCCCTAGTCCTAGCCACTCCCCAGTCAGGCAAAAATCATCGATACTGACTACACTATCGCTCCCTCTTGGTATATTATTGCTCTGAGGTAAAATGTGACCATCGTAAAATATTCATCTATATATAATAATAATAATATTTGGATGATTTTTATAGCGCCGTTTTTGTGGAAAATCACCTCAAGGGCGCTGTACAAATCTTAATTTCTACTTAATATTAATTCTTAGTTTATATAAATATACCTACAGCAACATACTTACCTGGCAGGACAGAATCACCATATCATAATAAACTAAGAATGTACACCTCTCCAGTGACGGCTCGTGACTTTTTAGTGTGTTTCAGTGCTAAGATTATTAATAATATAATTGAACCATGTGATCAAAAGTAGGGCTGGTCTGGTTTGGGTAAAAAAAAAATCTAAGAATATGGAGTTTTGTAGTTGTAGCACTTGAAAAACTGATCGAAGATGTCGGTTTTTTCGAAATTCATAAAAATTCCTAAATGCTGAAAAATATTCTGGTCCATCACTTTGCAGTTGACTTTTAGGACAACATGTATATATGCAGAGGCGTGCACTCCATAAAGGCACGTGAGCACTGCCTACCTTGCTATACTTGGATAAAAATATGAATTATATTGGATTAAATAATATGAAATTATTGCAAAAAATAAATCTACACTTTTAAAAATACGCGCGAAATTTGGTTAATCGCACCGCCGCAATCGACTCTCCGATCTTCCTAATAACGTGTGAAAAGCAGTAACTACATATGCTCAAACGACGCCAACGTCGAAGTAGATTATTCTATGTTGTTTACTGTGAGCTGTTGCGTGTTCAAGTGGCTCGTTTGTGTTAGTGTCTAAGGCAGTGCTTTTACAGAACAAATATATTAGCAATCAGTGAAATCCTTTGGTACTTTTCTCCATTATAAAATAACCCGCTATTTTTCCTACTGCCTACCCAATCAAAAACTCAATGCAAATGAAAATTAAAACAACTTTTAATCATTGTTATATTTCAACCATAATGTAATGGTTTCGATCATTCTTAAATTACATGGGAAAACATTTTCAATTTAATTATGTTAACCTGGGGTTGCGTGGTTTAGAAAAGGTAGCAGACCACCGGTGTAGATGACAGAGTGTCGGTACTCCAGCCCCTGAGGCTCGTGGGTCAGATTCCTCGGTCTACCTCTTGTCCTTATAAAAATACCCCGCATACCTTCCCAGTGTGAAATCCTTACAATTCACACGTCCTGGCCGGAATTCAATTTGTACAGGATATAAGAATTTTTCGAACGAGCTTGAAGCTCTTGCGTCCGCTGTTTTCCTGGCGCATTATACCTAGCAAATGAAATGTACCTAGAGAGTTCCGGTCAGTGACATTACAAACTTATAGACTCGTTGTAGAGCTCTCAAACTGGCAAGCAAAATATACGGTAATTGCCTTATTTTTTATTTGACAGATTTAGCATCAAACTGTCACACGTCGCTTGAGGTTGTATACTATATACAAAAAAATTGCATAAATAATTACCAAAATACCTCAGAGCAATAATATACAAGAGAGAGCGCTGCTGTAGTCAGGTTTGATGAGTTTTGCCGGACTCAGCTAGTCCTGGACGTGGCTAGGACTAAGGCTTGGGTATTTATACATCCATTCATAACTCATGTCTACATAATGTTTTTGTTTATTCGTATAACCACTTTTTCACAGTATTGTTATAAACTAAAATATATCATTTAACCTAAAAAACCGTTGACTTATGTCCATTTATGTCGCACATAAAAACGCGTTGGCGTAGTCAACGGAGACGCGGGACACGAATAACATCCTTACAGCACTTTAAAGCGGTGTGATAATTTGGGAAAATTTGCTGTCTTTTTCTTTCTCATGGTGTGCGACGCAAAAACCTAGAGAAAGTGATTTTTCCCAAATTTGCATAGGTTGGGTAAAAATAATTAGCTCTCTCTCCATATATTGTTACTCCAAGCAAAATACCCTCGTGTGTGATGATAAAGTGTTTCCCTTCACTGCAAACACTAACAAAAGTAAAAAAATAACATTTCATTCGCAAATTATTTATTATTTTAAATAAAACGATTATTTCCACTCTTTCAGGAAGATTTCGAGCGCCATTAGAGAGAGTGAAATGGTGAACGTAGCAACACATAAGTATAAAAGGGACAACCTACTTGCAGTAGGTCATCTTATATCTCATTTGTCATAAATTAGCCATGTTTGAATTTACGGGGAACGTACGTGTGTTTGTTAGTTGCCACATTTAACTTAATATTCCAAGATAATGACGTGTCTATATGTTTGTAATGTAATGTTGGTCCGGTAGTAAGCAATGGACCGAAAATTATTTTCGTACGGTAAGGGAGCTATAGCCACTCTAATGGTTTTATTATGTGTTAATCTAAATGTGTAGGTACAATAGAACCTCGAATTGCAAATAACTTGCTTTGTGAGAGTTTCATAAGAAAAAAAAAAGTTGAGTAGTAAGACGCTCGACTATGCATTTAAAGGTCGCGGGTTCCAACCCGGCGTGCGCAAATAACTTTTATTTAATTAATATGTGTCATATCACATTTAATTCATATGCAGTGAGTAATTCTATTACTGAAATAGTAGATATATTCAACTGCACTGAATCTAGTTACAAGAAGGCTATAATAGCATACCTCTTTCAAAAATACTAGATATTTCTATCAATTTCATCATGTTTTTGGGTGCATTGTTATTTTTTATGACATTGTTATTTTTTATCTCACTGTTATTTTATTTTATATCTATGTTATGTAAAAGCCCACGAGGGCGTATATAAATAAATAAATAAATAAAGTATATTTGCGGCACGTTCCAGAGTGGTAGATACTCTTAAGTATCGCTCTGGTGAAAGATCATCATTCAGAATCGAAACGTTGCTTAATTGTAATGGCTTTAGCCGTTTGTGACCAGATTTGAATAGCCAGGTACATCCCAATCTTCCTCCTACTCATCTTCTTCCCCTCCCCACTACATTCAGCCTCACAACATACCCCAATTGGGGATGTCATAGTCCCACAAGCTTTAGACGGTTGGGAGCAGTTGAGACTCTCGTGCGGTATTAACTATTAATAAAAATAAAAATACTATCTTGCGGCCTTCATGGTCGAGTGGTAAGACGCTGGACTATGAATCCAGAAGTCGCGAGCTCAAATCCGGCGTGCGCAGTTATCTTTTGACATGTGTCATAACACATTTAATTCAAATATAGTATATTTGCGGCACCTTCCAGAGTGGTAGATACTCAAAGTATCGCCCTGGTGAAAGACCACCATTCAGAATCGAAAAGTTGATGGAAAGGACTTAAGCCGTGTTTGGTGACCTAATTTTAATAGCTAGGTACTTCCCAACCATTCCCTTCCCACAACCTTCAGCTTCACAACATACCCCAATTGGGGATGCCATAGTCCCACTGGCTCTAAGCGGTTGGAAGCAGTTGGGACTCTTGTAAAATGTGGTAAACAACGAACATTTCGTAGAAAAGCACTAATTGGCTAATGCCGTAGCAGTGCGAGCGATCGTATGCAATGTCACGTTTCCGCGAAATCCTTAAAAGAAGGCTTAATTGGTTCTGCTAGTGAATAATTAGTTAATTCGATTACAGGTCTGTATTTTCTAATAAATTTAAATTTAAAAACAAAAAATACAAAAAAGTTAATTTTTTGGAAAGAATCATACCAGTTTCCGTTATTTCTTTTAAGAATTTTTTTGCTTTGATGTATGATTGTTTTGATTTACGTCTCCCCACCCCATGCTTACCTGTTTATGGGTTATTTAGTTACTTTTTAGAAATTTGAGGTAAGCTTATGCATTTTCCTAATAACTTGTAAAGAATTTACAGATTATGAAGTTTCCGGAATGATTTTGTTTTTATTTTTTTTATGTGAATACCACACAATTGTGAACTAAGCTTATCTAGTGAACATAGAATAATCTACTTTGACGTTGACGGCGTTTGAGCACATGTTGTTACTGCTTTTGACACGTTCTAGTAGGAAGGTTGGTGGATCGCTCGCGGGGGTGCGATTAACTAAATTTCGCGCCCATTTTTGAAAGTGAAGATATTTTTTTCAATAATTTCATATTAGTACGGCAGGGTAGGCAGTGCTTATGTGCCTTTATGGAGTGCACGCCTCTGTATGGTATAACATTACAAAACATTTACCTGAACTTTATCTTGGAATTATTTCCAATATTCTGTCCTTAAAACATTCACGAAGTACCAGTATTGTTGTATTTTTTTCAATATTCTTTCTCTAAAGCAAATTTTCGTCACAATCGACAGTTTTTTGTGTTTGTATCATTAGTACGATGTGAATTTTCCTCGCATAATGGAGTTAATGTTTTGTTAGCGAGAGAAAATAACACGAGCGAATAACAACATTACAAACGAGAAAGCCTGACGGTGCAAATCTTTAGCCAAAAATGCAAGCTCATCGTTAAAAGTACCAACAACGAATTCTGATTTCGCAAGTAATTCCACCTTTATCGTGAAATCCTTTGTAAAACGATGCTAGCGGAACCTTGATTATGCTGATGGTCTTTATTAAAAATACAACAATTGTTAACCCCCAACGTCACTCGGGGGGTAGATATTTACCCCCCACGAGTGACGCTAAAACTCATTTTTTATTTATTGCGCATTAAAAAAAATCACACTCATTACTGTCAGCTTGAATTTTCTAACTTGACACCTCTTAGCACACTGTAGCGTATATAATATCTATAAATAAAACACATAAAATTTGTTTATAACCACTTTATTAAAATAAAAATATTATAAACAAAGTTTATCTGATTTATTTATAAATATGGCAAGCCACAAAGTAAATGCTTTTTACGAATATGTAAATAACATCTGTCTTACATATTTTTTACGCGCCGGTTCAGCGTTGTTTTAGTTAAGCCAGACGTAGGTCATTAAATTAGGTGCATAAGCCGTGGTTATAAGTCAAGTTTTTTGCTATTTCGATCTTACGCCACGCGTTATATTTACACCGCGTTTTTAAAAGGGTTGATTTTTGTTGCTTTGGCTTGCCTCAGCACTAAAAAATAAATGTGCTAAATTTCATTTTGTAGCATTCTAATACAAGCAATACAGCAAAACTATTAATACTTTTTCTATGGATAGTAAGGAAAATGGTTCTAAGATTTCTAGTGAATACGTTTTTTAAGCTACAATCTTGTAAATTCTATGAAAAACATACTCATAAATATCAGCAAAAGGTGCAGTTATAAAACCAGCCAAGGCATTTTTTCACGTTGTACCTGAAATTCCAGTATGCATTTCATATTGAATTTAAAAGTTGACCTTTGACATTTTCCTAACAACCCGTATAGAATTGATAGATCAATAATTTTAAGTATTGCTTTTATCATAATCCTACAAAGTGTGTATTTTTGAGTGCTGACCCTGAAAATCTCTTTCTTTGGAAAAAAAATGAAAAATATAATAGAAAAAAAGAATCGTAATTTTTTTTTTAAGTCGAAATTTGTAGTTTCGGGTACGCTATTTCTGATAACATAGTTATTATAACAGATTTGATAAAAGATTAACAATATTTAAAAATGCTTAAGTCGTAATTTGCACTGATTACATAATATAAAGCACCAAAGATATTCTCCAGGATGTTTTTCTCTACGTAATACATAATTTACTTCGATTATATCTTACCTGTTATTTTAAATATTGAAATTTAAGGTAAAACTTTCAAAAATGCTTTCGCTGGTTTCCCAACTGTCAATATTACAAACATTTTCGTACGTATTTCATAGAATTTAAAAGATTAAAGGGTACAATTTTTATCTAAGATATTTTACCAACCCGTTTAGAATTAACAGATAAATCATTTGTAATATTGCTGGTATTAGACTCCTACAGAGTAACGTTTGGTGCCATTTTTAAGTACTGAGGCACAAAGAAAAACAATTCTCTGGTTTAGTTTGAATGATTTGTTTGATATTCAATACAATATTGTTAAAACCGTTGGTCTCTATGATGAGTTTGTATAATAACAACCGTGTAAAGCTCCCTTTAGGCCATTATATTACTAATACGTGCTGGTTTTCCAAATAATAATGATAAAATCATACACCAACCTATCTAATAAGAAAATGATACTCTTAGTATTTAAACATAAACTAAGGGATCTAAATGTAATGTCTTTCAAGTGAATGGTGTATTTCCATGTAATTCTTTTTTTTAAATTTCAATGTCTAAAAAATTTCGGAATTAATGCGAACATAAAAAAACCAGCACTAGATAGTCACTCTACAAGAAGCAAAGATGAAATACGACTTAGAAAGAAATCAGAATCTCAGAATGCAAGATCTTTCAAGAATTACCGACCAATACATTTTCGCTGGAAAGGCAAAAGGCCTTAAGCAACACGTTGGTTAAAAATGAGTTAAATATGCAGTTTTGATCAGTTTTTTCCCTGCATCGAATGCTCTGACTCTTGTTTGATTCTAAAGAGTTTTGTAGTCCTTCAGCCGTCTAAAATATATTAACGATTTGGTAGAAGGCTTGACTCAAGCGACACACGTTTGGGACTTTTTTTACCTTTTTGTCGCTTCAGGTAACCCAACTTTTTAAGTTAACTGTTTTTTCAAAATCTAATCAGGTACAGAAGACTTACGAATTTTATTGTAAAACAAACAAAAAACTTTAAAGTGCTCTGGTCTACACTTCGGAAAATGGCGCTTCAGACCTTTTGCCTTTCCAGTAAAGATATGTAAAAGAAGAGAAAAAGCTATTACATTTTAAAAATAAACGTGGAAAAATATGTGAATTGTTATGTTTAACTTTAATATATATTTGTTGATATATTTAATCTGTATATTTAAAGTTTGTATTTTATGTTTATATTATAACATAAATATCTTACCATTATATAAGTGTACCATTTATTGTAAATAAATAAGAATCGTCCTAAAGAAATATCAAATACCAGATCGAAACGAATAATTTATGTAAAAGGTTTTAACTATGCTTATAATTTGTTAAATTAAGCTACTAGATACTTCCTTTCCGGATAGTATTGCGTTGGCATTATTGACATGAAAAATGTATAACTTCCTAATTTAATAATTCAAAACGGAAGTTTGCCTACCAAACATTTCACAAATCTACTTAACTTCGTGTTTGCTTAATCTTTTAGTAATCTCCGTTATATTTTGTGGTTATGTAGGTACCTACCCCGTTGGTAGATCAAACCCTTTCGGTAACCCTAAAAAGGTCAACTCCTCTACATTAATTCCTATGTTCCGAATTCAAATTCAATAACTCTACTAAGTAGATCGACCGATAGCTTTATTTCGTAGAGGCTAACCGGCCAACCGGATATGCCAGCAGTGTTCCGGTGATAAGGAAATTAAATAGTAATAGGCAATAGGCAGCGGCGTTACTAACTCAACTAAGTACCTACCTACTGTGTGAATTTAGACCACCTTTATGAGGATAATAATAATAATAACAGTCAATTTATACAACGCAGTTTTGTGATAGTTCACCTTAACTGCGCTTTACACTAAATTACCTAAGCTATTATGATAACGCGAAAATCAACATATAACAGATATGTACACAAACTAAATCTATCTAAGAACATTATCATTTTCGTAAAGCATGAAAAAATGTTCAGATATGAGTATAATCTTGAAGTAAGAATATATATGGAGAGAGAGCTAAATATTTTTACCCAACCTATACAAATTTACGATAAGTCACCTTCCTCGGGTTTTGGCGTCGTAAACCGTGAGAGAGAAAGAGACGAGACAAGTTGTCGCATAATATTACACCACTTTTATGTAAGCACGTTTTCCGTCTCCCGGGTCTCCGGCGGCTCCGCCCACTACGTTTTGTTATGCGACATAACTCAACGATTTTTAAGTTATATCCCATATTTTTGTTGAAAACAATACTGTGAAAAAGTGGTTATACAAATAAACAAAACATTATACTGACATGTGCTTTGAATGGATGTAAAAAGGTGTCTCTATGAAAACCCTAACCACGACCGAGTCGGAAAAAATCAACCATCCTGACTACACTATTTCGCAAAGCCATCCTTTCTGTATATTATTGCCATGCGAGTATAAGAGTGAAAGTGTACAGTAAGTTATTTAGGCTTCGAGGAAAAACGTTATGACCCGTTGATTTAGAAAAATAACTCTCATTTTATAAATGTAGTTACTTACTAACGGGACGATATTTCTTCAAATGTACAGAATACGACTTAGCGTATTAAAACTATCAGATCAGATCAAGTCTTGGAAAGCCATCATCCAGCCCTTTGCAAAAGTTTTATATAATATATTAATATGAATATGTATTTTCAACACCTTTCTCGTCAATATTAAATAAAATTATGTTGACTTTAAACCAACAAGAGAATAGCTTTGTGATTGAAAAGTAATACATTTTTTCTGTAGTTTCTTGATTCAGGCTTCTTCTAAGCGGGGAAGTTAGGAGTTGACTATCGCGATGAACGGAATGTATTCACGAGAAATCACCCCTTTAATGCCCAGCGTTTTCTATACCACGCCCGTATTGCGGAAAGTTTTCAGTTGACATCAGTGACGGCTTTGTCCAGGGCGATAATTGGCAGTGAACTCCTTTTGAAAGATAAGATAGTAAAACAAACTGATTTTATAATATTGATACTCTTTGAACGACAGTCAAAAATTAAAAATATTCCTTAATGCTCAAGTTCAACAAGTATTCTATGTCCGCCATACAAAATAATATGTTCTCTCTCTGTATGTATATGTATAACTACACACTTTGTATTTCTTGTTTTTTTTTTTGTTTTTTTTTTTACCTTATGATCAAATCTGTGGTCTTATACAAAGTTATTATTTCATTTTCATTGAGATATGAATATTTCATATTTAAAAAATATGGTCATGGATCATACCATGTAGGCATTTCGTGATTTTTAATGCTTACAAGTTTTCTAACTAAGACTTTTTTTATTTAAATGTAAAGTCCTTTTCAAAACAATGACCATTTAATGCCAGATTATCCTGACAAAAGAAAAGTTCCTCTTAAATTGGTAGAGGGTTTAAATAAATGACAAAGAATATGTTTAATTTATTTTAATCTATTCAAATTATGCCAATTAATAATAATTATGCTACTACGAACAAATTAGATATTATCTCTGAAAACCTTCGATATTTAGGAAATTTTGTAACTAGCAATATTGATAATTTCTACCCAAGCTATTGGTTCAGTCAGAAATTTAAAAAAAACTTGATGCTTTGAGTAGAAGTTCCTTTTTTATTAACTTATTAGTAAGTTATTGTCACTTTGTTATAATTAATGTTGGGAAGACGAGACAAGGTTGCTGTCGTTTTAATATCGTTTAGCTATATTGAGTCAATATTGAATTAATTACCTGTACATGGAAGTAAGGGGCAAACGCACTAACTGCCCGCTACCCAGTACCATTATACCTAAATATAGCGTTTCAATTTCATCTATTAGAAAACTATTGGACCGGGAAGCTTGATAATAAAATTATCGTAATTTCCACTGGTCAGGATTGTCAGGAATATCGCTCTACTAGGATTATTAATTATAATGTCTCGAATCTACCAGAATTAAATTGATTTAACCATATTTATTTAGCTTACCAATTTTTTTACAAGGGTGATTTTTTTATAGCTTAACGCTTCATCGTGATATTACTTATTGCAAGAATATTCTACAAATATGAAATAGAAAATGATACAGAAAAAAACAACGACTAGGTGATTGTTGTGATGAGATCCAGAGTGAGTTTTTATAACTCATCGGAATTGCTATGTATTTTAGCAAGGTATTTAATAAATATTAATAAATAAATCATTTTTGTTTGATTATTATAAATTATATTCACTCTGTTCAAGAAACCAAAGTTGTAAATACCAAATAATAATAAAAATAAAACGCTTAACAATGTAATTTCTTTAAATAATTCACTAAATGAAAAATAAATGTACCTATAAAATATATTTATTTCATTCCACAAATTCATTATCATAAAAGGGGAATAAACTAATAGCAAATCACATTAGTATCATCATTACAATTAGCAGAACCTAATACTAATAATGATATTAAATTTTTAAAATATTATAAAAACAATGTTCTGCCTTAGCTCTGCATTCCTACTTTTCTTTAGTATCAGAGTACGTCTAGGATTATTATCTATCGAGGTAAATTATTGTAATTTTTCATGTTGGTATGTTGAGGTTAACGATAGTTATTGTGGAAAAATATATTTTTCTTTCATTTTATTTTCGGTTTAATTGATTATTTTTTAGGTTTTTATTTTTATTATGATTATTATTATTATTTTTTTTTATTGGACTGCACAATAAAAATCGACTACCGTAACACGGGCCTAGTCTGGTTTTTGTAAATTCAAAATAATATTTTACCTTTAATTAACTGTATCCTGAATAAATAAAGAAAATTATATTTAAAATAAATATATATTTACTTCCACAGTGGAAGATAACTTATCGTCTTATTAAGAGACCAAAAACAATTTTTTCTTCCATGTTTAGTAATCAAAAGTGTATAGTTCTTTTAAACCTCTTTATCCCCCTCCCATTACCTTTTCCATTATATGTACCCCTTTTAACGAACCCGATTAATTTTATATTTACTTTGTGTAAAGGTTATTTGATAACTCAATGGATAACTCTTTATGACACCTCTGTAAGTATTTTAATGGTTTTTCCATTGTTACCAATGACAAATGTAAATTTAAACCAAAATGACCTGTATTCAACATTTTCGTTATTTATTCTCGGAATATATAAAACATAGTTAATATTTATCAAGAGCTTCGAATAAACAGTTTGATCAATACACTCTTACTAAACTTATTCAAAGCATGATAGTCCCAAAGCAATGAAAACGCTCGAGAGAAAACAACTTCAAATATTAATATTTCGTTCTTACATACGTCTGAGGGTAAGCTTTACGTATGTAGATATCTAATAATTATTACATTAAATAAGATTATTAGGTATGTAGGTAGGTTTACCCAAAGTAGCAAAAGTGAATTAATATTATGTGAATACATGCCACTCCTGAATTAATACTATTCAAAGTTATTGTAGGATTTGCTTTTAAACGTACGGAAATTTCACTCTGTTATGGATGTGGAAATTTTGTTGAAATTAATAATTCATGTGATCACCGTTGTCGCTAATGTAGCTCCATTAGTGAGGGACCTTTCCGATAGATGGCACTCTCTGGAAAGTTATGCGTACCGTATTACGTGATATTATTACAGTAGATCTACATACTAAAACTAATATTAATATTATGTATTATTAAATTTATACCTGTATAGTATAATATTGATAGAGATTATAAAAATATGATGGAAACGATATTGGTTAAATCCTTAGAGAACATAGAGACCTACCTATCCAAGGCAGTGTAGTCGGTTTTTAACGAATTTCGCCTGCCTTCTCTGAACAGGTGTGGCGAGAGTTTTCATAGACACACCTCTTTTACAAATAAACAAATATAGGACATAACCTCAAAAAGCGTTCGCATAACAAAACGATATCAAAAATACTATGAAATGATTTGTAGATTCAGAATATTTTACAAATAACGTTTGCTTAAATAATAATGGATGTTTATAGTTAATATAATGTATTTATATAGTTAATAATACGATTATTCTAACGCGCTGTCATAAATATATAAATCTACGGAAATACATGTGAAAAATGATGTGTTTAACTGATTTTGTATATATTTATAGATGCATTCATAACACATGTCGACATAGTGTTTTGTTTATTTGTACAACCACTTTTTCACTGTATTTTTGTCAACATAAATATAGGACATAACCTCAAAAATCGTTTGCATAGTAAAACGACATCAAAAATACTATTAAATGATTTATGGTCAGAAAATCTTACAAAACGAATAGCATAACATTTTCTTAAATAGTAATGGAATTTTATAGTTAATATAATGTATTTATATGGTTGATAATACGATTATCCTAACGCGCTGTCATAAATATGTGAAGCTACGGAAATACCGGTGAAAAATTATGTTTTTAATACCCCTTTTGGATTTATTTTTACATGCATTCACAGCACATATCGACATTTACTTTATTTTATTTTATTTGAATAACCACTTTTTCACATATATTTTACCAACAACCAAAGTCCTCAATATAACCCCAAAAACCGTTACGAGTTACCTAGTTACGTCGCAACCAAAGTAAAGGAGTCACAGGAGCGCGGGAGTTGAAAAACCCCCTTACAGGGCTTTAAAGCAATAGAATTTTGTTTTTGTTTCTTTCCCTCTCATGGTGTACGATGTAAAAACCCGGAGAAAGTGATTTATCGCATGTTTGTATAGGTTGGGTAAAACAAATTAGCTCTCTCTTCATAGATATTCTTACTCCAAGGTTAAATCGCATATGTTGGAGAAAAAACTATTCTAATAAACATAAGTGAAATACAATAACTAATGTGTACACATTACTATTTATAATATTATGCAATATGTAATTTTTTAAATTTTTCTTATTCAATATTTTGTTACTTAAACTTTCCGTACCTCAAAAAAAAAATGTACAATCTGAAGGGGGGAGACTTAGTTGCCCCATTTTATGTTACTTATTAAAGCGTTTTCATGACAAAATATTAAGTAATTTGTTTTTGGTAATACTTAGATAGAGAAATGTATTAATAATATTTCAGTAATCTTTATTTAACAAATCGTCATCGTGTCATTAGAACCCCCCTTCGAAACAAAAGTGTTTTATGATAATAATAATATTTTGATAATTTCTATAGTGCCGTTTTTGTAAAAAATCACCTCAAGGGCGCAGTACAAATCTTAATTTCTAGTAAATTTGAATTAATTCCTAGTTTATATTAATATTTAATTAAATTAAGTAACAGAGAAGATTCAATGTAATGTTTTTCAATGTTATTTTATAATATAATATATTCTAATGCTATTTAGAAATTATATTGATTATCAGTTACAAATTATATCACTGTGAACACTTAACAAATAAATAAATACAACGGAAAGAATAGGTAAAAAGAGTTTTCCTGAGATCGGTCCAAAGAAATTTCGAAGAATTCAATTTACTATAAAATTTTAGAACTAAACAAAAATATGTGGATTGATTCTAATAAATGAATATTGTAAGTCAAATTAAAAATAAAGCCCGCCATGACAACGATTTTTACTCGTTGCCGTGACCAGGAGTCGAACCTGGGTTACCACGGCCACAACGTGGGGTCCTAACCACTAGACGATCACGGCTACCGGGCTGGTGAGAGATGTTGACGATTTTAACGTATTTCTACGCTCTGTTCTCTCGCGAGTTTGAGCATGCGTAGTAAATATCCGCGCGCGGAGGTTTATAAAACGGTCGGTAGGTGTGCTATATATTTTAATTGTTTGAAGAATAATGAATTCCTTATAGTATTTTGTAAAATCTCAATACGAATTTAAGGATTATTTTCTATTCTAACGAAATTTGTGGAAGTGATAATAATGAAAGTCTATAAAAAGAAAAAAAAAGTTGGCATTCAGATTTTTTAAATTATAAATTTTGGTCAAGCGGGATAAATACGAATATTAAAATTACATGGAAAGCAAGCATTTGATTAAAAAATAAACATGTCCACACTTTGAAATCAATCAAAAGGGATTCTGTCCAAATTGACCAGAGAAAGCCGAATTGTATCCAATTTCACACCAACAGCAACTGTCATTTTTGTTGTTATAGGGTGAAATGTGAAAAAACATTATTTTAAATTAACCAAGAAATACTGTTGAACTTTTTTAAAATTTCTTGCTTTATATTCCTTTTACTTGCACTGTTAATCTACGAATCCAGAGATCGCGGGTTCGAATCCTTGCGTGTGCAAACTTTTTTTTTTAATACGCAATAGAAGTGATTTTATATATTTTTATGCGTATAGGTTTATAAGTGAAAGTAAAAGAAAGTCGTTTATAAAACCAAACATGCATTTATAAAATTAAAATGATATTTTAATAAACTTTTTTTACTAACACTGAATTTCCTTTCAATTGTTATTTTTTTTATCAAAGTTTTGTTCTCACCATAATGATCTTAGAGAAATCTTTTTAACTTTTTCCTCAGCTCGTAAAAAAATACCCATATGGCAATAAAAAATAATGTAGGTATTAAAACATGGCGGTACAATAAAAAAACAAGTTCTCATTTATTTAAATAACTCTTTTAATATTAGACTTGGAATATCTAATATTTTTTCTTAAGGAATTTGTATACTTCAATTATTTGCATTCAGACACCCAACATTTGGTTTTATTTTCGTTATAACAATAAAAAATAAACTGGTTTTAGTTGAAATTCAGTCAGCTTCTTAGTTTAAAAAACTACCGCTAGGTGTACATGTTGAACGGCGCTAGGCGATGTGAATTGGAACTGGAGAGCTTGTGAAGTACAAAAAAGGTCACTGCCTACGTAATTATATATTAAAGTTGTAGCATTGGATAAATATAATGATTAAGAGTTAGTGGTTATTCAGAAAACTGAGAAATGGTATAAAAAAACTTTTCCCAAAATTATTTTACCGCTATATACATAATTTTGTTTTTATTTATTGAAAATACCCGCAAATAGAATTTTGTGCACTTTTATTTCGGATATTACAAATGCTGCAGCAATGAAGTATTAAAATGTTTTCAAACATATTTTTAAAATACACGATTAACACATAGAGTCCACATTTTTAAATACTATTCTTAATATGATAGGAATCTCAAAATACCATAAGTGGAATCATTTTTTTTGTTCAAACAAGTTTTTGATGAAAAAATTGCAATATGAATAATTGTCAAGCGATGGAAAAATGAATATCCATTGATTTTAATTCAAAATAAAATATGAGCAATAATCATAATAATACTAATCAAATGAATTACATAGCCTGCAAATTATACAATGTACTACCTGCTACGACTAGACAATTAAAAACAATGACCAAATTTAAACATGAAATAAAACATTGGATTTATAAAATAGGTCGCTCTAATATTGCTTACTACTGTTGAACACCTACCTGGACGTGCTTACTTCAATTTTCAACCTATCTTTATCTCTAGGCTTACACAATCTTATTTTTTATTTTCTGTATTAACCTTTACCTAGATCATAAAATATCCAAAAACATTATAAATGTACCTTATGCACAACCTCTACACCTAAAAAATATCTATAAAATGTTACCTCCACGTAATAACTTTATTCTTACATTTATTTAATTTCATCTTTTATCTTTTTTCCCTTTTTTATTTATTTTTCGTTTTTATTACTTTTTATCATTGTGCACAACCTAAGCAATATCTATAAAATGCAACCTCCATGTAATAACTTTGTTCTAATTTTCATTGAATTTCATCATCCATTTCTTTTCTTCTTTCTTCTTTCTTCTTTTTATTTTATCTTTAATAATATTTACATTTAATGTTATCTAATTTATGTACACTTCGTCTGTCTCGACACAGGAATATTCTAGTGAGACAGACATGGACTAAACCCATGTATTTTTTTTATATTTTATAAAGAATAAATAAATAAATACTTTGGGAATTCCCAAAATCTTAAAAAAATAAAATCAAATGAGAATTTCGTTTTGTTCACAGTTGGTGTCCTGCCGCCATACTCCCATCTTGAGGTGCCTTTCGCTCACGTGGCCCTGAGCGGCGACCTCCACGTGTCGCTGCACTCCCCCCCGACGCCCCTCCCCGACCTGCAGCTCGCCATCCTACGCCTCGACGCGGGAGTCACCCACTTCCTCGCCGATGTCAGGATACACCCCGCCGTCACCATCCAAGACCAGAAACAGACATGGAACAGCCGAAGCCAAAACTGGCTGCAAGACCAGAACAAGAACAACCAGAACCAAAACAAAGAACAAAACAAAAACTGGAGCAGAGAAAGCGAGGACTATAACAGTGATCAAAATGCAGAATGGAACAAGAAACTACAAGCCAAAACGCAATCAGAACAAGATTCAATATTCTTCACAGTCCCTTGTGGATACTTTGTAAAAGGTGGAACGTATTTGCTGAGACTCCACGGCGCTGGAGAAAACTTGACAGAAGTCGAGTCGACGCAAGACTCCAAGCTTTCCGGAGTTCTTGATGTAAGATGGCCTTCTCCGAAACTGACTCTCACTCCGGAGAACATCCAAACGTTTCCAGAACACTCGGTGACTGGAATCGTAGAGTTTCCAGAAGTAATGTGTGCCCCTGCAGAGCCCACTGCGGGATTCCTTCCAGAGTTCTGGTTGGAGCTCTGGTTTTGCGGGGACGGAGGACCGGCTCTCTGTTCTTCCAGTCCGGCTGGGGCCCCTCTGTACTCGGAGGCCGTGCGAGGACTGTCTGGCAGAAGGGAAGTGATGCTGAGATGTGAACTATTCGGGATAGCCGGGACTTATGCGCTTACTCTGAGGCCGACGATACCGCAGCCGACTTTGACAACTACGACAGCTTATTTGAAGGTGAGTGTTATTCAAATATTTATATTCCGTCAATAGTATTTTTTATTATAAAAAAATTACCTAAGACCTAGAAACATCAATTTTACTTTTTCACTTTACAAGGACTCATGGAAACCTGACGATTCGATCAAATAAACTGTATAGTAGCTAAATGACTAAAACATAACCTGTTAGAGCAGGGGCGTAGCTATAGCATTTGCATGGGGGGGGGAGGGTTCAACAACGAATAAACGACAACTCACTTTGACTAAACATGCTTGATTAAGTCAATGTGAACTATCATTTGAGGGGCTCAGAAGCAAATGCAGCAATCTCCTTCATTTTAAATTATATCTTGGAAAGTTGATTTAACGTTTAATGCACTTTTCTTTTGTAAATATGTTGATAAATTTAGAGATAATTGTTTCAAATTGTTCCTAGATTAATGTGAACTAACATTTTTGTACACTTCATTCTCCATTCCTTTATAACAATCATTCAAAAGTTGACAATGCTACAGAACCGTTTTTGGAGATTGCTGCCTTTGCTTCTAAGCCCCTCATTTGTCCGTTGGCGATCTGCAGTCGGGCTCGGGAACGTTTCCAAATTACAAACATTGTCGATTAAATGTATATCGATGTTTCGTGCTAGGGATCCAAGTCTGCAATTATTGTGGCACAATCAATACATTGGCCAACCAAATTATCAATATCTATGTCAAAGGACAAAAGAGGTGTTATAATTGTTGTTGTCAAAGCTTACGTTGTAACATATTCTCGAATAACAGATTTACTAGATGCACAGTCTACATAGCGTAAGCACGATACTTGTTCTTCGCGCCGCGATGTGTCTTGAGTTTCGTCAAGTTTTTTCACATCTTTTATCCATTTTTCACGAGACACGGAGAGTGCAAAAATACAACTAGCGAACATCTCAATTACTAAAAGCGTAATGCATGTCGGTTGATTACAATTTATTCAAAAGCTGAAACGGGCCTAGAATCCTGGGACCATTAAAATGAAAAATTAATAGAATGGCGCTAATCGTGGATTTGTGAAACACCTCAAACTAAGCTTTTTACATAGAGTTGGTAGAGTAGTATCTATCCAAGGCAGTGAAGTCAGTTTTTGATGATTTTAAACTGACTCGGCGCATCTGGGCGTGGCTAAGACTAAGGCTACGGTATTTATACATCCATTCATATCACATATCGACATACTGTTTTTGTTTATTTGTAAAGCCACTTTTTCACAGTATTTTTATCAACAAAAATATAGCATATAACCTAAAAAACCGTTTGGTTGTGACAAGTTTAGTGGAATAATGAAAAATGTGGGCGGAGTCCCGTCGTGAACCAGGACCTTAAGATCATCCTTACAGTATATTGAAGCGGTCTATGAAATTTGTTGTTTCTTTCTCTCTCATGGTGTACGACATAAAAACCCGGAGAAAGTGATTTATCGCAAGTTTGTGTAGGTTGGGTAAAAATAATTAGCTCTCCCTTCATATATTGTGACTTTAAGGCTTTTTCCAATAATAACTATTTGTGTAGCTAGAAAAGTGCCGACTTAAGTTTTGATAAATGCAAGAGACATTTCTTGGATGATTTTTTAATTTATTTTTTTAAAAGAAAGACAAAAATTCTCGAGTTAAGAATTACCTGACAATATTTGAAAAATTCCTACTACCATAATAATAGGCGGAAGATGTTGCTTGTGCAATGATAGAGGACTTAGCTAGAAGAGGAATTGAACCTACGACGGCCGGATGTAAAACCGACGTGTTTGTGCACTCGGCTACTAACCGGTGGTATGATACTACTGCATAAATATACCGCATATCACATAGTATTTTGGACGTTTTTTTACCTTCTTCAGAGAACAGAAAAAGATTTTTTTGTACATAATTGCCACACAAGTGGGACAAACTACCGGCCTTAGTTTTTCATTCCTTGTTTAATCTGAGCCTATACAAGACGTGCATTCATACATCCCTTTCTACAGTCCCTTCCTTAATGCCCATCGTAAATCGTAAAATCGACCAATCGGGTGGCGATACAGTTCCCGTAAACGTGATACAGAAACGTAATTCTTTAGAAAAAAAATCCAAATTCTAAGAGTCTAATGAGTCAATAGATGAATTCTTGGTAATAGTACACCATAAACAGAGGCGTGCACTCAATAAAGGCATAACAGCACTGCCTACCCTGCCGTTCTCGCATAAAATATTTATAATATTTAATATAATAATATTAAATTATTGAAAAAAAAAACTACAATTTAAAAAATACGAAAGTTTAGGTAAACACATCGCCGCGAGCGCCTTACCGACCGTCCTACTATAAAGTGTCAAAAGCAATAACTACATATGCCCAAATGCCGCTAACGTCGGAGTAGATTATTCTATGTTCACTAGGACTAGACTACATACAATATGTACGCTGTAAGCTGTGCTTGTGTTCAAGTGGCTTATCAGTGTTAGTATCTATATCTATATTAGTGTGCTTTTACAGAAGAATCCAATAGCAATCGGTGACATCTGTTGGTACCTATTTCTAATAATTATTAATCCGCTGTTTTTCCTACTGCCTACCCTGATCAAACTTTGTGTACGCCACTAACCATAATACATAACGCTAACTTCTGAGGTATCTTGTGATGTATTCAGTTTCATGGCATTTAGAACGTCAAGGACATGTGGAAAAAATAGATAATTGACTGGCGTAGATTTACGTTTTCTCTATTTGTAAATGCTAGCGTATACATAGTGCAGACACGCACGAACTGTGAACATAAAAGCTTCCTGTGTAGTGTGTCTCCTGTGATCTCCCCACGAGTCACACATCCTTGGGGAGCCCGAGCGGGCCCGGATTGGTCCTGCGCCCCCGCCGATGGGCCCCGGTCAGACAGACCCGCACGGGGGCCATAAATAACGCCCCCCTAGGCCCTACCACCTGTCATCGTAAATTTATTAACGCCCCTCTCCTTCGCATTTTGTTTTCTCACTTTTATAACCGCCGGTAAACACGATTTTGCAATATTTTCCAACAGAAAAAGCGATCCGTTATTCCGTAAACGATACGCTCAAAGTAATGGTAAATAAATAAACAGTATCCAAACATATAAATCCCCCGTGAATTGTTATTTATACCTTTTTAAATATAATTAATGCCCATAAAACAGGAAATGTAAGTACATAGAAATGTTTCGAAAGGGTTTCCGCCTATTGGAGTGAAAATATTGATACCGAGTCCTTTACGCTGCGTATGGACACACACTCGTAGATTTCAATGAACGCTGCCTGAGAAAAATATTGCCAGTTACTTTACCGAGTGTTCTTGAAACAATCTTCTATTAAAAGTCTTTAGAAAAATACAAATTGCTAAATACCCATTTCAACATTTTGTGACAAGAATTCGTTTTTTTTTTTAAATATACTCCAAACATTAATTACTTCTTTGAATGTCGACTGTGTTTACGTCAAACGCGATATTTTTTAAAAATAATTTAATAGAATTAAATTTTATTTTATTTAGTTTTGCTATTTTTAGTGACAGATGTTTAGGCGTTTATAGCCATTAAACTGTCATGTTTCTGTCTGACAGTTTGATAGTGGCCTTAAACGCCGAAAGGTAGATACTCTAAGTATCGCCCTGGTGAAAGACCACAATTGAGAATTGAAACGTTGCTTGAAATGGCTCTAGCCGTGTTTGGTGACCAGATCTGAATAGCCAGGTACTTCCCAACCTTACCCTTCCTCATCTCCTTTCCCTTCACACTACCTTTAGCCTCACAACATACCCCTATTGGGGATGCCATAGTTTCACTGGCTCTAGACGGTTGGGAGCAGTTGGGACTCTTGTGCGGTATTCATTACAAAAATAAAAATATTTTTTATTTTTATTTCTTACATTTTTTTCAATTTTTCGGTAAGAAAAAATGTTTCGAAAAGAGTAATGTTATGAGGGAGATATGTTTAGAGCAAGCCTCCCAGAGTATCATGGAAGCCCCGAGACGCTTGCAGCTTACCGCCATACAAATGGTATGTCAACTAGCTATTTGTCATATTCCCGTAGGATTTAGTGTGAGTGACAAACAATATTTCTCAAATTTCCTTTTTTTTATTTTGCTTTGAACGAATCCTTTTCTCTGACGAGGAGCTGAGAGGTACCTGTAGGAATTTGATCTTTCGATCCACGGTTTGATAAGGGTAGATTCTTACGATTGATCAAATATTTTTGGGCGGTTGGCTTTAAACGTATTTGAGAATCAAATCCTAACTTTCAAAACTCATATTTACAACATATTGTTTATATAACTACATCAGATGATTAGATACTGTAAGTATTGTCTTGGTGAAATACCATCATTCAGAATTGAAATGTTGCTTGAAGTGGCTTTAGCCGTGTTTGGCGGCCAGATCTAAATAGCCAGTTACTTCCCAACCTTCCTCCTCCTCATCTCTTTTCCCTCCATACTACCTTCAACCTCACAACATACCCCAATTGGGGACGCCATAGTCTCACTGGCTCTAGACGGTTGGGAGCAGTTGAGACTCTTGTGTAATAATCACGATAAAAAAGGTACTTCCCAACTTTTCCTTTTCCCATCGTTTTCTCCTCTCCACTACTTTCAGCCTCACAACATACCCCGATTGGGGAAGACATTGCCCCACTAGCTCTAGCTGTTTGGGAGCAGTTGAGAGTCTCGTACGGTATTTACTTAAAACCAAAAGTGTACAAATATATTTAACTTAACATAACCTTAGACATCATTATGAGTGCATATCTAAATAGAAACATCAAAATATTTCTAAGCTGTGCAACACAATCAACTTTCAAATCATCATTATCAGCAGCTATCGGAAGGTTGAAGTAACCAAAGTGTGGTCCAGTCATAAAGTTCGGAGATCGCAGTTTCCCCATATCAGGTCCAGAAGTTTGAAATTAACTTCCACGCGAACTAAAATGGATACAAAACTCACAGAGTAACTGAAAATGCATGTTTTTGTAACTATCATATTCATGAACAAAGCATCATATTGAAAACTAGCTAGCACGTAGACAGCTCAACTCTATATTATGATATTTAAACTTTGCTCTATAAGTAAATATGAAAATTTGAGAACCTGAAACGAATGATAAAGGTATATTTTTACTAGTTTCACGTGATTAGTCAATGATGTTATATTATGCAGGCTCATCCGAAAGCAAGCTAAAAACAACAAACTCTTTAAGGACGTCTTTCCTTTTGTATTAATTTCCGAGACAAATTAAATACTTTTCACTAGAAACTTATAACATCTTGGGCAAGTCCAAAGTTTCAAATAATTATTCTTGTAATTTCTAAGTAAGTACATATTTATGACTTCCGAGTAAAGTTTATTGCGAAGAGTGTTTAAAGTGTATTTTAAACTCAAACTAAACAAAGTACCATTTCCTGTGATGTTCGTTCCTTGGATAAACAAAATTTTCTTTGTCTAGTCACAATTAATATCAGAAATTCCCGTCCCACTGAGTTCATTGCCTTGTTTATCTCTGTCTTTTAGGTAATTACTATGTAGTTGAGAGTATTGGAAATTATTATCTTTGAGTCTTTACGTTAATTTTATTTGGTTGTCCCAACTCCTTACCTAAGATTTTTTTTTAATAATGACAAACATTCCCAGGTTACGAATAACCTGACAAAATTTCGAAAACTCATACTACCATCATAATAAGCAGAATATAGATGGTCGATATGCCTAAAAGGAACCGGTTCCAAGCCGGTCACTGGAACCGTCGATATTATTTCTCCCAGGAACCGGTTCCTATTTTTTGCAAATAAAAATGACGAATATCCAATTTTCGGTAAGGAACAGCTTTCAGTTCTTTTCGTTACCAGGATATTGCTAGCAACCCCCCCCACCATGAAAAAAAACAAGAATCCTTTCTTAATAATGTAAACAAGATTTCATAATATACAAATCTTCTTCGTGGAACTTTTGTGGCACTAGGAACCGGTTCCAAAAATAGCCGGTTCTTCGCCAGTCACCGCTAAGTCCACTCAGCTACTAACCGGTCTAATGATTCTAAAGAATTAAGTGACTTAAATATGCACCAGGGAACCAGCCAAAATCTTTTTTCTTCTTCTTCATCATGAGCTTTGTGGTATTCAACTTTGAACATAGGCCTTCTTCATTATTTTTTTCAGCTTTTCCGTTTCTTGGCAACTCAACGTATCTGCAGTCAGCAGTTCCTTTTTAGTCGTTAGCCAGTCTTATCCGTGGACAACTGTGATTTCTTTTTACCATCCAATGATTGAATTTATACGGTGTTCTTTTAGTCATACTACGTACCCAGCATAGCCCTACTTGAATGTGGAATTGTGACGGTCACGTCGGCAACCTTTGTCTGGCTTAGTTGTCCGGGACAAAGCTGAGGAAAACAGGTGCAAAGGCTGTGCGTGGTGAAAATGGATCTGAAATAGATTAAGGCCACTGAAGTAGCGCCAAGGGATGCCTAGAAGCGCTTTGTGTAATTAATAGGTTTTTAAGTTGACTAGGACGAGCGGATTAAAACTATGATGATGACAACTGTTTCGCATTCTAAAGGCATTAGATATCATGAATAATAGAATTGAAGAAATCGTTGTGATTAGGTAAATGATCTTTACTGATTCTACTTAAATATAATTGTCTGTTAAGATCAAGATTATCATATATTTTTTTCTTGAAGACAGTGGCGTGTGGTCACTTCCATTATTGATCGTGCTACAATTACAATTTTATTTTCAAGAAAAAATATATGTATAAATATAAATATATATATAAATAAACATGCATGGATTAAACTTTCTCATTGCGGATGCTTACAGAAAAGTTTTTGGCAAAAAACTAGAAACTTTTCTGTGCTTTTGTCGATTTGCAAAAGGCGTATGATCGAGTTGATGGGAACAAATTACGGAAGGTATTATCCATGTATGGAGTTAACACGAATCTTATACAATCAACTGCGTCCTTGTACGAGGGAAGCGTTGCATATATTAAAGTGAACGGTGATTTAACGAAGTGGTTTAACATCACAAAAGGTGTAAAGCAAAGCTGTGTAATGTCACCGTGGTTGTTCAATTTGTACATGGATGATTGTATCCAAGAATTGAAAGGTGTGGGCTTGGGCGCGAAAATGAACAATCTGAAAGTATGTTGCCTATTGTATGCGAACGATGCGGTGCTGATTGCTGACAGTATGGAAGATCTACAGTTTCTCGTGTCTAGGATGAACCAAGTACCATATGTATGCAAAATGAGTTGATGATGAATGTAAGTAAGTCCAAAGTCATGGTGTTTGAAAGAGAGAGTACGAGAACAGCGTGCAATATAGTTGTAAATGATGAATACTTGGAGCAAGTGGATGAGTTTGTGTATTTAGGAAGTATGTTTATGAGAGAAGGAAAGGCTGATAAGGATATTGAAAGAAGGGTGAATGCAGGAAACTCTTTTAATGGAGGACTGAACGATGTTAGCGCAAATAAGAAATTGTCTAAAGAAGCGGAGCTAGCAGTCCACAATGGAGTGCTTATACCAACCCTGATTTATGGTAGTGAGGCATGGAACTGGCAGAGGAAGGATGAAAGTAGACTGAAAGCTGTGGAAATGAGATGTTTGAGACGTATGTGCGGTAAAACCATATATGACCGTATTAAAAATGTGGATATCCGGAAAGAATGCAAGGCTGATGTGAGTGTAATGAATAGGATCAAGAAAGGGACGCTTAGATGATTTGGGCATGTTGAGCGAATGAACGAAGAAAATAGTGTAAAAAGAATATATTATGCGAAAATGAATGGAAAAAGAAGTCGAGGACGCCCGAGAAAAACATGGCACGATCAAGTAAATCAAATACTTGAATCGGGTCACGTGAAGAGTCAGAATAACAAAAGAGTACGTATGAGACGACGTATTAATGTAAATGAAGCAAGGAGTGTGTGCCAAGACAGAATTATATGGCGGTCCGTCATCCCTGCCTATCCTTGCGGAGAAACGGCGTGATGGTTAGTTAGTTAGTTTTATTTCAATTTAAAAATACGATTTTTTTCGCTTTTTTGCACAAAGAAATCAATTACTTTGAACCGTTGATAAATTAAGTAATTAATTAATATCATCTAATGATTACTACAACAATGCGCATATTATTATTAATTAGATTTGTTACTGGTGCGAGTTCTGATTCGGTACAGTACAACCTAGCTACAACACGTGTACAATGGAAGGCATTGTTCATTAGGGCGGGCTTACCCACAAAACTTCCCCGACGATATCTACCTACTTAATATAATATATATGTATGTAGGTAGGTAATTAATATTCTGGCCATTATTGCAAATGACTTTAATACAGATGTTGTCGGTTCCTTTACGAACACATTTGTAACAAAAGGTATCAGGCGTTACACCGATTCTCAATTCTCAAGACTAAAATAAAATTCTAAAAGACTCAAAATCTATTCACATAAAATATATTTTTGAAATTGTATCATGCCTGTGACGTAACTAAATAATAATATATTTTTTTAATAAAAGTAACTTTGTTTTGACACTACTTTATTAGATACATATACCAACCGGTTTCGGCTCTACCTGAACCTTCTTCAAGGTTGGACAAATATGTATTATATTTATTTAAATTTTTTTATACTTTTATTTAAAATTTAATTATGTCTATTTTTATAGTGCTTTTTTTAGAAAGTTACCTGAAGGGCGTTTTGAAATGTTGACTCAATCAATTTATCACCAATTGTCATTTTTTAATTGTGAATTTGCCATTTTGACCCCTTAGAACAGCAAGATTATATCTGACACAGCAATGCTATGCGATAACGGTATCTGGAAAAAAATACTTTAGAGCTTATTATCCCAAAATATTTTCTTCTAAGGGGGCCATTTCTAAAAATAATGCCGTGTAACGCACTTTGCACATCTTTAGACATTATCACTGTTGGTTTGGTTTACTGCACTGCACTCCAGTGGAATAAACTAAAATTCAACTATTGTGATGGTAATAATAATTGGCTGATTTTTGAAGCGCCGTTTTCGTGAAAGAAATATCACCTCAAGGGCGCTTTACAACTCAACATACTCTACACTTTAATCACTAAGATTAATAACTAGTGGCGTATAAATTATAACTTGTAACCATGTCCTTATAGCTGAAACATATGACTAGTAACTTAGAATTTAGACTACCAACTACGACTTTTTAATATTGACCTATGCCTAATATTTACAACTAACATATTTACATTTGCAAAAAATAGTAGTGGTTGTTGCCCGTGCTGTCAAAACCTAGGGTAGAAAAAAAAGGAATAAGCATTTTTACGTGAATACCCGCACAAGAGTCTCAACTGCTCCTAACCGTCTAGAGCCAGTGAGACTATGGCATTCCCAACAGTGGTATGTTAGAGGCTGAAGGTAGTGGGGAGGGGAAGGATACGAGGAAGGGGAAGGTTGGGAAGTGCCTGGCTATTTAGATCTGGTCACCAAACACGGCTAAAGCCATTTCAAGCAACGTTTCAATTCTGAATGGTGGTCTTTCGCCAGGGCGATAATTAAAGTATCTGGCACTCTGGTAGGTGGGGCAAATAAACTATGTTTTATTTTGTATCAATTAAATGTGTTATGACACATATTAATTCAATAAAATCTATTTTCGCACGCCGGGTTCGAGTCCGAGACCTCTGGATTCATAGTCGAGCGTCTTTCCACTCAGACCGTCAAGCAATGGTAAAACCGAGTATAGCACTTGGATTGAGTGATCAAAACTCCAATGAAGCAAATTGACGTTATTGTGGGTATGATAATTTAAAAAGGCGAATCTTTAGTTTTGCTCTAACATAGTCTAGTATAAAAGCATTTCTGCTATTTGTGTAATCATTCCTTGTTTTTTTTTTAACATTATTTTGATGATATATTATGTTTAAATTATTTTTATTTTTATTTTCTATACTTTACATTCATTGTAATTTATATTTCTTAGAGCTGTTTGATTGTTTTTTTTATTAATGACTATCGTGTACTTTTTAATACACTTACTTACTTTATTTAAAAAACGCATTGTACCCGACGTAACAGGGCACACAAGTAAACTGTATAGGGTAGCGGTCCCAATCTGTGAAGTGCTCCAAGCAGTCGGTCTCGTTGTAAGGGAGACGACGGGGTCAGCTTGTAGGGCCTCGGCTTTCAAGTGAAGATGCTGCGGGTCTGGTCCAGAGAGAGATGTAGTCAGGCGGTCCAGGGGGGCAGGCGATGGTCAATGAAAAGTCAGGAGTCAAGTTGAAGGCGATGTCAGGGCGAAGAGAAGTCAAGGTGAATGATGCTGGCGGAGGATGCTGGTGATCTGCCTTTCCTCTCATTTTTGCGCAATATTTAATTGCCTTGAGAACGCACAGCCGAGGCGGTGTATGTATTTGCGATGTATGAGAGAATTTAGTTTCCTCTTTCTCTCTCTCCCCGGCTAGCTGGCAATTTTGTGGGATAGATTTTAATAACCCATCCCCTTCTCCTTTCCACCAACTTTCACCTCAATTTTATTTCGCCCCTCTATCATTTTTATTGTTGTCATAAAAGAGATACAAAGTTTTAATTTACAAATAATGCCCGGTTTTTTGGGGCTAAACTCTTAATAACTAATTTATACTAACATTTACATATTTGATTTTACAACAGTTGTGTAGCTGGGGGCCGAGTTATCACCCCGGTATATTTTATTTGGCCGGGTGATTAACCTGGCCCCCGTGAAAGGGTTAGACAGATTAATTTTTCTCCCGGACCCGCTCGCGCAAGGATCGTTAGGCCGGCCGGGATCGGGCCGCGCTACGCGCCCGTCATCCCGCTTGTTGTTTCCTTAGTCTGGCCGACCTAGCCCGAAGGGCTGATTGCTTTACGTCATTCGGGCTTATCAAGCCGGGAGAAGTATACATTTTAAAATGATTGATGAACATAATGTAAATTAACCTAAATGCTACATATTGTCGAGGGCACTGTCATCGTGGCTATCGCGTCCGACACACGCATTAAAAATGTAATGTTTTAAAAATAATAAATAATTGACTTGAATTGAATTTAATGGGTACTTGGATGAAGTACATTTTGGTATATTTTTCTATTGATGTAAGGTTTTGCATTGCACTACCCCTACATAAATACCTTCTGATTACGTTAATTAAAAAAGCACCGATTTTTTCTGGTACGTCTCTAGACATTTTAGAACTAACTTACCTAATGCATCCTTATTTTTTTTTTCAATATTTGAATAATATTAAAGCTCTATGTAATATACATCAACATTACAGCATACTTGTATCAAATAGATATTTCTCGGATTTCGCTCTCCTCTGTGAACGGACTCCATTCAGCTTTTGAAAACTCGGAACTCAAGGTAATACCAAAACTCATTTAGTAATAAGATATTCAATGGACTTAATTCAAAGTTTTAATCTCAAGCAAGAGAGATGGGATCAATTCCTTGATTAAAAGTGCTATTTCAATCTCATCAGTCGCCATATTATTCAACAGTAGAGATAATTCTGGAATAAAACAGATTAATATAGGGATGGTGAAATTTAATTCCTTCTGTAAGTACATGGGCGAGGTAAATAAACAATGAATCATTTTCTTTGTAAGTACGTACGAGTGTGAAATTTTCAAATTTGGAACTGATGTTAGTTGAAATAATCAAAATTTAAAAAAGGATCAATTCAAATCCATACCTACCCAATAAAATACTTACCTATAATGTATTTAAGTAGACATTATACTATATTTGAAATGGGTGGATTGAATCAAATAATATTTTTTCTTGGAGATTCAAGTTGCACTAGTATTATATAAAGTATGAAAATAATAAAAGAACATGTATACACAGTAATATGTAATATAGTGAATTTAAGTAGGATTTTGCTTAAATGTTCCGAAAGAGTGCGCTTGCCAAGCCTCATAGCATAATATTTTCGTAGCGCTGCAGTACCTCAAAAAAGAGTTGGGGATGGGCGTTATTATAACTAACTAATAATGATCATCTGATACCTAGAAGTGCGATCTATGCCGATTTGTAAGAAAACGGTTCTCGCAAGACCTTTTGACTCCTAGGCCTCAGACGGGCAAATTAAATTAATTTTCTGTTGAGAAAAGAATATTAGTTCAAAAGATATTAGTTTTTTTCCACTTTTTTTACATTAACTACACACAGGAGTTGTCATCTTTGAGGATGCTGTGTGTTGGGTCTTTTTGAGAAAAGGAGGAGTGAACCTGGGCTATGAAGAGGCTCATAAGCTGTTGAATACAAGAACGAGTCGTAGAAGCGACCCGTTATCATGTATCGAATGTCAACAATGTACAAACGTTGACGATAAAGAAGGATAAATACAAATATTAAAAAATTGGGCCCACTTCGGGCACACTCACACGTCCACAACATACTTTCCTCGGATTATCTTTCAGTTTGTGTCTTTTGAACATTGCAGTCAACCTACATATATAGGTATAGAGGGGTGTACCAGTTCCAAGGCATATTGATAGATACTCTCAGTATCGCTCTGGTGAAATACCACCATTCAGAATCAAAACCTTGCTTAAAACGATAACAGCCGTGTTAAGTTACCTCGTTCCCCTCCCTCCTCCCTTCACAATATACCCCAATTAGGGATGCCAGAATTCACATTTGATAAATATTAAATGTGGATCCTATACAGTCAAATGAATTATGATTAGTAGTAATTAATACAATTTGATATTTCATCTTTTAAATGATTATTTCTTTTTTAATATTAAGGATGGATATATAGCTCATGGATTCTTCCACAGCGAGTGTACGAAATACGTTTTAATACTATTATGTATATATGTTTTCATGTTATTTTATTCAAACATTGGAGAACCGCTTATACCGAGTTCTGTGATCCACCTTTGTGTACCTTTGCTAGATAGTTACTTAGATAGTACCTGCAGGGTGGCTAAATCGGCCATAGATACTGTCTAATGTCCAAAAGCTAATGGGGTATATGGCTAGGGGATGGTATTCAAAATGGACATCGAACAAAAAGGTACCTAACCAACAAATTACACATCCCTGGGTCATTGAACCAGATGTCTTTAATCCGTATTACGGGGGTCATTGTTGTTTATGTTAAGAATAGTTTTAAAAATGTGCAAATATATTCCTAACCAAAGAATTACACACCACACAAGAATTACCTTCGGGTCGTTGTACCTGATTGACTGTTGCATGTGTCACAGCGGTCATTGTTGGCTATGTCCATGAAAAACAAATGCGCGTGTTTCTGTTCATTACGTGGAAAATGTCATTGCGAATGTTACCTACGTGCTGAGGTTTTTTGTAGTCTAATCGGAATTCTACGTTCCGTCACGCAAGTCAAAAAGCCTTTTGTCTCAAAGGTACCTAATTTACTACCATCACGTGTACTTTACGAGCAGCATAGTCTTTTTCAGACTGTCTGATACTGCCGAGGATGTGATGAATATGTTTTATTTTTTATTTATTGTGCATTGCAATGGTTCACGTGTCTACAGAGGTGGATTTAAAAAAAATATTTATATGATACTGCACAAGGGGGAATATTCTGTGGTATTGGGATATAGGACGTGGCGAGGGAAATAATATAGGGAGTAGGAATGTTTGGAAGTACCTGGCTATTCAGATCTTGTTACTTATGATGAAATTTTAGTACTATATCGTCGCCGGAAAGGCAAAAGGGCTGAAAGGCCATTTCGGGAAGTTTACACCAGAGCACTTTAAAGTTTTTTTTGTTGTTTTACAATAAAATTCATAAGTCTTCAGTAGCTGGTTGGATTTTGAAAAAAAAAGTTTTCTCAGGTAACGCAATGCTCTCACTGAGTTACCTGATGCGACAAAGAGCTAAAAAAGTTGCAAACTTGTGTCGCTTGAGTCAAGCCTTCTCTCAGATGGTAATTATGTTTTTGATGGCTGAAGGGCCACAAAAGTCTTCAGAATCAAATAAGAGTCAGAGCATTCGGTTCAGATAAAAGAACTGATCAAAACTGCATATTTAACTTATTTTGACCAAAATTTGCTTAAGCCCCTTTGCTCTTCCAGCGACGGTATGTGTTGAAAGGCTCCCTTCAAAAATAATAACATTTTTTTTTGTCTTTGCCACGCTTTGAACCGCAACCAAAATATAGCCTCCCATACGCAGAATTTTTCAAATTCAATGAAAATGTCTTATAATAAACTAAGTTAGGTTAGGTTTTCATAAGAGGTATCGTTAAGTCTGCTGCCTGCTTGTGACGTCGAGCAATACTTGACACGTGTTCGGGCTTGATAGAAATGATGTTAAAAAATACTTATCATCAGGGCCGGGCTTGTGCAGGCGCAATTGGAGCAGCCTGCTCCAGGCGCCAAATAACTAAGGAGTTTTTGTTGTTGTTGATATAACGCAAATCATAAAATTACTCTACGAATTTAACAGAACAAAACGTTTACACTCTAAACGTGTAATTTGTTAGATATTTGATTATTTTTAGAGAGGATACCTGACAAAAACGAGTGGTTAGCAGTGATGAAATTTTGTATAACAGTGATGATTTTTGTATAAAATACTCATGGGTTCACGTGGAAACTAGCGAAGATACCTCTTATTATTATACAATTACACAATAAGCTTTTAGATTAGACGTGGAAATGAAGGTTTTATTTTAAATTTTGGTGTTTAAATTTAGGTTTTGACAGAGGGCGCCAAAAATTAAACCTGCGCCAGGCACCGTTTGGCTCTAGGCCGGGCCTGATTATCATATTTTTGTATTCGTTTATTGAATGAATATTATGAAGGATTGAATGAATGAACAACTTATCGCCGAATACTTCATTATAACATAATCGAATTTGCAATTAATTTGGTTACTCGTTTGGAGCGTGACGCTTCACTCCACCGAAATAAATTTTGAAATAATGACGTCGGTACTCTTTCGCGGACTTCAAAGTCACGGACGTTATAGACAATTAAATTATTGTTAAAAGCCTGTCCAAAATGCCCAAAACAGGTCCTAAATCGGAGTATTGAAAACAGCGCTTTGATCAAGTTTTGGTACCGGAGAGCTTGCTTCTTACGTAACATTTATAAGCGACGCGAAATATCGAAAACTTTCGTAAAGCTGAATTATTTTTTTTTTAATTTTCAAAACATTTAATTTTCGTATAAACCGATCACTTTGTGGTCCGACCTATTCACATTGTAGTCGGGCGCCTCGAAAAATAGACTCTAGCCTGTGGCGGGCGTTTTTTGCGATTAGCGCAAAAAATATATCACTTTCTTAAAATTGACACAATTTATAAACCAAATAATATTTTCCACTCGAAATTTTCAAATAAATCATATATGACATTTGATCATCATAAATAAATTATAATTGCTTTGATTACATCATAATTTCACCACATTTTAAAGCTGAATATTAAAACCTGATATTAATTTAGTAAATAGAATTCAATATTCAATATTTGAAAATTCCATGTAAAAGATAACATGATTATACATATCATATTGTTATATAATAAATGATAATATATATTTGCCATGCCCGCAATTTTACAATCGCTGGATGTGTGAAATCTGATCGCGTAAATACTTGAAAAACAGTGCCGCCGAAGGCGAACACTCAATAACTCATGAGTTTAATTGCTTGTTGTCAAAAAAGGGTCTTTTGCGGTTGCCTCGCCTAATTGAAGAGCCCATTCCACTTATGAATCATAGTATTTATTCTTTCAAGGAATCAGTACACTTCATATGTTGATAATCCATCACACACTATAAGTGCATGTATCACATAAATTCCTCCAAGTATATGCTTGTATATAACAACAATGACAATTGAGTAAACAAATAATAAAAATACATGTAAAAAGCAGTGGATGATTGGTAAGTACTTACGAAAAACTGGTATTGCAAAGGATTACAGTACAATCATTGCACACTAGCCAATCCGGACAAGGCATCTCAAATAACGTCGACAGACTGACGCCTAGCACCCAGGTAGCAAATTACCATTCAAGGTGTTTTATTTTACGATGATAACAAACCCGTGAAATGCCGTTTCCCGCCAAAAACCGACAGTCAACAAAAACGGCATTTGCTGTGTCCCGCAGTCGACCGAAAGTCCGCGAAAAACGGCAAATGCCGTGTCCCGCAGTCTACCGACAGTCCGCGAAAAACGGCAAATGCCGTGTCCCGACTTCAATGTGTTAAAGATATGAAAAAATGTATGTAATTTGTATAGGTCCACGGATATTATTTTCATTTTTATGATTGACTAGTTTCGCTTAGCCTATGTAGCATCATTATAAAAAATTTAAATGTTATTCTATTGTTTTCTCGTTGTTCTGTTAGTAAATTTTATATGTTGTTTTCTCTCTGAATGTATATATTACCGGATTTTTTGCTAAGTTTTATTTTGTACCCGGATGATGCTTAGGCTAAGCAAAACCGATCGGTCATAAAAAAATATATATTGTACAAATACAAAGTTGTTTTTTCATTTCTTTATTAAGACATTATTTTGGTGTATTTTAATTTAGTTAAATTAAATCTGTAATACCACACGATGAAGAAATGTTTCGTGTCTTGTCAAAAACGTTTTGGCGTCTGAAAATTGATGAAGAATTATTTTGAAACAAATACATGAACCCACGTACATATTATAATCCATATTTTTTTCTCTACAGATGCACGTTTTACTTTGTTTTAACTAACTTACTAAACATCACGCCTTTCTCCCACAGGAGGACGGACCGCCATTCAACTCTGTCTTGGCACACTCTTTGACTTTTTCACATTCAAACATCGTCTCATAAAATAATACTTTTCTGTTTTTCCGACAAAATAATGTTTTATTCATTTATTTTGTTTGGGAGACCAACAGTTTACATATAAATTAGGTAGAATATTACATGGGTAGTATGAATATGACCATTTATAGGTTTCCACTTGGGTAGTTATGTAAAAGTAAGTGAATCTAATTTAAAAAATAAACAAAGAATGAAGATAAAATTTAAAAGAAATTCAAATTAAATAAAAAAAAATAAAAATACAAGAAAAAATAAAAAGTATAAAAAAAAAAATAATTTCATAACAGTATGTTTAAAAGGGTTGAGGAAAAGGAAGGACACGAGGGAATGAGTTTTTCCAACTCATTGGGAACAATATACCATGTGTTTTTTTGTACTATATTATCATTTTAATAAATAAATACATTGATTTCTTTGCAGGCAAGCTGGTCCGACCAGTTCGTGCTCACCGTGCACGCCCGCAGCGTGCTGCCGTGCGACTCGCACGCGGGCAGGGTGCCCGTGCTCCTGCAGTACCCGTCCTGCGTGCTCGAGCGCGCCGACCGCGTGCGCGTGTTCGCGCGCCCCTCGACGGGCGGGCCGGGCGCTGGGGGCGGGGGCGCCGTCCGCCCCGACTACGTGGCCGAGCTGCGGGTGGAGAGGGGGTCGCACTCCCTGCGCTTCCCCTGCGAGCTGTTCAGCGAGCGCTACCCGGAGTACTGCTTCGTGTATGTGAGCCAGGCGGTCAATGGGGCCGTTTCGGATGTGAGGGAGGAATGTCTGCCCACGCTGCCGATTCTAGGTAAGTATTTTTTAAAGATTTTTACTTCAAACACATTAATTCCACGTACGCAACGTATGAAATACACCGTTCCCACGCCGATGTGCATACTTGTCCCACTTTACATCAGATACCTACTCATTCCACGGTACCACCAATCTTTTTACTTAGACTTTCTAAACTTTCTTTATATAAACATATACAATCGAACTTGGTTATAAAGATCTCGGTAAAAGCGAGGTCACGGCTATAATGAGCAATTACTTAATGACATATTACCAAGGGCTTATTTTCATATAATCGTGTAGGGTTATAACGAGATCGCTTCACTGATATAACGTCCAAATAATATTGTCAACTCAATGCGCCCGGGTATGAGAAAAAAACCCAATTCTCAAAACAGTCGAAGAATGTCATAAACAAGACAAAGAAAGCCGCCCGTCCTGTACTGCGGCGTACTTTGCGCAAATCACGTTGAGGAGGGTTTATAATCCCTGATAGTTGTCGCTCTAAGAAACATTTCTATCCAGTAATATCGGACACATGTAAAAGTAAATTTAAAATAAAAGTCGTACGATTTTTTTTCTTTGGAATTCTGTTCCCTTCTTGCTATAAAGAGTGTACCAGACGTTTTGTCAGCACATTGACTATAAATTTTAAGGGGCCAGTTTTTTCAAGTCAATCAGCAAAGCGGGCCTGGGTCGGTTGCAGCAAGTCGAAGTTCCAAAGGTGGGAGAAGGCGGATGGTCCAGGGAAAAGCAGTCAAACGAAGTTGTAGGGTCCAGGCGGGAAGAAGCGGTCAGAAGCGTAGAGTCAGGAGAGATGTTGTCGGTAGAGATGCTGGGAGTATTCTACTTTGGACCGGTTTGGTCCCTGTATTTATATCCCCCGGCCCAGCATCCGCTGGACCGGGATTCGGGCGCTCAAAACGCCCGGTTTCTTGCGAGTTCTCCTCTTTGAGAGCTCGTAGCTCCCGCTAGCATTTTTCTAGCGGGAAGGCAAAATATACCAGCATCAGCTCTCTTTATGACCTTTCGTTTCCAATAAACCACTTCTTCCCAGCATTTTTATTAATCTCAAAGTTTTACAATTTACAAATTATTAGGAGGGTTACATAAGGGGTGGTGGTATACGTTTTATCTTATAAATACTAAATTAACATAATTACAACATTTAAATTTATACATTAATGTAGTAGGGAATTCAGCCGTCAGATCTGTGTACTTTTATTTATCGTACCGATGACTGAATCCCCGCTAATCTAGTTTATAAAATAATACCTAACCCTAATTACGCAACAATCAGATTTTAAAATACGCCAAATCTCTACCTAGCGCTCATTGGCTGACGGATTGGTCCATTGGCCGGGACGGCCAGCCTCCGGGCGCTAGAGAGGGGATACAGCGTAAGTACTGCCAGCCTAGTAAATTGTTTGTCAAACGGCCGGTACAGCGCCATAAGCTCCCGGCTGTCTTTGGGGAAGGGTCGGAGCTCGCTCGTTATTCTCGCACGTAGTCTCCGATCATTGTGGAGTGGGACGTATATAGCACGTACCCCGCCGCTAGGCACGTCAGATGAGTCCGGCCAAGCGGCGTAAACATAGCTCCCGGGCAGTATTTGCTCGGGAACAACAAAACATGAAATTTTAACATTATTATTTACACTTAATGCTAAAACATATTTAATTATTTATTATCACTCTAATGAGCAGCCGGTGGAGGCTCAAAGCGTCCGATACAAGGAGCAAATGTGGTTGGTCCCTTCGCGCTCGCTATAACCAAGTTGGACTGTATATATTTAAAAAAAACTTATTTTATTAATATGAAATCACACATTTCATTATACATGTTTATTTTATCAAGATCAATCCCCCTTCACGTTTTTCCTTTTCTTCAACCCTTTTAAATATACTGTTATAATTTTTTTGAATTTATGCTTCTTATTTTAAGTTTTTTGTTGCTGTATTTCAATTTAAAAAAAAAAATTGATTGGAATTTATTTTAAATTTTATCTTAATTTTTTTTTGATTTTTTAAATGAGATTCACTTCCTTATATATAACTACCCAAGTGGAAACCTATAAATGGTCATATTCATACTACCCAGGTAATATTCTACCTAATTTATATGTACAATGTTTGTATAAACAAGTATGCAACGCGAATTTGCAAACATAAGTTATAGAAACCTAAGTAACAATACAGAGAGACCGTCCTAATATGAGTCAAATCGTTGACACACTCGTGATATACAGCTCTCTCTTTATGCTCGGTTCTATAAACGTATGAGAAAAAGAGACAAACAATTGCTGTTAAAAAGATACGATTTGGGGCGGGCTAAACGCCATGTAAGCAGTTTTTGATGTGGACGAACTTCACACTGATCACTTATGTCAGTCGAGCCGACAGTAAAATGTGCGTAAAAATATCATGACTTAAGCGAATTTAGTGCAATCTTCAAATAAATGATAAGTCAAGCTTGGTCGAAAAGTTGCTTCAACATTTCGCAAAGTGAGGTCTCTTTACATTGTTACTCTAAGATAAAAACACACTTGGCTTATGCGTGGGTATGTCATTCCCTTCGCCTTCCCACGCCGATCTGGACAGCGTGGGTTGGCGTTGCATGGGACGCGTAAGATTGCATTGCGTTTGACAAGTGTGTTTTTTTTTTTTACAATAACTCCACACAGGAGGCCTTGAGGAAAACAATTTCCCTCAGGTCCTATGTCATCTTTGGGGATGCTGTGTGGAGGGTTTTTTTGAGGAAAGAAAGGAGTGAACTTGGGTCTTGAAGAGGCCCATGTTGAAGGAGGGAGGAAACACAGAGGCCGGCAAATCATTCCATAGCCGAGCTGTTGAACATAAGAACAAGTCGTAAAAGCGACCCGTTCTCATGTATTGAATGTCAACCGTGTACAAATGTTGGGCGTGCGTTTGGAGAGTTTCCCGACTATGCACCGGTGCTGAAGGGATCAATGACGCAAGTTCCTCGGAGCATCTTCCATTGAAATACCTGTAGAACAAGGACAGCATTCCCACCTGACGTCTGTGCTCCAAAGTTTGCAATCCGTTTGTTAAGATAGGAGAATCTATCAAACGGACCGCCCGTTTCTGCACAGAGTCAAGGGTTTTTTTCAGGTATTTGGGGGCATATTTTTTATAAAACATATATGCGTTGTAAGTTTTCCAAATATTTTATTGCGTGACCAATGTGTCTTTACCTTTAAAATCGCTTTATAGTTAATACCGCACGAGAGTCCCAACTGCTCCCAACCGTCTAGAGCCAGTAAAACTATGGCATCCCCGATTGGGAAATGCTTTGAACTTGAAGGTAGTGGGGAGGGGAAGAAAATGGGGAAGAGGAAGGTTGTGAAGTACCTGGATCTTCAGATCGCTTCACCAAAAACGGCTGAAGCCATTAAACAAATAAAAACAGAAAGATGAACATTCCAGTGTTCCGAATAACCTGAAAATATTTCAAAAATTCCTACTGCCATCATAATAAGTGCGAGATGTTGTTTGGGCAATGTTCGATCCAAAAACCGCGAATCGGTTCTGGAAGGAATTGGAATGATTAAATGGATTGTGAAACGATGAAATTCAATGTGTTCGATCCCGAGACCGATTTTGTATTGAATTAAGTGGACTGTAAAGCGAGGTAGTACTTGGTAAATGACTTGATTTATCTGAGGAAACAATGGTAAAGGATTACGTCATCTTGCTCACCTGGTTTGTGTGTCTGCTAATGGCGGCCAACCTCTCTGTTCCGGTGATAGTTGTGAAATGACTTCCAGGTCCGGGCGATGGTTTTGAAGGAGGAACCTCCCTCTCCGGGCGCTAATTATGAAGTGATGGGGACCGGTGTCGACCGTTCGAACGACACGATCCGAGAGTGGGGGTCAAGTGACAGGCTGATTAACACGTGTTTTACACAGCCATGCCAATAGGGCAGGACAGGGTCGCAAGGTGACGTATAGGAAATAGGTAAAGACGGGGTACGATTGAACATCACATTGGAACCCACAAAATGTCAATTCTAGGACCCAACAGGCAATGATGGAGGACTTAGCCAACCGAGGAATTGAACCCTCAATGCCCGGATGGGAACCCTATGCGTTTGCCCACTCTGCTAAAATTGAATAAGATAAATTGTTGGAATAGTACCACCAAGTGACAGTGGTAATGTAATGTAAGCTCAAATTAGATGTAGTTATGCAGAAAACATCCAACCCTAAAAAGATGAAATATAGAAAAAGGCGTTTGAAAATATGACGATACAAAAGCATTAATATGCATCATTGGCATTTGTGAAGTGAATATAAGTGTTTTTTTCTTTATGAGAATTTATATAAATAGGTAATTTATAATCTATCAATATGTTTATTTAAAAAAAGTATTTTCTATGTTAACCTACATTTTAATGTTTTAAAACTTCAATTTAGGTCAAATATCTGCATTACAGAGTAAAAACTTGAATTGCCAAAAATATATTACATTTAAAGATATATTACATAGGTTGGATGTTTTCAGCAGATATAAATCTCGAATTTATATAGAGGAAAACATGTTAAACTCGATTTTGGCAAATTGTGGGTTAGACGCTTTCTGCATAACTACGTCCAATTTATTTTCACAACCTGTTTTAGAAAGTCAGCAACTACATTGATTCAACATGTTGTTAAACGATGTGCAAATACGATATGGATATATCAGTAGGGAATGGATACATTACACTTTGACAGAAGTGTCTTTGGGCTCTTGATTATTGGTTCTTGGTCTTGATTTGAACAATGCGTACTGAGTATCTGATAGTATTAATACGCTAAGCCGTCTTCTGTACACGATCCGTTAGATCTCTAATGTATGCAAAAACAATACTGATAATTTTCGCTCACACGTAAAAAAGTTTGAAATTTTATTCCAATTACGCTATTTCGCGATTTACTCACCGCGTCCCTTTTGATGTGAGTATCAAGACTAAGCTAGTGCATTCAATAAATCAGACAATGTTGAAATGTCGCAATTGGCCTGAGGCCGCTTGGGAAACGCAATTATTGATTCCCCGTCATCATCAAGCTACAAGTCTGGTTATTCCACGAAGCCTGGTGTTTGGACATGAACTGACTGATTATCTAATATAACTTAACAAAGGACGTCCTAGAGGTAGGACAGGGAACTAATGTATTTACTTACTATCCCAACCTCAAATGTAAAGCCGTTTTTTGTAAGATCTAGTAAACTTGTCATATCTCAAAACTGCATCACTCATACATAAAATTAAAAATATACATATCGTCGCCGGAAAGGCAAAAAGGCTGAAGCGCCATTTTTTTAAGTTTACACAAGAACACTTTAAAGTGTTTTTGGTTTTACGATAAAAGTCTTCAGTACCTGGTTGGATTTTGAAAAAAAATGTTAATTCAGTTAACTAGATTCTCCCACTGAGTTATCTAAAGCGACAAAAAGCTAAAAAGAAGTCCCAACATTTGTCGCTTGAGTCAAGCATTTTCCCAAATGGTAAAAATGTTTTAGACGGCTGAAGGGCCACAAGTCTTCAGGATCAAACGAGAATCGGAGCAATCGATTCAGAAAAAAACATAACTGATCAAAACTGCATATTTAACTCATTTTTGACCGAAATGTTGCTTAAGCCCTTTGGGATTTCTAGCGACGATATGTATATTTCGAATAGTTAAAAAAGACAGACCAACAAAAATAATTAAGAAAAAGAAAATAAATCAACAAAACATTTTTTCTACTGTCAAGTGCTTTATAATAAGTATGTACTAGGAACAAAATGCAAGCAAAGCCTTTTAGCCCACCGAGATGTCCTAACTATAAAATAAGAAAATCTGCTTTTGTTAAGCGGCAAAAAACTAGCGACATGTAAGATTATTTACGTAACAAGATCTGTATTTTTTTAAATAAAACAAAGCGCCACATTTTTCGTTCCACGCCTAATGCTTTTCACTTGTAAATATTCAAAAATATTTCGAAAAAGAATCTGTTGCTAGTCGGAAGAACCCGGGTACCTACTTCGAAACTGCTTGGAAAACGGCAACATATTCGAAAACACCCGTAGACATTCCTCAATATCATAATATCACATTATTAATAAATACCAAAACCCTTGTAATAATCTTTTACCAAAAAACATAAAATTCTTTCTTACTAAAGTAAAAGAAAACATTGTTAACAAAAAACTTGTACAATTATCCGCTATCAAAATAGGCTCATAACGCCACAAGCCTGCAGCGAGTTTGATACGAAATCGATTACATCCCTTATTTTTTCATCAAGCTGGGTTTCTGATTACCTACCCCTTGATACGCCTCCCATCGAATCAGAGGGCAGTCGTTAAAGGCTTTGGAATTTTCCGCGAGGGAAGTACCTTCAGATAATACCAACTTTCTTTTTTTTTGTATCTGTACTCTGCAGCGCCTGGAAAATGCATTACATATTTCAAATGCCCCTCCTGAAGGTGTATTTTGCAGGACCGTACTCATCGAAATACCGAGGGTCGCACATTCTAAAATATCTCAATAAATCGTGCTCTCAAATTCCATAATTCTATTCAACTACTTTGCGTCGAGGTCCATTCCTTATTTTTTGTTGAATGTAAATTTATTACTTTCTTTATTAAATTCGAGAGGAATTTATTAAAGTATTGACATTTGAAATTTAGAGAATTTTTAGAGGGCATTTCGTTAGCAAGGTTAAAAAAATAATTTGCTGACCATTGTGAAACAAGTCTGCTTCACTCAGTATTTTGTACAAAGAGATAGATGCTAAGATATACAGTTTTTTTAATGGTTAAAAGCGACAGCAATACATAAAAAACTAAATTTAAAAAAAAAAAACATATGTAGAGCAAAAAATAATTTGATTTTTCTGATTCATCACTATTATAAAATACATAACATCTCCCCTCTCACCGTTTAAGTGAGACTTCATATTTTTATGGCTTTCAACCTTATCAAATGGACATCCTGCGCTAGGTAGTCTTTTTTATTAAATGTCAAATAGGAGTTTTTCGGGGTTGGTAATAGATCAAGGGGTTTTGCTTATAATGCTTCCACTCTATGGTACACTCCATCGATATGTAATAATCCTTTGTATGTTGACATGTAATAATCTTTTGTAATAACACTGAACTACACAACTGAAGAATAACGTTGTATAGAAGATTAACAAATATTTTTGCTCAATCAGCAGTTATTTTAATGCTATTAAACATACGTTTTCATGAGGAAAGTAACTACGTCGGTTTAACAAACTTTTTTAGGTTGTTTTTTCACTAACGCAACACACAACACAAAGGCATTTCAATATAGGCATACGTAAAAGATTGTAGGTCGACTAAATTGGTGGTAACAATTTAACGACCCCCAACAAAGTGGAGCTAGTTTTTTTTCACAAGTGTCTCATATAATTATAATAAACACGTATCGTCGCCGGAAAGGAAAAAGGGCTGAAGCGCCATTTTGGGAAGCTTACACCAGAGCACCTTAAAGTTTTTTTTATGTTTTACAATAAAATTCAAAGTTTTCAGTACCTGGTTGGATTAAAAAAAAAAAGTTAACTAAGGTAATTTAATGCCCTCACGGAGTTACCTGAAGCGACAAAAAGTTTTAAAAAAGTCCCAAACTTGTGTCGCTTGAGTCAAGCCTTCTCCCAAATGGTACATATCTGTGAACGCAAAGAAGGACGGAATGAGTCATGTCATATGTCACATGTCCTTTTTAAAAAAATAATAGCATATTATTTTATTTTTCGACACATCTCATTTTTCCTTGATATATATCTATCTAAGGAACAATTCTACATTCTCTAACTCAAAACTTGATTTTTGTGACTCATTCCGTTCGTCCTTGCACACACGGATATGTGTTGGATGGCTGAAGGGCTACAAAAGTCTTCAAAATTAAACGAGAGACAGAGATTTTAATGCAGAATGATAAACTGATCCAAACTGCATATTTAACTCATTTTTGACCAAACTGTCGAACGATATATTGCCAAAACACATTTTTTTCTAATGTAATCGGTATTCCAAATCAAATATAGGCCGTTTCGGATAATTCCCGCTGTGTTGCAGGTTATCAACCTTTGAGAATTTAATTTTAAATTAATAAATAGTGCAATGGCTTCTCCATCACCCTGTTTGCGTGTGCAAAGCATAACAGAATAGTGTACCTACAAGATAAGTAATGGAATATTGCAAAAACTGCTTCAAATGCACTGCGCAGGAAAATATAAATATCGCGTTTGAAGGTTCGCGGTTCACGAATAGCTTTTTAATGTCACGGCAAAGATATGCGGGAAAGATATTAGATAAACTACGCTCGTACTTATATTTATAACTTGCGTGCGCTCTTTTTAACGTCGGCTCTCATTAGTGACTTGCAGAATTAAATAGTAACCTTTCATTGATGATAAACATTATGCCTCCTTTCAGAAACATTTCAGTGGGTAATTTGGTAATAGAAATAGCTTACCTAATGTTCGCTTTCAACCATTATCTTAATTACGTAGGTGGATTCGTTTTATGTTGACTTTCACAACTAAACTAGAAAGGTGACTTGCCACTATGAAAGAACTAACAGTGAAAAATCACTGAGTAAACCATTCATTCGTCAAATTGAATACATTTCGGTAGTAATATGCAGTTAGGTATAATCTTATTAATGGATTATATTTTGTAAAGAATAAAAACATTTACTACCCATTTCACTTAGTAATTTAGTTTTGATTTTTTATTTGATAATCAAGAGGCCGAACTACCAGGAACTTGTGAAATAACACATACTAATTATTGAATAATTGTCTCACCTTCTCTGCTGCAATTCATCTAGTTGAACATTCCTTGCCGTAGACTTAGAAACAATGAATTGCTGTTCCTCAATCATTACTCTACTAATTATTCTCCACTGTCCAGAATGTCGAGACTTGTTAACTCAAGCCATGGTCTTGAATTTTTTTGTAGCAGTCTAAATGATTTTGTTCATTCTTTACGACTCTACCAAAACCTTAACTTGATTTTAATGTATATTTTATCCTATTTTTGTCGTTGCTTCGTTAAATATTATTTACGTGCTGTTTTTTATCGGTTGCTCATATTTCCCATAGACTGAATTCATTCATCTAAATCATTCGGTCTTCTTCTTACATATCAAATTCCAAATACCAAACATCCTCGCGATAATCCAGGGTCCAGACAGCTTACCGAATTCCTTACTAAGGAATTGAATTATGTTGTTCAAGGGGAGACTAGAGATAAAATAATCTATTATACTGCGTTATCATAGATTATTTCATCTTCTTGCTTGTTGTACCAACCTGCCAATAGTTCTGCCGGCGGGGAGGAGTATATTTCTCTTGAGAGGATGGACCACCATACAATGCATGTCTGATACACACTTTTCTTACACACCTTTTTCACGTCATTCTCTTGCCATGGCTAAACTCAAGTATTTGATTCACTTGATCGTGCCATGTCACTCGGACGTTCCCGACTTCTTCTTCCATTCACTTTTGCGTCATATATTATTCTCACACTTATTTCTTCGTTCATTCGCTCTACATGCCCAAACCATCTATTCATTACACTTACATGAACCTTGCATTCTTTTCGGATATCCAAATTTTTAACTCGGTCCTACATGGTTTTACCGCCTCACGAATCTCATTTCTACAGCATTCAGTCTACTTTAATCCTTCCTCTGCCAGCTCCATGCCTCACTGCCATACATCAAGGTCGGTATAAGCTTTCCATTGTGGACTGCTAGCTTCGCTTCCTTGGACATTTTTTATTTATTTGTGCCAACAGGGTTTAGTCCTCCATTAATGGAGTTTCCTCCACTACTCGATAACGACATGTTATGCGTCAGTGAGGAGAGATTCAGAAGAGAAATCCCATTGTTTCTTGAAAGAATTTCTTATTAATGAAGAATTTATCCTCACCAAACTGAAAATTTTCGTTTTTTTTTTTTTTTTTAAATTGTCTTATTTCTTACGTATTAAATTATTAGCAGCTTGTACTGTATAAAGAAAATATTTAAATACACTAATATTATTATTATTACTGTAAGTAGTTTTCAGGCAAACGATATAACCAACACAATAATTGAGATATAACGAAGGTTCTAGATTTTACTCGTACGTATAAGGCAGTATTCCGTCTTGTCACAACTGTCACTGTGTGTGACTAACTGGTATAAGGCACGCGATGACAATTATTTGTGCAATCTGCAAGGATACTGCATCCAACTTATCCTAAGTATATACTCGTGATCGTGCATTGGAGATAGAATATAATGCATTCGCGATTATTTCAAATGACACGAACGAGCTCTCTACAAAAAAGAATCTTTAAAATATCTATTAGGTATGCACGAGAATTCAGTGGGTTTTTTTTTAATTTTACGGCAACCAATTCACAAGGGAAGAGTAACTTGAATGAACAATATTATAATGTCATAACAGGAAGAGATTTTTCAAACAATTATTTACCCACGCATTAAGTTTCAGGCGGAAAACATCGATTTGGCGAATTTGAACACATTTTTAGGTTTTAGGTGTTTATGTGAAGAATCCAAGGTTCATTCTTTGTATGAAATTTTCAACGTTGATTTTTAGATTTGTTTTTCGTGATCTGTTTATCAACTTATTTAAAGCGTATTTCGACGTGATGTAAACTTTTTAACAGTCTCTCTCTTAATATTGAAAAGATTAACACACTTTTTGAATAAAATTTAAATTCGTGAAGGCCTCCGTGGTCGAGTGGTTAAGACGCTCGAATCCAGAGGTCGCGGGTTCATATCCTGGCGTACGCAAATACATTTTGTTTAATAAATATGTGACATTTAATGCGTATGAAATATTATCATTTGCGACACCTTCCAGAGTGGTAGTTACTCAAAGTATTGCCCTGGTGAAATGCCCCATTCAGAAACGAAACGTTGCTTGAAATGGTTTAAGCCGTGTTTGGTGACCAGATCTGAATAGCCAGGTACTTCCCAACCTTACTCTTCCCCATCTAATTCCCCTACCCACTACTTTCAGGCTCACAACTTACCAGGGAAACCATAGTCTCGTTGGCTTTAGACGGTTGGGACTCTTGTGCGGTATTCACTTTAATAAAAAAGTTTATTTTATATTTAAATATATATATATATACATATATTTAAAATTAATAAAATTAGTTTCTCTACCTTATTTGTATTAATGATTGGTATTTAAATTATGGTTATTCTACGCAGAATGACGGCAATGAAATTATTTCATATGTCTGTAAAATTGGATAAACTTGCCTCAGGCAGTTTCGCTGGATTATTGTGTTCGAGTATATTTACTTTCAGGCAAGGCTTTATTATGCAAAAAAACATATTTATAATGCATATGGTTTGATAAGCTTTATTCTGATATGTATAAGCCTCTTGACTAAAAGCTCACGCTGAATATTTAAAACAATTTTTTTTTGTTGGTTTGGTTGTAAACATAAATGTACGGTTTTTGTGCGATTTTGGAGTCGCCTGTGGCGTGGTTATTTTAAAAAATTACACGATTTGCTTTATAAATAAATGAACAGCAATTAAACCTGACAGAAGAAGATTTCTTCTGGGAACAATTGTTTTAACAAAAAACATTGTTATATGAATTTTATGATTTAACACTATAACTTATTTCCACTATATTTTCTAAGAGGAATTTTCAGCTTGAAAAAAATAAAATAATAATAACTCATTTTGGTTTCATAAGCACGTTTTACGACCCGAGGTTTTTTTGTTGTTGTTGTTTTTTTTTTAAAGATAAACAATCAACCTGACAATATTTATACTGCCATCACAATAAGCGGAAGATGTTACTTGTACAATGATGGAGGACTTAGCTGGCAGAATAATTGAACACACGACGCCCGGATAGGAATCCGACGCGTTTGTCCAATCAGCCACTAATCGGTGAAATATTATATTTAGTGTTGTACAAGCATCAACCTTTGACTAACTAGCACTTTACATGGCACATTATTTAGATAAAATAAGAAATACCGTGCAATATAATATGTACAAGGAATCCAAATTGGACTAGAGAAAAGTTCAAGTTTTCATTCGGAATGTTATTCTGGGCGCTCTATTCAGATTTCACCTATTTTATTTGTATGTAAGGCAAAAAGTTTTACAAAAATAATTTTATGTAAGAATAAGAGTAGTACAGTTATTTTAAGACATCATTAAATATGAATTATTTTTAACAAACAATATTTTACGCTAATTTGAATTTTACAGTCTTTCTACGTTTCAAACGAAAATACCAAGAAGGTAAATAATGTATTTCGATCAAAATATTACCATTTTAATAAAATGCCGTTCGAAAGAAACGAAGCGAATAATGACATGTCATGTACTGTTTAAGTTTTGCAATTCACGGCAAATATTCTTTGAATTCCTAATTATCCAGATTGTTATTTAGTATGAATACATTTTTTACCTTTGAGGAGAGAAAAAAACATTTTCAAAATATCTATTGCCATTTTTTTAATAAATCTGGATAAAACGATCTTACTGTTGTATTTATGCTGTACAAATCGGAGGTTTTTAATATCTTTTAAATCATTAAAAAAATATTTGTGTAGGTACCTTCTGTATACCGAGATGGATGGCGTCTTTTTGAGCTTTTTAAGAATAGACGTAGGTTTGAACGCACGTCATAGTGGCAAAGTGGTCTCAGCGTTAATTCACCGGTAATTTAGGTAACGACCTATGGCTTTACTCGTAGAAAGTGCAAATTAATTTTTTTTTAGATTATAATTGATGGGTTGGTTTTGCATGGGTATATTTTACATTTTTATGAAAAAATAAGGACAGTAAAATCATATTTTCGTAGAAAGCAATTACTTTGTCGTTTGAAGCATTTAATGAAATGCAACAATAACTAAATTTTTTTTTTCTTAATCACCTTCTCAGTTAACATTTTGCCTCTTTCAATTCATATTGTCTCTCTCTTTCTCTATGTTCCTTTGTTATAATTTAAATCTTATTCTATTGTTTTCTCACTGTTCTTTTATTTTATTTTGTTTTGTGTTCTACCTCTGTATGTATATATAACCGCACACTATGTATTTTTTATTAAGTTTAATTTTGCACCCTGATGATGCTTTGGCTAAGAAACCGGTCGGTCATAAAAATTAAAATAAAGTCTGATATAAAGTTATTTTTTTCATTTCATTACAATAAAATCACTTCGTTTCAGAGTGGGAGCATTTTTCAGTGTGACGTTAATGAGAGAGACCAATATTCAAAATCGAAACGCTGAAGGTTTTAGTAACCAGGATGACCTCAACCTTTCTCAATCATATTTTGCATCCTCTCCCCAATTTCAGTTCCCCTAAAAAAATACATTATTGTGGGTATCACAGCCTGACTGGCTTCGGGCACTGAAACATACAAAATAAACCTTTCAGAAAATACGTGGGATTTTATACGAAATATCCAAACGTACCAATTTGATAACTTGGATCATCAAAACTTTGATCATTAACTTTTAACACAACTATGGAAAACTACGTTGCGATATTTTACGTGGTATTCACATAAAATAGAACTGGTTTTCTGAGTAAACAAATCTTAATCTCAACTCAGATGCAAAGCGCCTTTCAGGTCTCAATAAGTTGAGACACCAACATAAAAATCTTTCGACGAGAACATAAAAGCTACTTTTTATGAATTTATCTCAATCCATCAGAAAGGAGAGTTAGTCTAAATGCGAATTATCCATTTCGTGTTAGTAAATGAAAAGGAAATGGTGTCCATGAAACACTTGGGTGGGAAATGGTACAAAATGAGAGATGAATATTGGCGGAGGATTCCATTAGGTTTTGGTCGGCGGAAAAAATGAGCTAGAAAATGGGATAGAAATGTACGCATTGATGGTCACTTAGCCACCGAATTGGACTGAGGAGGGAACATAGAAGATAAGGCGCAGGAACTGCCTCGTTGGTTATTACAGAAATTATTTTTTGTGACCACTGATTTTTTAACTGCCTGGAGTCGGTAAGTTTATGGCTCCCCAATATGGTGAAACGTTGTACGGAATCGATAAAAAAGAGAGATATTAATAAAGAAGAAGGTTGGCGCTAACCCACTGTTATTATCTATTTATTTTTAATATAATACCGTATCCAAACTGCCCAACATCAGCAAGACAACAAGAAATGGGGAATGAAAGTTAAAAATAAATTTCAATAACTTTGTCTAGTAACTGGAAAGTCACTAAAGGCAAAATACCTTAATGCACAGATGTTAGCTTAAATTTAAAATTAATAAATTACTAAACGCAGTTAGTTGAAGCTCGTTAAACAACTTATTTATGTTTTTTTTAATATTAATTTTTGAAATAATAAATTTATTTATGGTGTTTCTGTTTAATTTGAAGAACTCCATAATAATTTACCGTTGCCACACTACGTAGCTGTCAAACGCTGGAACAGCTTTTATAATAAAATTAAAGTCAAAACTATTAAATATGGTTACCTTTTTTTCTTTTATTTTTTATGTATATATTTTTTTAAATTAAAATAATTAGCTATTAGGCTTTATGTTTTTTTATTTTTGATATTCATGATTGAAATAATGTCAACTTTTTTTAACGAACTATAAAACAGAAAAACAGAGACAATAAAAAGAATTAGGTAGCGACCGTGACTTGATCTTAGAACCTCTACTCTATCCGGGAGTAACGTTTATGTTTCATAGTTCGTTGAAAATAATTGATATATTTTAATATTTTTATGTTTTTTCTTAACAATTAAAAAAAAATGAATATCCTCGGATAGTTTATTTTAAACAATGTCTTATTAATTATTAGCGATGGATATAATAGAATCATTTGTTCCAGAAGTATTGAAGTAATCAAAAAACCTCTAAGAAAGTAGTCCCTAATTTAAATAAGTCAGTAAAATTCCTGCACACACCTGTTCGACTTAAAATTCACTGATATGAAATTTATTGGGACTTAAATTCGAGCAGAGCGCATACTATGAGTTAATAAATAAATTTATTTAAAAAAAAAGTGTTTGAAAATATTTTCGTTATATGTACCTAGAAATAATATAAATGCATTGATTTTCGGTGACCTTACTATAATTTTTTAAATCCTTTGCAAGGAGAAACATATGCCACTTAAATAACAATACTTATAGCTGAACTTTTTAATTAATAAAAACTTCAGAAACATTCGCAATATACTCAAGAAAAATGATCAGTATAAAGTTTATTATGCTCTTTGCCAATCACGTATACAGTATGGAATTATTGGATAGGGATCTGCCTCAAATACCCACATGAAACAGCTCGTGAAAACACAAAAAGTGTGATAAAAATAATCTTAAAGGTACCTATAAGAACTTTAATGTTCTCTGCATTACAAAAGCATACTCAAAATATGCTCTACTTAATTTAAAGAAAAAAAAACTGAGTACCTAACTGACCACATTTAAACAACAAGGACAAAAACCTTAAATCTAATCAAAATTTCAAGATAAAATACATCTTTTGGCCAGAAAACCATATATATACCATGCTGCCAAATTGTATAATGCCCTTCCAAATGATATTGAAAATAGCACGGAGATAAAAATATTCAAAAACAACCTCAAAATATGGTTAAATAAAAAAATGGTCGGTAGCTGAGTGGGCAAACGCGTCGGATTCCCACCCGGGCGTCGTGCGTTCAATTCCTCTGCTGGCTAAGTCCTCCGTCATTGCACAAGCAACATCTTCCGCTTTTTATGATGGCAGTTGGAGTTTTTCAAATACTGTCAGGTTATTCGTATACCGGGAATGTTTGCCTTTCTTTAAAAAAAAACAAAAAAAAAGAAAGATAAAAAAATCATCAAAATTATGAAGACAACATAAGAACCAGTAACACCAACACAACAACCTATCGTCTGCCTCAGAACAGGAATCCTTATTGAGGAGGACTCTAAATAAAAAAGAAGAATTTAATAAAAAATAATAAAAAAAATACTTTTTGCTAATATCACCGAAGTTATATCGTCATTCTTGGTGGCGGAGGCTTATCGGGTGGATAAGGGTATCCGGAAGCTCCACTCTCCCACCGCGGGGGCGGAAACGGCTAATTTAGTGTGGAGACACGAGGGCCGTGGGTCACTCCCCCTCCTCCCCGCCGAGCCCCACTCACTTTACCGCTTATTCCTACATAAGTACGAGATAAGAAGCTTTTTTATTTATCCGACGGACAAGTCTTTCCCCCGTAACTGGGCTGTGAGATAATCCAGAATTTAGATATAAAACTTTAATTTTAGGAGGGATGGCTTTGCGAAACAGTGTAGTCAGGGTTTTTGTTTTTTTCTCTACTCGAGCGTGGCTAGGGTTTTCATGAACACACCTTTTTATATCCATTCATAGCACATGTCGGCATAATATTTTGTTCATTTGTATAACCACTTTTTCACAGTATTGTTATCAACAAAAATATAGGATATAACATCAAAAACCGTTGAGTTATGCCGCATAACAAAACGTAGCGGGTGGAGTCGCCGGAGACGCGAGAGACGGAAAACATGCTTATATACCTCAAAGTGGTGCTATATTATGTGAAAACTTGTCTTGTCTCTTTCTTTCTCACGGTTTACTATGTGAAAACTCAAAGAAAGTGATTTATCGTATTTTTTTATAGCTTGAGTAAAATTATATAGCTCTATCTCAATATATATTCTTACTCTAAGGTTGCAACTGTACAGCATGGTAATGTTAACACATTTTTTTTTATTCATGTTAATTTTAAAGTGTAGAATATCAAGTATTATAATAAGAATACAATAACATATATCAAGCTACTCTAATACACAACTGCTGATCTTGTACAAATTGCAAGTGCGCCCTTTGTGTTGAATTTGGCAGGCACCTCTGGTCTGGAACCCCTAAAACCTGAAAAAAAACCCTGACTCTGTTGACAAATTGATTGCAGTATTTCGAACAGAGACATCAGGTGTGAATGCTATTCTTATTCTACCTGTATTTTGATTGAAGATGTTCCGAGGAACTTGCGTCATTGATCCCTTCGGCACCGGTACATAGTCAATAAATTCGCCAAACGCGCGCTCATTTGTACACGGTTGACATTTTATACGTGAGAACGGTTCGCTTTTACGATTCGTTTCTATGTTCAACAACTCGGCTGTGAAACGATTAGCCGGCCCCCTGTGTTTCCTCCCTTCTTCAACATTGGTCTCTTCAAGACCCAGGTTCACGCCTTCCTTTCATCAAAAAAACCTTCCACACAGCTTCCCCAAAAATGACATAGGCCTTGAGGGACATTATTTCTCTCAAGGTCTCTTATGTGGAGTTAATGTAAAAAAACTCTTTTAAATGATATTTCATTTAAAGCGCCATTGAGGTGGTTTTTCCAGGAAAACTGCGCCATAAAAGTAATCAATTTATTATAATAATTAATAATAATCTGCTTAGCTCTAAAAGCTTATATAAAGTATAAATATTTAAGTACGAGTATTAAAAATTTACCGAGATAATCTATGCGAGGTAGCTTTTATTGCTTCAAATTACTACCACTGCGGTGTTGGAATACAATATGTAACCAAAGCATGAATATATTGAATATTTTAGGTAGAAGTTATTGGGTAAATCGGAAATATGCCTTGGGAAATGTATAAAAGGAAAAACTAACTAAAGATAATGTGCTTCTTATTTACAATATTAATATAAAAATACATACCTACAAGAAAAAAAATGTTCTTCCAATTTTCAGAAAATAGAACCGAAAACAAAATAACAAGGTGTAAACAACAACAAAAACAATTTATAATAATGGGTATACGCATTTGAGGCGGATAACACGTGGTACAAAAAATCGATCATCGCCATCTTTTAAAGTGAAAACCAAACAAGATTCTCAATTGCCTGGAGCCAGTGGGACAATGGCATCCTCAATTGTAGTATTTTGTGAGGCTGGAGGTAGTAAGAAGGGGAAGATATGGGTAAGAGGAAGGTTGGAAAGTACCTAGCTATTCAGATCTGGTCACCAAACATGGGTAAAGCCATTTCAAGCAACATTTCGAATTTGAATGGCAGTCTTTCGCCAGGGTGATACTTAGGGTTTCTACCACTCTGGCTCCAGGCAGTTTCTACTGCGGTAGATACTAAATTTTTCCCTCTAACCCTAGTCCAATCCTTCGATATTCACATTATATACAAATCTAGGACAACTCGTTAGCATCCAAACTCACCAGTATAATTATATATTTTCATGCAATGGTTCGCGATCTTCAATCCTCGATCTACTAAACAAAAAGTTAGAAAAAAAGTAAAAATATCAATAAGGTAATTTTAGCTATAGCTTTAGGTATAAATATGGTTTTATGGAAAATTTTGCCATAGCTTTTAAGTTTTATAAAGCGCCCTTGAGGCGATATTTCATAAACATGGCAATATATAAATTGGCCAAGTATTATTATAGTGCTTGGATGTCTCCCGATTACGGATGTTGTAAATATCGTATAAAATGTTTAAACTTGCAAGTATGATGAGGCCCTTGATAGGGTGAAATAGGTCCGATCTAAAATAAACAAGTAAAAGTGATAAACTATCCTACAATATCAATACCTACTCGTCGTACACTCAGTAGCTTTAAAGGGAAACGAGTATCCAAATAAATATCCCGTAACTTCATTATATATTATACCAATTTATAACATTTCCACTCCTTCGTCCCTCTCCGCCTATTGTCCACAGCTCGCTCTCGATTGCCTATATAAATGTAAATCTCGGGAGATGACTGAGATGACACAATGCTGCGAGAAAGTACGATATAATATTTCACAGAAGACTGAACAATGTGTGCTATCTGTTGATGCCTTCCTAGGGGATGATTGTTACTTCCACCCCATTAGGCGAAGGTCGGATACCTTTTCTATCAGCCATCCTCGTAAAGAGATATTATTTTATTTTATAGCAGTAATACACATATAGATAAGGGTAGATAAATTGCCCGAAAACATCACTTGTATAAACTAAATCACGGAAAAATTACTTAAGAGGCTTTAGTCAGTCAAGCAGTTTTTTCTTTCCGATCTTACATAAATACACACGACTCGTTCTTGTGTTTGACAACTCAGCTATGGAGTCATTTTTCAACTTCATTGTTTTCTCTTTCCTACAATATAGGCCTTTGCAAGACCCAGGTTCACTCCTTCATTTCCCCAAAAAGACCCAGCACACATTATCCCCAAAAATGACATAGGCTTGGGCCTCCTGTGTAGAGTTGATATTAAAAAATACTCCTCTGCCTAAGTAAGGAATAAAGAAATAAATAATAATAAATTCAATAAGGAGGCGTAACATGAAACTCAAATGAAGGTTTTTTTTTTAATCATGCTTCACAGGAATTCAGTGGCTGCAATAAGCACTTCTTGACTTTTGAAGGTCGGTAGTTTCAGCCGAAATATATATCTTTATTTCAACTTGTTAATCTGTATATTTAGTCTAACGATATGATTAAGGTCTCATATTGAAAGCAAACGCTGTTTAAACCCATAGTCGTCCTAACTCTAAAAAGGAGTCTTTTTCGTCATGTTGGAATCTGAGAGGGGATTTGTAATGCAGCGATTTTCTGAGAATGTTTTCCTTAGCGACTTCTAAATATTCTAGAGACTGACCAGACTGACTCACTGAATTTTAACCACATACAGTATTCATAAATCTTAATTTTCATTGACTGTCACTATTGAAATACTATTTTTTAACAACGGTATAGAATCTGGGAATCTATTCATCCATTTTTTTTTAGTTAGCGTTTTTTGTGTTCAAAATTAAAACGTTAGACTGACAGCTTGCTTGCATCAAAGATCACTAAGAACTCGATGCAAATAGCTGAATAATTATAATAACAGTGAACTTATATATAACAGTTTTGTGATATTTCACCTCAAGTGCGCTTCATACTAAATTAATTAGGCTAATAAGACCAACTATTATTACAAGAATAAAATATTATATATAAATATGTAAACAAATTAAAACTATCTTAAATCATGATCATCATAAATCATGAGAGAAAAACGTTAAAAAAATGGGTATAACAGTGCAGATTAAAAAAAACTACTAGAAGCTAAAGGTCTAAAAATTCAGATGAAATGTATGAATTCATATCAACAAATTTGTTAAAGCGAAGAAAAGGAAATTGTATTGAGCGCAGTTAACATGTTGGTACCTAAAAACATTAATATTCAAGTACGAGTATACGTAAACGACTCAAAAATTTAAACAGTGTAAATATAACAAGTAACAAAATAACAATCAAATATTTTATGACAATGACTACAGAGTTTTCAGTAGACAGTAAGGACATTGAATTTTAAGGAGAGAACCTGAAAAAAAACTAAGTGCAAATTCTCACGTCGAAAAGTCTCAGCTCCTTAGGTTTCACTTTTCTGTGAATGAGGCTTTGAACAAAGCATTTTAGGTAAACTTTACGGATTTTAATAAAACATTTTTTATAGTATAAGCTTACTCTCATATAAATCACCCTCTTAAATTATTATGAGATTTCATAATCGGAAAATTATTCATGAGCTAATGGGATGTGTTTTTCCACGTAAAGTATTCATAGAGGGGAAACTAAAAATGGATTCAAGTTAATTAGAATATCAGGGGTGTTTTCACGTTGCTGGAAAACACATAAAAATGCTAATTTGAAAAAAAAACGTTTATGCTAACAGACTCAATTGCTTTGGTACTTGAAATTGATTTTATTTAAATCAAAGGGCACCTAGCTTGCGTAAAAAAAAATAATGAGTATTTTTGCCTTTGCTAAGGTCATGTAATCACATAACTGGGCTCATTTTCGAAAGTAATATAGTGGTTAAGAACCTACCTGCATAAATTTGAATAAGGAATGTCAGGTACACGTAAACGGAAGGAATGAGGTGATCCCATAAAAAAACTATCATTATTTTCGGATCATCATTTTACAGGCGGCTGAATGAGTAACAAATTAACGCACTCTGTTTTGAATACAATATTTTTTTTGAAATCCCAACTATCTCATCTAGTGTCACTGCCAACTGGGAAGTTGAGTATGTTTAGTTTTAAGCGTAATTAAATGGTTTTAAAAAAGGGATGCTCACATAATTTGGACATGTAAAACGGGTGGTATTTCAAGATAAAATTCTACGTAAATATACAGAAAAAAATATCGGAGACGTTTCAAGATGATATAAGATCAAAGGAATCAAATACCTACTTGAGTCGGGATTATGGATAAAATTATGATTAAAGCAAGGACTGTAAGTTGAGAAAGAGGAGTTTGTAACGCCAGTTTCTCTACCTACCACTACGAGGAAACGGCGCTGTGGTTAGGTGTTTTTTTTATAGTGAATGTCACACAAGATTCCTAATTGCTCCCAACCTGCCGAAGCCAGTGGGACTATGACATCCCCCATTGGAGTATGTTGTGAGGCTGAAGGTAGTGGGGAGGTGAAAGAGTCCCAACTGCTCCAAACCGTCTAGAGCCAGTAAGACCATGACATCCCCAATTGGAGTATGTTGTGAGGCTTAAGGTAGTGAGGAGGAGAGGGATATGGAGAAAAGGAAGATTGTAAAGTACCTGTCTATTCCGATCTGGTCACCAAACACAGCTATAGCCATTCCAAGCAACGTTTCGATTCTGAATGGTGGTCTTTCACCAGAGCAATACTTAGTACCTACCACTCAGAAATGTGCCGCACGCAAATATTCTGTATATTATTTCAAATGAATTACACGTGAAATGACACATATTAATTAAATAAAAATTATTTGCGCACGCCAGGATTTGAACCCGCGACCTCTGGATTCGTAAGGTCCGAGCGTTTTAACCACTCGGCCACGGAAGCCGTCTAAGATTCTAGCGTTGGATGAATGCCACGCAAGGCTCTTCTTCCACCTTGCAGATATGGAAATATTAGCCATTAGATAATTTGGTGTTTTTCTTCACTGGAAATTGAACCTTAGACACCCATCCAAGAGCAAAAATCACGGGTAGACATTTATTAAAAAAAATGTTTTTTTCCGTTATTATACTTAAGAAAATCCTTAACCCCTGCAATTATTCCAGAGTGAAAAATACATAAACGAAGACCATTAATTTTTTCCCTGGATTATAAAAATCATACTTAGCACTTAAGTGTGATTTTTCTCTTTTCTTCTAAGTCTTATTGAATGCTTTCATCTCCTTAATGAGGGTTGCTCGACGAGCCTTCATTTAAAGGGAATAAGTTTGCTAAATGGAGTAAGGAAGTTTTTTTTAAAGGAAAAAGGATTAATGCTTAAAGTAACTTCATTTAATAATGGATTAAATGATTATTGTTGAAAGAATTTTTCCATAATCTTCAAAAGGTTAAAATTTATTTGCCAACATTATTTTTTGCGTTACAGGGAGCAACGGGTATTTAGATTTTTACATTCCGAATCATATTTTTTTAATACTTTCGTTGAAAGCAATCACTTTGTGGTTGTACGTATTTAATGAAAATGAAATAATAACTTTGTAAAAGACCGCAGATTTCATTTAAATTTTACGACCGATCAGTTTCGCTTAGCATTAGAATCATCAGGGTACAAAATTAAACTTAACAAAAAATACAAAGTATGTAGTAAAATATACATACAGAGGGAGAACAAATTATAAAATAAAATAACAAAACAATGAGAAAACAATAAAATAACGTTTAAACTATAACAAAGGGAGTGATAGAGACAGATAATATGAATTGAAAGAGGCAAAACGTCAACTGAGAAGGTGATTAAAGAATAATGAGAAGTTTTATGAGAGTACAGGAAATATACCTAATCTTGGACCATTAGACAAATTTAATTGATTATTCTAACCATAAATTTTAATGGGTTTCTTTATTTCTAATGCTTCTAAATTATTTATTCTATTGCCATAATCATTTTTATGCAGAATATGATCACCGGTGCGTTTATTGAATGTATGATCTTTTTCAATAAGATGATTGGTGAATTCTGGATAACCGTGGTTATTTAAACATAAAAGATATTCTTTAATTCCAACATTTACATTACGGGTTGTTTTACTAATATGAAATGCAGAACAATCACTATAATTCAATTTAAAAATTCCAGAGGAACTTAGTTTGATATATTTATCCTTAGAATTGATTAAAAATTTACATTTTACATATAGCAGCCTATCCCTGAGGCGTATGTGCGGCGAACCCACGTATGACCGTGTTAAAATGTAGATAAATAATACAAGGCTGATGTAAGCATAATGAAGTAAGAAAGGGACGCTTAGATGGTTTTGATGGCATGCAGAGAGGATGAAAAAAAAGGAGTGTGAGACGAATATATTGTGCGAAAGTGAACGGTAGAATAGATCGGGGACGCCCGAGAAAGATATGCCACGGTCAAGTGAATCATATAATATTTGAATCGGGTCATGTCAGAATATCAAAAGATTATGTAGCAGACGAAGTATCAATGTAAATGAAGCAAGGAGTGTGTTCCAAGACAGTTTTATGGCAGTCTATCCGCTCTACTTACCCCTACGTTAGTTAGTTAGTTGGCCGCCGAACGACGAAACAAATGGATGGATTTTTAAGCGAAAAATGTAAAAGATTCAAACGGATAAACTGCCCATCTCTGTAGAGAGTCAAGGAGGCTAAATCAAGTATTTTATGGTTCCAGCCCAGAGGTGACTACCAATTGCATGAAGTAGGTACTTGAGATATGTAAAGGCTAAGCATCTGGGTACTATTTAAGAATCTGCTAGTCCTTTACAGAACATCTAGCTTTTTGAAATTCTTAGTAATTTTGATCCACCTGGTATTGTATACGGTCGTGAATTGCTGTTGTGTTGATTTCGACTGTAATCTGTAATGATATTACAAAGACAATATTGCCGCTGGAAAGGCAAAAGGGCTATAGCGACACTTTGGTCAAAATGAGTCTCTCGTTGGATTCTGAAGACTTTTGTGGCTCTTCAGCCATTTAAAATAAATTTACCATTTGGTAGAAAGCTCGACTCAAGTTTCCAGCGACGATATAACTTCAACTTCCGTTCCTGCAGTTTTTAAGTGTGACAGATGAGTCATTTACAACAGCATTTATCAGACACTCACTCCTTAAGCAATGAGCTTTCAACAAATCGGTATCCTTATAATACTATCTATCGTAGTCTTTAGTGGTCTTTGCATGACTTGTTCGTCTAGTTTTCTTTACGAATACCAAATGGTTAAAAAGATTATTCTTAAACACCGAGGTCGATAAACTTCGAAAAAAACGGAGCTGTCGGATTTCGTAGCATGCTTGCATAACCTGTAACTTATTTTTGAATACGATTTTGATTACTGTTTTATTATTATCTTTTCCATGCTTATATTTCCTTTTCATTTTCTACTCTATAGATTATCAAAAGGTATTATGTTACATTATACAACTCCTGCATGTAGCCCGGAATAAAGCCATCTGATTATTACTACGAATACTTTAAAACCTCTGTCGTAGTACACTCATCGTGGGAGCATCTACATTCTAGCTACAAACAAAACTGCTGCAATCTTTGATATTTAAAAAAAACTATCACTCACAAAACAAAATATCAACTTTTGTTGACTGTTAGTTATTATTATTATTATAGTTATCTACGTATTTGACTTTGAATCGGGAAGTTATGGATTCGATACCGGATAGCTAAGTCCTCCATCAATGCATACAAAACATTTCACACTTATATTTATGGCAGTCGGAGTTTTTCAAATGTTTTCAAGTTATTTAAAACCCAAGAATGTTTGTCTTTCTTTAAAAAAAATTTTTTTCGAAGATAAAAGAATTATTTGACAACATTTCTTTTGGAAAATTGGTAGATAATTCACAGTGTGCCACTAAGTAGGCAAACTTTTATTTAAATTTATGCAAATAGGTACCTACACATATCTATATTTTTAAATATTTTTAAAACTCCTAGTACACGTTACCACAAAAAGATTTATTTATAAACATTTCCATAATGATAAATTCATTTTGCACCCTCCATAGAACAGGAAATAGGCACTTATACTAAATTGCAGCTTATATTATATGGAATACCAGTTTTGTGTAAGTGGAATGTGGTATGATCGCTTCGCGTCGAAATATCTCTCAGCTTAATAATCTACTGAAAACAAAGACATGTTTTTTATACGACTGTTTATACGTGGGGCTGTGCGCATGTTATACCATACGCTGAAAAGAAAGGAAAATAATGGATGTTCTAAGGACAGAGACTTTTGAAACATTTGTTCTATAAACGGTATCTGTAGAATTTGTTGGTGCTGAGAGTAGTTCACAGTGATAGAGAACAGCTCATTCCATATATTTATATAATACACACTGTACGCGTATATGTATATTTCTTGAAGAGTAACATCATTTTCCGTTTTCCATAGAAATGAAAATGTGTTTAAATTATGCAGGAATTTATAGTTATTGATTATACATGGAAAATAACGATTTTATTAATGTATTACCTAGCTTTTGAGCTTTGATAATTTAGCTTTTAAGAGCTTTTGAACTTTGAGATTTTAGTCTTTGAGCTTTGAGCCTTAAACTTTTAAGCTTTCAGCTTTTAAGGTTTCAGCTTTTAAGCTTTCAGATTTTAATTTTTCAGCTTTTAAGCTTTTGTCTTTTAAGCTTTCAGCTTTGAGCTTTTGAGCTTTGAGCTTTTGAGCTTTGAGCTTTGAACTTTTGAACTTTAAGCTTTGGAGCTTTGAGCTTTTGAGCTTTTGAATGCTTAGCTTTTGGGGTTTTGAACTTTTGAGCTTTGAGCATTAACCTTTTGAGCTTTTGAGTCCTGTCGTAATTTTTCAGGATAATTAGTGTTTATTAAAAGCGAGAAGGTCGCAGACGAACGGCCTTGAGCTGCTCGAATTCGGTCGGTTTCCAGTATTTTTTTCCCATTGCTCGTCCGTCTCAGACGAACGGGCTTGAGATGTTTAACTCGATAGGTCTTCCTTCCCGTTACTCGACTGTTTCTTGAAGCTTGTGATGCCTTTATCTTTCGTGCTTGAGGTGTAGATCGACTAAAAGCTTTTTTTAGGTGCCATAATTAATTTGACATTAAAAGTAATGCCATTTGACGACTATTACTATCAATAAACAAATAAATAATGAAACATTATTTGTTTTTAATTAAAATCCAAACATTTATTTTCAATATTTTTTTGTTTCTTAAGTAGGTACCTAATTATGTTTTTCATCTGTGGCTAACCAGAGCGGTATATCTATGGGCTAACGTAAATATAAAATTGCAGGTTCAATGTTTTTCATACTAATTTAAAAACGTTATAGCAAAAGTTTTAAATATTTGATTTCATTCAAACTACTCTCTCAACCTTACCGTCCCTAATAAAAATAAACTGCTATTTTAAGCGAAATCGGTCTAGTAATTTTTGAGAAAATCGGAAACAAACAGACGAAAAGACAAAAAGACAAGTATTCATTTCTATATTATTTATTAATTATGCTCATTATTGGAATTTAGAAAAGGTGATACAGTTTTTTGCCTTACATACATCCAAGGAAAACATATTTCATTTAAATAATCTTCCTGAATTATGAACATATTACATATGTACGTGTGCGATTTAATTTAGATATACTCTATACGCAAGCTACGAGTTCACTGCAATTATGCGCAGATAAAAGTATTTAGGCTCCATTGTTATTGCAGCGCTTCGACGAGGTTTCCCAAAACACTGAGTTGCTGGTCTCAATGAAAAAGTAAACACGTGCAACATCTTGAGTATCATATAAAATGAACCAAAGAAATGGAATGCAGTGTTTAAAAAAAGTCGTTGTTGTAGTCTAAAAATTTATTTTTTTCAAAATTTCAATTTTTTCAGAAATCCGTGGAGTGCACCACTAAAACTGAAAAATTCTGAAAATCTTTATCAAAAAAAAAAAAACAATTTAGAAAAAAAACATTATTCGGCAATTTACCATAAATATTGCCAGCCTTCAAAGTGTGGGGACCGTTCAAAATCCGGTCGGCCATGCTTTCTTTCGGATTGTTTAAACTTCTGTTTCCATTCGACAAAGTTTTCCGGTTAATTTCTATTCATTTATGTTAATCCCCTCGGGTATTTTTTCTCCTCGACTCATTTGCTCGGAAGCGAGGCTTTTGCCTAATTCGCGTGAAGCCTCCGTCGATATGGTGTGGAAGGCGAGAGATTACCCTTTCAGGCGAAATCGTCGCGGAATTGAAAATTACGCGTGGAGCAGATAATTCTACTGTTCGCGGTCGGAGTGCCAATTTCAACCTTTATGTGACTGAAGAAAACTTCAAATTTTTATAATTGATTTGAAGGTCTCTTTTACAGTATATAATTTGCTGAAGTTTACTGGACCACTTTTATGACATAATATATTTCGACTCAGGTCGAGACATGGGGAAGTGGGTGGGAATTTTACCCAGTACCATATTTTCTTGGTGTTTAAATTAAGTAGATGATTAAAAATAGCTTTAAGAATATAGGTGATGTACTTCGAACATAACAGTACATCACATTTATCATTTAAAATAAGATTAAATGATAAATAAATATGCACAAGCTTCAAATTCCATATGAAACACATGAGGGTACCCGGGTACCCTTTCAGTCATTAGGAGGTGTAAGTTTTACTTAAGCACATACCACCCTCCACATACCTAACGGTTACGTATAATTGATCATTTTCACTATTGTGGAGAAGTCAGGAAGTTTCAGTCTGTTAGACTTACTAAAACATTAAAAAATCTATGTTGAAAACCGAAAAGGGTACCCTTTCAGTCACGTTAAGGTTAAGCGAGTCCCTGAAACCTGTGAAAAGTAACGCAGATATTTGCATTTGACACCAAGGCTGGTTGTTTTGGTTTCAGGTGTTTTTATTTGGTCACCTGTGTTTTATAAAATCGTTCTATCAAAGCCTCCTTATTTCAAGTAACAATGACTAGTTTCACACTTCTAGGAAAATAATAAATTGCATTTATTTTTTCATTTTATCTTGAAGTGTGTGATTTTTTTTGAACATAGCGAGTCGTGATAAACGTTTCCATGCGTCAATCGAGAAACGTGATAACATTTTATCTAGAATGAGGACATAATAAAAAATATGGGTTCAGTGCCTTTCAAACTATTTAAAAACATATGAATTATGATATTTTACTCTTTCCCCCTTGTCTTAGCTTCATTACCAGAAAAATCCATTCTGAAAGTGTGTCGGATCGACACGTTTCTCAATATAACTTTAAATGTAGAAGACTCGATTATTGAAGGACCCAACGCTGTTAGCGCTAGTGAAAAAAATGTCTATAGAAAGGAATCTTGCAGTCCACAATGGAGTACTTATACCAACCCTAACGTATGGCAGTGAGGCATGGAACTGGCAGAGGAAGGATGTGAGTAGACTGAATGCTGTTATAATAGTAAAAAAAAGTACGTAAACACCATGTATGATCATGTTAAAAATGTGGATATCCGGAAATAATGTACGTAATGATTGATGTAAGCGTAATGAATAGGATAAATAAAAATACACTTAGATGGTTTAGGCATGAATGGCGAATAAAAGAAAGCGAAAAAAGAGTGTTAGGAGAATATATGACGCCCAAAAAAGACATAGCACGATCAAGTGAATCGAATATTTGAATCGAGACATGTCAAGAATAGCAAAGTAGTATGTATGAGATGATGTATAAATTTGAATAAAGCAAATGTGGTAATGTGTGACAATACAGAGTTATAAAGAGATACATCATCCATGCCTACCACTACGGGGAAATGACTATGATAATGGTTAGATAGTTAAATCAACTTGTAATTATTTATTTATTCGGGAATGTAGGGTGGTCAGAACAGTCCCACACATCACATAATATATCACATGTATTCACAAATAAGAATAAGTAACAACGTCACCCCCCCTTCGGATCGTACGTTCGATTTTTGCTTTCAGGCACGGAAAGGTTAATCAAATTTTTGTGATGATTTGATTTTAATTGTCATTTATTTATCTGGTTAAAGTTTGGATTGCCTTATTTCCGAGTCATTAACATACAACGCATATACACAACATAACTCATTACCTAGTCAACTTGAAAATGCATTACCTAATAAAAAAAAGCCTTTAATGTTGCGTTAAAAAACCATCCAAGGCACTAGATGATACGTTACACTTCAGTATTCATATTTAATCAAACTCGTTTTGTTTTTATGACTTTAATAATAATGTGTTCCCTGGAATGAGTTTTTACAACTCGTTGGGGAAAATTTTTTTTTTTTTAAATCCCCACCTTTAAACATGAACACTTATTTTACAGCGTACATCATGTTATAAACAAGCAAATAAAAAAAACAATGATCCCTTTTCATAAGCTTATAATAAGAATTAATGATTAACCATGTTTTCACTTTATTTATTTGTATTCCAGAGGGCGCAGTCTCAGGTGGTTGGGGCGCCTGGAGCCCCTGGTCTCCCTGCTCGGGGCGCTGTGGGGGAACGCGGGCCCGCTATCGCTACTGCGACTCGCCGCCGCCACCCTATGGGGCCCCCTATTGTCAGGTATGGTTGAAATATCATGATGCTGTTAAAATCTAATATTTATCGTATCTAACGTAAATATGTTAATTAAGGCATTTATAGAAAAAAAGTGTTAGTTCTTCCCTAAAAATTATTGAATTCTACCTTTCAAAAAAGCCGTTTTAATTTATTGTCGTGGAAAAAAAATGCCGTTTTTGGTTTTTTGAAATTAATTTTTGGTCGAAGATATTATCCATCTGACCAAAAAATTCAAAACATCATTAGATTATTTCATTGTTTCTTCATAATTGGATATTTTAATAAGGCTGACCACTTATCTTAGTACGTACGTTCTTACTTACTTTGGTATCGATGTTCGTTGGTAAATAATATAAAAGCTAGATACTACTTCCAGCATCAGCCTTATACAGCTGTTATAATCGAAAGGTAATTAGGAAAGGCTGAAATAATATTTCTTATCAAAATATAACAAGCTTAGTACTTTTTGATCATCTTCTCGTTATTTTCTCCCACACCTCCCCATTTCCTTCTGTTTCACAAAAATCAACAACAGCTAAGTTACTGAGGGTCCCGTAGTCTGAGTCCTGGCAAGGAAATTCTTTTGTGATGTTCGAATATAATCTAAACAATGATTTTTGTGATCCGTGTTTGAAAAACGCGAGGGACGAGTATTATTTTGTTACATTTCTATCATTACTTATAACACGTAGGATTTTTAATGATGGCTTTGTGTATTGATTTTTTTCTGTAATGGCCTTTAAGTTGAACAACCTCTGAACCTTGATTAAAATATGCATGTGCAATATTTGTGTTGTTTGTTGTCGTTTCCATTGTCATGGAGACAGACTACGGACAGATCGATAAGTTGCCAGGGCAATCAACAAGCTATTGAGATACGTCAGGCACAAGGAAAAACACACGCCGTACCTTTATTCCATTTGAGCTCTTCATTCGATAATGCCTCCCAAAAAAGGCAAAAAGGGTAAGGCAGAAGCAGAACCCAAAGAAATACTGCCTGAGGTCGACAAGGCTTTCTTTGAACTTGAAATTGCCGATTTGAATAGAAAACTCGAACGTTTAAAAACACACAACGCCGAATTGGAAAAAAGGAATGAAGAGCTAGAAACCGAATACAAGAAATTAGATGAAGACAGAGCCGATGTCATCACTTATCTCAAGAAAACTCTTCAAATCAAAGTGGACGAGGTTGCCGAGTTGACTGAAAGAGTTCAAGCTATTGAAGAAAAGAGGCAAGCTGAAACCAAAGATTTTCAAGGTCAGATGAAAGATCTGAAAAAGGAATTCAATGTGATGAGAGAAACGTTGACGTCTGAAGTTAAAATGCTGTCAGGAAAGTTGAATTCCTTAGAAGAATTTCGAGCCCAAAGAGACAACCTTATGGCCCAATTTGAAGCGCAGGAAGCAAATTACGCATCTCAGGAATTGCACTACAAAAAAATTCTTCACGAAACAGAAAAGAAGTTTATTGTGGGTAAAGATAATTTGAAGAAAGAACTCGAATCCAGGTTGCTGAAATTGGCGCAAGATTTCCAGGACGCCACAGAAATAAGAATTGCTTCATCTACTCACAGGGTCATCAGAGAAAATATTGCTGTGAATAATGAACTAAGGGAAGTCCTCTCAATACAGGCTAGTTTGTCGGATCAGAATACTTCCCTGAAAGAAAAGGAAAGATCTTCAAGGTTGGCTCTTCAACTCGCCGAGGAACAACGAGACACAGCCATGGAGAAAAGTCTAGTGCAGTTAAATTTGATTCAAAGACTGAGTAAAGAACACCTCGCGATGAAAGATAAAATTACCCTTATCAGAAAAGCGGAATTCGATTTCGCAACACAAGCGAGACAGATTGAAAAGTTGACTGCCGAAATTTCAAAAATGGGTTTGAAGGTTCGTATATTGGAACAGAACCTCCATGCCAGTCTATGTGAGAAGAGCGAATTGAAATTGAGTTCTTTGGAAGCCAAAGGCGAATCGGATAGACTTAAAGATGTTATCACGAGTGCAAGTCTAGCTGTCAAAGGAGCCATAAAAATATCGGATTGTCCTTTAGATGACAATGAAGCCGAAAAAGATGCAGCCAGGCGTAATCTTTTAAAACGACTATTGGATTTATTGTCGATTCCAGGATATGTGCGTGCAAGATCACTCTCCACTGTTCCCTCTGCAGCCGCTGTTTACCGTCGTGGCGATTTAGGATTTGTGCCTAAAGATGAATCTAAGTCGTCGATTTGCTCCAGCTACCAATCGTCAACAATTAAATCAGACTCAATAGAGACGAAACGCCGATCTACCCAGATTTACAAGGGTGAAAGCCTCAGGACGATTTACAGTAAAATGATCATACCTGCCATAGGATCCCAAGAAGAGGTTATCGGGCATATTGGAGAGGGGGATGCAGACGAGTCAGAAGAAGAGGGTGAGGAGGAATCGATTAGATCAGAAGAAGTAGAAGTAGAAGTGATTGTCGAAGTCCCGCCTAAATACAGAAAGACGAGGGTTCGTAGGGGGACGGACGAGTCATCTGATGAAGGCACTGATGATGCAAGCAACATATCTGGCGAGGATAGAGAAATATCAAATGTTCAATTAGACGAAGAACCAGAAGAAGTAGCGGATGAAGAGAAACTGGAAGAATAAAAGTCATGTTTTGTACATTTTTAATCAGATATTTTTGTACTTTAATAAACATATTACTTACGTCGACAACCACTGTTTGGCTAACTGTTCTATTTAAACCAACGAAAAGGTACATAAATACTTAACTCATAAAAATACACCAATTTTTTACTTTATTTTTTTGGTGGAGGTACACCACACCCTGTTATATTAATGGTGAAAACATCATAGGGATAACTTTATTCAGACTGCCCTTTTTGTTGTTTGGTATATCAGGGTATTTTCAAAAGGTCAATAGTGGTATGAAGCTATTTATATGTGGGTGAAAAGGGCGTAGGTGGAGAAAAAAACGTTTTACACTACGCGTAAAGTGTTGTGTATTCGTCTTCTTCTTATTATATTTGACGTTATGCTCTAATTGGAGGTTAGACAACATCGTTGAGTTTACTGCTCAAAATATACGTGTTGTTCTGATTCAAAACCATCTAAGTTCACGCATCGTAAATTACACAGATAAAAATAATAATAGACACATAATTCAACTGTGCCTATTCGACTTAATCCACAACCACTGAATAAATAATCCCTAGAAGTATGATTTAAACTGCTTTGAAAGAAAACGGTTATCACTAATTTACATAACTCCTTTGACCCAGGCCAGAGACAATGAAATTAATTATCCATTGAAGAAAGAATTTTGATATTTCTTTTTTTAAATAATTTCACCCAAATTAATATTAAATTGACCTAATTTAGGGCACACAGACACGCCCATAACACTATCTTACGGTATATCTCTCTAGTAATCATAAACTAAATGAAAACATGTTGTTGTTCTAGGATATGTATATTCCTATAAAGGCGATCCAATCAAACCAAATCAAACGAAATCACGTATTCCTTACGCTGGTGGCAATAAGGTTGTAATCGCCACTTGACGCATGCCAATTGTTTCGATTTATGCAAAGAAAATTTTTTTTTTCTGAAACTCTGGGTAAAATATAAATTAAAAGAAATCCGAAAAAAGTTTATAAGTAGAAGATTTTACATTATGAATAATGTTTACGGACTTGAATAAATACAAATTCTAGGTTTATAAAAATACTCGCTAAAAATGCTTTGTTAAAGCAAAGGCCAAGATGTTTTCTACTCGAAATGTTAAATTAAAGCATCTATAATATTTCTAGGTGATCAAATGTTCAAGCCAAAAACACATAATTGTGATTTTTTTTTAATTGCATCGCCATGCCACGTCAATTTTAACAAAATTACACATTGTTGTTCTAGGGCCCCGCGGTAGAGTCGGAGCCCTGCATTCTGGACGGACAGCCTTGCCCCTGGGCTCCCGGTGCCCAGGGCCCCCCGGGGAACCCGTGCACCTGCGGCTGCGCCCTCAGGCTGGGGGCCACGCCACGCCACCTGTCGGCCAGCGCCCAAGAGTGTCAGGGAAGGACGTTCTGGCTACTACAGGTAAGCATAACACGTAACACGTAACACGTAACACGTAACACGTAACACGTAACACGTAACACGTAACACGTAACACATAACACGCAATAAATAATACATAAGTGTGTCGAGGGTTAGCTGCAATACAAGTGTGAATACATTATGGCCCAGTCAACATTCGTTTCTAACTAGGCAGGTGCCTGTTTTAATAAATTGATCATGTCATGATAAGTTGTGCAAAAAATCAAGTTTATTATTGGAATAATATATGTAATACAGTTTACACATAAAAATAACATAGATTATCTGATTAGCACCCAAAAACACAAGTAAGTTAATATAAATATTATATTGCAATAAATTAACAGTAATATTTTTAAAAGAGTTATACTATCATAGCCTTCTTGTAACTAGTTTAGGGCAGTTGAATATAATATATATTATTTCAGCGAAATAATTACCCACTGTATGCAATCTAGGTACAAGCGAGTATCTAAATGACTCAGTCCTGATATTATTGTTACATTTAAAAAGAATTTTGGGTCGAGTGGTTCTGTTGGGTACTTGGAAGGTAATTAAGCTAAGTAAATCAGGGCTCTCTATAATACCATTAATAATTTTAAATATATTAAAATATCATATTAATGAATATACACATCGTTTGTTTAAATTTTACAAATTTATTATAAATTCACCGTTTCATTAGTACTTATTCCTATTTTGTTGTTTGTTCCTATTGTATTGTATGAGCAAGTAGTACAAATAATCTAGTAGGCACAATAATAATAATAATAATAAAATTTGGACGATTTGTATAGCGCCGTTTTTGTGAAAAATCACCTCAAGGGCGCTGTGTCTCTCAACTGCCTGGAGCCATTGGGACTAAGGCATCCCCAATATGGTTATGTTATGAGGCTGAAGGGAGTGGATAATTAGGAAGAATATTAAATTTAAAAAAAAAAAATCATAATTATAATTTTAAGTTGATAAAGTGATTGTGTCTATTTGATGGGACCTGCCAGTTAGTATATTTTCTCTTTAAATAAATATAAATGTAAAGCTAGGAACTAATATCTAGCTCAATAACTAACTAATCGTCACGCCGTTTCCCCGCAGGGGTAGGCAGAGAGGACGGACCGCCATACAACTCTGTCTTGGCACACACTCCTTGCTTCACTCACATTCATACATACTATTTTGTTATTCTGACTCTTCACATGATCCGATTCAAGTATTTGATTTACTTGATCGTGTCATGTCTTCGTCGGGCGTCCTCGACTTCTTCCATTTACTTTCGCATTATATATTCTTTTCACACTCTTTTTGTTCGTTCATTCGGTCTACATGCCCAAACTATCTAAGCGTCGTTTTCTTGATCCTTTTTATTGCGTTATCATCAGCCTTACATTCTTTCCGGTTATCAAAAGTTTTAATACGGTCATACATGGTTTTACCGCACATACGTCTCAGGGATCTCATTTCCACAGCATTCAGTCTACTTTCATCCTTCCTCTACAAGTTCTATACTTCACTGCCATACATCAGGGTTTGTATAAGCACTCTATTGTGATCCCTGCTTCTTTTGACAATTTCTTATCAATTAATTAATTAATATCAATTACAAAAAAAGATCTGTAGAGCGCCTTTAAGGTGGTTTTTCACAAAAACGGCGCCATACAAATGATGTAAATATTATTATGAATCGATTGTTTTAATTTCCAGGCCGCCCCCGGTCACGTGATCCGTCTCACCATCGAGCGGTACCGCCTGCCGTGCGGCGCCCAGTGGCTCAAGGCGCGCGACGGCGGCTCCCCGGGCGCCCCCCTGCTGGGGCAGTGGCCGGGCGACGGGGGCTCCGAGGGCGGAGGGGCGGGGGGCGTCGAGGGCGCCGTGAGCTCGAGCGGGGACAGCCTGCTGCTCGAGTTCTTCTCGGACGAGCTGCTGGCCGCGGGGCCCGCCTGTCCTGGGGGGTTTGTGGCGAATGCGGCGCAGATTGGTTAGTAATCAATTACTTCTGAATGTCTTAATATTATGATTATTTGTACACTGTATACTACTGTGTAAAGGTACATCGTATTTTTTAGAGACGTATGAAATAAAATACATTTTAACAGAAAACAATTTACGATAACTTAACTTAACTTTTTTTTAATTTGTAAAACATAACTTGTAGTTATAATTTATACAAATACCTTTTATTTTGTATTGAAAAAACAATGGGGTGCTTATACCAACCCTGATGTATGGCAGTAAGGCATGGAATTGTGCAGTGGAAAGATGAAGGTAGACTGAATACTGTGGAAATGAGATTCCTGAGACGTATGTGCGGTAAAACCATGTATGACCATATTAAAAACGTGGATATCCGGAAAGAATGCAACGCTGATGTGAACGCAATGAAAAGGATAAAGAAAGGGACGCTTAGATGGTTTGGGCATATAAAGCGAATAAACATAGAAAGGAGTGTAAAAAGAATATACGATGCGAAATTGAATGGAAGAAGAAGTCGAGGACGTCCGAGGAAAACATGGTCATGTGAAGAGTCAGAATAACAAAAGAGTATGTATGAATGTGTGAGTTGTATGGCGATCAGTCCTCTCTGCCTACCCTTGCGGTGAAACAGCGTGATGGTTTGCTAGTAATTTGAAAAAAAAAGTTTTTATATTAATTCACGAAATAATATCAAAAATCTAACGTAAATATAAAATAGAAAAAATAAACTCTGAACTCTCTCCGGGAGTAATGTTTCTCGAGTTCGAGTCTCGGTAGCGACATTTTTTCTGTTTTATATTTTCGTTAAAGATTATTGATATTATTTCAAAAATAAATGTATAAAAATAAAAAAGCACAAAAAGCTTCGAATTTAATTCTGATTTAAAACCAATTTTGTTACGAATTTTGTAAAACGGCTAGTTTTCTTTTGAATGTAACATAACACTGCCGTAATTTGTGAACTCTTGCTATTTTTTGTTTTTAATTGCATAAAACGGTTATTTTAACACTCCCGTTCCGAATAGGGGGTTCTAATGTCACCCCAAAAAAAAAGTTTTGTGCCATATCTTAGATAAAGATTACTGAAATATTATTAATAGACCCTTAAGACTTTAGACTTGTTAAAAACTTTTTAATTTATCTCTAAATATTACCAAAAACAGATTACTCAAGATGAAATGTCTTGAAAATTTCCACAAGGTACAACTTCCATCGTACCTTGCTGACTGTAATTTCGTAATAACTCATTTGTGTTTTACAAAACGACGTTTTTGTCAATTATAATATCTTTTGAGATAATGTATATTTTTTAATTGTTTGTATGTTATAAGTGTTTTTTTCTAGAATAGCTTCTTGTATTAAATTTGGATAATTGATTTTTTTCTCCCCCATGTGACTAAAAGAAGTTTGATTAAGAAATTTAAATATTTTTTTGCCATTTCATGGCTGAATAAATTTCCTTCTAAATAAAAATAAAATGGCATTGAGGTTTTCCTGTAAATACAAACCGTAATGTCACTTTTAAAATAGTTTTTTTTTTACTGCCGCATTGACGTAAGCAAACTTAAAGTATTTATTACTTGGCTTGTACCGAACAACGCAATGCAAAATATCTCTATGGATTGATTATTTTGTTGGCAAGCGAATAAATTTAAAAAAAAAGGTTTTAAATGATAAAAACTGCTGAAAAGATAATGATGAATGCCCGGTGACTATTGGCACCTCCAGCACACTAGAGGTTAATAAGCAAGATCAAATGGGATAACTCCGTCACCCCCCTTCGAATCATACGTTTGATTTTTACTTTCAGATATGAAAAGGTTAAAAAAATGTATGAGACGATGTATGAATGTAAATGAAGCAAGAAAAGTGTGTGCCAAGACAGAGTTATATGGCGGTCCGTCCTCTATGCCTACCCCTGCAGGGAAATGGCGTGATGGTTAGTTAGTTAGTTATAAATATAGTACTTTGGCCAACACACCCTACAAAAAAAAATTATGGGTAGTTTTGATATTTTGAATTGTTCATATTCATCATATTGAATCCGTACAACATCGCTTCTTACGCGGTATATCATGGAGATTAGGGCGAGAAAGAGGCGATTATTCATATGATGAAATCGAACAATTATTGAAAATGTCTTCATTAGAAAAGCGCAGGAAAGACTTTGATTTAATTTTCATTTACAAAATCATTAATTGTTTTATTGACTCACCTCTCTGTTGCAACTTATCCAGTTCAACATTCCTTGCCGTAGACTCAGAAACAATGATTTTCTGTTCCTCAATCAACACAATACTAATTATGGGGATAATTCTCTAATGTCCAAAATGTCAAGACTTAACTCAAGCCATGGTCTTGAAATTTTTGGTAGCAGTCTAAATGATTTTCGTCATTCTTCACGACTCTACCAAAACTTTGACTAGACCATGGCTTGAATGTTCTCTCTTATGTTTATTTTGCCTTATTTTTTTCATCGCTACATTTATTATTATGTATATGCTATTCCTTCTCTGTTGCTCTTTTTTCAATCCCATGTTTTAAATGTATTTTTTTGTAATTGGACTTAAGTCCGTTAATTTAAATAAATATGCCTCTTCATAAAAAAAACAAAACTTTTCGAAACAAACACGAACAACTATTCAAACTGCTCCCACTAGTGACATCTATGAAACTAAACTTTAAACAGTACTAAACATAACCCTTTTATCCATTTCCAGAACCCGTTGCATCCAACGCCTCCGCAAGCGTAGCAGTCTCTATGGGGGAAAGGCCACACCAGCAGCAGGGTGCCCCTGTTCGGCGGGGTGCTGGTGTTTGGGGCCCTGGGGGCTGCAGGCTTGCTGTTGGCCGCCCCAGCCCTGTGCTGGATCATCCTCAGGGCGCTGCATGCCACCTCCAAATACCAGCGGGCTAATGATTGTGATTCTTTAGCTGATTCTGACAGTATGTTAAAGCAATCAAGTTATTTGTTTTTTACAAGCCACTTGAGTAAATCTTTTATTTTTCACACTCTACTGGCCAAATTGCAAAAATAAAATATAAAAACATATATTCTTTGAACCTCGTTTTTTAACACCTCACATCAAAAACAATAACAAAAAACATGACTTTTATTTGAACATAAATAAAAAATATAATAGTTACAATAATATACCAGAGGCGTGCAGTAAATGTTATTTTTTGATGTTTGCGATTTTCCTGGACAAGAAACATTTGATTTTGTAGGTATTTTAGTAGACAATAAGTCTTAATTAAAAAAATACTTGTGAAATTGAATAGAAAGAACTGGGCATTGAAAATATTTTTGAAACTATTTTTATTTATGGCCCATAATATCAACACAAAAAATATTCTGAAAAATCACTTATTGATAAAAAATGGTATTAACAATTCACATCATAAAGATCCGCACACATAATTTTATTATACACCTCGAAAATAATCAGTCAAAATAATACAAATATGAAAAAACGCTTAGCATCACAAAATTATTTTTGAGACTTAATACATGTTCTTTTAAATACTGACATAGGAAAATTATTGAACATATTTTTTCGCTTCCAGTCGCAGCTGGTTCAACCGCAGTATTAGGGGGCCTAGGGGGCTCGCGGGGTACTCTCTATCAGAGGTCCTGTCCCTCCGCAGGCTAAGGTCCGGGCCCCCAGCGCATCGGCTGCTGAGGGAGTCCCGAGACCTCACGGAAGAGGGGATGGAAACAGGGGACGCGGAGGGAGCACACGGAGGAAGAGATGGAAATAACACTGGCGGGTAAAGAAAAATATTTTATTTTATTCACATTTTTATCCAGGTTTAGTTGAGGCTTTGAATAACTTTAGCATTCAATAAAGATCAGATAATACCCACTTAGGCATTTAGCTTCCCAAGAACTTTGTGTTTTATTGCTTAGAAGCAGATATAAAATAAGATATTAATTCAATAATATTTATGACTGTTATGAATAAATTAGCCTAGGTACTCAAAACTAATTATTTATAGATAGGTATATTGAATCCACGTTTATCATCCAGTTACATATAATATAATATAATAGTAAACCTTTTCAAGAAACCCATTTGATTATAAAATACACCAAAACAGGTTATTATTTCACTATTATTTTTTATTCATAAGAAATGTCAAGTAACGGTTTGTGTTAAAATTTTATGATAAATTGTTTTCAAAAAAAAAAAAAACATTTTTAATCAACAGTAAATAAAATCAAAATGTAGGTGGTGACAATACAAAAAAATGGGTATGTCACTTGCATAGATACAACAGATAACAAAATATCACACTTGAGACATTTGGTTGGCAAAAACATTAGTAGGTAGCTTGTTTTAGTATGCAATTCTATGTGTAAGTCAAAATTAAAACTACTTCAATTCATTTTTGAGTAAAACAATGTCTTTATCACTCCCATCTACAAAGCATACTAGTTTGCTTTTAAATTTGCCCATTTGTCACTATTGGTCATTAAATTAAGTTCCAAAATAATTTTGTCATCTTAAATATAATAACAATCAATGAATACTAACACCATTATTGGTTCAGCTGGTCCAGTGGAAGCAGCATAACCCTAGCTGCAATGGGAGAGTCTCCGCCTGTTGGGAACAATCGTCCAGGGTCTGGGGGCAGCCTCCCAGCCCCAGCCATTGCTCCGGACCCTGAGGTGGCCCCCGACTCCAAGTCTTCGCCCCTACGGAGGTCTCGAACTTGCTCCCCGGCTAGGAGTCAAGTCAATGTGCAATCCAATTGTGAGTTGTATTATGTTGAATATGTTGCATAAAAAGAAAGACTTTGTTTTTATCCAATATCTATATCATGCCCCATAGATAGAGGTTGTACACAATGTCAATGTACTCTCTTTGTCAGTATAACAAAGCCACAGTCGGTTCCACCATGTTTGTGCTACTCATAATGGGGTAAGATCACTAAAAAGATAATCTCAAGAGGTATAATCTATTCCGATTTGAAACAAAACCGATGTTGCCAATTCACATTAGATCTTTCGATTCTTATTGAAAACTTTGATGAATTTTATCAGAAGAAAGGAAAGATTGAGTTTTTTAGTAGAAGTTGCATCTCATGGCTTCGAAACTTTCGTGAGCAGCACGTTCATAAAAAATATATTTATTATTTGTGTGAATACCACAAGAGTCCCAACTGTTCCCGAACCGTCTGATCCAGTGGGAATCTGGCATCTCCGATTGGGGTATATTGTGAGGCTAAAGGTAGTGATGAGGGGAACAGGATGGGGAAGAGGAAGGTTGAGAATTACCTGGCTATTAAGATCTGATCACCAAACACGTCTAAAGCCATTTAAAACAACGTTTCGATTCTGAATGATGGTATTTCAACAGGGCGATGCTTAGAGTATTTACCATTCTGGGATAAAATTGAGAGAATTGTTTGTGTAATGTTTTTTCTATTCTTCCCTATGATATGAGCACATTGACTGAGATTGGACTGAGCACATGGCATTGATACAAACGATATAAGTGCATGTTCAAAACATTGTGGACAGAATACTAATGTAAAAGTTCTTCATTGAATGGCCAAAAATTCTGAATTTGAAATTGAAGATACATATAAACATTATGAAGTATCAATATCCTAGCGACATCACTAATGCCAACAAATGCAAGATTATCCATCTGATAATACAATGAAATATGTGGTAGAGGAAAATGGTACATCTCATGATTTAGAAAACATACCATGCGTCAAGAATGGGTGCAGTTCTGTCCAGTTGTACCGGGCTGCAGTATACAGTATAAACATTTTTCCAATGATAGTCAACCTCTAACATCAAAATGCACCAAAGAATGAAGAAGTTTAATCTAAATTTACATCCACACAATATTAATTACAAAACGTTTTTCATTTCCAGGTGTCCGACGTAGATTCCCCCGCAATGTCCTTTGAGATGAGCACCAGCGAGCGAGACTCGGATGCCTCCTACGACCCACGGCGTACTACCGACCTTCGCAAGGCCCCCGCGCGCAGGTCTGCTATGTCTACCATGTCCGCCATGTCCACCATGTCCTCCATGTCGGCTACCAGTGGCAGTGCCGGCACCCTGACTAATGTGAGTCTGACAGGTAGATCATGAGGGATATGGAATATGCATGGATACTTGTATTAGAAAATATGATAATTTTTCGTAAAGAAAATTCTGTATTATTTCTGGTATGAAAGATAGCATTCTGAAAAATTTGTTGCAAATATTTCAATGATAATAATTAGGTGTGTTATTACTAAGTTAATTAGTTCTATAAATAAGTAGTATATAGTGCCACCACTAAGAAAATTCCTGCGGTGAAACCTAGAACTCAAAATGTCAATGTGAATTTTTTTAAATGTCATGTTTTTAGTATTAAATTAAAAGTAGTTTCATATTAATGTTGATAATATTTCAGTGTCTGTAGTAAAATTATTATTTCTTAGCTTTACTCAAATTTCAACACCGTTTTTTCAAAAACAGTTGAAAAATATGGAATAAATAAGTTTTTTTTGACCATTAAGTTGTAAGACAAACCTTGTTGTTCAAACGAAAAAAATTCTCAAAAGATATTTCAGTATTAAAATTTAAACGAGAAAAAAATATGTGTAGTTTTTTGGAAAAAAATCACTCGCCAAGAGGTTAAACAACTCTTTCAAAGTTTCATAGGTTATGATGGAAAGTAAAAATTCTAAAGCATATAATTTGACAATCCTTTTCATATTTAATGTCATCATCCTACACTATTATTTAGAAAAGTTTGTTCTATTAACATTTTCAATACATTTATTCAACATATGCCACATATACGCTGAAATAGAATCCCATCCATAACAAAAATAATATTTGTGGAAATGTGAGTGGTATAAATCCCTAATTACCCCTACTACTTAAAACATTAAAAAATTGAATGATTAAGTAATTTAATTTTTCTAATTCTCAGGGATGTTATTCACCTGCGCTCAGCACCACCAGCTGTGCCCGAGTGCGCGCCACCGGAGGGAAGGAGAGGAAGGAAAGAAGAAACCTGAGACTTAGGGCCCCCGTGTCCGACCTTAGCTTAACCGCAGACCTAGAATTAGACTATTATGATTACAACGTCAAGAACTCCGAAGCTGCTACAGGTTCATACCTCGGAATGGACCCTGCTTTTTTAGTATGGATACCCCCGGTCGATGAAAACGAAGAATTTAACCATCACACCTACGAAGAAATATTACCAAGGGTACATGGAAACCCTGGTAGCAATACAGAATCACCAGAAGACAACAATTATCCTCATTTAGCTAAACCAAGACTCAAACTGGACGAAAATTCTTCACAATCATCTCCGAGGGTCGATAGGAAACTGCTACTAGCTAAAAATAACATTGTGCATCCTTTGAATTTCAGCATTTCCGATTTAGCGCCAGTAAAATCAGAGCCATCTTTTGACATTTCTAAAATGTTTAATCCGAGACGCGACCCATTGAAGCAGGTTTCTATACCCATGACCGAATTTACGTTTGATAACAAGTTTCAGGATTCTGTCGATAGATCACGTCGCCAGTCCGAAGAAAAGGAAACTGTTTGCGAAAAATCTCCAAGTGAGAAATACGTCGATAATGCAGATATCCAATTTGCCGACGAAGATTCCGATAGTTCCAACGACTTGAAAAACAAAGATGTGTTGGAAAATATTGGAAAATCTTCTAATAATGTTGTTTTGTCTTAATCCGTACGAAATATGTATCGATATCGGCGGGAATGTTTTCGAACGCGTTAGTGTTGATAAGTTTTGTTTTGTTTTGAAATGGCTGTACATAAAACAATATAAATTGTGTAATTTGAAAATAATTAAAATATTGTTGTGAAAGATTCGTGATTATCAGTGTAAATATGGCATGGATTGTGCTGACTTTTCAAGAGTTCTCATCAATAGTATTTTTGGTAAGTCCTTGTGTGTTTTATTCTCAGATAAAGGGCAATAATTATCTTTATTATTATTATAATTGTCGTCAGGATTTGATAATGTGATAATGAGCACCCTATTGCGCAATACATCGTAATTTATTTTTTTAACCTAAACTATCCTTATAACTAAATAACTACCTACTTTAAATATGTATTACCAACAAACTAACTATTAAACATTTTTCTAACTTCGATTGCTTAAAAAACTTTCAAATAATTAAATTTAATTCTAATTGTTATTTTACACAAAAATAATACAATGGCGGCCAGTGTGCCCGGTAAAATTAAGCCATCTGATTGGTCCTCAGCGGTGCGTTTATGCACCGTGAATTCGTAATTATCTTTTCAGGAGTTTTTATCCTTTAAAACATGTTGTTTACATATTGAAATGAACTGTAATCGCTTTTCAACAAAATAATCAAACATTGAGATATTTTGCATCGCGTTTAGTTCGGTACAAGTCGAGTAATACATATTTAAAGTTTGTTTTCGTCGGACCGCTGAAAAAAAATGATTTTCAAAGTGAAATTACTGTCCGTATTATTTGAAAAACCTCATGCAGTTCTATTTTTATTTTGAAGGAATTTATTTGGTCACACGAAAATACAATAAAACAGTAAAAAATCTTCACATTTCTTAATTAAACTTATGTTAGTGACAAGAGGGCGAAAAAAAAACGATTTTCCGAATATAAGTAACCATTTTACAAAAACCATTGATACCATTGAAAAACAATTTGAAAAAATGCATGAAGACGTTATCTGAGAATCTGATAGTATTAATACGCTAAGCCGTCTTCTGTACACGATTCGTTAGATCGCCGCGTGGGGCGCTAATGTCTGGAAAACAATACTGGTAATTTTCGCTCACACGTAAAAAGGTTTGAAATTTTATTCCGATTATGCTACTTCACGATTTATTCAGTTTGTCCTTTTCGACGTGTGTAGCAAGACTAAACTAGTACATCATGATTGACATAAACGTTATTTTGTAAAACACAAGTGAGTTATTACTAGTCGGCAAGTTACGACGGATGTTGAATCCGACATTCCAAAGGTTAAGGGAACAAATTAATTTCAACGTAATGCACACTAAACAGTTTCAAAGAAAAACAAGCTCTTCGCCCGTTTAACTATAATGCAAATCGTAAAGAAATTTCGTGATGAATTTAAAAATCCCATTTTGCGTAAGCCAACTTGCGTTTGTCCAGTGCGGCGCCTCTAGCAGTCGAGTTCAAATGTTCCCGAGGCAAATAAAGCATGACATAATCGTGAAATTATTCCATATTATGGGTAATTTTTAAATTAATGAGGGAATATTATAAGTAAATTTAAATATCATCTTTATTTTAACTTTATTATATGAGGGGGGTAAAACACACAAGAACCAAGCTTTTTACTACATATTATTTACATAAAACATGACTGCAACTTCGTACTTTTATCATAAATGTTGTTTTCTGTCTCAATACTCATATTAATGGATCTATGCCGCGTGTAATAATGATGTAGTGTAAAGTATTTTCTTAAATTATAATAGTAACAAGCTTCATACATGACATTCCACTTAAGCTATATGATATTTATTTAATAATAATATGTATAAAGATTAATTATTTAATGGCTTTGTTACTATACATATGAATCTATATTATAATATTATCATAGCGTTAAGCTGCTATCATTAAGAAAATCCGAACACAACCCATATTTATGTCACTATTATTTTATGTTTTACATCATATGTTATGTAAAAACCCACGAAGGCGTACCTTATATAATTAAATAAATATTGTGTACTCTTTCTGTATTCCGACTTTTAAAACTTTCGTGTCCACTTCTGGAAAGAAGGCATTATTTTATTCGAATGGTGTTTGTTCTCAATTAGTGAAAAGAAAATAACATGTCAAAAAATATTATATAAATTTTAACAACATTTAAAAATAAATGGATTTTCCAAAATTTATTAATTGGGATGTGCAATATTTTACGCGTAATTAATTATCAATTATAACGAATTTATTATTGTTGGTGGTTTTAATTTTTACCCATGAAAAATGTTGGTAATTATAGTCACTTTGACAATGTGAAGGTATTTATTTTTCCGCCATGATTAATAATAAATAATATATAATATCGTGGGGTCACTGTCAAAACCTAATAACTTACAAAAAATGTTTTGAAGTAAACTCAATTTTAAAGTTTGATTTTTATTATGAAGTCAGGATTATGGAGAATTATGTTAATTTTAACTTGTTCTTTTAGAAGTTTATTTTTGTTAGTGCTTTCACAATATTTTTCTTGCCTAATATTTTTTATAAAAAATGAAGCTAGAAAGCTTTTTGATAAAGAGTAGTAGCTAAAAACCTAATTAACGATATAATAGGGTATCCAAACTTATTCCAGACATAGATATCAATACACAAACATTAAAATCATTGCTAACTCAAAATACCTAAAATGTGAACTTACCAACTTTCGGAAATGACCCCATGATAATATTATATTTTCATATCAACTCCAAATTTTGAACATATTCAAAACGACTAACAATACGATCGGCATACATATTAAGTCCAAAACGCAAGTTTGAAAATGAGGTGTCTTTCGATGTATGTATTTTTAAACTAAGATTTAAGATTTTTTTTTGATATTGTAAAAAAAATCTGTAAATCAATAGATGAAATTAAAAAAAAAACAAACACGAAAATGTTTTTTGTCAGTTTGATTGTTATTTCTTATGATTCCCAAGTATTTTGTAAAGAAATTAAGTGACCGAGCCCAGAAAAGCATTATTTTCAATGGTTAGAATAATTCTGTTAGTGAAAGGGTTAAGTTTAATATTTAAATGATTATCTTGTGATGTTTTGTACTACCCTTTAACTATACAGCTAGTTATAAATAATATTTCATGTTTGGTAATAATAATGTGTACATAAGCATATGTAGCAATTAAGCAAACTGAAAAATGTAAGTAATAATATTTATGTATCTAATAATACCTAAAATATAAAAAAAAATACTAAGTAGATTTTCTCGCAAAAATTTTGTGTTTATCTCAAAAATGATATCATATTCAATAAGTTACCTAGTCAAAAACCAAATAATTAAATATTCAACAAGATATGAATTTCGACGTTTTTTATGTTGTTACTAAGTATAATACTATATGTAAGTACTTTGTTTTGTAAAATGATTTAAAAAATATTGTTTAGTTTATTATTTACGTTTTTAGAAAAGATGTTGCTTTATTTATATTATGAGAAAATAAAATGATTTTTAAAAGCTTCTGTTCCTTTTTTTCTATACTTCTGCAAAACAAAACAAAAATCCACTCTTCCGTATCAAAAATATTTGTCAGTGTCTCGGTAAAAAAATCGTCTGGAAGTTTTTAGAGTGAAAATAAAATTGAAACGTTTCTAAATAATACGTTTCTCATTGTGAATTAATGAATATTCATTAGCTTTTTAGTTTTAATACACAAACGAACAGTTCTCAGAGAAATTAATGTCCCATAAAGGAAAAAGCTTTCCGAAAGTCGTTTAATTAGAAATTATAATTTTGAACGAAACGGAAATCATTTGGAGCTGTGACAATAAAATGTGTTTTTGATTATTCTGAATAATGTTCAGTGGATCTATGTTTTTGGTAAGCACAAAAAAACGAGATTCTTAACCTTTGGAAGGGTAGCACTGAAGAATTTATTAACTTAAAAAAAAAATCATCGCCTTATGCGATACTAGTCAAGAGTTTCGACGATCTCTAGTTGATAGAACTATGGTATTTCCCATTAGGGAATATTGTGAATTATGAGAGTGAAAGAAGTTGAGGAAAGGAAGTAAAAGGGACGAAAAGGGTTTGGTACTTGACTTTTTTCGTTTCGATTCTGAATTGTGGTCTCACTAGGGCGATACTAAGAGTAACTTCCTCTCTGAAACGAGGTATTATTATATCCAAAGAAATATCGTCGCCGGAAAGTTTTGAGAAGCTTACACAGGAGCACTTTAAAGTTTGATTTTTATTTTACAATAAAATTTATCCAACCCTGATTTATGGCAGTGAGGCATGGAACTGGCAGAGGAAGGGCGGAAGTAGACTGGATGCTGTGGAAATGATATCCCTGAGACGTATGTGCCGTAAAACGATCTATGGCCGTATTAAAAATGTGGATATCCGGAAAGAATGCAAGGCTGATGTAAGCGTAATGAATAGGATCAAGAAAGGGAAGCTTAGATGGTTTGGGCATGTAGAGCGAATGAACGAAGAAAGGAGTGTGAAAATAATATATGCTGCGAAAGTGAATGGAAGAAGTAGTCGGGGACGCCCGAAGAAGCCATAGTACGATCAGTGAATCAAATACTTGAGTCGAACCATGTGAAGAGTCAGAATAACATAAGAATATGTATGAGACGATGTATGAATGTAAACGAAGCAAGGAGTGTGTGCCAAGACAGAGTTGTATGGCGGTCCGTCCTCTCTGCCTACCCCTGCAGAGAAACGGTATGATGGTTTGTTAGTTATACATTTTTTAAGTCCTTAGTGCCTGATTGGATTTTGAAATAAAAGTTAACTCACGTAACTCAATCAGCCCTTTTGCCTTTCCAGCGTCGATATTTTCTTTTTGATCAAATTTGAACTTTCTGTGAGGAAATACTTAAAGCTGGTTTCCATTGTTTCTTTTCTTGATGGATTCAACGGAAAGAAACAAATCTTTGGAATTACCAACCAAAGCCTTATTTCTTCGGAAAATCGTTATACTTAGTCAGGAACCTATCCATTCAAAGCGAAAAACAAGTCCACAAAACGAAATAAGGTTAAAAAAAAAACCACTGTAATATTTTTCTACGAATACGCAAATAATAAAACGTAAACGAAAAACTCTTTCTGCCCTTTTTGAGTTAACCTATCCTTACCCTAAAATTACAAAACTTTGAAAATATCGAGTCCCCGAGGGTTCGAGCCCAGACGCAGACCCGGGAAAGTTTAGAGATAAAGGCTACGAAACGTATTGATATATCTACTATGCCTAGGCACTTTGTTATTAGCCCCGATTCTGTTGACTTAGGTCCGTTCAATCTGCCCTTAATAGAAAAATTTAATACCAAAGTTTTAAATGGGGATGGCTTAAGGCCTTTTGGGGAACCTGGTAGATCGACGCAAATACAAAAGGGCTGTTTGTTTTCTTGCTTTTGTTTAGTGCTGGTTTCTCGAAATAATCTCGCTCTTCCGTCTTATCAATCTTAACTGAATTGATTCACTCTTTATGGCGGTTATTGGATTTTATGGCGAATTTTTTAACCCGTTGTGGTGTTTTTTATTCATTCCTTTTTTTAAATAAACTACCGATCTTCATTTAGATGTGAAAAATATTTTAAAATCTCCCCTTACGCACGGTAGAAATGTATTTACCTGCGTAGGGTGTAATAATACAAAAATATGAGTTGAATTTTATTTTTTTCACATTGAGTGGTTCGTAAACATTGAAAATAGTACCTACTCAGTGAGATTTTTCGCATTACATATTTATGAGTATTTGTGGTTGGTCTTTTTTTAACTGGTCGTTTTGTGGTGAATTTATAAGATAACACATATTTATATTTGAATCCCACATTGGTGGGATTTTTTTTCATTTTTAGACGATCTCAAAAACTCGGTTGTTCCCTAATACGCTAATAAAAAAATCTTTGTTTTTTTTTTTTACGTGAATACCGCACAAGAGTCTCAACTGCTCCCAACCGTCTAGAGCCAGTGAAACTATGGCATTCCTAAATAGGATATGTTGTGAGGCTGAAGGTAGTGAAGAGGGGAAGGAGATTGGGAAGGGGAAGGTTGGGAAGAACCTGGCTATTCAGATCTGGTCACCAAACACGGCTAAAGCCATTTCAAGCAACGTTTCGATTCTGAATGGTGGTCTTTCACCAGGGCGATACTTAGAGTATCTACCACTCTGGAACGTGCCGCAAATATACTTTTTATTATTTTTACATGAATTAAATGTGTTATAACACATATTAATTAAATAAAAGTAATTGGCGCACGCCGGGTTTGAACCCGCGACCTTTGGATTCGTAGTCGAGCGTCTTACCACTCGACCATGGAGGCCGTCATTTGTTGGTAGAGAAGAAAAATAGTAGCGTTTGTATAAACAATATGAATTAATAAATTGATAAATGAAGCAGATTAAACACGCGGTTTCGCGCTCATGCGGCGAAATAAATTATTAATATACTTTTGATTTTAAAAAGATCACTTAGTTTGGTCGGGTATTTAAGATTTTCATGAATAATCCCCCCCATTCCCTGAAATTTCGCGGTATGAGCGTAAAACACGGTTCATATTCCCGACGTCATAAAATCGTGTACAATATAGTAAAAAAAAGTAAAAGTAATGCATTTATGTATGATTCAACGAGGATTGCAAAAGAACATGACGACGACATTTGAAAAAGAAATGTACTAAATAAAAGATTTATTAAAATCAATATTTTTTATGCAATGTGAGTCTGTATTAAGTTTGATATATTTCATTAAGAACGTGAACTGAGGTAGTTCATTCAGGATTGGCTTTAGTGATAACTTTATTCTATGGTAATTACAAATTAAAATTATTTTTACGGCAATCACCACCAATTAAAAAAAAAATACACAATGTACACCCAACAAACTGTAATAAACATATTATATGTGAGTTCACCAAATAATAATTACACATCTCGGTGTTCTACGCTATTTTTCTTAGTTTTTTTATCGAGTTGAGATAGTAAAAATATAATTCATATTAACACGCAGTTTTAAAAGTGGGAACGGTACGAAGAATTTAATTTAATAACGCCAATATAAAAAGTTCTGAAACTTCTCAGACTTGGTAGGAAAGCTATTAATATGATTTTAAAATTAGGTCAAGTCGTCGTTACCTACTTATAAAATGTTTAAAGAAACAAACAACAAAGAAATTGCCCAAAAAACTCAAATATTAATGAAAATTTTCATCTTCAAACATCCCACCGTTATTTTAGTGAGATGATATAAAGCAATACAACTTTTTTTTAATTTTTCCTAAAAATGCGTGGATTCAGAGTGAAATATGAGAGAAGCTTAAAATGACAGTGGTTTTGAAAAGATTTATGTAAATTTTATTCTACTTTTTTATTGACTTTTTGTTTCTTACATTTTTTTTACATTACCTACCTCACTAGGTTATTTCAATGTAACACCATAATCCTCGTCAAACAACCTTGAGTATGAGGTGTGTATATACTCAGCTGGCAATCGGAGAAACCGAGTTTTACTCCCACAGCCATGAGACACATATCATCGCCGGAAAGGCGAAAAGACTGAAGCGCCATTTCGGGAAGTTTACAATTGGTTTACAATAAAATTCATAAGTCTTCAGTACCTGGTTTGATTTTGAAAAAAAAGTTAACTCAATGCTTTCACTGAGTTACTTGAAGCGAGAAAAAGCTCAAAAAGTTCCAAACTTGTGTCTCTTGAGACTTCTCCCAAATGGTAAATATATTTTAGATGGCTGAAGCGCCACAAAAGTCTTCAGAATCAATCGAGAGTCAAAGCATTTGATACAGAATAAAAACTGATCAAAACTGCATATTTAACTCATTTTTAACCAGTGTCGCTTAAGCTCTTTTGCCTTTCCAGGGACGAATATTACCAAAGCACATTTTTTTCTAATGTACATCGGTATTCTAAATCGAATATCGGACGTTTCGGATAATTCCCGCTGTGTTACAGACTATCAACCTTTGAGGATTTAATTTTAAATTGATAAATAATGCAATGGCTTCTTCGTCACCCTGTATGCGTGCGCAAAGCATAACAGAGTAGTGTACCTACGTGTCGCTTAAGCCCTTTTGCCTTTCCATTGACGATATGTTAATCGTAAACAGAACTATGAGCAAAGGCTTTTTTCAATTAAAACAAATAAAATCAGTGGGAATAAGCCTGCCAACAGAGGCATCCGAATCACTACTAAACTCGTACATCGTTTCGCGTTTAGATTACTGCAACTATCAAAAATCAAATTAACAAATTAGAACTAGTTTTCAACGCCGCGGCAAGAATTTTCACCGGCGTGTAAAATAATTTCCATTTTTCAGAGCACCTCAAAAATCTTCACTGGCTTAAATGTCCCGAAAGAATCCAGTCCAAACTTTGCTGGATGGTATTAAAGTCAATTAACGGAATGGCTCCGGCTTATTTATTGGAACTGTGTATTCCTGAAGATTTCAATTTGCGACAGTCAACCCTTAGATCGGCAATGCCAACCGCTATCGAAATGTTGTAGGAAACAAAGCGCACACCAGACACTAAGTTCGGAGAGCGAGCCTTCGGAATGTCAGGTCCTAAAGCCTGGAATAGACTGCCACATGATCTGAGAATTATTAAATACTCGTTAGAGTTCAAAGCTTAACTCAAAACTTATATTTTTAGAAAATCATATCCATAAATAACAGAATTGTTCTAAATTACTAAGCTAGGTTAACCCGTTAGCATCTAAACTCACCAGTATAATTATATCTTTTCATGCAATGATCCGCAATCCTCAATCCTCGATCTACTGCTAAGGAAAAAGTTCGAAATCTTTTCACAGCCCGAAATAAATAAAGAAAATATCAATAAGGTAATTTTAGTAATTTAGATGGTTTATGGTAAATTTGGCCCTAGTCTTTTAGTATTGTGAAGCGCCCTTGAGGTGATATTTCACAAAAATGGTGCTATATAAATTAGTATTATTATTATACAAGAGAAACTTGCGTCTTTATTCCTTCGGCACCGGTGCATAGTCCGAAAATTCGCCCAAAGCGCGCCCAACATTTTTGTACACGGTTGACATTCAATACATGAGAACGAGTCGCTTTTACGACAACAGCTCGGCTGTGGAACGATTTGCTGGCTTCTGTCTTTCCTCCCTCCTTCAACGTGGGCCTCTTCAAGACCCAGGTTCACTCCTTCCTTTCCTCAAAAAGACCTTCCACACAGCATCCCCAAAGATGGCATAGGCCCTGAGGGAAATTATTTCTCTCAAGCCCTCCTGTGTGACGTTAATGTAATTTAAAAAAATATATATATTGCATAGCGGGGCGAATATTGAAAGATCTCCCGGCCACGGAAAGACTCACATCATGTCACTATGGTGAAATCTAGAAACCCAGCCTATATCACCCATTCTATCATCTACCCTTGTTACTCTAAGCATCTACCACACGATACAATAAAATAGTTAGTAGTTGTCTATTGTTTTTGTTCCTGACTTACGTCTTTTTCCGAGAACTTTATCAATTGCGTCAAACTTTGTCACATAGTTTTGTCATGGCATTTGAAGGAGAGAGTACGAGAACAGCGTGCAATATAGTTGCGAATAATGAATACTTGGAGCAAGTGGATGAGTTTGTATATTAAGGAAGTATGTTTACGAGAGACGGAAAGGCTGATAAGGATATTGAAAGAGGGGTGAATGCAGGAAAACTCCATTAATGGAGGACTGAACACTGTTGGCGCAAATAAGAAATTGTCCAAAGAAGCGAAGCTAAGAGTCCACAATGGAGTGCTTATACGAAGCCTGATGTATGGAAGTCAGACATGGAACTGGCAGAGGAAGGATGAAAGTAGACTGAATGCTGTAAAAATGAGATACCTGAGACGTATGTGCGGTAAAACCATGTATGACCGTATTAAAAATGTGGATATCCGGAAAGAATGCAAGGCTGATCAAGAAAGGGACGCTTAGATGGTGTGGGCATGTAGAGCGAATGAACGAAGAAAGGAGTGTGAAAAGAATACATGATGCCAAAGTGAATGGAAGAAGAAGTCGAGGACGCCCGAGGAAGACATGGCACGATCAAGTAAATCAAATATTTGAATCGAGTCATGTGAAGAGTCAGAATAACAGAAGAACATGTATGAGACGATGTATGTATGTGAATGAAGCAAGCAGTGTGTTCCAAGACAAAGTTATATGGCGGTCCGTTCTCTCTGCCTACCCCTGCGGGGAAACGGCGTGATGGTTAGTTAGTTTTGTGAGAGGGTTGGTTCTATCAACGGTTTTCGTAATGTTTTCAGGTATCAGTTCGTCATATAAATACAATACTACTTGCATACTACATAATGTAATTAATAATACTGTTTAAATGCACCAACTTCGATAGAATCCGCACTCTGATTATGAGTTTCATCTTTTGTCTTAGTTGATGGTGGATTTATACAACGATTCCGATTTAAATAAGGCAGTGTGGACGGCGTGTATTATTGTATGAAACGGAAGGGCGTCGCGAGCAAAGATTCATATTTTTTAAATTTATTTATTTGCATAATAGGTTCATATTACATATCGTCACTGGAAAGGCAAAAGGGCTGAGCCGCCACTTTGGAACAATAAAATTCGTAAGTCTTCAGTACCAGGTTAAATTTTGGAAAAAAAAGTTTACACGGGTAACTCAATGCTCTCACTGAGTTATATGAAGCGACAAAAAGTCCTTAACTTGGGTCGCTTGAGTCAAGCTTTTTCCCAAATGGTAAATATATTTTAGATGGCTGAAGGGCCACAAAAATCTTCAGAATCAAACGAGAGTCAGATCAGATCAGAAAAAAAAGCTGATCAAAACTGCATATTTAACTCATTTTTGACCAAAGTGTCGCTTAAGCCCTTTTGTCTTTCCAGCGACGATATGAGAAAAATAAACAGTGTGGCTCTGGAATTTTGAAATTCTCTCTGATTTTTCTTTTTAAAATTTACTGTTTTCTGTTAGCAACTTTATTTATATCATGAGCTATAGAGCTTTTAGATATCCAACTTAGTGTCAAACGTAAGTTGGGACGCCATTTTGTTTTTATTTTTTATTATTATTATTCAATGAGAATATTGTTTAAGCCCTGTTTAAACTAAAGCGAAATCGAGTAGTAACCATTATTTGCTAATACTTGTTAAATTTCACATTTTTTTAGTTTTTGTACTTTCTTTGTGCACATTTCATCATTTGACAAATTGCGGAAGATGCTTTACAAATTGGCTGGTCCATTTAAATTGGCCCCGCTAAGTGAGACGTATAATAACCAAACCAGGATATTCTGTTTACAAAGTGTTGAGCAAACAGGGCGCTAACAAGCCGGGCATTTGTATAACATTTGAGTTTAATGTTTAACGGTAAGTTGCCTTCAGAAAATATTAATATTTATTAGCTTTGATATTTTAATCCTTGAAATATAGCTTTGCAAATAAACGAGATGAATGGGTGCAAGGGATCGCATTATGTTGTAATTTTATTTTATAACTTGTATAGAGGATATACGAAACTAAAGCAATATCATAATTACTGTTTATTTAGTACCTAGATCACATTGTACTGCTTGCTGTACCTACATAATTCAAAAGCTCGGTACGTTTTTAGAAATCTGAATTGAATTTTATTTGGGGGGTTTATAAAGGAAATTACGATCCCAATATGCTATGTATATGTATTTGCTATTAAACTAAAGTTGGGTGAAATCATGATTATTGTTGGATCCGAAGCCGCAATAAAACACCGAATGCGTTTTCAGCTTCAGATGAATTTGGAAAATAGTGAACTGTAAACGATAAACTACTACTACTTGATGGAAGTGTCTGAGAGATTATGGAATGAAGGAAGTAGGGAACCAATTCACTCACCGATGAAGTACAAGTTCAAGTTCTTGATTATTCTTACACATTGTATTATTAACGAACATCACACTTAATTTAATATTATTTGAAGAACAACAACAAACCGAACGACCACGTTTTTTCACATAACTCTCTTTTGTTTCGATTGTCACTTGTTTTTAAACTCGGTGTTATTGAATACGGTAATCGAATATAGTAAAATGGTTGGACAAGGTGGGAACTGGATGAAAAACATAATGGTAAGAACCTCACAAATTATCTCTTCGAAATCTAAAATTTAACTACTCGTATTTTTTTAATAGTGAATACCGCACAATTGTCTCAACTGCTCCCAACCATCTGGAGCCAGTGGGACTATAGTATCCCCAATCGGGGTATGTTGTGAGGCTGAAAGTAGTCATGAGAGGAAGGAGATGGGGAAGAAGAAGGTCGGGAAGTATCTGGTTATTCAGATCTGGCCACCAAACACGGTAATAAAGCCATTTCAAGCAACGTTTCGATTCTGATTGGTGATTTTTTACCGGGGCGATACTTAGAGTATCTACCCCTTCCGTTCCATTCTTCATCTCTTCTCTACGCTTCCCCTTTCTTTCCACATTATTTCCCCAACCCATTATCTTACGCAAATCCTCTCCATCCCTTGTCCTTCGCGACCGTTTAATATGAAAGCCATGTTCTTCGAGAACAATGCGCAAATGAATATTGCTAACGCGATTGGTTCACCCTTTTTAGGTCACTGCATCGAAAATTCAATCTCCCATGTCCCCCCAACTAGTTTTGTCACGTAGTGTTTGTTAAGTGTCACGATATTACTAACAAGCTAACGATCACGCCGCTTCGCCACAAGGTTAGGCAGAGAAGATGGACTGCCACAAAACTCTGTATTGGCGCACACACTCCTTGCTTCATTCACATTCATATATTGTCTCATGCATACTCTTCTATTGTTCTGACTCTTGACATGACTCAAGTACTTGATTTAATTGATCGTGCCAAGTCTTTCTCGGGCTTCCCCGACTTCTTCTACCATTCATTTACGCGTCATATATTCTTCTCACACTCCTTTATTTTCCATCCGTTCTACACGGCCAAATCATCTAAGCGTCCCTTTGTAAACCCCCTTACGAAATGAACTGTAAAATAATTGAAAAATTAAAATATTAAACAATATGATTTCCTTGTGCATACAACCATGTATTTATTATAATTGTAACTGAAGTACTTTTCTACGTGTTAAAAAAAATATTTATTTAATAAACACAATGTTTTCAACAAATAAAATAAATTTACTTTGTTTAGAACCACTTTATTTTTTAATCACCGACTGGTTTCGGAACCGGCGTTCCTTCTTCAGGGCAAAATTAGTACTAACTTATTGATAAATATTATTACATAATTAAAGGTACATATACATAGGTGTTGAAGTGTTCGTGAAGGTGTGACTGAGGGAGGGTGATTTGTAAAGAATAGGCGGGAAGAGAGGGGGAGGAAAGGCAGATGGTTTGGTGAGTGGGATTTTATTCAAGATAGGACTGTATAAAAACCTTTTTTATGATTATCAATTATATTTTCATTATTCTTCACGGATTTCTTAATTTCCAAGGCTTCTAAATTATCTAATTATTTACCTTTGTTATTAATGAGAAGAAAATTGATCCTTGTATTTTTATCAAGACTATGGTACTTTGTGATTTTTTTGTATTGCAAATTCAGAAAAAAAATTATTTTTTAAACATCTTACATATTATTTGTCAGAATCTTTTCAAATCCAGACAAACGAAAAAGTATCTACATGTCATATTGGATTTAACCAGACGATTGTTTTTGTTTTATATTTGAAAAATGCGTCCGTACGGCATACTTTCGTAGGCCATTTAAATATGAACTAACGAATGCCATAATTAATATAGTACCTATAATGTATTAAAGCAACTTATATGTTTTGATTCTGCAGAAAGATTGGTAGATACTTTCACTATCACCCTGGTAAGGTACTTTCAACCTTCCTCCTCCTCATCTCCTTCTCTCACCACTTCTTTCAGCCTCAAAATACACCCCAATTGGGGATGACGTAGTCTCACTAGCTATGGGCAGTTGGAATTCTTGTGCGGTAATCACATAAAAAACATAAACAAAAACTAAATTTCTCAGTTTTCATCTTAGCAATTCAAGTAACATCAGAAAATAAGTACTTTTAATACATCATCCCCTTTTTGCCGAGACAGAATCATTGTGCAAGTGAATTGCTTTCTGCTGGAAATTTAAAAAAAAACAATCACTGAAATATCTGTCAAGTCTAAAAAAAATTACGATTTTTCCCGAACACTCTGTGTCGCCTAATTAAACAGTTAATGGGCAAAAGTTGTCGTTTACATTTGTATGGGGGTTTTTTCCCGCGGGGAGTCTTTGTCTGTCGTGTTTCTATTTATGTGTGATTTTTATACATTTGACGTTTTTTCACGTAAAAAATCATAACTGTTTTACAATCCGGTAGATGGCATTGTGTGTTCATAAATTATAGGATTTCGATTAAGGTAAAGTTTGAAGTATCCGCAATTATTAAATTCATTGAGAACATAGATTTTTTTTAAATACCCTTCATATATAAAGATATTCTCTATAAATTTCTGATCACCTACCTCATTTCGCACAACAAATTCTTAGTAAGGTTAAGTTGTTTGAAAATGATAATGCAGGAGATAGCACTATTATATACTCACTCACATCTTATACATACGTATATAAAACAGTCTCTTAAATATTATGAAAGTACACTATTGAAGCCATATTTAAAAAAAAAACAAAGAGTGTTTACTGCGTAATATTTATATATTTATTTGTACGCCCGAATGGGTTTGAATGAGTTTAGAATAAAGTAGTAAACATGAAGATTTCATTGTGTTTCTGCGTATGTATTACCAACTACATGCAATCAAGGTACAAGCAAGTATCTGGAAGACTCAGTCCTGTTATATTTAAACAGAATTTTAGATCGAGTAGTAGTTCTCTTTGGTATATGAAAGGCAAAAAGCTTGAGTAAATCAGCGCTGTCTATTATAATACCATTGAAAATTAAAAAAAAAAAAAGTTGTAGAGTTTTAATCAAATTAATTATTTCATAAAATATGTTAGTTATAGTTGATGTTTTCAAGGGATATACCAAGTTTGACTGTGTTAATATATCTTAGACATTTATGTTAAACTTTTTCGATGGAATCGGAGCGAATTTTAAAGTGAGGGGACCAGACATAAGAATTGTATTCAATTTGTCTATGAACTAAAAACGAGTACAATATATTGAAAGTTGAAATATTCTCAGACATATCGGAAAATTTACATTTTAAATCCATTATTTGCTAGTGTGATGATGTCTTGAAGTAACAATAAATGGAGAGAGCTATTTTTTTTTACCCAACCTATACAAATTTTCGATAAATCACTTTCTCCGGGTTTATACGTCGTACACCATGATAAAGAAAAAGACAGTAAAAATTTCGCAAAATATCACACCGTTTTTGTGTACTGTAAGGTTGTTCATCGTCTCCCGCGTCTCCGGGGGCTCCGCCTACACTTTTTGATGTGCGACTAAACTGGACCTAACTTAATGGTTTTTTATGTTATATGCCATATTTTTGTTCGTAACATACTGTGAAAAAGTGATAATACAAATAAACAAAAACATTATGTCGACATGTGCATGTGCAATAGATGTATTAATACCCTAGCCCTAGACTTAGCCACACCCAGGTCTAGCCGAGTCCGGAAAAAATCATCAATACTAATTACAGATAGTACAGAAGCGCTCCCTCCTGTATATTATTGCTCTGAGATTGATGTGTGATATATGGTCTTATTAACAATCCATATTTTTTTCAAGATCATTCATTTCAATGACAGAGGTAAGGAAAAACATATTAAGTTTTTAATAATATAATATAATATGGCATTCAAAAAATATAAATTAATATGATTAAATCGAATAATCAACTGTTTTTCTATGAATATCTTACAATGCCAATTTATTTTCATTCGTTCAATTATAATTATTTGAACATAGGTAAATTTAATACTATTCATTTTATTGTCTTTGTTTGAGGAATTATTATTACTTTATTTATTTATTATCGTTTATAATTGAACCAATTCGAATTTACGGAATACTCGTATAATTTAATTAGACATTGAGTGTTTTTATTATCCCTTCCGCCATATAAATCTGTATTCCATAAAACAACTACTACCTATTACTCTTAGGAGACTGGCTACTGTTCATATAATAATATGTAATATTTCGTTTTTGAAGGAATATTATATGACATGGAGCTTTGAACGTTATTTTCAGCCGCATTAAGACGACAGTAAAATGATTCAGTCTCGCGACTTTTTGAGTGTTGTTCGCTTTTTGATACAAATGCACAGTTTGAATTTTCTAACTGACGGACAGACGAAGGACCAATGTGGTAATAAAATAATAAATGTGTCCGTAAATACTCACTTATTTCTACATCAAAAGTTCTCTCGTATACGTGGGTATACATACTTTTTATTAAGATTACAAGACCTCTTAATAATTTCATAAAACACACCCCTCACCATTTCCCAATTTTCCCACCCGTCTCTCTTTCAAACATCACAATATCAAATATGAAATTTGAACTATGACAGTGGTTAGTTATAAACTTGGTCTGTACTGGCGGCGCTAATACTACTGTATCAAAATTTAACTAACCGTTGGAAATTACAGCTAGATGTCGTCAACGTCCAACGCTATTGGATAGCAATAGCTACATACAAATATTATTCAACACAACGCAGTTTTAACACTCACTGAGTATGTACCTATTGTTTTAAAATTAGGGCTAAATAAACAAAAAAATTAAGAGTGTATACTTCGTGAAAGATATTATGCGTAATTCGGAATGATTTTTCGGTTGCATACCTTCCTACTAGACGTCTTTGTGGATTTTCCTATCCGTAACGGCCGAAACGTGGCGCCTATTGTCAAGTGAATCTACCGATGGCAATTAATACATAACTGTTATAAAATAACACCCCCAACGGCATCAACGATCTAACTGTTTCAAAATCAATATCGTCGCGTCACCGTTGGCGTTATTTCCAACATTTATTTTCAACACTTGATAATTGCCAACGATAACGGCGATGGCGTTGTTTCAAACTCTCGTTAACGCCCAGCCACATGGGCAAAATAACCGGGTATAGCTCTTGTGTGCACAATCCTCTCGGATTTATTTGAAAAATCGGGATAGCGAGAAGATTCCTTATCTGAATGAAGCTTTACCTCGCACTTGTAAATAACTCAAACGTTTTTGAAGGCGATTTCCAGAGTAAGATAATAATGCTGAGTAATACTAGTACAATTTTCGAACCCACATTTACACATGCTGGAAAATTGAGATTTGATATAACGAAGTGCACGTTAATGAAAAATTCGTAAGTCCCAACAGCTTCGGTTGGTTGGACCTGTTGAAAGAATCCCAGATGACAGGAAATTGTATTTCACTACCGAGTTGGCAGCCCAGAGAAAGAATGTAGAGGCAGTTGACCTTGTGGAACGTTCTCGGATCGTGCGATGAATTTGACTTTTTTTATTCGCAGATAGAACGGAACCTTGAAGTTTGCTCTCTTAGGGAATAAAAACATAAATTCTTAAAAATATCCATTGTGCTTTACGATCAAAAATAATTTAAAAAAACCATGGAGTTATAAAATGTAGAGCGTATTGGATTTGATTTCACAGAACCAAGGGGGTGGAAGTACCAAAGTTTGGGTATCACTGAGCTGGGGGATGAATGAAGTAACTGCCTACACTCAACAACCTGTTCCATGAAGTGATTGCAGGTATGATGCTTTACTAGTATTGGGTGCTAGTGCAAAGTACTTGAGTGTAGGTAGACTGTACACTGTTCACTTGTACAGTACACCTCCCCGTACGATGTACTCTATTAATTCCATGGTTCACAAAGCAAATGGCTTTCAAATGCGCACTACAATAATACCGAACGCAATCCTTGGTTCCACGTCTCTCGGAGCATAATTCGGTCTAAATTTTGAATGATTCGTCCTGGGAATTGGGAATTCTAGTTAAATGCAGCGAGAGCTTTGTCTTAATAAAAAAAAAAATATGCCATGATATTTACAACTGATTTTGATGCTTTAAGTTGAATGAAAAGACTAAAACGATTTAGTATATTTTATAAAAATTTACTCACGGATTTTAATATTGAGAAACCATCATGCCTCCGTCAAAATTATTTGATAATTTGATCATCATCGGGCTTACCCTTAGAGAGTCTTAGCCACCTTTAGGAATCTCCTCTACTGCTGCCGTTCTCCCGCTGTCTTCCTCCTGTTCCATAAGCCAAATAATAACATAGAATAATTACCGTACCTGCTTATAAAAAATTGTAAATTTAACAATTGACAGCCCTGAGCTATTATATTAATTGCATTACATGTACCTGGCAGGACAGTTACAAGACAGTACCTACCATATTATTGTAACAATTCTACTTCAACCCCACGAATTCAACATATGGGAAACAACTACTCCGATGTAGTTGATACATTTAGTACGTCAATATCACAATATAAAGATACCTTAGTACCCTTTTTTATCTAGTAGAGCTAAATTAATTGTAGAAACTATTTATGATGTACCTGTTATTCAATACTATTTTTTCTTTCTTGTACAGTATTTTTGGCACTTGTTTATGAGTATATTGTTTTTTATGTAAATATTTGTGTGAGAAGCCTTAAACGGGCGTAAATAAATAATGATATATAAGATTTCTCACTACTCATTACAAGTTAACTAGTCATATAAGTTTAGTTTAGGTGTCCTTACTATTACTTCTAATATATCTCAATTTGTGTTGTATCTCCACTTGTCTCAAGAACAAGAACAAACAGCTTTGGGTGAGAACACCTCTCGTCTTTAGTTTATGGTATATTTACATTTATATTGTTCTATGCAGGAACACTTGAAAAAATGAGTCTTAACGCGTGAAAGCACTCGACGTTAGTAAATCAATGCATCATAATATTATTGTGTAGTAATATGGTCCTACCAACAACTTCATTAAAAAAATATCAGAAGGGAAAGATTTTGACCATCTCCCGGCTAAGGCAATCTTGCCTCTCTTACCCATCTTTATTACTATACGTGTACAACTTTAATTCAGAAATATCAGCCTGATAAACGAAAGAATGCGGCTGATGGCTGATGCGCAGGAACTAATTTAGAATGAGGGGTCAACTAAAAAAAATCGCCAATCACATTGACCGGTTAGAAGAGTGGAAAAAAGCGTGAGATTCCCACCCGGGCGTCGTGGGTTCAATTTCTCTGCTAGCTAAGTCCTCCATCATTGCAAAACCAACAACTTCCGCTTATTATGATGGTAGGAGTTTTTAAAATAATGTCAGGTTATTCGTAACCCGGGAATGTTTGTCTTTCTTTAAAAAAAACCTCTGTATGAATTGTTTACTTCACAGTTATTACTAAACTGCTTCGGCAAAGCTGCGCAGTAAACGAAGGGTCATCCGCATTTTTCAATTTGTTGAGGTCTACTTTTCTTGATTGCATTATTTTGCACTATGTTTGTTAAATTAATGACAATTATCCCATTTATTTAACAGTATTACATGTGCACCGAGGGTTTTAGTAGTTTGAATGAAATTACTCGACCGAAATTAATGGCAAACGGATACACCAGTCAGAATCAATCAGCACGTGGAAGGTTGAGGATTTGATTTCTGCCACAGCGGAAAAATATATAGACATGTTTTAAAATTTTATTTGACATTGTACTTGAGCGATCCCTGTCTGGGAATTTTAAGGTTGAATTTGACCAGTAAAATAGTGATTTGTGGAAGGAAATTTGTTCAATCAATAAGCAATCTGAAAAGATGTGGGCTTCCTAGAATCCTTTTAATTTATTCATAGATACTTTTGTTTGTTTGTTTTTTTTTTTTTCACTGCGCTGTTGACTAAACTGAGACACAGGTGAACTTTTAAAGTGAATATCAGTGGCAATATTTAATCAATTTAACGTATAATACCTAAATGGAATCGAATAAATATATAAAATATGGAACATAATATATACGAATATAAAAAATTTTTTACACTTTTAAAAAAATGTATGTTAGGCGTTTCTTTAAGGCTTTTTTTGAGTTTTCTTGAAACACAATAGTTTCCTAAAATAAGCATGAATTAATGAATACGTAAGCGGTGTGTAGGTACATATGATACAGTGGATGTTGACGCGTCTAATAGAGACTTGAGTTTTTATTTTCCATTTTTTTAATAAAGTTAATTTTTCCTAAAATTAAAGTACAGTTCATTGTTTAATAACTTATATTGCTTACATCGTGAAAAAAATAGTACCTTCCTAAGATATGAACATTTTCAGCGTATATAGAACACAAATAGTCGTGGTACTGGGAGCCAGGAGGACTATGGTACGTTTAATCCGGAATATTGTGAGGCAAACATAATTTGGGCGAGAGATGCAGTAGCTGATAAAGCCATTAGAATCCGAAAATAAACATAAATATACTGAAAAAGGTCACCATTTTTTTGAATTTTGACCTAAAATACAATCATTTTCATATTGGGCTGTTTGCCATAATTTTATGTGAACTCAAATGCGGCTAAGCCAACATTATGTTCTCTATATCAAGGCTTTGGAAATACTGCGTATCTGCCAAATGCACTATTATTAGGGTTAAACTCGCGAGAGGCCTCACGGACGGAAAAAATGCCACACTCTTTTTAGGTTATGTATTAGTAAAAAATAAATCATTTTATTAAAGTGCGAAACCATTTTTTTTTATTATTATTCTTTCAAAGTGGGTGGTTTCTCCCCGGGTTTTAACCTATGGCATCCAAATCACGGTGCGATTATGTTTGTTAAGGATCAATTCCTTCTGTGATTAATTTAAGCCATCACATATTATTTTCTCTTTGATTAGCTTAGTTAATTTAGTATGAAGCGCATTTGAGGTGAAATATCACAAAACTGCGCTATACAAGTTGATTGTTATTTGTGTTTATAGTGAATACCGCACAAGTTGTTATTATTATTAGCAAACTGTTCTATTTCAGGATCGTAGATTGGATTGCAATCGAGATAATATTTCGCGTGAAACCCTATCCAACGCTAAAAGCCTCACTAATGCTTTCCCGAAATCAATAGCCCAGCGAGCGAAATTCCACAAACATATCATGATAATACATTTTTGGAGACCGTAGTATTTGCTTGTTCGTTGCCACCTTCAGACCATTGTAGGTTTCTGGTCAATAAGTCCTCACAAAGGCTTTGCAGTTTGTGAAACGGCTCGCCCATTCGTCTCGGACAATGTAAAAACTTTTAAATGAACTGAATTGACTTTGTCCGCTCAGGAAACGAACCAACAATGGCTCATTGATACAAGTGCTGCCATTGTGTCTGGTTTACCTGCGGAATATGAATGGGACGCCTTTAAAAGTCAAATTTAATAGTCGCAAGTGGTCAAGGCTGTGCGAACAGGGACATTGCTGGACATTTAAAAGGGAATCGAGCAGGACTTGGCGCTATTGAAGGCGTGTAAAGATAAGGAGATAATGAGAAAGTTATGGAGCGGATGTTGAAAAAGTGTATAAAGGATATTTGATTTTAATAGCTGACCTGTTATGTTGCGGTTGAAAGTAGGTATAAATTAATTTTGTTTTCATTTTGTTGTGAAGTACCACCATAATAACTTTACCATCATATCAGTTTAGTATTCGTTTATACCCTTTATTTTTGAAGAGATTATTTTTTTAAAGTATATTTGCGGCACGTTCCAGAGTAGTAGATACTCTAAGTATCGCCCTAGTGAAAGCCCATCATTCGAAATCGGAACGTTGCTTAAAAATGGCTTTAGCCGTGTTTGTGACCAGATCTGAATAGTCAGGTACTTATCAACCTTCCTCTTCCCCAACTCCTTCCCCTCGCCACTGCCTTCAGCCCCGCAACATACCCCAATTAGGGTTGCCATAGTCTCACTGGCTCTAGACGGTTGGGAGGAGTTGGGACTCTTGTGCGGTATTAACTATAAAAATAAAAACTTTAAATTGTTCATGTTTATATGCATCCTTGGGTGATATCCACATTTTAATAACACCCCACCTAAATCTAAAACAGGTGTTACATGGCTTGAAAAATGAGGGACTTGGAAAAAAGGCAGCAATCTACAAGAATGGCTTTGTAGCATTGTCAACTTTTGAATGATTATTATAATGAAACAGTAAATTTTGTGTACCAAAATGTTTGTGTACATTAAAGTAAGAACAATAATCTTTTAATTTATCGACATATTCACTAAGGAAAAGTGTATAAAACGTTTTATCAACTTTTTAAGAAATAATTTAGGATGAATAAAATTGTTGCCTTTGCTTCTATACCTCTTAAATATGGTTTTCAGCTGTATGTTACGGTATTTTTAAAGTGTAACAATGAAAAAATCTCTGTGAGAATTAATTTAAGTAAGACGTGAATTCCTGAAAAGGTTTTTTTAAATAAACGCTCATTATTGATCTGTGTTAAGCTTTTTAGAGTAATGTTACTAAAATGCGCCATATAAAATTAATGTTGTCACTACAATATAGACAGCAAAGGCTTCCTTTTTTGAAGATTTTGTCAAATTGCAAATTTGAGAAAAGAATTATTTCAATAAATCTTCAAAAAAAACTTCGTAATTGAATTCTTGGAAATTGGTTCGGGAAAACATTTTTTTTAATAATTACATTTTAGAGTGTTACTGGAAACGTTTGGACATTGAATTTATCGCCCATCCTCTCAGGCAAAGCTGTAAATCTATTGCTTAAACGCCTCGAGACGTGATTAAAAAGGAAGCTTCAAAGTGGAAGTTCTCATTGCTATTCATAACGAACTATTTTATTGGTTTTATTCACGTTCCATTTTAACAAGTGGAACAAGAGGGATTCGTTTTGGACTTTCAAATGAATCATTTGAACTGTAGAATAAAGCCTTCTATCAGGTTTAGTACAATGTCAGATGAAATATTTTTTCTTGTGTATGCGTTTAATTAAATATTGACTTAATTATAAAGGTGAGGTTTTACATAGAATTACAGATATAGTAAAAAGCCTAACCGGTGGATGAGCAAACTAATTTCGAATTTCAATTTTCTCCCATTGTGGAACAAAAACATTCCAAATCAAGAAATTTAAACAGTAAACTGATTAAACCTTTAAAGCTCCATTTGGAGTTCAATATGTATCGCTGTATCTTTGTTTCGGTTGTTCAATAACAGATGTTTCACATTAGATCAAAGGTTCTCATGCAGATTCCGGATATATCTTAATCTAATCTCATCACTATCGTGACCGATGATTGCGGATAATTAACTGATTGGAAGCGATATTTATCTTTGTGCATTTTAAAACAATTGGCGCTATAAAAATACCATGGCCTTATCATAGGAAGTTCACCGTTACACGCATTCAAAATTACCCGTATTTGACTCAGAGAGCGCCCAGATTTAGCTCCACAGGCGTTAATTTAGCAATAAGATAACAAAATACTTGAATGAAAATGAAATAATAACTTTGTGCTAGTACACAATTTTTTATTATTTTTTATAACCGACCGGTTTCACTTAGCCTAAGCATCATCAGGGTACAAAATTAAACTAAACAAAAAATACATAGCGTGTGGTTATATATATTCATACATACAGAAAGAGAACACAATATAAAGTTAAAATAAAATAAAAACTGTGGTCTTACACAAAGTTATTATATCATTTTCATTAAATATGTCAAACCACAAAATGATTGCTTTCTACGAAAATATAAAATAATTTAACTTTGATTTTTCAGGGTTACAAATACCATACCCTGAGAATATTTATATTCCTCCTACTGCTATCATTATTGCTTACGCAATGTAGAGAGTCGAATTTAACTCTTTGAACGCGTGACGTTTCTATGCTAGGTACCCCCTGTACGCGGCACTTTTTTGTTGATAATGTTTCACATTATAGCAGTATAATTACCAGTGTTAAAAATAATCTATCTACTTGGATCTGATAATTTATACATAAAGATTATTATTTATCACCAACTGACTTTCAAACGTGTGTATTTATGATGATAAACGACGAACAAAGATCTCAGTATAAACAAACTCACCATTTGGAGACGCCATTTTTGGAGACGGCTCGTTACGCTTTGACCGAGAACGGACACCGCGCCGATTAACTATTGCAGCCAGCCAGCACTTGACGTATTTATACACACATCACATTTCACAAACAAAATATTTTTTATAAACATGTTATTTTCGATCCTATTCTGTTATGTATTATTGTTCTCATATGATTCTTTTATTATTATTAAGGCTTGAGTAAATAATTATGTTTAGATAGGCAGACACTTGACTTAAATATTTATAACCGTTAAAATTGTTTTGAGGTGTGGTATATTTTATAACAAGGAGATAAGCACAAAGAGATTTCACACACTTGACTACCACTATTAGCGCATACGTAGCAGCGGCTGCGGGGCTTTTGGTTTTTTTCTGTCGGCGGAATTAGTTCAGGCAAATGGTCGGTAAAGTTTTTAGGGAAGATTCTGTGCGGATTTGAGCTCGTGGAGGTTGTGGGACGTGTTAATTCAAATGTTTTACATTTTTTGCCATATTTTCCTATGAGCTGCTTTATTACATTAAGCTGGAAATCAGCTAACGGTATTTTTATTCGATTTATAAATGGCAAAAGCATTTAACAAATATAAATCTATTATGTGAAAGGCCACTTTCTTATACCACTTGGTGAATTTCCTCATACAAGACAAATTACTTAAAATCATGTCAGTCTTGTCAACTGCACCCATTGACTTATTGTAATCAAGCACACATTTTGGCTTTAGTATGGGCTCATTGGTTTGATGGTTTGTTTTACCGGAAGCTTCCATGGAATCGTCATGCAAGGTGGTCAGCATATGCACGTCTCTTTTGTCGCACCATTTGAGGGCAAGTAGTGATCCACGAGATTTTGCCTCAATTTCGCCCTTTTTTAACTTTCGAAAATCAGGCATCATTTTCCGGTTTTTTTTAACAGTCCCACAAGCATTTGTCTTATTGTTATGCAGATATTCGAATAACTTCGGACTCGTATACCAATTATCAACCCACAAATTGTGTCCTTTCCCAACATAATCTTTTAATAGCGTAGTAACAACGGCCCCAGTCATTCCAAAATTCTGTTCGTCTATAATATCACTTCCATCTCCACAGTAAATAATAAAATCAATAACATAGCCAGATGTCACATCGCATAACACAAACATTTTAATACCAAAACGATGTCTCTTTGATGGAATATATTGTTTAAACATAAGTCGTCCCTTAAACACTACAATACTCTCGTCAATACACAAGTTTTTCTGTGGCATCATTGATTCCTTAAATATTTTTCTAGTATGTTCTAAAAAAGTAATCTAATTTTAAAAAAAGTCTGTCATGAGGAACTGGGAAATTTGAGTCCGAAAAATGTAACATTTGTGATAATAATTGGTACCGATCTCTCGCCATTGTTTTACTAAAGATAGGAGCTCTGAGGAAAATATCACTACTCCAATGTTCTTCTACAGTCAAATGCTTATTCCGTGTCATCAACATGGACAAAGCAAAGAAAGTGTACATTTCTGGTATATCCGTATCTATCTATTTATGTGTACGAGATTTTGGAGTCAGTTCCATCTCGCTAAGCTTAAAAAAGTAAAATTTGTTTGTTTCTGCAACAATTTTCTTCATTATATCCTTATTCAGAAAATGTTCAAAAAAATGTAATTCCGGAGAATTTTCTGTTAGGCTATTGTTTGTTATACCTTACTGAAAATCATCGAATTCATGAATTATTGGGATATGGGGACCAGATGTCCAAGACCCAAAATTATCATCATTTTGTTCCTCGACGACCTCAATGGGTTGCATTTCTATATCCACATTTTCATTCGATACATCAGATGGCTCATATTCTTCTTCGGAAATTTCATAATCCGAATCTAGCGCGCCGACAAATTCGATGATTTGTTCTTCGGATAGGTTTTGGTGCTCCATTTTGGGTTAGTTATCTAATATAACAAGAACATATAATGCTGAATTAATGTGACTAATTGAATCGTATTTGTACTCACAATTTGTATACATACAAAATCCAAACTTCACTATTTCTTCACGTAAATTTTCACAGATCACAATATATAAAAACGTAACCGACATATTATTAATAAGAACACTATACTATACTATTTTAAACAAAATGTAGAACAATGAAAAAGTTTTTTCATAAAATAAACATTTTCTTAAATGTAAATAAACAAAAGTAATGCGGTTTCACGTAATCAACGCACGGACCAATCTACACAAACTCGGTGAATCAAGTGCGCAGGCGCGCGAGTCGGTAAGGCGAGCGGCGGGGAGATTTGAATGTTTACGCAAAGGGGATCCCGACCACCGACCACGAATATTTACGATTTGAGAACGAATACAGAATGTTAAAGTTAAAATATTATAGGTGTCGCTAGCATGACGAATGTATGAAGATATTTGTGAAGATTTTACAAATATAGAGCACAGGATTCCGACTTTATCGACGCCAAAACTTCAGGTCCCAACTGTTGAGGCATCCGCAGAGAAGGCACGGGCGGTCGCGCCTCATATGCTGAGGCGTCCGCGTTGAATGGGTTAAGACGTCTGGGTGGGGACCCGATGCATTTGTCTACTCGGCCACTAACCGGTCCGTAAATGTGAACTTTTTTTCCCTGTTACCAAACACGTTTACTAAAACAGTATCAGGGAAATTGATTAATTAACCGTTACGTATCTAAGAAGTTAATTAGTATTTCAAAAGTCCTGATTTCTTGATTAATTTGTAAAATATTTTTACGGCATTCAAATGTGCAAGATTCATTGTGATCAAGCCATCCATCTAATCAAAGTAAATACATCGGCGCCTTTGGTAACTTTTGAGTGGTACAATAAAACCATTTAATCGGTTAATAAACCCATATCTACAACACAAAATACAAAACCATTTTACAATCGCATTGAAATCCACAGATTGGGGAACCTGCGTGCAATTCCAATCTTTTAAGTCCAATTATTTTCGCCTACAAACTTAGCAGGTAACCTTGATTCACGTTTATTTTATTTTATATTCGTGAAACATATATTGCCACGTGTGCTTCTATTGTTCAATACTCAAGTTCATTCTGAAATTCATTCTTGAGAATGATTGAGTGCTTCAGCGCATAATTCCCCTTTGTTTGAACTTTATCCCACTTTATTACAAATTTGATGTAAAGTTTAAAAGGTTTATCATACGGAAGTTTAGAAACATTATCATATTAACGTTATGCACTTAACAACGTTTCAGAAGCTTTAACTGGTGTATTTAACTTGTTTCCTTTGTGTAATCTTCATCTCATATTAATATCAATATTACATACGGACTCCACAAATTGAGCATTTTGAGGAAATATGATAAATGCATATATCTTTTGTTTGTGAGTACCTAAATATAAAATGAAACTTTTAGGCAGTGTCGGACACTGCTACAGTTACTTTCGTGAAACGAAATCCACAGCCATACTTGACCCACGCTCTTCAGATGCCGCCTGAGTTGTCAGAGCACGCTTACGTTACCTATATTCGCGCCAGTACTGGGCGTTAGTTTTGGTCCGGGATCCGCGTTTTTGGTTTCATTCTCTTTTTGAATTTCGTGCTCTACGCATTTGTGGCCGATTTTTGTAATTCTGTTAGTATTTTTTTCTTTAATTCAGTCTTGTAACATCTCAGGTTTTTGAGATACACACTTCAAATTAATTGTAACGTATACGATTTTGTTTAAAATAGCACTTAAGTTACTTGGATCGAATAATTATTTTCTTGGATTTGAACCCATTTATGGACGCGTGTCGAATTCGTAAAGTCGAAAATCGCGGGTTCACTTTGCGCATAAGTAGTTAATGACGCCCGGGCGCCATAAATAGTAATAAAAGAAAAAATCTTTTAAATGACACTAAAATGGCAGCGCTATGTTTATTTTTAGTCGAGTTATTGAAGTTTGAAATAACTTCGATAGAAACTGTCGTTCATTTGTGTGCGACTGCCTCCACACCCGGCGTCGATTTTAAAGATGTTTCACGTCAAAATAATAAAATAAAATACAAAGATATAGTTTACCATTCAGTAGTGAATGCGAATTTTTTTAATAATATTTTTTTTTTTCTCTAAAACTTTTCATATTGATATTTGAAATTGTTGTGATAAAATTGTTGTAAAAACGGCGCCCGTTTTGAAAATCACCAGCGTTTAAAAAGTAAACTCATTTTCAGCTTATTTAGCCTTTCCTCACGTAAAATGATATGTTTGAAAATATTAATCATTTGGCAGTTATCATATTTTGCAACTTGAGGGGATATGAAAAAATTATTAAATTTTAATATTTTCTTTGGATCGATGCTCAAATAGTCCCTTGCAAATTATTAGGATCGATTTTGCAATGAACGACAGATTATATATTGATATCGGAAGTTAGATTTTGTAACGAAAATCTAGCAAGAATTCAAAAATATCGAGTGGTATAAAAAAAACTCTTGAAAATTTTTCTAAAATCATTTTGTAGAGCACTGACCCAGATTTCTACGTGACTAAATTCTTATGTTATCCATTATTTTAAAGAAGTAAAACGTTGGTTTGCTAGCACACATTTTCTTTTAGTGTTTCTGGCAAAAAAAAAGTATATTTAGCAACGGTTTTCTCGAATTGAAGTCGTCCAACAAACATAAAATACGGGGTGTGAAGTTAACACGATTGAAAATGCAGTTTGCCATGCAATTTGGAGGCATTGTTGGAAATGTAGAGGTCAGGGGATTGGATTTTCATTGTTTTATTCGCATACCGATGTGATGTTGCGCTGAGGGGGTGGTCGGCGGCTACTGCATTGGGTTTTTGTCAATGGAATATCTAATAATGTTTGTCAACGCTTCAGCAGCGGCCAGAACGTGAACTATTTACACTTGTGTGCCAAAATCCAAGCCACGGAGTTCATTTAAATCAATTTGGGTAAATTTATAGATAGAACATATTACGTTGCAATCGATTGGCGATTTTTATGTTGTCAAAAATAATAAACAAATTATCTAAGGGCTGCTGCTTAAAAATGTTATTAGAACTACTGTTTTCATGTAGGGACGAAATCGGTTTAATGACAGTAAAATCAACTAACTAAGTTACAACCATCACGCCGTTTCCACGCGGGAGTAGGCAGAGAAGATGGATTGCCATACAACTTTGTTTTGTCACACAATCCGTGCTTCATTCACATTCATACACCGTCTCATACATACTCTTCTGTTATTCTGACTCTTCACATGACCCGATTCAAGCATTTGATTTACTTGATCGTGTCGTATGTTTCTCGGGCGTCCTCGACTTTTTCTTCCATTCACTTTCGCATCATATATTCTTTTCACACTTTTTTCTTCGTTCATTTGATTTACGTGCCCAAACCATCTAAGCGTCCCTTTCTTGATCCTTTTCATTACGCTCACATCAGCCTAGCATTATTTCCGGATATCCACATTTTAAATACGGTCAAACATTGTTTTACCGCACATACGTCTCAGGGTTCGCATTTCCGCAGTGTACTTTCATCCTTCCTCTGCCAGTTCCACGCCTCACTGCCATACATCAGGGTTGGTATATTCCATTGTGACAGGGTACATTCTATAAAAGACAATGTTTACATAGCTATCGGGCAGATAGAGATAATAGAATATTCTATCGTGAGGGAATTTAAAATATTTTTATAATTTATTAATATTATGCTATTTGGTGAGCGCTTAGTTAAAGCACTATAATCGATATATCTAATCAAACGTTACGCGAGGTATGAAAATCTTCGACGTTGCATCACGGAGTTACACGTGCCTAATCGATTTACCAGGTAAACAACCACGTTTCGCTGTGTAAATGCATTATGCAATGCTTACGTTCACTCCCCTATACTCAGACTTTATAAGCTTGAAAACGAATTTGTGCATATATTTGATACTTTAACTCCGACCTTTCTAATGTATAAATTTGAACTTTTTTCATTTTAGGGAATAACTGCATATACTTTCTTAAATATGTAAATAATATCAATAATCAACCACACAAATTTTCATTATTATTTTTTATATGAATACCGCACACTAGTCTCAACTGCTCTCAAGCGTCTAGAGCCAGTGAGGCTACGGCATCCCTAAATAGGATGTGTTGTGAGGCTGAAGGTAGTGGGGAGGGGAAGGGGATTGGGAAGAGGAAAGTTGGAAAGTACCTGGCTATTTAGATCTGGTCACCAAAGACGGCTAAAGCCATTTCAAGCAACGTTTCGATACTGAATGGTGGTCTTTCACCAGGGCGATACTAAGTAAATAGTATCTACCGTTCTGAAACGTGCCGCAAATATACTTTTTTCTATTTTTACATGAATTAAATGTGTTATGTAACATATCAACTTAACGGTCGGGCCATGTGAAGAGTCGGAATAACAGAAGAGTATTATGAATGTGAATGAAGCAAGGAGTGTTTGCCAAGACAGAGGTGTGTGGCGGTCCGTCCTCTCTGCCTACCTCTGCAGTTAGTTATTATTTTTGTAGATGAAAACTCTTCACCGTCAAAAAATAAATGAATTTTTAAATAATATATGAATGGCTTTATGCGAAAATTCTGAAAACTTTTTTCCAAACCTTCCTTCTTACCATTGAAAAGACATAAACAATTAAATCTCCACTATATTATATTATGAAGACTGACTTCATAACTTGCTCTACATAATTATTACGCCCTCCAGATATCCCCCAGTAATACATAAGTACGAATGAACGAATGAAATGCTCAAATTATATTAAAATATGCCGAAATCTTTTGTGATTCGGCCAAGCCGTTCGTGTTCATTCAAGGACCCTTTAGGATAAAGAATGCGAATTAAAGACACTTTTCTTTCGACAAGTGGAGAAATAAATACTATAGGGGCGTTTAAAAATGTTCGCGGAAGAATGTCAACCCCGAAGACACTTTATCAACGTCACTTTCATCCCCTATTCAAGGGTTCAAACCCTGGATTCTCAACATTACGTCGGTACTTGTGAATGCAAAATCGAAGTTTGTTTTCATTGTGAGGTTTTGTTTGGGTCTCCAAAGAAAACTTACTTCGATTGTAGTTGCTTGGGAACTATTTTTCATAGTGAGAATGGTCGTACTGTCGAGTGTCTGAGTTTTGCCGACAAAAATACACATTTACAAACACCGAAATGCCCCTCGGCGTAGAATAGACTCGAGACTTCTTGGCGGCATTTTTTTTCTTCATTTTTACATCGAGTAGGTACGAAAATGGTTTTTAAATACGTCCCTTTAAAAAAGCTTGTAGATTTCTACACTATCACAACGTTCAGACCGAAAAAAACCATTTTATTGTATTTAGGAAAACATATAGTTGTTTACAAAATTTTAAAAATAAAGTGATTACTATGTTGCATTTACCAGTGAAGTTTCCGCTAATAATGTTTTTTTTTTAGCTAAAATAAAAATGCAATATTCAAAATAATAATAATAATTAGAATTATCATAAAATAAGGATTATATCTATGTATGAAGTTGAATGAAACTGTATCTATAGTATTAATACGCTAAGCAGTCTTCTGCACATGATTAAAAAAATAACAAATGCTAATTTTCGCTCATACGTAAAAAATTCTGAAATTTTATTTCGATTACGCTACTTTACAATGTACTCACTCTGTCCCTTTCTACGTGTGTGTAAAGACTAAACTGCTAACTAGTAATAAATAATACATCATAGAATGTAACCCAAGATGATTAATATAAACAAGTTAAAAATAAGTAAAAAGAAACACAACATACTGTGTATAAATGAAAATAGAGACAAATAAATAACATAATTATCTTAGATCTGTAACGCAGAGCAGTGGTAGGGAGGTAATAATGAACCTTGTTATTTGATTTTTTCCCGTATGCATTTATCAACCTGACCTGTGGATAAATGAAAAAATATCAGCTTCAGAAAATGTGGTGTTGTATTTTGAGCATGTTCTTCGGAAAAATGAATGTTGTGTGTAGTTAGTTTTTGAGTGTGGGATGTGGAATAATTGTTTCGAGCGTGTGTTTCGTACTGGACAGTGGAAATGGATATTTTCTAGCAGGTAGTGATTGTCAACAGCGTTGTTGATAATTTGGATGGGAATTTTCGGTCGAATATATTTCTTCTATCTTTTAGTGATGATAACATATGGAAAGCCTACTATATCCATATATCATCTATTTAATTTTCGACGGCCTCCTAGGTCGAGTGGTTAAGATGTTCTACTACGAATCCAGAGGATGTGGATTCAAATACCGGCGTGCGCAAATAAATTCAATTTAATTAATATGTATCCTTTCATATTTCATTAAGATAAAATAATATACTGTATATTTGCGGAAAGTTCCAGAGTGGTAGGAAACTTCATGTATTGCATTGGTGAAAAACCACTATTCAGAATCGAAACGTTGCTTGAAATGGCTTTAGCCGTGTTTGGTGACCAGATCTGAATAGTGAGGTACTTCCCAACCTTATTCTTCGCCATCTCCTTTTCCTCCTCACTACCTTCAGCCTCACAACATACCCCAATTAGGGATGCCATAGTCTCACTGGCTGGCCGGTTGGGAGCAGTTGGAACTCTTGTGCGGTATTCACTATATTTTTTTATTTCTAATTTTGATACTGTTTATTCGTGGTGGAACTCCATTTTAATGATTTTAATAATACCAATTTTTTAACTCTGTTCCACAATTTTTTTAATTTAAGACCTGACCAGTTTCACCTTATGACGGGCATCCTCAGACTGGTACAATTTTAAGTATGTCTATGGCATATATACTATTAGGTCCGGAATGGACGCTTATTGAGTCTCATAGTGAACATCTGTGACTAGGTTTTGTTTTATGGCTGACTGAGGTGGTTTTACAATACCATTCAAAAATACATTCGGGTAGTTTTATTACCTTCTGGGAGACGGGTTACATGTGATGCGTTAGATGCTTTTGTAGGTTTAAAAAAATAAATTATATCTGTAGTTATATAAAAATAAATGCCAAAAGAAATTACTCTCGGTACATAAAGAAGGCATACCGGTACGGCCTGTAGTTTTTTTTTTTTTACAATAACTCCACACAGGAGGTCTTGAGGAAAACAATTTCCCTCAGGGCCTATGTCATCTTTGGGGATGCTGTGTGGAGGGTTTTTTTGAGGAAAGGAAGGAGTGAACTTAGGTCTTGAAGAGGCCCATGTTGAAGGAGGGAGGAAACACAGAGGCCGGCAAATCGTTCCATAGCCGAGCTGTTGAACATAAGAACGAGTCGTAAAAGCGACCCGTTCTCATGTATTGAATGTCAACCGTGTACAAATGTTGGGCGTGCGTTTGGCGAGTTTCCCGACTATGCACCGGTGCCGAAGGGATCAATGACGCAAGTTCCTCGGAGCATCTTCCATTGAAATACCTGTAGAACAAGGACAACATTCCCACCTGACGTCTGTGCTCCAAAGTTTGCAATCCGTTTGTTAAGATAGGAGAATCTATCAAACGGGCCGCCCGTTTCTGCACAGAGTCAAGGGTTTTTTTCAGGTATTTAGGGGCTCCAGACCAGAGGTGGCTGCCGGTGCCTTAACTGGTTAAATAAGCTTCATATCATTCTGCGCCAGCATACAAACTAGCTAAATTTGGCAACCAATTTTTTTTTAAATAAACGTAATTTTTCACCAAGACATGGTATTTAAAACTCTTTAGAAATAATAGATTCACTCAAAGGTATAACTATATATACTCTCTAAATCTCTCCTAAATTAATGCATTTTTAACATATCTCTGTTTGATATGTAGCAAAAGTTGAATACAATACGATTTATAGTAAAATAAAATATTTCTTGATCCGAGCACTTGTTACTAGAAAATGTTTGTTACCTTTGTTATGTTACACTTGTTTTGCTATACTATGTACTCTTACTGTAAGAGCCCAATGGACGTTTATCAAATAATTTAAATAAATAACAATAAAGGTTCAAATCAGCGGATAAAGGTTAATTTAATATTGTCCTGAATAAGGGTACTTCCGAAACCGGTAGACATAATATTAATTAATAAAGTGGTTATAAACAAAGTGTATCTGTTCTATTTATAAATATGGCAAGCCACAAAGTAAATACTTTTTACGAATATGAAATATATAACAGTTCCCAGTAACGAAATCTTAGTTTCATTTGATGCAGTCAGTCTATTCACTAGCATTCCAACATTTCATTACATGGAAAAAATGCAAATAAACCTGGTAGAAAGACGACAAATTAATGAATTCTTTCTTAAAGTATGCATATAACAGAAATTCTTCAGATTTAAAGATAAATTCTATAGACAAGTTAATGGCTTAGCAATGGGCAGTCCGATTTCCCCAATTTTAGCGGAATGGTTTCACACTTGCTTTCACCCTGTGATACAGTGCAGTTATCACGAATTTAAAATCTATTCAGTTTTCTTTCCAGCCTTGACTAAATTCGTCAGATAACTAACTTGTCAGACTGAGTTATAGTTGTGATCTTAAAAATGTTAACACCGTTTATTCATCTTTTCTTTTCTGGTAACATTTATACAATGGTTCTTGCGTTGCCTGTCTCACTGGAAGCAATTCTGTATTGCGACAAACGTATTACAAACATATTCATAATTTTTATGGGTAATAACAAATAAGTGAAACTAACTAACTAACCATCACGCCGTTTCTCCGCAGGGGTAGGCAGAGAGGACGGACCGCCATATAACTCTGTCTTGGCACACACTCCTTGCTTCGTTCACATTCATACATCGTCTTATAAATACTCTTCTGTTATTCTGACTCTTCACATGAAATATAATCATTATATAAATAGGTAAAAATAAATGATTTCTATAAACTAGTAATGATATAATACTAGTTATTGCCCGTGAAAAATCACGGGATGTAACTTGACTTGCCAGGGTGGTAGATATTCTTAGTATCGCCCTGGTGAAAGATCACCATTCAGAATCGAAACGTTGCTTGGAATGGCTTTAGCCGTGTTTAGTAACCAGCTCTGAATAGCCAGGTACTTCTCAACCTTCCTCTTCCCTATCTCCCTCTTCTCCCCACTACCTCTAGCTTCACAAAATACTCCAATCAAGGATGTCATAGTCCCACTGGCTCTAGACGGTTGGGAACAGTTGAGATTCTTGTGCAGTATTCACTATAAAAAAATTTATACACTAGTTGCTTTAATCCGTCCATTTAAAATACAGAATAATGTCTGTTAAAGTACTTATACGAAGGTACTTTATTAGGTAGGTAGGGATATAAGGAAAAAAATATGAAAAGATTATTTTTCAAATTTGATAATTTCAATTAACATCAGTTCTGAATTGAAAAAGTTCACACTCGTACTTACTAAAAATTATTTATGGATAATCTTTTTAGCAGAATTATATTTTCAATCGTTGTGAAGCTTTTTTATTTGACTTTCTTCAGATTGATTTTCTTTTTTGGTAAGGAAAAATACCGTAAATCTAATGCGGTATTACCGGGTATTAAAAAGCAACGATGATTTTATGATAACATTATACTTTGTAATTTACGATGATGCTGGAAATTAAATAATATTTCATGGTTTTTATGGCGCCATTTTAGTGAAAAATAAAGTCTAGGGCTCTTTATCAATATAGCTGGTCTTTTATAAAAAATAAAATCATGATAACTGGATGTTATTTAGTGGAAGCTTATAAAAAAACAGGAATTATAGATTCGCTTTATTTATGGTAACAGTAATTATTATGCAGCGGATTGAACCACAAATATAAAATATTTATTGTATTGACGTGGATAAGCTGTTAAAATTGAAGTATGAGAAGTAAAAGGGGAAGGTGAGATTGGGAAGTACCACACTATTCAATAAGGTCACTAAACTAAGCTAAATCTATTTGAAACAACTGCCTATTGTATGCTGATGATGTAGTGCTGATTTCTAACAGTATGGAAGATCGACAGTTTCTCGTGTCTAGTATGAACCAAGTATGGATGCAGAATGAGTTAATGATGAATGTGAGTATGTCCAAAGTCATGGTGTTTGAAAGAGAGAGTACGAAAACAGCGTACAATAAAATTGTGAATTATGAATACTTGGAGCAAGTGGATGAGTTTGTGTATTTGGGAAGTATGTTCTAGAAAGATCGAAAGGCTGATAAGGATTTTGAAAGAAGGATGAATGCAGAAAACTCCGTGAATGAAAGACTGAACGCTATTGGCGCAAATAAAAAGTCCATAGAAGCGAAGATAGCAGTTCACGATGGAGTACTTATACCAACCCCGATGTATGGCAGTGAGGCACAGAACTGGCAGAAGAAGGATGACAGTAGACTAAATGCTGTATCCCTGAGGCGTGTGTGTGGTAAAACAGCGTATAACGGTGTTAAATAAAAAATATATCCAGAAAGAATACAAGACTGATGTAAGCGTAATGATTAGAATTAAAAACGGAACGATAAGATATTTTAGGCATGTAGAGTGAATACAAGGAGAAAGGAGTGTGAGAAGAATATATAACGCGAAAGTAAATGATAGAAAAAATCGGGGTCGCCCGAGGAGGACATGGCACGATCAAGTGAATCAAATACGTAATCAAGACAAATAACAGAAAATTATGTTTGAGACGATGTATGAATTTAAATGAAGCAAGGAGTGTGTGCTAAGACAACTGTATGGAGGTTCGTCTCCTCTACCTACCCTTGTAGAAAAAAACGACCTGATGGTTTGTTGATTAGTTATTTTCGATTCTGAATGGTGATCTCTTAATTTAAAAACAAACGAAAAATCAGCATTGGATTCTGAGGGTCGGGGCGGGGGAACGAGCGGTCACTCGGCTGAGTGACCAGTGGCGACATGTGACAGAAATACACTTTTTTGTTTCAATTTTAAAAACCAAAGTGTCATATTTTTTTAAATTTCAAATAAGCTGAAGAGTCCCTGGTTAACGCCTATCTGGTTCGACCTGATACACCCTGTATATTGAAGGTATTATCAATAGGTATCTACTTCAATACGTGAGACGGCCTCCACGGTCGAGTGGTAAGACGCTCGACTACGAATCCAAAGGTCGCGGGTTCAAACCCGGCGTGCGCCAATAACTTTTTTTGATTCATATAAAATCAATAAAAAGTATATTTGCGGCACGTTCCAGAGTGGTAGATACTCTAAGTATCCCCCTGGTGAAAGACCACCATTCAGAATCGAAACGTTGCTTGAAATGGCTTTAGCCGTGTTTTGTGACCAGATCTGAATAGCCAGGTATTTCCCAACCTTCCTCTTCCCAATATCCTTCCCTCCCCACTACCTTCAGTCTCACAACATACCCCTATTGGGAATGCCATAGTCTCACTGGCTCTAGACGGTTGGGAGCAGTTGAAACTCTTGTGCGGTATTCATATAAAAAAATATTTGAGTCATCTTAAGTCAGAACAACATTAGAGTATGCATGAGACAATGTCCGAATGTGAATGAAGCAAGGAGGGTGTGCCAAGACTTGAAGAGGATTTCAAGATTTGAATAGCGGTCTATCCTCTCTGCCAACCCCTGCGGGGAAACGTGATGGTTAGTTAGTTACCTTGTTAGTAATATCGTGACACCTGTAAAACTATTTAACTTATTAAAACTCAATATACGTGGTTTTTTTCATCATGCAAACGTGAAAACATCAAACAAAACTAATAATGTAAGGTTGTATATTATTATGTAAGTAATGATTTTATGTTCGCATGTAATTATAACGATTTCATTACCGTTCCACTGAGCTCGCCCTGTGTAATCAACTGAAAAGGCATCGATGTGTAAATACCATCGACAAACAAAGCGCCATAAAATGCCTCACCGAAATTAAACAACAATTATGTAGATCTGATTAATATCTTAAGTGCCCTCGAGGGAAGCAAAACACGCCCTTGCCCAAGTTATGGCTGAGTGGTTGCCATAACAACCGTATTGGTGGAAGTCATCACTTTATTAAAACTCCCCGAATCACTTTTAAACGCGAAAAACATATTAGTTTTAGAGATGGTCGATATTCCTGTCCCGGTTAAAAGGAACCGGTTCCAAGCCGGTCACTGGAACCGTCGATATTATTTCTCCCAGGAACCGGTTATTTTTGGAACCGGTTCTTAATTTTCGTAAAAAAAATATCTTATATCCTTCTTTCAACCGAACCGGTTCCAGTTCTTTTCGTTTTGGAAGTTACTAGCAACCCCCCCCCCCATTAAATATATTTTTTGGCGAGGAACCAGTTCCAGTCCGCTTTCAGAATGTTTTACTATTTAATAAGACAATTTTTTTGGAGGAACTTTTCTTTTTTAACCGGTTCTAATAAGAACTGAATAAATAACCGGTTCCTAGCCAGTCATTGGTAACTGGAACCGCAGTTTCATCCAATTCTGATATCGACCATCTCTACTTGGTTTTGTTTACCCGTATACTTGAAGTAACTATGGTTATTTTATGATTTCATTAAATTTGTTGATGAGCTTTGGTATATTTTAAAATATATTAATACAGTACAAAAACCTCAACTGCCCGGAACCTTTGGGTTCTATGTCATCCTCGATTGGTTTATATTTTATTTTACATATCGTCGCTGGAAAGGCAAAAGGGCTCAAGCAACATTTTGGTCAAAAATGAGTTGAATATGTGTTTTGATCGGTGTTTTTTTCTGCATAGAATGTTCTGACTCTCGTTTGATTCTGAAGACTTTTGTGGCCCTTCAGTCATCTAAAATATATTTATTATTTGGAAGAAGGCTTAACTCAAGCGACACAAGCTTGGGACTTTTTTAGCTTTTTGTCGCTTCAGGTAAGTCAGTGAGAGCATTGAGTTCTGTGAGCTACCTTTTTTTCTTCAAAATCTAACCAGGTATTGAAGACTAATGAATTTTACTGTAAAACAAAATATACTTTTAAGAGCTCTGGTTATTTTATGACGTCATTTTATTTGTTTGAGCTTTAGTATATTTAAAAAAAAAATAGTACACTACAAAAGTCTCAACTGCCCAAAACCTTTGGGGGTCTGTGGCATCCCCGATTAGTGTATATTTTAGATATAGCGCAATACCCGATTATAACAGTAACGTGGGATGTTCATAAAGCTATCTCATCCGTACACACATATTATTTGAATGGCTATCCTTTTCATACGCGGGTGAAACGGAATACAATACGTTACTAGTGCCGCTACATTTTTCGTAAGATTCGTATGAATATGACGCGTCTTGTATTTTATGTCTTTGTTATTGGGTATAGATTTGTCCATTGATACTTTGTGGACAAACTTTTTTAAACTCTACTTTTGTATAATCATTCACCACTGTGAGAAAAATATTGTGAAAATGTTAGGATGGGGAAGAGATGGAGAGAGGAAGGTCGCGGTGGGTAATCACCTATTCAGATCTGGACAATAAACACGGGTAAAGTCATTTCAAGTAAGGTATCGATTCTGATGTGTATTCTGATATGTTTTACTAGGGCGATACTGATGGTATTTACCACTCTGGGATGTGAAGCTAATCCGTTTTTTAAATACGTATATTTGATTTACAATATCTAAGCCGCTCTGCCACGAAGATTGTCGTAATTTTTCGATAAGTTTTGTAGGTTCTTTTGACCATTTTTATATTTGTCAGGGTAAGGCGGAACTTATTGTGTGCAGCAACAAGCTTTGTATTATGCAGGCGCAATTAGAGCAGTACACTTCTTAACTAACTTAACTAACAAAATCGCTCGTCTACCTTGGCAAAAACTTTTTTTTCTTTCGCTTGGCCGGAATCTAACCACCAACCTTTCGATCCTTCATAATATAAGTCTAGAGTGTTGATGGCTCTACAGCGGAAACTCTCACAGTTAAATAAAATTAATTTTGCATTACTTCCTGCAAAATACCAGGAACTCTGAAGCGAGCGTAGGTAATTCACAAAGTTCTAACATACGTAACAAGCAACTCGTAACTCGTAACGAGGTAGAACTATCTCAATTCCAGACCAATGTTTTGATCACTTTTCGATACGGAACTAATGTAGACGAGTTGGGCCAGTGATTAAACTATATATTACAATCGATAATAAAGTTTGGGGTTCGACTGTCGGTAGCAGGTGAAACGTTCGGCCAAATTAGTTGCACTTTTACGTAATGGCCCGTACGAGCACACGAGGGTAGAAAAGTAGCCTTTAATAAGATAAACTTATCAACCGTAAACTTTGGCGGTTAACTTGCGTTTTGTTAAGTTAATGGTTTTTATATACACAACCCTTGGGTGGAATCGTTTAAAACGCATTACCCTTGGTAACGAATAAGTAGAATTATTGATTGCGTCGTAGCCCTTGTTTCTGCAAGAGTAGGCAGAGATGGCGTAACTAACATATACAATAAATAACAGCTCTAGAAAGTTCTACTTCCCAAACTTCCTTTTCCCCATCTCCTTCCACTCCCGTCTATCTCTAGCCTCACAACATACCCCAATTAAAGATGCCATAGTCTTACTGGCTCTAGACGGTTGGGAGCAGTTGGGACTCTTGTGCGGTATTTACTATAAAAAAATAAAATCAACTTTAGAAACTGATAGTTTATGGTGGAATCTCGTTGCAATACAATTTATTTAACGTAAGTAATTGCTACGTTAACAGAGTTATAACTTAAAAAAAAAATTATTAACTTAAGCTTTTTATTTTGATATTAATTATTAAAATAAAATCAATAATCTTTAAAGTAAATATGAAACAGAAAAAGCCAGAAACTAAAACTAATAAAGTCGTAGTTTTAGTTTTGGCAGCCTAAATCGGTAGAAATTGAAAAAAATAATGTTGATAATTTTCAAGGAAGTATGCGATCGATAAAAATGCCGGTTTCTAATAAGGTCTCGGTAGCTCAATTTGCAGAGACGTTAGAGTAGAGGTTCCGAGTTCGAGTCACGGTTGCGACCGTTACTCTTTTTAGTTTCTGGCTTTTTCTGTTTCATATTTACTTGGAGGATTATCGATATTATTTCAATAATTTATTAAGAGTTGTAACTGGTTGAAAGGAAGTGTGAAATAATATAAAATTATATGTAAATGAACAATTAATCATTAAACAGAAAATATTTTAAACTTGAAGCGGTTTGAATCCACCGAGAAAATAAATATTTGTCAAAAAATTGGTATAAATATTTGTCAATTTGGTACCTTCTCGTTGTTTGTTGAAGCACTTTCCTTGTTCAGATTGTGTTGAAAAAACATTTTTTGCGTTAATACTGCACAAGAGTCTCAACTGCTCTAACCGTCTAGAGTCCAGTGAGACTATGGCATCCCCAATAGGGGTTTGTTGTGAGGTTGTAGGTAGGGGGAGGGGAAGGAGGTGAGGAAGGGGAAGGTTGGGAATATCTTGTTTAGTTAGCAATAACACTCAGAGATTAACCCACATACTATTATGTGTATATTATTTCCAGTTTAACTACACGGCTTCATGGCACATGCATTTCAACTTTTTTTCCTTATTGAAAAAATTGTAAAACAAAAAATATGACGTACTTCTAAATTCAGAGAGCGAGCTTTTGTAAGTGTAAGTAAAGTGTAAGGCCCTAAACCCTGGAATATACTGCTACACGATATGATAATGATAAAGGACTTGACAAAATTCAGAGATAAACTTAAAACTCATCTCTTCAGATAAACGGATAATAGAATACCTGAAAATACTACATACTTAAATTCAGTTAAATAATAATATTATTTTCTGCACTTGTGTGAAAATTTGCGATAAACTGCAATACAAAAAGTCTTAAACTTCATACAGCCCTCGACATATGTAAATATTAATAAGTTCGTATTTAAATCTAAGTTGAGTGTTGAAACATTCCAAAGGTAATTTTAGCTATTTTTTTTTAGTTATTTCGATAATGTCATATTGAAATCGAGGTGGATCGTTTTAAAGTATATTTATGGTAATTTTAGCCATAGTTGTTAATTATTTTTCAACCTTGTTAAGCGCCTCTGAGGCGATATTTCCCAAAATCACGTTATATAAATTATCAAATTACTGGTTGTTACCCGTGAAAAATCACAGGATGTGATTTAAATGATATTATAATAATGTATGTTAAAATGTATTACAAGTACTTTATTATGTAGGAAGAGGTTTGAAAAGATTCTTTGAGAAAATGATAAATTCGACTATCATTTCTAAATTTGAAAAGTCCCCCTCGTACGCACCTACGTACGTACTCACAAGGGAAATTATTTAAAGTTTATTATTGCTTCGTACATACTCACAAGGGAAATAGTTTATAGGTAATTATTTTCAACTTATTTTAGACAACTTAATGGATATTTAAAAACTTTATAGTGCATGCTAAAAAGAGTTTTGCTCATCTGGATATTCCAGATCGTGCAAATTTCTCACTGTTCGAGAAATATTTCTGCCTCATCGCACATTACATTATTCTCCGCTTTTTCGTCAAATATTGCCTTTTTGAAATGCGCTTATAAAATGCTGTGTTGCATGGCTTACCTGGAGAATTATTCAACCTCTGAGGAAAATTCAAAAAAATATATTAAAATCTTAAAACGAACTTATTAAGTATATTTTAATGAAAGTTCCACTTTTAATGGTAACTTGGAAAGTTGAGACGTACGAACGCACAAATTGTGGAATATATAAAGCAAGAGTATTAAAAAAAGTCAATATTTAAAACGCAAGTTTATAAATATAGCGAGGGTTTTAAAATTAGTTACAATATTAAAGTATATTTCACAAAATAGTGTAATACGCATATAATACATAGCATGATAAATTTCAAAGAAGTTGTAATTAAAGTGTAAGTATGTTGCAACGTAGTGTAGTTACAATTAATTTTTTTTTAACGCCCTCAGAAGGCGAAACAGCTGTCACGCGTAAAAATAACTACCTAGCAGAACTTTTAACTAAAAATTGTTTTTTAAAAGTTAGAATAATAATAATTATTGTTTAAAAAAAAATTAAAAATTTAAATGGAGTTCTACAAAAAAAAGTTTAAAACCATCAACACATCACTTTGCATCAATGATCGTAAACTTGAACCAAAAATCCAATTCAATCTTTTTTTTACCCCGATTCACATTTTTTTCAAAACCTACTAAAACCTCCTGTAAAACAGGCAACAACCTGCACTATAAACACAAACGAGGCGGTTCAAGAAAGGGTCTCCACTCGATGCGACAATAACCTGGCCCACCTGACACGGAGATACACAAAGTTGAGCCGCCTTTTTGATGTTATTGTTTTCCTAGCGGTTTTCTTTGCATTATTCTTTGCGCCAAGATACTCCAACTTTACCCTTTTCACTTTATTCCACCGCCACTTTCCGCATCGTCGTTTGCAGAATCCGGGAACATATTCCCTGGAATTAAGGGTGCAGTTTTATTGCTCCTTACAGCTCCTCCTTTGAAAGGAATTCGTGCATGTTCCGCTATTTATTATAAATGAGAGAAATTTCTCGAACGGCTGCTGTTGAATGTTGAAGAGGAATTTAAAATCTTTGAGTCTGCATCTTAGAGTACATAAAGTGGTACCTTTTCAAGGCAGTGTAGTCAGTTTTTGGTGATTTTTGCTGGACTCGGCAGACCTGGTCGTGGCTAGGACTAGGGCTTGGGTATTTATACATCCATTCTTAGCACATGTCAACATAATGTTTTTGTGTATTCGTATAACCACTTTTTCACAGTATTGTTATTAACAAAAATTTAGCATATAACCTAAAAAATCGTTTAGTTGTGTCGAGTTTAATCGCATAGGAAAACATGTGGGCGGAGCCCTTGGGAGACGCGGGAGACCAAGATCATCCTCCCAGTACATAAAAGCGGTGTGTTATTTTTGTTGTCTCTTTCTCTCTCATGGTGTACGACGTAAAAACCCGGAGAAAATGATTTATCGCAAGTTTATAAAGGTTGGGTAAAAAGAATTAGCTCTCTATCCGTACATTATTGCTCCGAGGTCTGCATATATGTTCCGTATTTTTAAATTTTATCTCGCACTTTCTTATATGTCCCAACTGTCTAGAGCCAGTGAGGCTATGGCATCTTCAATTGGGATATTTGTAAGGTTGAAAGTATTGGAGAGGGAAAGAAGATGGAGAAGAGGAAGGTTGGAAAGTATCTGGATATTCAGATCTGGTCACCGAATACGGCTGAAGCCATTTTAAGCAACGTTTCAATTCTGAATGGTGGTTTTTCACCAGGGCGATATTTATCATATCTACCACTCTGGAACGTGTCTCAAATATACTTTATATTTTTTTATATTAATTTAATGCGTTTTGACACATATTCATTAATTAAAATCATTTGCGCACGCCGGGTTTCAACCCGCGACCTCTGGATTCACAGTCGAGGGTCTTACCACTCGACCACGTAAGCCGTCATTATTAGACGAGTGACCTCTTTAAGGAATGGATGCTAATAATTTCCAAGTTTTTAAATTTAGATTCTCAATTTTTCAAACCGATAAACTTATTAACCAATTTACACAAACACTTTGCGTGGTTTTATTGGGACTCTTATTATTGCAAAGCCTTACAGCTACGCAAAATAATACACCTAAGATATACCCAAGATTACCCGTAAATCCTCCCCTGAATTGGTACTCACTCTTTGTAAAAGTAATATGAAAGGTATGGTTTAAGAATTTTCATGCATTCTGAATTGAGATTCATAATATTTTTATAACGCACTGACGTAATTAGGTAGTGCCAAAATCACTGTCACACCATCAAAGACAACAAAAGGGCTGATTACAAAATTATTGCGCAGTATTTCAGGATAAATGTTAGATCTTATGTGTTTTGCCCCCACTATCGGAAACTGTGCCTGGCATCAGTGTACAGTGTACACAAACAGAGTTTTTGTTAGTCTGGCGGGGTACCTAATAAATTAAAATAAGGTCCGCACTAGCGTCACATCTAACGCTGTAGATCTGGCAATTATGCAAATTCTTGCACAGATTTGTTTAACATCGCTAACAGCTGCTGCCAACCAACGCTATTTTGTAGTTATGAGAGGGTATTTATGTATTTTGTTTTTGACTGTTTTTTTTTTTTTATTTTCGCTTTTATAGTGTTATGTCATAATTGTTTCTGACATATAAGTAGGGAACCATAAAAATATCAAAAACCATCAAAACACCAAGACCTGGTAGCGTCCATAACTTAAAAGCATATATCATTTTACTGCATTTTTGCGTTGGGTCGGATTCGAACCTACAACTTCCTGAACAGAAATAGGGCCTTTTCCTCGTGTAAAGAGTCTCAACTGCTCCCAACTGTCTAGAGCCAGTGAGACTATGGCATCCCTAATAAGTGTACGTTGTGAGGCTGAATGTAGTGGGGATGGGAATGAAATGAGGAAGTAGAAGGTTGGGAAGTACCTGGTTACTCAGATCTGGTCAACAGAACACGGCTAAAGCCATTTCAAGCATAGTTTCAAATGGTGGTCTTTCACCAGGGCGATACTTAGAGTATCTACCACTCTGGAGCCTTCACGCAAGATGCAAAAGCTTTAGAGGTCGCTCACGTACCGCTAGTTAAGATAATACAGGCTTTATTTCATGTCTTCGCCAGAAATTCAATGATTTTTGTTCTTAGTAAACTAGACATTGTACAATATGACACCTTGTCTTAATTTTTTGTAGTTTGATGAATTTTCAAACCTCTATCGATTGTGACAAGAGTGACTTTTTTTAAAAGTGAATACCGCACTAGAGTCCCAACTGCTTTCAACTGATCCAGTTCATCATTCCTTACCGTAGACTCCGAAACAATGAATTGCTGTTCCTCAATCATCACTCAACTAATTATGGGTATCATTCTCCACTGTCCAGAATGTCGAGACTTGTTAACTCAACCATTGTCTTGAAAATTTTGGTAGCAGTCTAAATGATTTTTGTCATTATTTACGACTTTACCAAAACTTTGACTTTACTTTGGCTTTGGTTTGAATATTTCTTCTAATGTACATTTTTCCTGTTTTTGTCATTGCTTTATTTAATGTATGTGCTGTTCTTTCTCTGTCGCTCTTTTTTACCATTTCGTGTTTTGTATTTTTTAGTAATTGGACTTTAGTCCGTTAGTTTGTAAATAAATAAACTGTCTGGAGCCATTGTGAGTATGGCATCCACGATCAGGGTGTATTGCGAGGCTGAAGGTAATGGAGAGGGGTAGGAGATAGGGTAGAAGAAGGTTGAAACCTTAGAGTATACTAGAGGTAGCCCAAGCCAAGACAGTGAAGTCAGTTTTGGACTTGTTTTTGATGATTTTAACATGACTCGGCGCACCTGGGCGTGGCTGAGACTAAGGCTACGGTATTTATACATCCATTCATATCACATATCGATATAATGTTTTTGTATATTCGTATAGCCACTTTTTCACAGTATTTTTATCAACAAAAATATAGCATCTAACCTAAAAAACCGTTTGATTGTGTCAAGTTTAGTGGCATAATAAAAAATGTGGGCGGAGTCCCGCCATCAACCAGCGAAGATAGCCAGCTTAAGATCATTGCGACAGTATATAGAAGCGGTCCAATAAATTTGTTGTCTCTTTCTCTCTCATGGTGTACGATGTAAAAACTCGGAAAAAGTGATTTATTACAATTTCGGATGGGTTGGGTAAAACAAATTAGCTATCCCTCCATACATTGTTACTTCAAGGTTGAAACGAACCTGGCTATTCAGATTTGGTCTCAAAACACGACTGAAGCCATTTCAAGCGACGTTTCGATTCTGAATTGTACTCTTTCGTTTATATTTTAAGATGTCTTAAATAACCATGCATTTAGTACGACAAACAAACAAATTTTCAGCCTTATAGTTAAGAATATGCTGAGAAAGTGAAAATATCCTTTCTGCGCGACATACTCACCATGCACATAATAGAACTGCTTCTAATATTTTAAAGCTCCACAGACCAAAACATAAAATTATTTGAGGATTTAAAAATATTTGTCCAACTATAAATTTCAGAACTGTGCAAATTTCACAACGCCAGAGCTAACCGCTTTACAGCTTTTACTGCAGTGAACAAAAACAATTTCTACTTTACACTCAATATCACGTACGGAAAGTAAAACTACCCGTTTCCACGCGAAAATTCAACACGCACGTAATAAAACGGCTTCGTATTGCGAAAAGTCTCAGAGGTCACGGGCGACCTCATAAATTTAAAGAAAATTCACTTTTAGGTAAAATGAGCGTAAAATACCTTTTGCCTTGGCCCCAGCCGCGTGTACTGTAATAACATCGGCGCGTGAGGAATGTTCTCTGCCTGAAACTCGGCCTTGTTTATTACCTCACGGGCGGAGTTCATTCACAGTTCGATCGACTGTATAAGATATTAGGTATGTAAGCGTGTTTTACGTCTCCCGCGTCTCCGGCGACTCCGCCCACTACGTTTTATTATGCGACATAACAGAACAGAACTCAACTGTTTTGTAAGTTATATCCTAGATTTTTGTTTATAACAATACTGTGAAAAAGTGGTTATACAAATAAACAAACATTATGTCGAAATGTGCTATGGATGGATGTATAAATACCCTAGCCCTAGCCACGCCAAGTCAGGCAAAAATTATCAATAATGACTATACTATTGCCTTGAGGTCCCGGCCCTAGAGCGGTAGGCCCGTAGCACATTTGACTAGAATATTAATTTAGGACCCCAAAAAATATATTTTATTATTTTTAATGCGAATGTGGAAGAATAGAACATGGCATACTCAATTGGGGTATGTTGCGAGGCTGAAGAAGGGTAGAGGGTGGATGTAAAATGGAAGGTTTTGTGAGTACCTGGCTCTCCAGATTTGGTCACTGAACACGGCTAAAGCCATTTAGAGCAGCGTTTAGATTGTGAATGTTGGTATTTCACCAGGAAGATGAAATAATATCATTCAACCGTCAAATCCTATGAACAGACAGGTACCAAAAATTACATATGTCACCATGTAGAGTACATATTTTTAGATAAGAAAATGTTTACCACTGTGTCCTTAATGTATTCAATCCATTGATTTGGTCGATTGTCAATTATTGATAAACTAAGATTGTCAAACGGTACTGATATATTATGTTTTCATAAAATTAAAAATATTAAAAACATTCATTTTATAATACGTAATATCCTACCATAACTGACTAACGAACCGTTACGCTGTTTCTCCGCAAGAGTAGGCAGAGATGATGAACTGTCATACAGCTCTCTCTCGGCACACACACTTTGCTTCATCAACATGCATGCATCGTCTTATAGAGACTCTGTACATAGCCCGACGCGAGTATTTGATTCATTTGACTGTTCCCTGTCTTCCTTGGGCGTCTCCGACTTCTTCTACCATTCATTTTCGTGTCATATATTCTCCTTAAACTTCTTTCTATGTTCGCCCGGTCCATATGGCCACACCATCTGGGTGTCTTTTTCTTAATCCTATTTATTATGCTTACATCAGCCTTGCATTCTTTCTGGATATCCAAAATTTAACACGATCACATATGGTTTTACCACACATACGTCTCATGGATCCAATTTCTGCAGCATTCTGTCCACTTTGATCTTTCCTTTACCAGTTCTCTTAATGCATTGAAATTGATATTTTTATTATGATCCCATTTTTTAATAGGTATATTCTAAAATTTGAATGTACAATTAGATATTTAAAATATGTGTTTGCTTTTCACGGCAGGTCTAGTTATTTTGTGGTCAGGTTAGTTCAGAATTAATTCTACTGAAAATTAGGTTAGTTAGATGAGTCTTATATTGTTTTAAGTATTTTTTTGTAAATAGAAACCCGTGTTAATAATATTCTCAGTGGATTGTGCTGATTTATTTAATACAAAAATAATTGAACACACAAATAGGGCGTCGAACTCCACATGGGCGGGCATACAAAGTTAGGGGCCCTAGCCTAAAATCAGTGTTGAGGAACAAATCCCTCAACACAGCGTCCTCAAAGATGACATAGGTCTTAAGGGAAGTGATTTCCCGCCGGATTTCCTCCGTGGAGCTGAGCTAAAAAACATTAACAATGCAATTACCTACGAATCAACAAAAAAGTTTTTGAAGTTAAGCTATCACCTATCAAAACCCCAAAGTTGATCACTTGGCATGTCATATTTAAAAAATATATTTATTTATCTTGGTAAAATATAAAATATTGCTCCATGGCTGTCTCACTAGAAAATTCCTGTGTCGAGACAGACGTAGGATACATAAATTATATATTAAGATGAAAATATACGGTGTTAAATATTTTCTTTGATGCTAACAGAAGATTTAAACAAAAATTAAAGTTACTTTTATCCTACAGATTTTAATAGTAATAAAAATAAAAAATAAATAATAAAAACTGAGAAAGAAAATATGAAATGAAATGGATGTAAGAACAAAGTTTTTACATTTAGGTTAAATTTAAAGATATTGTCTAGGTGTATAGAAGTAAGGTTAAATATATAATGTGCTGGATGTTTTGTAAACCAGCTTAAGGTAAATATAAAAATAAAAATTGAATTGTATATGCCTAGAGATAAAGATATTATGAAATTCGAAATATGCACGTCTATTTTTTATTTTATTTTTATATAAACACCGCACAAGAGTCACAACTGCTCCCAACCGTCTAGAGCCAGTGGGACTATGGCATCCCCAAATAGGGCATGTTGTGAGGCTGAAGGTGGTGAGGAGGGAAGGAGATTGGGAAGAAGAAGGTTGGGAAGTACCTGGCTATTCAGATCTTGTCACCAAATACGGCTAAAGCCATTTCAAGCAACGTTTCGATGCTGAATGGTAGTCTTTCACCAGGCAATACTATGAGTTTCTACCACTCTGGAACGTGCCGCAAATATACTTATTATTTTTTTTTATATGAATATTAATATAATATAATTTTTTTTAAATAAATCAAATGTGTTATGACACATATTAATTAAATAAAAGTTAATTTAAATAAAAAATATTTTAGTTTTAAGCCACTTTATTTATACACATATAACAATTCGACCGGTTTCGGTTAAACTTAACCTTCTTCAGGAACGTATATATATAAACTGTTCTTCAGTTTATATATATACGTTCCTGAAGAAGGTTAAGTTTAACCGAAACCGGTCGAATTGTTATATGTGTATAAATAAAGTGGCTTAAAACTAAAATATTTTTTATTTAAATTATAATGTCAAGCTACAAAGTGATTGCTTCCTTCGATAAAATAAATAAAAGTTATTGGCGCACGCCGGGTTTGAACCCGCGACCTCTGGATTCGTAGTCGAGCGTCTTACAACTCGACCATGGAGGCCGTCTAGGTTGGTGTATTACAGTAGTTAGCAATAATGGGACAACCTATTTTAATAATCCATTGTTTTATTTCATGTTAAAAATTTCACTATAAATTTAGTGACAATTTTTTTTTTAACTTGACTTTATTTCGAATAAATATTATTCCCCAGAAGCTTTGGGATTCAAGCGTTTGTACATTTCTAAAGCAAGTTTTATCTGTAGAGTTCACCTTTTTTCCTTCGTATCTTTCCATTCTTCTTCGTATCATTTCCATCCCTTCTTGTATTTCTATATTATTTAGTGAGATCCATCTGAATACAATCGCAGTCTCGAAGGAACTGCATTATCTGGAGACCGTCAAAGAAGAGAATTTTATATGTAGATATTTGAGTACTGCAGAGAGCTTGGAATGAATCAGCCTTGGACTTCGATGAAATATGATTTATTCAAGGAGACGGGTCCGAGATTTTATAGCACTTCATTTCAATCTCTCGAGCTTTTATATTTCTTAGAAATGTTTCAACAATACAAATATCTACCTTCAATATTTTTCGAAGACAAGATAACCTCCCAGATATCGTGTATTTATCTGTTTTCTGTAAGATTAAGGAAATGAAAACACACAAAAAAGGTTTCAATTTGTTTTAATGAATTATCGTTGAACATTTTTACAGATATTTTTTTGTTCATTTATACACTGTTTTTTTATGTCATTTGTTTGTTAAGGAACATAGTGTAATTTTACATTTTTGTTTAAATATTATCGTAAAAAAATATGATAAAAAACCGCCTACAAATTACAAAAGTTTTTTTTGTGTGAGGTGAAATATGTATTTTATACGCAGCAGAAATGTCTAGCGTTTTTTTTAACACATTCGATATTACAATAAAAACATATTTTTTTCTGTGATTTTGTATTACGTAAGGAATTTGCATTTAGGTTAGTTTCAGCATTTGTACAAATTGTGATCACCTGACAAGCATATCAGAATTACCTCAACACTTTCAAGCTAATCAGATTTTTTTCAAAAACTGAAATTTACCGACAATCGGTGTTGAAGGGTATCATTGTAAGTTTGAAAAAAATAAACAAAATGGCGCACATCATTCAAAGAGAAAGAAGTCGGGGACGCCCGAGAAAGGCATGGCAAAATCAAGTGAATCAAATACTTGAGTCGGGCCATGTGAAGGGTCAGAATAACAGAATAGTATCTATGAGTCCATGTTTGAATGTGAATGAAACTAGGAGTGTGTGCCAAGACAGAGCTGTATGGCGGTTTATCCTCTCTGCCTACCCATGCGGGAAAATGGCGTGATGGTTAGTTAGTTAGTTGGTCAAATGTGGCGAGAGATTGAAATACACCAATTGTGCAAAACGTGTACATAATTCTTCAACTAGTTCTCCTGAAAAGATAATTATTTTCGGCTTACGTACGTAGTACAGTCGTAATTCGTCACGCCTCTTTAAAACTATGGCAGATTACTTATCAGCGAACATGATTTGATTATTAAATATAAACTAAAAAAATGTGGTAGTTTAAGGCCTAAAATAATTATCGGATTTAAACTGTGGATATCTTCACCTTAGCAAAACTCGGCACTTTTTTTTTAATAAATGTAGCCGAAAAATCTTAGTTTAACATGTTTATAAAATGTAAAATGGTTTAATATAGATTATGCATAAGATACGAACTTAGGTTTGAAAACTTTAAAACATTGGCGAAAATATCACGTCGCCCGAACGCAGTAGATATCATAGCAAAGTCAGGCCTTATCTCTGGATAAATATTAATATTTCGTGGAATTATAATTCAGATACATAAAATTCTCTCTCTTGGCGGAATTCACAGACACAAAAGTTTCAGAAAACTTTAGCGACTGCAATCAGATTCATGAATTATATTTATATATACAGATATATTTACGTATTGTGGAAGCTTTTGGTTTTCGTTTTGTGACGTGACTAAGACTTTTTTTTTGAATCGGTTGATAATTTGTATGTCACGAGTTGGTTTACGATATTTTGATCGACGAAATCGAATAAAATGTAAATGTACTTACAAAAAATCATAAATTTGATCGAATAATAAATTTTCGGTACCTGAAAGGAAAAACCAAACTTGCGATACGAAGGGGGGTGACGTACTTACCCCACTTGATCTTGCTTACTAAAGCGTTTTCATGACATAATCTGAGGTAATTTATTTTTGGAAAAACTTAGAAGTACCTAGATATTTGAATTTTTAATTGTATCGCTCGAAACTCTCGTTTTGGGTGATGGAACGGGAGTGTTTAGCAATACAATGAAATTATATGGCAGTGAGGCATATTAATATGGCAGTGAGGCATGGAAGTGGCAGAGGAAGGATGAAAGTAGACTGAATGCTGTGGAAATGAGATCCCTGAGACGTATGTGCAATAAAACCATGAATGACCAAGTTAAGAATGTGGATATCCGGAAAGAATGCAAAGCTGATGTGAGCGTAATGAATAGGATCATGAAAGGGACGCTTAGATGGTTTGGGAATGTAGAGCGAATGGACGAAGAAAGGAGTGGGAAAATAATATATAATGCGAAAATGAATGTAAACATGGCACGATCAAGTGAATCAAATATGTACTTGAATCGGGCCACGTGAAGAGTCAGAATAACAGAAGAGTATGCATAAGACGATGTATGAATGTGAACGAAGCAAGGAGTGTATGCCCATACAGAGTTGCATGGCGGTCCATCATATCTGTCTACCCCTGCGGGGAAACGGCGCGATGGTTTGTTAGTTATGAAAGTATTAAATAATTTTATTGGTAAACCATCGAACTTTGTTAAACACAGGCCAATATCGGTTAATTGTATTAAATAATCATTTAGAATTTTTTTACACAATATTCCTGTTTGTAATTATTTACCGTAAAACAATCTCCGCCTTACCGATGATTAGAAATCTAGTTTTCATTGAGGTCAAGGTTCTTTTGCAATTCATTTGATTACTTTAGCAGATTAATTAGATTAATATTTAGTTACCTATATGTCACAAAATTAAAGTTGACCCAAAGTACTAACACTTAGGATTATGTGTATTGGTACATTTGTATTCACTTTCGACAGCGACGTCCTTACCAAACGTCACTGAGAAAAATCATTTTGTCTAGCTTACGCCTACTTCTTATTAGCGAAAAGACACATAACAGTGAGTTATATTAGTCTGAAAGAAATTGAAACAATCGTAAGTTTTTTTATTATTTTTAAGCTGAACTTTTTTTAAAAATATAATTTTTATTTTCTTTTGTGAAGTCGAGTAACAAATTTGAAACATGCTGTATGCAGGCAATGCATCAGTGTTATGACTGTGATTGAGTCAATCCCTGAATACATTTATCGCAAACCTGGCGTGATACAAGTCAATTTGGTAGTCGTTCTACTGGCATAATTTTTAACTTAATTTAATTAATATGCTTTTATTAAGTAATTCACATTAAAATATTTAATAATAATTCATTCAAAATATTGACTTTTGATACACGTATATTGACGGCCTGCGTGGTTGAGTGGTAAGACCTCCGACTACAAATCCAGAGGTCGCGGTTTCAAACACTGCGTGCGCAACAAACTTTTATTTAATGTCACATTTAATTCTTATAAAATAATATATACCATATTTGCGGTACGTTCTATAGTGGTAGATACTTTAATAATATTTGGATAATTTGTATAGCGCCGTTTTTGTGAAAAATCACCTCAAAGGCGCTGTATGTAATAAGTATCGCCCTGGTAAATACACCACCATTCAGAATTGAAACGTTGCTTGAAACGGCTTTAGCCGTGTTTGGTGACCAGATCTGAATAGCCAAGGTACTTTCCACCTTCCTCTTTCTCATCTCATTTCACTTCCTACTACCTTCAACCTCACAACATACTCCAATTCGGGAAGCCATAGTCTCACTGGCTCTAGACGGTTGGGTGCAATTGGGACTCTTGTGCGGTATCCACTGTAAAAAAAAAAAAAAATCAAAAGACAAATTATTCTTTTGTTTGAATTTCGATCCTTTATAGCAGGGGTCTCCAAACTACGGCCCGAGGGCCACATCCGGCCCGCGGACAGATTTTGTCCGGCCCGCGGAGAGCTAGCATACTTGAAAACTCATTTTAGAGAACATATTTTTTATAGCAAATTATATTTAGTTTACTGAAGTATTCTAATTTTATGTTGAATAATTATTAATATGACATCTACATTGATATGGTCATAGGCTAACTGCTCATAACATTGTTGTAGGCTTATTGTTATTGTGATAAGTTGGATAAAGAAACACAGAATTGTAATGAGTTAAGACATGTATAAAATGCAAAAAATTTAACTTCAGTATATAATGACTAACAAATTATTGACTATTTCACTTTTACTTTTTACCACCGGCAACAATGATAATACGGTTTTGGCCCTCGGAACTTACTGGAGTAATCAGTATGGCCCTAAGGCTGGAAAGTTTGGAGACCCCTGCTTTATAGTAATGTTGACTTCATATTTATACATTTTTGAATCACTGATATCAAATACTTTTCGAGACAAAACAACAAAGTGCTCAAATTTCGTATTACGATTTCATTTTTCATTACGAAGTAGTCGTAAAAGCATTTTAGTTTCTGTCTTGCGAGTACCTATCTAAAATTTCACGAAAAACAAACAAACAATGGAAGAAATCTGACGATGTTTCAATTGACATTTCTCCCATGACATCGGCGTTGTTTTACGATTGGCTTTATATGGACGGGGCTTCTGCCAAATTAAAAATATACGATTCAATGCATCGCGGGAAAGTCGAGAATTCCCAGGAGTCGAGAAAATAAAATGTTAGAGACAATTACCCGATACACACTTCGAAGGTTTCATTCGTAATTGAATTGAAAGCAATCAGATGGTATCAAGAAATCGGCAGGAACGTAGTGATTAGAATTCGGGAGCTTTTATTATTTAATCCTTTAATTAAGATGTGAAGACTTATAAGCACGGTAGAAAGCTATATTAGATTTTGCCTCTCTCGTTCCGTAACAAACATTCACATTATCCCGTAATCCCACTTTTTATTTTTTTACTTAATACCGCACTAGAGTCAGTGCAGTTCAGTTCAGTTCAGTTATTTATTATTTTAAAAACATTACAAAATTTTTATTTCAAGGCGTTTTTAAATAAAGTGAGTAAGTGTATTAATTCACAATATTCATAAATATAAAGCAATTAATTCTAAAAAATATAAATTGCAATGAATGCAAAGTATGGACAGTAAAAAATTAGACAATTTAAACATAATATTTCATCAAAATGATGTATAAAAAAATAAAATAAAACCAAGGAATAATTACACAAATAGCAGGAATGCTTGTCGTTTGAACGAAGCTTCATTCACAACTCCTCCCAACCGTCTAGAGCCAGTGAGACTATGGCGTTGTGATGTTGTGAGGCTAAAGGTAGTGGGGAGGGGAATGAAATGGGGAAGAGGAAGGTTGGGAAGTACCTGGCTATTCAGATCTGGTCACCAAACACGGCTAAAACCATTTTTAAGCAACGTTTCGATTCTGAATGGTGGTCGTTCACCAAAGCGATACTTAGAGCATCTACCACTCTGGAACGTGCCCCAAATAAGCTTTATACGAATCAAATGTGTAATGGTACATATTAATTAAATAAAAGTTATTTGCGCACGCCGGGTTCGAACTCGCGACTTTTGGATTCGTAGTCGAGCGTCTTACTACTTGACCATCGAGGCCGTCTCAAGTGTGATCTGATGATCAAGAAAACTGATGTCGTCAATTTATATAAGACCTGTTAACTCCTAGGCCTCAAACAGGCTGGCAAAATCAATTATGTGTTTAAGAAAAAAAACGGTATTCGAAAAAGTTGTTGAATTTCACCAGAAATAAGGAAAAATTGAGCTTACTTCAGGCACGGGAACATGCCTATAACAAATTTCCGTCGGTTTTATCTCTTCGGTAATAGATTTTATGAATTCAGTAATTCAGTTTACTTCTATATCAAATCATGATCATTAATTCTTATCCTAAAAATACGTAAGCTGTTTATTTATAAATTACTTGCTTAATTCTTTGTATGCGTAGGCGCTCGGTTTACAACTCTAATTGCATCATTGTTTAGTGATATGTAAAGTAATATTCTGTACATTTTGAGCTTTAGATTAAGTCGTAAGTTGTTTTGATCAATATATAAATTGTTAATTATTTTAATATCACTGATTTACAGGTAGGTGTCTAATTACGACTTTTTATAAATGTATTATGTTGTTGTATATTGTTTGTTTTAAGCTTTATGCCAATGATAAACAATATTGAAATATTGTAAATATAAAGAGTAGTTTCTTTTACTTATGTGTTTTTGATTTGAATTATTCAATGTAAAGTACACTTGATTTAATATTGGCAATTGTACACAAAATTTTCGCAATTTACTTATCTTCAGTAAATAAATTCGATATCTCATTTTAGATAATTGTCTACCTACCTACGCAATCATTCTTTGATAACAAGATGAATCCATAACCTTTTTATATCCTATCGCATTATCTATTTATATCCTAATTACCTTCAAGGAACGTTATTATTTCGTATTTGAAAGGGATTTTCTTTATAGATTTATCAAGATTTTGAAGGAAGAACTTGTATCGAGGTGTTTAATACACAAATATGATTATAAGAAATTCTTAAAAAATATCCGGTATACCTACACATAATACGAAATGGTCAATGTTCAAAGAGCATGTTTTCTAGAAAGACGATGAGAAATTATTATTTTTTTATGTGTAGTGAAATATTATACAGATTTTTCTAGGGAGGATAATCTAAAGATAATTTTATTCACAAAAATATTTATTTGTTATATAAAATATAAATAGTACAAATTGATCAACAATATTATAGTTATTTTGGCAACATACATTTTATTATATTTAATATTAGACATTTCATTCCTATCATCGCGCAGCCATGATATTTAAAAAAAAATGTCACGATTGATTCGGTTCATTTCATTTTGGATTACTTCCATCTGCTAGCATTTTTAGAATCCACATACAAAGCTCTCAAAGCATCTTAACGTACTAAAGACATATTTATACAAAAACTAAAATTATTCCTTTGGTAATATCGTAACACCTAAAACTATTTACGAAAATCTCAATCAATAAATTAAAATATTGTATTATTATTTAAATCCAGCAAATAATAATGGTTTTAATAAATAAAGCATAAAATTATATAATTTGATGTAAAGCCATGTCCGTCCGGACGGGAAGCGGACAAAATTCCCAAACGATTATTCATAATTTACAAATAATTACTATTGTCCGGCTGCGGCAGAATTGATCACCTGCAGCAGTTATTGATTAATCAATAAACTAAAGCAGATTAAACAGAATGATTAATTTCAGCATTAGTGAATGTTTGTGACGTGCGCATCTTCTGTTCTCATGACATCGACAAAACTGTGGTCCTCATCACAGGAGGTTTCAGATCTAGACGATCTTCTTTCAGACGATCCGCAGGACCTTAGACAGCAGCATTTTCCTTGAGGAATCGGGTTTCCTTGGCTCACTGTTGGGACATCCACTTTCTTGTATTTTACTCGTCGGTTTTGGAACCATATCTTCACTTGCCTCTCTGAGAGTCTGAGATTTGTAGCGATCTCTATTCTTCTCAATCGGGAGAGGTACATGTTCAAAGAAAACTCTCTTTCAAGTTCTAAGAGCTGGGTGCTTGTGAAAGCAGTTCTGATTCGTTTACTCGAGTCTTCTTTCATTTCGAGGCGTTTGCGTTCCCTGGTAAATCCTGGAAGACGTTCTTCTGCAGCATTTAGTGGGGGAGTTGGAGTAGATCCTCTGCTGTCGTCTCCAGATAGTCTTGATGGAGAGTTTCCAATGTGATGCGCTGCGTAGTAGGGTGGAGAACTGGTGAACTGCCTCTGAGGAGATGCCACGTGGCGTGGTGATGTTTGACAGCTTTGCGGAGGAGAGTGTTGCGTCGTGTGATGAGGAGGTGAGAGCTTTTCGCTCATTCCAATAACAGGTAAAGGAATCATGGGAAGTTGTTGAGGTAAAGACATGCTGTTGTGCGTTGGATGAGGTCTGATCACATTTGGGATTGGCCTCATAAGAGGGTTCTTCATTTGGTTTAACTGGTTAAACATAGGATTGAAGAGTTGATGGTGGTGTTGTTGAAGGCTTGACTGGAGTGAGAAGAGGTAGGAGCTGAGGTAACCGGCGTGGTGAGGTGGAATCGGTAGAGGTGGACGGGTATCCATCATCGGAACTGTTCTGGAGAATGTATCTTGGGGGAGTTTTGTAGAGAAATCTCTTGGAGTGTTGCTGATTAATGAATCAACTAAGAAAGAACGAGACATTTTCAAAATTTCTCATCAAGAATATTTCGAACTTCACTTTCACAATCACTTTTTTTGCAAATGTAGTTTATATTTTCACTTTCAAGTACACTGATTAGATAGAAATTATTTAGTTGTCTATAATAAAGTAGTGAATCACTTTTAAAAATGCTAATAATAGCTTAATAGGTTAAGGTTTTATAGGGTATGTTGTTCCTTCGACTGTCCAGGACAAACTGGTCTTGCTAAAAGTTTACCCTCCTAATATAGGTGCACCCTTCTTATTGTTAATATGTTTTTTGTAATACTGGCTTACAATTAACAATGTGCCCGAGACCACACCCCCCGCGGAGAGGGGGGGGGTCATTCCTTGCACACTTTTTGCATTCTTTATTACACGTGTGTCAGTGGGGTCACCAACCATAGGTCCGTATAAGGGATGCTGTATATTCAATGATTGTGTATTTTTTTAATAGTGCTAAAAATATTTAACCATGATTAGTTTATGTCAAAAGTAACAATATGTATTGTTGCAGAAAGTATTTTAAACCAAATTTTATTAGTCACTTTATTTGAGTTAAACGTGATATGGTTTTGGATACAAGTATGCTTTCTTCAGTGCAGTGTAGTAACTAATTTTAAGACACTACAACATCAAAATAATAATAATATTTTAAGCAATTCATGATTGCCAAATCGTTTTGGCAATATCGTGACATAATAAGGGCACATTAAAAAAAAACAAATATTTTTAACCGGTTTTAATAATTAAAATATTATGAATATTCACAAAGATAATAAAATATTTATAATTTGAAATCGTTTCAGAATATTTTAACTGTCATTGCATTATTTTTTTTCTCCGAATATAAACAGCTATTCCAGAAAAACGACTAATACCATTAGCACACAGTTTGAAAAAATAAATAATAACATTATCTATCTGAGAAGATAGCATAATTGACAAAAACATAATTTTGTAAAACACGAGTGAATTTTACAATATTTATTTATTTATTATTTTACTTGAACATACATTTTTTTATTGGTTGGTATATTGCTCATCCCACTAGGCATAAGCCTGTGTTGGGATGGAAATTTGCAAAAAAAGTATTATTATTATTAAAGTCAGCAAGGTACCACGGAAGTTGTACTTTGCGGCATTCCAAAAGTCAATGCTAATACATGTCGCCACTTAAAAACATGCGATTATATCCATATAAAAGATTTAAAATTCTGAATTTTTTTTTTTGTTAAATTATATTTTTTTAAATGGTTGTTGAATACTGAAGAATTCAATAATTTGCTATTACCCCCCACTTACGCAATGGAAGAGGAATGCCAATAAGGGTGCCTGCTCCACCCCAGGGCTCCGCCCTTGCCCCGGCCCATACGAGGTACCTCCCCGCCAATCCTCCCCTACTTGTGTACCCACTGGGCGACTAAACTAGTCTTTAAAAGGATGTAGATAGTTTTATTAGGGGAATTTTATTAAATAATAATTGTGTTGATATATTGTGAGACCCTGCTGACATTATTAATATGATTACTACTTGATGAAAGGAGTCTTGTGATTGCATGGAGGTTTACGTGTGTTACTTTGTAGTTTGATTGAGTAAAGCAAAAATAGTGAAGTAGTAACGAATTAGTAAAGTACGAGTACTTCTAAAATATAAGTGAGACGATCGATGTGAAATTTTCTAGGAATTCGGGAAACATGAAGCGATTAAAATTGTTCCAATATTTATTACCAAATAACCGAAATAATTATTTGATTATCGCGTACATAAAATTTAACTTTAAAGCTAGCATAAAAAAATATTTGCTAAGTAAACTTTTTTCCTACACCTCATCTTCTTGTATTTTTTTTTTCATCACTCTAATCTTAATAACTCCTTTCATAATTTGCTCTCATGTCCTTACAAGTTGATGAATAATTCTGTGGCATTTAGGTGAAGAGAAATATGTCACAATTTTAAAATTGTTCAGGAGAGATGAAGATCATTTCTCACCACCTTTATTTCTTCAGAAACTTACGTATTTTGTATGTATGAATTATATTAAAAACACAAAATTAAATGCTTGAGTTGTATTTATTTACCCGACCTTCTTCAGACCATTTAAAGTAGAACTGCATACTTACCTCATTTTCAAATATTTCTTGACATATACCTCTTCAACCAAATGCCACAGAATTATTAATTTATTTATTTTTTCTCCTTTTTCTGCCATTTGTCAGTCTCACAGCAACACTTGTGCATTGTAATTAATATGCAGAATATTTAATTTACGAATACATTTTATCTTAATAGATATGTTCGCACATGGGTATTATCTAATTTATCTTCTTCTGTTTACAAAATGTTATCTTTTCCAATATCGTGCTAGGTTTATTCTGACTTTAAAATATTTTAGCTTTCATATTTCAAATAACGAGATAGGTTGTTAGTATTCCGATAATCTCTCTATGAATGAATGTATACTTCTTATATTTAAGTATGTGTCATGTTATATTACAATATTTGACTCATTAATCAAATATCTACATGTTTATCGCATGTATAATTTTCGATTGTTGATTGATGAGTTGATAGTTGCAATGGGCTCGTTATACGATGTAAATCATTAGTTGTTGTTCAATGGGTATATGGTACCTTCAATATTTATGAGTTGTATATAATTTTAATATGAATATAGATATAAAAATCACAATTTTGCTATTAATGTATAAAGTTCTCAGATTTCCGTTTAATTTTCTTTGTTGTAAAGCGCCTTTGAGGTTATTTTTTTGATATGCTGTAAGAAATACAATTAGTATTTTTTTTTTAAGTGAATACCGCAGAAGAGTCCTAAGTGCTCCCAACCGTCTGGAGCCAGTGGGACTATGGCATCCCTAATTAAATTATGTTGTGGGGTTGAAGGTAGTGGGGGAAGGGAAGGAGATGAAGAAGAGGAAGGTTTGGAAAGTATTTGACTATTCAGATCTGATTACCAAACACGGCTAAAGCATTTTCAAGCTATGTTTCGATTTTGATAGGTGGTCTTTCACCAGGGCGATACTTAGAGTATCTACCACTCAGTGACCTTGAAACAATTCCTCTTGACTCTACAACTTCCGAACACATTGTCAGTCTGTTTCAAGAAGATTGTCTTATCGTTATAATATTATTTATACTCAAAAGTTATAAGTAATAATTATTCTTCTTGATAATGATTACGTACTTATTGCTTTAATTTGAATAGTTTACCAAACGCATATCTCAGTGTTTCTTGCACAAAAAACAATAATTAAATTAAAATAACCTTTTTTTAATAACATCAAATGGTTTGGATCAAAATAATTGCGATAAACCTGTACTCAATAAAAATAGCACCTTGATTTCAAACTATCTTATCGAAGAGGTATTTACATCTTTTTTTGACATATATCCTTATCGTAGACTTTTGAAACATAATACGATTATAGACAAGCTTATCTCTGATATAATGGACTTTGTTTTGGTGTAAACAAATATTGTATTTACTTTATTGTTTATACATTTCATTTACTGGCGGTTACCATTGTAAAATCACGGGTAGAGTAAGGTTTCAATTGACCTTAGCACGGGTCTTCAGTGACCTACATTGTTAGAAGAGTGCTTAATACATAATTTTAAAAAATATGTAAAAGCTTTATCTAAAAGCTTTATCTAAAATTCAGAAAACGATTTGATTAGAACGTAATGTTATCTATGTGGGTAAATTTTCTCTCCTTTTCAACTTAAACGTACCTACGTCAAATATTCAATTTGTGAATTTCAAGTACCCACTTGAAAACGTTGTGAGATTTTGCTGGGAATATTGTCTGTTTTTTAAGTTTTCCAACTGTTATATCGCGTAGGTAAGTAAATGTAAAGAAATTTTGCGTTTATTCGTATTTGAAATGTGCATCATTTTATAATTCATTTGATGCTTGCGTACATAAACCTAATAAGCTTTATCAAATAATAATATCTAACGCGAGATTGGTTGTGATTACTTTGAGTAGGCACTAGAATAACCATATACCAAAATCGATAGTTATTCAATATTATTGAGAGTTCCGAATTATCCAATATGTGTGGTGACGATAATTGCTTCTGTAAAGCTATTAAGATCGCTAATGACATAGTTACTTAGAAATCATTTTAGCTGATTCATATTTGCGATGATTTTCGATGTTGTCATTTAACTGTCCGCCCATTAAACCTGATGATAATGCACCTCGGAAATCCGACAATTATATTTCAGTTAAAGGGATATATTTGTTTGCTTAGTTAAATTTATGTTCCGGATCGTGTAGGATCGTCTTGAAAATTGTTTACTTTGCAGATCGGCATAAGATTTCTTAGAAGGTAATCCTAATACTGATAGGACATGCGATTATAATATTCTTTCAAAGGGCTTTCTCCTAATGGCGTCTGGAGGTGTTCCTATTCCATTGAAAACACATTTATAAAATTCAATAATTATATTTGAATAGTGTAAGTATGCAGGTCGGACAGACCCTTCAACATTTTCGTTTTGAAAATGTTTGTCATTATTTTTACGAGAAAAATATTTCATGATTATTTGCGAAAGTCTAAGTGATCACTTAATAATGAAGGTAGATTTTAAGCCTAAATTAATGTTGGTAGGTACCTACGTAATATGTATACAAATTGAAAAAATTAGAATTCGTGAGTCATAAGCACCTATTGGGTTTTTAATAATGCGTCGTATGTCACAATTAATGGGTGTTCTGCATGAATCACATTATTTAATAGATTTTCCGCTAATCATGTTTCAATTCCCGCACATTAATGAGGTGATGAATCTACAGTAGAGACATTAAATTAATTGTAAAACCAATGTTTACGAATTTCATAAAAACCTTTATTCATCGTGTTAAGTTTTTCGTATTTTTTATGTGTAGATATACCGCACTAGAGTCTCAACTACCCGGAGCCAGTGGGACTATGGCATAATAATAATAATAAAGTTTTATTCCAGAAGGTATTCAGGAGTAGTGCAATGCAATACCTTCCATAATTGATATTGATACATAGTAATAAAAATATTAACATTAAAAGTTGTAATACACACCATTCCTAATTAGGGGATATGTTTCAAGGCTATAAGAAGTAGGGTGGTGGGGGTGATGAGAAAGAGTAAGGTCGGAAAAAACCTGGCTGTTCAGATTTGATTACTAATTACGGCTAAATTTATTTCAAGCAAAATTCCAATTCTTAATAGCAGTCTTTCGCCAGGGCGATATTGAGAGTACCTACTACTCTAGAATGTGCCCTAAATTATCAAAATATTATTTAATTTTAATTGTATCTGAAATAACAAATATAATAAAAAATAAATTTATTTATGTACGCCGGGATTTAAAGTCGTTTCCTCTGGATCCAAAGTTAAGGATCATAATCGTTTGACCGAGGAGGTCAGCCACTCCAAAAATGGAAACATAAATGCGTAGTACACGCGGCTGTAATTAGTGCTTAGCCGACAAACGCGCCCTTTAGCCTGTGAATGTAAAACGAGCATTCAGTTTTGTTTTGAACGCGTGAGTATACACATCTTCGTCAGTGTTTTATTTCTAAGACATTTAAAATTAATTGTACTTATTTCTCAAATTGTATTCCTATTATTTTTTTAACGACCTTTTTTTATAAAGTTGATTGATGCATTTGGTTTAGATAAATATACTTGTTACAAGGTACGAGTAGGTATACAATGTATACCTATTAGGTTTGTGTATATGGTTTTGATCTTATTGGAGTGATCCTAGCTTTTACTTCACGAAAATTGAAAAACTCGTATATTACAAGTTAGGTACAATGTTGTTCAAGAATAAAAAAAACTCTTTTTATAATAAGTGTAAAAATGAAACAGTTAAAAACAAAACTTGCCATGTTTTTATCTATTTATTTATTAACTTTTTGTTTCTTGCGTTATTTTTTTACATTACCTACCTCATTAGGTCATAAGAACCTTTTCTGAGGTAAGACAGTGAGTACAAGTAGAATAATATTTAAAAAATGATAATATTTGTTACACAATGTTAGATGATACAACAGATACTCATCGTACAACTTACTTGATACCATATAATATACATTGCCAGTAGGTAAAGTTGCAAGGCACTAAATCCTATAATTAAAGACAGTGGATACGATTCAAATAAACATACATTTTACATCGTAACAATCCTACAATTGTTTGTAGTGAACACATTACATTTTATACCTAAAGAAAAAACATACAAAAAATGCTAATTTTCAAAGTAGTATATAATAAAAGTGGACTTAAAAGAATTATTATAGAATTATGGTGAAATATTTATATAATATTGTGTTATGTGTTATTATGTAAGAGGAATGTATTTTTTTAGGGTCGAGCATTTTACAAAGCTGCTCTAGTTTGCCATGGAATGAGTGAAGAATTTCAAGTGCTATTTTAGGAGGTCTTCAATTTCCTTGCAGTCCTTACTATGTATGATACTATATATATATAGAAATTGAGGATCTTCTAAAATAGCACTTGAATATATATTATTATATACGTATATATACTTTACTATTCTTACTTATCTATGCAATATCCACAGTTTGACTTAGTGAACGTTGTGAACCCAATTGTGTACAGTGAGTTTTTTAAAAAGTGTCTGTTTTACTGAATATCATTAATTTTGTAAAAAGTGTGTTAAACCAAGTTTAGAGTGGTAGATTTAACTAGTCTAATTGATAAAAATGAATGTAATCTTTGAATTTTATATTTATTTATAAACATCACAAAAAAAAACAATTGTGTTTCTTTATTTTTATCACATTTACCTATTTATCTAAAGTTAGATCACATCATTGTGTGTTCTAATATAAAAATATTAAATATATTTACAAACACGATCATTTCAAACATGTTTTTCTAATGACATTTTATAAATTGAAAATATTTTAAAAATATTGGGTTACAAAAATTGTACATATAATAAACCAACATTAATGATTATAGCAAACAATTGTTTTTTACATTGAAGGATATTTAGTAGGAATTCCTGGTGGAATTTTATTAGATAGTTTTGTTATTATTTATTTTAAAGTGTGCGCTGGGCGTTTATACCATTGATTTTTACTGTGTGAAAATAAATTATTAATTTTAGTTTAGAAAACAAAATTTATTGAATATCTTAAGAGTTATGTACGGAACTTCCACCTGCTGACGAATTTCCCCCACAAACATGCTTACCCACTTTTTTTTTACTCCTTCCCTTTATTAGGGTGAACTCTAACATAATATATGCTATTTTGAAACCAATGCCATATTATAGGAGCTCAACTTCACACGGAAAGTTATTGTAAACGGTATCATTAAAACCCAGTGTCTTTTTTACATTTATTGCAAACACAAATATCGTCGCTGGAAAGGCAAAGTGACTGAAGCGACACTCTGGTTAAAAATGAGTTCAATATGCATTTTTGATCAGTTTTTTTGTTTGCATCAAATGCTCTGACTCTAGTTTGATTCCGACGACTTTTGTAGCCCTTCAGGCATCTAAAATATATTCACCATTTAGGAAAAGGCTTCACTCAAGCGACACAAGTTTAGGACTTTTGTTAGCTTTATGTTACTTCAGATAAATCTAAAGCTTTTTTTTTCAAAATCCAACCAGGTACACTTATAAATGTTATTATAAAACATTAAAAAAAAAACATGAAAGTTCTTTGGTGTAAACTTCTCAAAATAGCGCTTTAGTCTTTTTGCCTTTCCGGCGACAATATATATTGCGACACACGAGTTCGACTGTTGATATCTTATAAAATGAGATCCGCCTCTGCAAATTCGTTTTAGAAATATATGCTATGACGTTTGACACGTAATACCGCTGTCAGCCTCTTTGACAAAACGGTTTTCCTTTGTCTAAAATCCAAATTTGATGGGAGTCGAAAGAGAAATATCATAATAATTTTAACGTAGGTGAGTAACCAATACGCTTGTGCTTTTTAACAAGTAGTGGCTCGGAGAGAAAGGATATCAATATGATTTGATATCACGTTTAAATTACTAGAGGTTTGATTAACCTTTTTACCTTTGGATCGATTATTTATCTATATAGATATATAAATGAAATATAATAAAGGTATTGTTTCCATGTCTTTTCAAAACACTATTTGCTGCTAAATTAGAATTTACTGTAAAGCTTTATGTTTTTTTTTCAATATTGATTTAATTATTTAAATAATATCAATAATCTTCAACGCAAAGGTGGCTACAGAAATTAAAAAGAATAACGGTTGCGACCGAGACTCGAACTCGGAACCTCTACTTTATCCGGGAGTAACGTCCCTGCCAATTGAGCTACCGAGGCCTTATTTAAACCGGCATTGATATGTGCTCGGGGATAGCTTTTAATACCATTACAAAGATGGCTATATCAAAAGAAAAATAATATAAATAATTTTCAATGAAGTATGAGATCAATTAAAATGCCGGTTTCCAATAAGGTCTCGGTAGCTTAATTGGCAGAGGCGTTACTTCCGAATGGAGTAGAGGTTCCGGGTTCGAGTCTCGGTCGCGACCGTTATTCTTTTGAGTTTCTGCCTTTTTCTGTTTCATATTTGCGTTCAAGATTATTTTCATTATTTCAATAATTATTTGCGGTGGTTGAACCAACCAAAATATTGTATTAGGTAACCATACATTTAGTTTATATATGTGTGAAGATAATATGACCACAAGGTATATTATTTCGATAATTCCGTCGACGGGCATAGCGGCTAAATAAAAAAAACTCAAGTTTAAAACGTATTAGAATCAAATCGTATATCATAAATATGGGATTCCACTAACATCCCCACATTCCAGAATAAAAAAATACAAGTATTTATAAAAATCGGTTTCAATTTGCTAATATCTAGTTATCGACTTGAAATTATCTAGAAATTTATCTTAATATATCAAATACTAATATATAAGGTAAAAGGATGGCAAAATATCCATCTAACTTAAACATATTTTATGTACTTGGTGTTTTATGAAATTAATCAAAAACTAATTTACCTGCATACAAGTTTCTGCTTTGCATAGGTACCTAATTCAAGTTTTTTCGAAGAGAATATACTTACCTACAATGTATGCATTATTTAGTAATTTAAAAAGAGATTAAACATGTAGATTCCAGAAAAAAAACACTTATTAATTCTGAGTCACTCTTTCACGCTTAATTCATGGCATGCCATTAGTGTTAAACGATATAAGGTGATGTCGGAGTATTTCGGGGATGTAATACTAACCCTTATTAACAGAGGGGTTGTTGGAACGGTCATGGTTTTAACGTTATTGAATTCCCGGCCAAAGTTCCCCCAGTTTACTTGGCATTTTCACAACCCGCTAATGGATTGCATATGTTTTGCTCCTTCGGTAAGTTGGTGCCACTTTGCGAACGTGAATAAATAAATGTTTATTTGCTAATCATATTAAAAGCCGACCTATTGACGATAAATATTGCGTGGTGATTCGCGTCATTTGTCAACATTTGATTAGGCTAATGTACGATTGACGTTTTTTTTTTTTTACGTGAATACCGCACAAGAGTCTCAACTGCTCCCAACCGTCTAGAGCCAGTGAGACTATGGCATCCCCAAATAGGGTATGTTGTGAGGCTAAAGGTAGTGGGGAGGGGCAGGAGATTGGGAAGATGAAGGTTCGGAAGTATCTGGCTATTCAGATCTGGTCACTAAACACGGCTCAAGCCATTTCAAGCAACGTTTCGATTCTGAATGGTGGTCTTTCACCAGGGCGATACTTAAAGTATCTACCACTCTGGAACGTGCCGCAAATATAATTTTTATTATTTTTACATGAATTAAATGTGTAAATCTTTATTAAATAAAAGTTATTGGCGCACGCCGGGTTTGAACCCGCGACCTTCGGAATCGTAGTCGAGCGTCTTACCACTCGACCATGGAGGCCGTCAAACGTAATGTTGATAGATACCTGCACCTTTTTAGGCAGGATTATTATCATCCAGATTGTTCAGAATTTATCAATGCTACTGCAATATTTTTGGTTGGAACCTACCTTCCAAACTCGGATTTAATAAAATTTATTATCATTATAAATAATTTTTGTTTAAAAATAAAAATACGTTACTTTAAATGACTTTAGCAACAAGTTACGAAAATTAAACTTTCTTCTTCTTCTACTTTTTTTAATTTTATTTTTACAGTGATACCGCACAAGAGTCCCAACCGCCTAAAGCCAGTGAGACTGTGGCATCCCCAATCGGGGTATGTTGTGAGGCTGAAGGAAGTGAGGAGGAGAATTAGATAGGAAAGAGGAAGGTTGGAAGTACCTGGCTAATGAGATCTGGTCACCAAACAAGGCTAAATCCATTTCAAACAACGTTTCGATTCTAAATGGTGGTCTTTCACCGGGGCGATACTTATCGAGAATATCTACCACTCTACTACCCTTACTCATTTGTTTTTTATTCACCTTTTCACCATTTCCCAGACCCTAACGAAATTCTCCAAAAGAAATTACATAGTTCAACAGGTACCACTTAAAAAAACCTTTGTAGTCCTTACACACTTATCTTTATTGGGCTCATCGTTGGGTAAGTAATAACAGATAACGGTCATTTTGTAATTGGTTTAGTTTACCCAAAAGGTAAACAACGATAAAAGCGTGTCATGGGCGTGTTTGTGTGTCGGAATTATCTCACATTTTAAATATTTCTTGAAAAAATAGCCAAGTTCATTGACTTGTCTGGGACCTAGAGCTGAAAAGTCTTCAAAGGACACTTGTTCATTAGTTCCGATATTCAATTCTTCTGTCAAAATAATATAACATATTACATGCACCAACTCCATCTAGTGCAACAAAAATAAACATATATCAATACTTTAAAAACTTTCGATTTGCCATACAATTTTTTGATACAACATAACAAATTTGTTCCGTCAAAAATAATGTTGTAAAAAGGTCGTATGTTTTTTTTGCGGCCTCCGTGGTCGATTGGTAAGATGCTCGACTATGAATCCAGAGGTCGCGGATTCAAACCCGGCATGCGCAAATAACTTGTATTTAATTAATATGTGTCATAACACATTTACATTAATATCAAATAATAAATAGTATATTTGCGGCACGTTCTAGAGTGGTAGATACTCTAAGCATCGCCCTGGTGAAATACCACCTATCAGAATCGAAACGTTGCTTGAAATAGCTTTGGTCGTGTTTGGTAACCAGATTTAAATAGCCAGGTACTTCCCAACCTTTCTCTTCCTCATGTCCTCCCCCTCCCTACTACCGTAAGTCTCACAACATACCCCGATTGGGGATGCCATAGTCTCACAGTTGGGAGCAATTGGGGATCTTGTGCGGTATTCACTATAATATGTATATATATAGTGAATACCGCATATATATATATATCTTTCGAATAATCTTGGTGTAACGATTCTATGGTCATTTCGCTTGTTTGATCAAACTTCTAGAAATGCATCACAGTATTGTTCTAATAACGAATTAAGGGGTTACATGGGTTTCAGATTTTCGAAAAATCATTTTTATTTTCTTATTTAATAGTACAACTCTTCAAGAATATATTCCCAAAATTTCAAATTGATCCGACTAAAACTCTTGGAGATATAGCATTTTGAACTTTCCCTCTCATGACTGTAGCGCTCTTCACTTTTTAGTTACACTAAACTTTAAACGCGTTTTTCTCGAAACACACTTTTCGAAATCTGTAGTCAAAATTTCTCGGAAACTAATCGATTGATCTCGCCCAAATTTTGAGCACTTCTTAAAAATATCGTTTTGTAGTCCTTGAACGAAGGATTTTGTTTTCCTTCGACTACAAAAATTTTGACAACGTAATGAATACCGAAAATTTTACCGAAAAAGTGACACTTTCGTTCAAACCACTGCCAAAATTTTTATTTTCATTTGTTTTTAAACCCTTCATTCAGGGACTAGTTTTACTCAAAACTTAAAGAAAATATTCTATTTTCATTTTTCAGATGAAGCAGTCGCAAGTTATTTTGACTACCGCAAACTACCTTTTTGTCGAGGCACCTTCAAAAATCGACTGCCATCCATTCAATTTAACATATTTTCTCATCAATTTTATTTGAATGTTGTTCAAAAGTTATCTAATAATATGCAAAAAATAAATTAGTAAAAATCTTTTCTGTAGTAAGAGAAAAAAAAATCTGTAGTAACCCCTTAAGTAGACTCATACGATACAAAACATAATGCTTATACCAATCTGTCCTGTTTATTTCATGGGTAAGGTCGGTCCAATCTAAGATATATTTTTTTTGTTTTCAATCGTAACAAACCGAAACAGCTAATTAATAATTACCTAAACAGTTTTATACTTTAGTACAAAAGGTTTATTCACCCATGTGAAAATGTTAACACTAACTCAATTCGAACAGAATGTTTTATTTTTATTCTGTAGAATTTTCGTATGTTGGAAACTCGCTGGGCGGGGGAGAAAACTGTACTTTTACAATATAATTTTAATTTTTCGCTGGGCAGACAGTTAGACAGTTATGACAGAGTAACGTCATATTAGCCCGAACTGAAAGTTATTTTAAATCGTGAATTCCACGTATCTATTTATAATATTGCAATACATTATTTTCCACCGAGTACATTTTATTCTCTTCATCGTTTGAAGTCCCTATTATATATTCTATATATTTTGTTAGTAAATTAAAAACCTCCCTTAAGTTAGGGTCGTTCAAAAACAGTTTGAATGCTAATAATTTCACACTTCAAATAATGATTTTGCCGTTTAAAGCAATAAAAATATTTTGCGAAAGCTCCACAATGATAATGGTAGACCCAAAAGACTCCACTAAATGCTTACAAAAAGGTGTTTCATTCACCTTGGTTAGTTGCAAAGACAGTGTGACCCCAAAAATGTATTTCTTTCATTTAAGTAAGAAAAAAAGTTGAAGTGATTCGGCAAACTTTCATTGAAAATTAAGAAAGCATTTTGGAAGAAATTTCGTTCAATTATTGTTTTGATTCTTAACATTTCAATCATTTATTCAACTTTATCACTGGGAAGAGAAAATATTTGTTGATATTTCCTTGAAAATTCCCTATGAACAATAGTACATCATACGTGGCTTTTGTGTAAAAAAACTGCATATTATTTCTTACTTGTTTGATACTACTCTCAAAAAATAATTAACGCTTCCTTTAAACAAATCGTAAGTATTTTTACGTTTCTTAACCTAACCTATCAAAAAGAAAAAAAAATACTTCCTCCCTGTCGAAGCAACTTGAAATATGGTGATAAATTTTATTTAAAGTTTGTAGTAAAAAAAAAAACTAATGAAAAAAAACCGTCTAAATGATTTTTTTCATTCTTTACAACTCTACCAAAACTTTGACTTGACCTTAGTTTTGACTCGAATGTTATTTCTTATGTATATTTTGTCCCTTTTTTGTCATTGCTTCATTATAATATTATGTATGTGTTGTTCTGTTCTTTCTCTGTTGCACCTTTTTCCCATTTTGTGTTAAATATATGTATTTTTTGTAATTCGACAATAGTCCGTTAGTTTATAAATAAAAAAATTAAAAAAAACGCACATTGCTAAGTACGTAACAAATAATAAACATAAAATAATCGTAGCCGAGCTTAATAATTGAAAAAAATAATCATGGTTGCATTACATTGAACATAGTTTGTAAGTGGTTGCCCACCTCATTATTATTTTAGGTAGGTTTTTTTTCGTGAACAGTATGAAATACCTCTGTTAATAAAAAGGTAATCATATCAATTAGGTATTTGAAAAAAAAAACATTTATATTAATAGTTTTATTGGTCTTGAATAAAAACGTTTAATTTTCTTGCGCCACACTGTACTTGTAGTATACCTGGCCATTATACACCTGTGACCAATTTTAAGGTCAAAAAGACATCGGTTTTGTCCCATTGTATTGTCTAGGGGCGATTGTCTGAGATCAATGGAGGCTGCAGACAATATAATAGTTGTAGCACTGAAACCATTATTATCATATAGATGTTATTATTTGATAAAATCTACGTACAGATTCAATGGGCAAAATATGTAGGAAATATAAAGTTTTGTCCCATTGTACGTCTAGGGGCGATTGTCTGAGATCAATGGAGGCTGTAGACAATGGGGACAAGGGAGGACGTCTTTGAATCACTTCAAATGGTTTTACGACAGACTGACTGGCGCCGATATGTTGTTTTCCGAGCACTGAAACCATTATTATCATATAGTTGGCTATATGTTATTATTTGTATAAAATATACGATTTTAGGCAAACTCGATACCTAATATATATTTTTGTTTACTCCCATTATTTAGACTCTAAATATTCAACTTTTTTTATCACAACAGCACGCATATGTAATACAGAAATATAAAATATAAATACAGAGATAAATGTTACAAAGATAAACGTAAATAGCACTAACAAAATAAAATATGTTTTTAATGGTAATCTTTGAAATTCAAAAATAGTAAAATAACGTAATAAAACATAACACGACCGGTTAGTAGCTGAATGGATAAACGCATCGGATTCCCATTCGGGTGTCGTAGGTTCAATTCCTCTGCTAGGTAAGTCCTCCATCATTGCTTGCACAAGCAACATCTTCCGCTTATTATGATGCCAGTAGGAGATTTGTCAAATATTGTCAGGTTATTCTATAACTCGGGAATATTCGATTTATTTTTATAAAGAAAAAAAAATGTTAAAGGTATTGGAGAATACGGGATTTCAGAAGGTTGTTGCGATATATCGGTGCCCTTGAGGAAAATTTCCCAAAAATGACGCTTTATAAATTGTATTTATTTATTATTATTATCAGTGGTCGCTCCCAGTGTCTGTAAATAACCGTTTTCCACGTTTTTCAGTAGATGAATAGACAAAATCTATCATTTTTTTAAATTCTCTTTAGTGATATCGTACAAGAATCCCAACTGCTCCCAACCGTCATACTATGGCATCCCTGATTGGGGTTTTTTGTGAGGCCGAACGTTGTTGGAAGGAGAAGAATATGAGGGAAGAGGTTCTGATTGGTGGTATTTCACCAGGGCGATACTTAGTATCTATCCACTCATTACTTTACATCTTTACTGTCATCATTATAAGCGTAAAATGTTGCTTGTGAATTAATTAATAACTTCAGCCAGCGAAAGTTTCAACCCACAATGCCTGGTTGGAAAACACAATGCTTCGGACCACTTGGCCACTAACTAGTTAAATTAAAATTATTAATTTTGACTCATTATTTAATAAACGACACGGAAGATTTTATTCGGACTTGATGGTATATTCAAAGAGAATTCTGAATCCGTGTAGCATTCTACCCTTGGAGTAACGTTATAAGGAGGTGTTGCTAAATATTTTTACCCAACTTATACAAACTTGCGATAAATCACTTTCTCCGGGCTTTTACGCCGTAAGCCGTGATAGAGAAAGAGACAATACAAGTTTCCAAATAATGTATCACCACCATTCGGTATGTAAGTATGTTCTCCGTCTCACGTGTCTCTGGCGACTCCACCCACTACGTTTTGGTATGCGACATAACTTGACATAACTCAACGGTTTTTTAGGTTATATGCTATATTTTTGTTTATAAAAATACTGTGAAAAAGTAGTTATACAAATAAGCAAAAACACTATGTCGACATGTGCTATGAATGGATGTATAAATACTCTGGCGCTAGTCCTAGCCACGCTCAGGTTTAGCCGAATCCGGCAAACATCATAAATACTTACTACAGATAGTACAGAAGCGCTCCCTCCTGCATATCATTGCTCTGAGATTCTAACACATCCTAGCCTGAATGCCAACACATCGGAATTCTTCACAAAATGCTCGGAGAAAAAATGCGAATGCCTCGAATCTGATGTCTGAAATCTAGGGATCATATTCTCGATCAATCATGGGAATTTCTTTGAAGTGCCTTCGCAAATCGAGTCGGCGTAGTGTCCCGGAATAAAGGACATTCTCGTATGATGTAATGCTGGCATGACATGATAATAGGCAAAGGAAGCCGACGTTTGTTGGCTAAGTACTTAACAAGATTTCAAAACCCAGCACTTGAGATTTTACGATACTTTGGACTCTAAATGCAGCGACGACATACGCGGGAGCTGCGAAAGGTTCCGTCGGTAAAACTGCGCAACGGATTTATTTTTGCCGTAATAAGCTAGAATTATTTGATTTTTTTTATAAACAGTCGAGCATGATTATAACGAGCGCGAAGAAACCAACCAAATTTTCTCCTTATAGCCATTACTAGTTATAAACGTAGGTAGGTAAAAAAAGTACCTGCCTACTAATATCGATATTTACACCAGGGTATGAAAGCTTGCATATTATAAAGCAACACGTTTTTTTATTACGAAAATCATGCTTAACTAACTACGACATGATTTAATTTATGATTACACTAATAATAAAAATAAACTGTACGCACAGTACTGGATAGAAATGTTTCTTAGAGCGGCAACTATCGGGGATTATAAACCCTCCTTAACGTGATTTATGGAAAGTCCACCGCCTTGTCGGACTAGCGGTTTTCTTTGTCTTGTTCATGACATTATTCGACTGTTTCGAGAATTGGGATTTTTTTCTCACACCCGGGCACATTGAGTTGACAATATTATTTGGACGTTATATCAGTGAAGCGACCTCGTTATAACTTCACACGCTTGTATAAAAATAATCCTGAACAAACATATCATTAAGTAATTGCTCATTATAGCCGTGACCTCGCCATTATCGTGATCGTTATAACCAACTTCGACTGTAATTTAATTAAATTAAATTTAATATTTTTATTCCTTAGTTTTGCTAGTTTTAGTTTTAAGTGACAGCTGTATCGGCGTTTAAGGCCATTATCAAGCTGTGGTTGGGTTATATGAAAACTATATTTAAAAAAATATTTATTTTACATGCTAGTATTTGTTCGCCAAGTCAAACATTAAATACACCGTTATGAAGGACATTTGCGGAAAAAATAATATCATTAAAAATAATGCTGTGTGAAACGATACAACGTAGAAAGCACAAACATATCTATGAAAAGACAGTTAGCTCTATCAGCAGCTTTACCAATACACTTATGTTAGTATTAACCAAATATATTTCATGTAATCAATATGTATCATAACACATTTAATAATATGCAGTATATTTGCGGCACGTTCCAGTGTGGGTCAGAGTGGTGGTACTCTAAGTATCGCCTTGGTGAAAAACTACCATTCAGAATCGAAACGTTGCTTGAATAACTTTAGCCGTGTTTGGTGACCAGATCTGAATAGCTAAGTACTTCCCAACCTTCCTCTTTACCATCTCCTTCCTTTGCCCACTACCTTCAGCCTCGCAACAAACTCCAATTGGGGATGCCATAGTCTCACTGGCTCTAGGCGATTGGGCTATTGGACTATTGTGCGGTGTAGACTTTAAAACATTTAATTTCAGAGGAGACAACTGCTAAACACGAGTGAGAATGTTATGAATCCTCTACGTAATTTTGAACAACTATTTTACATTGAAGATTGAAATAATATCAGTAATCTTCAATGTAAACACGAAACTGAAAAAAATAACGGTCGCGACCGAGACTCGAACTCGGAACCTCTACTCTATAAAAATTGAAAAAAAATATATTAATATTTTTTTAATGAAGTATGAGATTGATTAAAAAAGCCGGTTTCTTATAAAGTCTTGGTGGTTTAATTGGCAGAAGCGTTACTCGGATTGATATTATTTCAATAATTAATATAAAATTAATAAGCTTTAATGTCAATTCTAATTTATTAACTATTTTACGGTTTCCAACATGTTACCATTGGTACATTTTTGATGAGTATTACCTCTTTTACCACGTGAAAAATAGCAAAGGTTGTAAGTTTTGGTTTCCATTTAAAAAGACGCCACAATTCAAGTTAATTTGGGCAAAATTTTGCAAATATTAGGTAAGATCAAAAACTAAATTAACATCCATTGCTTTAAATCTTGTCTCCTTTTAGTTCAGCACCGTCACCCACAATACAAGGCGACACAAAGTCTGAAAAGGACACTAAAATCTACAAAAAAAACTACAAATCCGTTCAATGGTCTCGGAGATATTCAATAGAATCCCTTAGCGGTCGACCCGCCCCTCGCGACTATTTAAAAAGAATACAAGCGATCGAGACGAATTATCGAAGCTCAAACTGCTTGTAATTCCCATTGACCAGTTCCTCCATTCACTGACTGCATATCAATGGACCGAGGCGCGAAAAGTCGAAAGTTGGCATTGTCGAGTAGACAAACCTTCCAACAATGCGGATTTGTTGGCAATGCTATAATATGTTAGCGTTCTAGCAGTCGTTTTATTGTCAGTGAATTTCGATTGACGTGAAATTAGGAGTGGGCTGCCTTTGATCGTACACGTTCAAAAAATATATTTATATTTATTATCAGCAAACGACCATCTTTGTTAGATACTTGTATCGAATATTTCTCCTCTCCATATCAATAAATTACGAATCTGGCTTGTTTAGAATGTTTTTCTTTGAAGAAAAGTGGAATGTGAAGGGAGGATCGACGTAGCAAATAAATATTTATTTAGTGTTAATTTGTGTAAAAATAGTATTTCTTTTGAATCGATAAAATGATAAATGTTACGTTATGTATTTGTTGTTTTGATCTGTGGTCATTTATATTAAACCAATCTACAGTCATTCGTTAAAAACGTATTTTATTTGATGATAACAATTTTGTATGTTGATATTTTTAGTTTTCTCAAAAAATCCACATCAACAATTAATTTAAAGAAATGAAAAAAATAACTTTGTATAAGACCACGGATATTATTTGAATTTTCATGATCTAATAGTTTCGTTAGCCTAAGCATCATCAGAGTACAATATTAAATTAAAAGAAAAAAACACAAAGTGTGCGGTTATATATACAAACAGAGGGAGAACATAATATAAAATAAAATAAGAGAACAGTGAGAAAAATAATAGGATAACATTTAAATTATAACAAAGGAAAAAAAGAGAAAAAGAGAAAGGTAATATCAATTTAAAGAGACGAAATGTCAGCTGAGAAGGTGATTAAAGAATAATGTTAAATTTTATGAGTACAAAAAATATACCTAATATTACGAAAAAAATTAATAAATAAAAATTACCTACGAGAAAAATTTACCTGGTTATTAAGAATATGACTATAAATTTTAGTGTCTTTCTTTTTTGCTTAGTTTAATTTTACACTCTGATGATGCTTAGGCTAAGCGAAACTATTCGGTCATAAAAAATAAAATAATATCCGTGTTCTTATACAAAGTTATTTTTTCATGTCTTTAAATATGTCAAACCACAAAGTGATTGCTTTCCACGAAAACATAGATAATAAATTTGTTTAATAACGTGGTTGAGTTTGGACTTCATGTATCATGTACGTAAAAACAATGGTCTGGACATCTTTGGATTTAGATTTTAACATCTTACTAGTTTAATTTAATACTGTAGAACTGCTGCGCGTATTTTACTACGGGAAGGTCACTTTATTTACATTTTCTATTCCATTTGTATCGGTAAAAGACGCGGAAACAAAATCTTTTGGTTGGTAATTTTGACTGTAATTAAGATTCTGTCTTCTCGCGATAATTTATTAAAATACTGAATAATGCTATCTTCTTTCTGAAAGAAAATAATCCTCTTATCTTTTTCCATACAAAAAGTTTGCTTTATGAGGTAAAACAAGAATTATCATGAAAACTAAATACATAAATTATTCGCACAATTTGGAAGATCCGGCCAAATAAAATTCTACGGAGAACTCATTATGTGTCCAGTTTATTAGACGTCATTGCTTTCTAACTAATTATATGTTATGAAAAATAGGAGAAAAGAAAAATTAACTTATCTATCGATTGATTTTTATAAACAGATATTTTTTCTGAAAATACAATATGACACAGCTGTCACTCTTGGCAATGAATATTCTTGGCAAATATTAAAAAAAAACGAATCTCGTTCATTTGACAGTAACTTATAACGAAAAATGCCTTTCTACAATATCTCCGATATAATTGATGTACCTAAGTTTGCACATAACATATATGTCGGCACGTATGTGCCTGTGTATGGACATGGAAAACATAATATGACATAAATTTATGTATGACACAAAGCGCAGTAGAAGATGCAATTTACATGAAATTCTTTATCTGATACTCAAGACTCAACTTGTTGTTGCTTCGAGAGCCGAAAGCTTCGACAATAATATCAAAAAGCTCTTTCTTTATTGTGCACTTACAAAATATCGCAGACACTTTCATTCTTAAATTTCTAAATAGAAAATTACCTTTACAAATCCGTTTCTTATTATGTTTTTTTGCGCATACAGGCATAAGTACATTTGTAGGCAATGGGTGCCGGTGCAGTGAGAGCTCCGTCGTAAGTTCTCTTTTTGTTTCTTGCTTCGTCTATTCAAAAGAAAGGGACGTTGCAACGGAGCTATCAGCGGTACGCCTACACTTGAATGCTTATTGACTTCTGACCATTTAAAATTAAACACTTTGGAAAATTATAAGGTATCGGCAAGACGCTTAGGGCTTTATAGAGCTTTATGAATGGGAAGTTATGGGCACTAAAGTGACATAATGGCTACTATGGTAGGTAGATGGTTTATTGTGCTAGTTCTATGGATAGTATAATGAATTGACGTGTTCGACAAAACGCCATTGAATTTATCGCTTAGCGGGGACAAATTGCGTTAATATTACATGCTTGAAGTGGCGGCTTTGACTGATTTTTGAAACGCGTGTCGAGGGTTTGTATCTTGCCGTCCCAAGAGAGAGAGAGAGATACGAAAATAAGATGAACCATATAGAATATAAATTCAAAATATTATTTATGTTTCTTTTTGTCCAATTTTTACTGTTGTTTATTTGTTGATCTCGACAACAATATTACGTTATTAGCAATTTTTTTTATGGTGAGAGTTTTAGAAAAAAATAAATTATAGTAGTTTCACTAAGAAATATATACGAGTATATAAAGCTTCTAAAATCAATGAAGGCGATAATAGCAATACACTAATGCGAAAAAATAACACAAAACTTATCGCCATGCCTGTATTTAATAGCTGATTTTCGCTGACTGATGTATATATAAAATAAAATATAATAGTTTATTTTATATTATCTTTTGCTGAAATTTGGGATAAATGAATTGATCTAGTGTAATCAAGTTCATATGGTATTATTAGATTATGATTCGATTGCTTTTAACATTCGTGTGAGGAAAACATATTATATTTGTCCGCGATAACACAGGCATATCTCTCAGTTAAGGCTGACGCGAAAATGTGAGATAACAATAATTAACTTCAATGTTATTCGATAAAAAAACAAGAAAATACATGTCCATTTTGATTTTATGAATGCAAGATTTTGTTAGGTACTTGTTAAAAATGTTAGCAGTAATAATTTTATGATAATATGTTATAACAATATATATTATAACGGAAACTCCATTAATGGAGGACTGAACACTGTTGGCGCAAAAAAGAAAATGTCCAAAGAAGATAAGCTAGCAGTCCACAATGGAGTGCTTATACCAACCGTGACGTATGGCAGTGAGGCATGGAACTGGTAGAGGAAGGATGAAAGTAGACTGAATGCTGTGGAAATGAGAACGACCGTATTAAAAAACTGGATATCCGGAAAAAATGCAATCCTGAAGTGAGCGTTATGAATAGTATCAAGAAAGGGAAGCTTAGATGGTTTGGGCATGTAGAGCGAATGAACGAAGAAAAGAGTGTGAAAAGAATATATGATGCGGAAGTGAATGGAAGAAGAATTCGAGGACGTCTGAGGAAGACATGACACGAACAAGTTAATCAAATACTTGAGTCGGGTCATGTGAAGAATCAGAATAACAAAAGAGTATGTATGAGACGATGTATGAATGTGAATGAAGCAAGGAGTGTGTGCCAAGACAAAGTTATATGGCGGTCCGTCCTCTCTGCCTTCTCCTGCAGGGGAAACGGCGTGATGGTTAGTTAGTTAGTTATTATAACGGTGAGAAATTTAGCCCATTGGTTGACTACAAAAAACATTTTTACATTAACTCCACACAGGAGGCACATAGGGAAATAATTTCCATGTCATCTTTGGGGATGTTGTATTATTATTAATGCCCCGTTATTATATCTATAAAAATGATAATTATTTGACATAGTAACACATTTTCTTGAAAGTATATCGTTTTTTTTTATAACATGTCAAATATCAATAGTTTCGAGTAGGTTTATTTGTTTTTTTTTTTATCGTGTGATATTATCATGATATTTACTGAATTTTCAGATTAATTATTGTAAAATAATAATAAAAAAAAACTTAATGCTCGAATAAAATGCGTGAGAACATTATACCTAAAATAAATTAATAAAGGTGCTCCGATGAAATTATTTTTTATCTTTATTGATGTATTTATAATTATTTGTGTAGGTACTCTATAAAACTTATCTAATAAAACCTTCTGAAACCGTATAATATTAAGTACGAACCGGCCTTTGTCAGGAATAAAATTCAGAACTCAAGAATTCCCTTAGATTTCAATTTTCGTCACTTTATATTAAGTCACTCCATTTGAAAATTCCTTCTGCGTACCAGGATAACATGATGGATGAAGGGTGTACGGCCCGGGCTGGAACAGATGTTTTTCCAACACGCGACTCGTTAGGCAGTCCGCTCACTGAAGGTAAAATGACCATGATAGATATATTTCAGGCTCTTAAAGCACAAATTTGTCAAACCTGCGTTCGCGGATCGCGCGTTTTGTATAAATTTGTGTGAAAGTGCCAGGTGTACATAAGTTGAAGAAGTGAATCCTTTGTCAAACGCTGTAAAACATGACGCATGCGTTTTTCATGGCTCGATTGATTTGGAGAAGCCACCGTGAACGATTTTAAATTTATTCACCTTTTTCGCAGAAATTCGAACGTGCCTTTTTGAAGGGATGTAACATTTTTGCAATATATTATATTTTTTACTCAGAGATTATTTCTACCGTGAAGAAACAAAAGGAACTAAACCATATTTTCAAAACAAAACAAGAGATTAACTATAATCAAAACGTTTTATGGTAGATTCACACCAACGTCCGGATCCGCTCAGTGACGATATTGTTCCGCAAGAGAGCTTATTGATATGGTATGAATATCAATCAAGGAGTATGTGCCAAGACAAAGTTGTGTGGCAGTATATCCTTCTGCCCACCTTTGTGATATTTAACTACTTTAGTATTTATCTACTACTGTAGATTTTTTTTTTAAACCATTTTTTTTATCACTAAATAATATTTTTAATAATTAATAATTCATAAAAATATTATTTAGTGATAAAAAAAATGATTTTTAATAATGAATTGATTGATAATTAATAATTAATAAAAATATAATTGAGTGATAAAAAAATGATTTTTAATAAAAAAAATCTGCGATGTAAGTATTTTTACACTTCAAAATAATTATTTAACTAACTAAGTAGTTAAATATCACAAGGGTGGGCAGAAGGATATACTGTCACACAAATTTGTCTTGGTACATACTCCTTGATTGATATTCATACCGTATCAATAAGCTCTCTTGCGGAACAATATCGTCACTGAGCGGATCCGGACGTTGGTGTGAATCGACACTTAACCGTGGTTTTAAGGCGAAGTTCATTTTAAATTCTTTTAAGGAAACTTTCAGGTGGAATTTTCAGGGTTTTATGTTTATCCGGGGATTATTCAAATTTAAAGAGTCATTTAAATTGATGAGAATATTTCCTTTCAAGTTTAGGTACTTGGTAATGTATGCGGCAATTTCTCCAAGTCTCACCGCGATTTTCCGATGAACAATTCTACCTTTCACTGCCGCTGTCCGGCACGTAAAATATCATTAAAAGACAGCCAAACTAATCGCCTCTCAAAGTAGACATTATCTTTTCTGATGAGGGCAATTTTTTGACAGCTTACAGTGACAGGTGAAATGTGAAAGGTATTTTATGTAATTTAGAAATTTTAACAATAAAGAGAGAAAAATTATATTTGAGATAGTGAATACACGAACGGAATCATTTAAATACGGATTAAACAGGTGTGTACTAATTAGAAAATGAAAACATGACTTTTTGAAAACCTTGATTATGACAGCGCCCATAGTCTCTATCAAATAATTTTACCACAAATAAACCAGTCTGAATTAATGCAAATGTACATATCGTATATGTTATAGCTTCCAAATTTAGTATTTCGTATTCAAATTAACTCTAACGCATTAAAGCTTATTTATTCTAGAATATTTAAATAATATCAATAATCTAAAACAAAAATATGAAACAGAAAAAAGCCAGAAACTTAAAAGAACAATGATCATGATCGAGACAAAAAATGGCAGCCTAAAATCGGAAGAAATTGAAATATTAAATAATTTTCAATAAAAGTATTAGATCGTTTAAAAATGCCGCTTTCTAATAAGGCCTTGATGGCTCAAATGGCAGAGTGTTACTCCTGGATGGAGTAGAGGTTCCAAACTCGTGTCTCGGTTATGACCATTGTTTTTTTTAGCTTTTGACTTTTTTCTGTTTCAAATTTGTGTTTTAGATTATTGATATTTAAAAAATATTAGTATTTCATGGTTAATTTTTTTTTTGGTTAATACAGATAGTTTATTATAGTTAAATTTGCTCTAGTTTTGATTTGAGGCAGCCAGGACCGCAGGTAGTTCATATGGGATTGACGGCATTTCTAAAGCATAATGTAATTTAGTTAGTCAAAAAAAAAGCGAAAACGAAACTTCCTCCGGCGGTAAAAGGCCTCCATATCTGTATTCCATTTAGATAAGGCTTCGAGGCTTAGTTCCTTTTGCCGGGATGCGCACTAGTACAAAAAACAATTTTTCGTAAAAATGAACGTTTTTTCTTTCACCGTCGATTTGAAACATCTCACAAGCCGTATCTAGCGAATACCAGGCTGAGCACATATTGGAAGTAGATGACGGCGAATAATGTCACATTTATAATACAACGGCAGTATAAAATTACACTTTTGGCTGAACTTCAGTTTATTTATTGAAAATATCTTTAGTATTAGAACTAAGGTCTTTTAACGCTTAAACCAACCTTCTTGTTCTTCTCAACCAGTCCCATATACTCCTACTCGTACTTTGAGACATTATTTTTATGGATTTTCAGGTTAACCGGTTGTTAGTCGTGTGGTCCAAAGGGTTGGGTTCCCACCTAGACATGGCGGGTTCAATTCTCTGCAAGTTTAGTCTTCCATCGTAGCAAAATATATTTTTTTTGAGTTTTTATGATGGGTGTTGGGTATAAGTCGTCACTCAAAAATACCTATAATTATTTTTTTTAAAGTTTTATGTTTTATTCTATTCTCCTTGCTATATCTTTAATTTCGTTTTTTTAAGCATTAAATAAGCTTTAGAGGCCAAATAAAAAAAATACTTGACCAAGGTAATGAGATTTATAAGGTAAATTGGACGTAGTTATGCAGAAAGCGTCCAGTCCACAATATGCCAAAATAGAGTTTTACTTGTTTTCTTATAGATGGATACTAGATTTATGTTTGCTGAAAACACCTAAGTTCCAAATGCAATAGGTTTTTGGTAATTATTTTTTTTAGTAACCCACATTGCAGATATTTGACTTAAATTAATGTTTAAAAACAATATATAATGTGGGGTAATATAAAAATACATTTCTCTTAATAAACACAAATATAGATTATAAATAACCTATTTATAATAATGCTCACGAAATTTAAAAACATTAAAGTTTAAAAACATTGAAATGTAGGATAACATAGAAAATACAATTACACAACAAATTACCTATCTATGATAATTCTCATAAAGAAAAAAACACTGATATTCACTTTACAAATATGCTAATATGCTTTTGTACCGTCATATTTTCAAACGCTTTTTTCTCAGTTTCATATTTTTGGGGTTGGATACTTTCTGTAGAAATTCGTCCAATTTCAGGTCTCAACAAATTTGCTCACTCTTCGCCAAGGTGATGAAAACACCTTCGAAATTCTAACCCACCACTCGATATAATACACTTTCCTTGATAATGCAAACATGATTTCTTTGAAACGAGAAACCATCTGAAAATACCGCTTAGAATTCAACATGTTAACCTAACCTAACCTAATTTGCTCTTATTTTCCTACTCAATTATTGAGCACAATTTATGTTGTTTAAAGCTCGCTAAAAGAAGATCTCAGAAACAAGCATGAGTTTTACAGTACCTACTTAAATAAACTTTAACAAAAAGCACTTCCTTTCAACCAAAGGCGAGTTTATTTCCTGTATTGAAAATAACGAAAAATATCACTTCAGAAACATTTCCTGCAAGCTTCCAGCTTATTCAGTATTTTATCGGAGCTGACAGAAGTTCGGCGATATATTATACAGCCTTCCGTTTTACCTTTCGCAGAAGAAGTGCATTTTCCAGTACAAATGCACGAAGAATGATTCAAATTCTAAAGGAAGGCTTTAAAGTTGGCTGAAAATGAATGAAAATTCATTGAAAGAAACCGCATTGATGTGAATTGCAACTTTCAGACCTTTATTCTCGACCATTGTAAGTAAACTTTTATCACCACGGATTTTAATGCATGAAATATTTCATATTCTTTGTTGGTTTACGTTGAATGCAAATATTGAGTTTGATAAATCGTTGACTCGTAATTAAATCTTTATAAAAAGGTAACACTTTGTTTTGACTATGTTAAAGTATTAAATCGTAAGAGTTTTATTTCTACCGTGATTTTGTCAGGGTCGAAAATATTATATTAAAATAGACCCTTGTCGACGCATGTCTGAAAACAGGAGTTATACTTTTTGCCTGTAAGTATAAATTCAATTAATAAATAAAGTATGTTCGTATTTATATTTTCGTATAAAACAATCAGCTTGTGGTTTGAAATGTTTAATTAAAATTAAGAAACAACTTTGTATAATACTTCATATAATCTATGGTCCTATGTTAAGTCTTTATTTCATTTTCATTAAATAATGTTCGATTGAACAAGATTATCAAGATAACTATAAAATAAAACACAAAATAATTTGTTTAATAAAAATCAATACTTAAATTATGTATCCGCCAGATGAAAATAACTGAAGGAAATTAATTTAATCATATAAGTTTAGTTATATTGTTTATATATTGTGTTATATTTTATTCTTCTTTATTTTGTGTACTCAAAAATACTTGTATAGTAAATCAATAAAACTTAAGATAATTATTTTTCTAAGTACCCATTTTAAAGAAGGTACATTAAGAACACATTATAAAAAAAATCTAAATCTAAATAGCAAAATACTTCCACACATTTTATTCCTACCTATCCCCTTCCCGTCCCCGATTTCTTTCCTTTTCCCTTTCACTTTTCCCCGGTTAAAAGTTACCATAGTCCCACTGGCTCTAAGCAGAGAAACTCACGTGTGTTTTATTTTTATTTTTAAGTGAATACCGCACAAGCATCTCCAATAAGGGTATGTTGTGATGCTGAAGGTAGTGATGAGGGAACGGAGACGGGGAAGATGAAGGTTGGGAAATACATAGCTATTTAGATCTGGTCAACAAACACAGCTAAAACCATTTCAAGCAACGTTTTGATTCTGAATGGTGTCTTTTACCAGGGCGATAATTAGAGTAATAATAATAATATTTGGATAATTTGTATAGCGCCGTTTTTGTGAAAAATCACCTCAAGGGCGCTGTGCCACTCTGAAACGTGGAGCAAATATACCATATATTATTTTATGTTAATTAAATATGTAATAACACATACGACTCAAATCATTTTTTTTTTTGCGCACGAGCTTTTGCGAACCCGCCACCTCCGGATTCGCAGTCGGGCGTCTTAACCACTCGACCACGGAGGCCGTCGTTGAAATTCACATTTTAAAATGCGATCAACACGCCTTCTAAGAAACTAAACAATCTTGTCATTAGATGTTTGATAGTGTATGAAATAACATTGCTTAATGACCTTATGGATTTAAGGCGTCAGACGTAGTGATTTATTACTTGGTAGACCCCTAGAATATTAGAGGATGATGAACGAGTAAGGAGTTTGTAGGTTGGTACCAACGTACATTACGTTCTCTTTCATTATAACACGTAAACGAAGGCACTCAGCCTGAAAGCGCTTTTGTGGCAATACCACTGTTGAAATTATATTTGACGTTATTACACAATTGTGTGACACGATACATCATGTTCAATCAAAAATAACACGCTCACAGGTTAAGTGGAGCAAGAATTAGGCAGGGCCATTTAGACGAAACGAAAGAATACAACAGCTTATAGTATTTCACTAAAGATGTTTTTTTTTTTATTTTTCACAGGTAATCAAACTGCTTTTTTTTCCGTATAAGTATCGCAATCAAAGTTGACTTCTATACAGTACTCACACATATGCATTCCTTGCATACAGCATGTTTTAAACTTGTTGAACCAGCAGTTTCACAGGGGGGATCTAATGTCACCCCAGACGAGAGTTTTGTGCGATATCTCGTATAAAGATTACTGATTTATTATTATTATGTTTAATTTAAATTTTAAGTTTTTATCACTACCTTTCGGATCGTGCGTTTGATTTTTACTTTCAGGTACGGAAAGGTTAATCGACTTCAAAAAGAAAATTCTGTTAAAACTAAAATCGTTCATTTTTAATATATTAAAAAGAATAAACTGTAAAACTTTTCAAATATTTGAATTCGATTAAAAAACACCTTCATTTGTTGTCCCATTCTCTCTAATAAACATGAGTAGGTGTAAGGAACACAAAGGCCGTTTCTCAGTGACGTTTGACAAACACATCACTGTCAGAATTGAATACGTATGCACCAATACACACATTTATAAGTTTGTGCTGTATTGGTCAACTAAAACCCTGTTTTTAGAGCTTATTTCTCTTAAAATTTCTGCTTTATTTATTTAAAACAGAAAGACGGTTTTTTCTACTATTTTTTACGATTATTCCATATATTTTTCCAACTGGCTATAAATACAGGTTAAAAAACATTTAAAAAATTTCAAATTTATCATCGTTTTTCCAAGAACATATGAAATATTCTATGATATGAAATGTTATTTTATATTACAATGAATAAAACACGGTTGATGAGGTGGAAAATATTTATTAAATATCTGAGTTAATATAACGGATTATTTTACCATAAATAGCTTCCTCTGTGAGTACGTATGACCGATCGCACGAGTTTGGACATTTACATTTTCAAAAAAATAATTTGAAAAAATAAAGTTTATTGAAATGATCCCAAGTAAAAATATATATTTTCAAATCCCTACGAACCTAATAAAGTGGGTACCTACCTATTATGTATTTTCGCAGACATTATTCTATATTTAAAATGGGTGGATTGCGCACTTTTTGGTGAAGTATCGCAAAACTGCGCTTTAAAAATACAATATCATTATTATTATTCGCACAACAAAAAAAAACATTGGCCAATTTACGGGTAACATTAAATTATCGATCGATGATAACAACTAGTAATATTTTAGCAATAAATACACTCTTACTAATATAAACAAGGAAATTTATCATATCTTTTAGAGTCCGGTCTGAAATTAACCTGTTCCAAGCCGGTCACTGGAACCGTCGACATTATTTCTCCGAGGAACCAGTTCCCTTTTTCGGTTAATAAAAATCACCCTCCCATGTAATATTTTTTTTGGCTTTAACTTTTTTGACTTTACTGGCACCAGCAACCACTTCCAAAAATAACTGGATAAATAACCGGTTCCTCGCCGGTCACCGGTAACTGGAACCGCAGGTACACCCAATTCAGATATCGACCATCTAATAACTTTTTAACCTCGAAAAAAATCATACCTTAATTTTTTTAAAAAGTATATTTATAATGTTCAGAAAAGGAAAATTCTTCTATTGATTATTGCATCTTCCCGAAATTTTAACAAGTTGCCTGATCTCGAAAACTACACACGTACAATTATACTTCCATCTGTAGACATCAAATGAAATGCGAGCTACGTATTTAGAAAGCGAACATTCGATATATTTTCCTAATTTCTTTGCAAAACTAATGGCAGATAAGTATCGCTAAGGGTGATATTACCAGACCTCTCATTGAAAGTCAGGGGCAGTGGAGCCTTATAATCGCAAATTAATGTCATAGAAATTGCACCCTTACATTATTTTGATAACGGCTATTAAAAAAAATAATTAAAGGGCTTGTCTTCCTTTTAAGTTTACAATATATTTTTTTAAAGGAAATGTTCATACATTTTTAAATCAATCTGAAAGATAATTTGGGTAATTTACCCCCTGTAAATACGAAATTTTAAGCCTGGCAAGGACACTGGCGAAAGCAAATGGGACTTGAGGTGAAATTCTTTACAAAACAGCGCCATAAAAATGTCCAACAAAAATAATAATATGGCGTCTTCGTTTTTGAAAATGTTGTGAGCTGAAAAGAAGTCGGAAGTAAACATTTAAAGAAAGCAAGACGAAAAGGATTGAGGACTTTCAGGTTATTCAAATTTAGCTTATTAACATGTATTTTTTTTATTTTTTATTAATAAAAAAAATAAAAGTATTAAATAACAAAGAAACTGCCACTAACAAACTGTTTATAGGTTCCACGAATTACACATCGTATTTTTTTTTAAATATAGTGATTACCGTATAAAAGTCCCAACTGCTCCTAACTGTCTAGAGCCATTAAGACTTTGGCATCCCCGATTGAAGGTATGTTGTAAGGCTAAAATCAGTTGGAAAGGGAAGGAGATGGGGAAGAGGAAGGTTGGCAAGTAACTGGAAGTATCTGGTCACCAAACACGGCTGCACACGGCACAATTTCATATCTGAATGGTAGACTTTCCCCAGGGCGATTCTTAGAGTATCTACCAATCTGGAACGTGCCGCTAAAATACTACAGATTATTTTATATGAATTAAGTGGGCTATGACCTATATTAATTAAATACTTTTTTTTGCGCACGCCGGCATTGAACCCAAAACCTCTGGATTGCACTTGATTACCACTCGACTACCACTCGACCACGCAGGCCATCAAAAAATATGCCGATCTATGGTCATTGTATGGTGTTCCTTCACCAGGGCCATACCGAAAGTGGTTTTCGCACTTAAATTGACAACATGATTTTGTTATTATCGGTAATCGGTATAGAGTGGTAGATACTCTTAGTACCACCCTAAATAAAAGACCACTATTCAGAATTGAAACGTTGTTTGAAATGGCTTTAGCCGTGTTTGGTTTCATCATCTCCCTCCCCTCCCCATTACATTTAGTGTCACAACATACCCCTTTTGGGAATGCCATAGTCTCACTGGCTCTAGACGTTTAGGGAGCAGTTGAGACTCTTGCACTGTATTCACATAAACAAAACAAAAAAACTTTGCCTAAATTCAGATCATTCCGTGAAATTTGATCGGCTTTTCAAACGGGTCGCTAATTTTCATTGAATACCTCTACTAAAGGGTCCGAAGATCTCGAAATTTCCCAGCCCACAGAAAGGCTTTTTTTTCAATCTGCAGTTCAGTACTTAAAATTCTGAATGGGTTCCGCTTTTAAAACTGAGCTTTTTTATCGTACAAGAAAAGATTAAATTATGATTCTATATTTAAAGCAAACAAATTTAATTTAAAGTGATACACGCCCATTATAAAATTGCTTACTCACTATCAAACGAACCGTTAATACAAAGAACATAACTACTTGAGTAGATTACAATGGACGCCGTTATGAAAAGAAAAGGATACGGCCGCCATGTTATATTATTGTACATTGTATATAATTATATTGTGATTCGGTAGTCCGACATGATGCTGGGAAGATAATGAAGGTAACTGCTCCACCCTTCTGCATCAATCACAATCTGTTAATGCCAACAATGGGAAACCGGTCGCGGCGTAAAATGATAGCGATATGATAATGAATTGTGACAAGGTAACATTTGCAGGGGCAGCCAAAGTGTTTTGCAGGAAAGGATATTGTTTTTTTTTTGTGAATACCGTGCAAGGTAACCGTATGAAGGTAGTGTAGCTATGGCATCCCCAATCAGGTTATGTTGTGAAGCTAAAATTGGTGAGGAGGGGAAGAGAAAGGTTATGAAGTACTTGGCTACTCTAATCTAATCATCAAACATAGCCAAAGCCATTTCAAGCAACGTTTTGATTCTAAATTATTGCTTTTTCACCAGGGTTATACAAAGAGTAGGTATTTTCCACTCTGGTAGATACTAAATATATTGGGGTAGGAACTTAAGCTGGTGAACTTTAAACATCATTATATTTCATAAATCATTGTTTCGGAAAATAAAATGATGTCTAATGAAATTTAAAAAATAACTTTGTACAAGACCACAATTTTATATTTTAGTACAAAAATTATAACCGACTGGATTTCGCTTAGCCTAAGCATCATCAGGGTATAAAATAAAACCAAACAAAAAATACAACGCGTGCGGTTATATATATATACATATTGAGGGAGAACACGATATAAAATAAAATAACAGTGAGAAAACAAAAGTAAAATATTTAAATTATAACAAAGGAACAGAGAGAAAGAGACTGATAATATGAATTGAATGAGGCAAAACGTTAACTGAGAAGGTTTCAAAAAATAATGAGAAATTTTATGAGTTTACAAGAAATATACCTAATATTTGACTAATGGACAAATTTAAAAAAAAATACAAATCATTTGCAGTATTGCTTGTAGACGTGTTCTGGCTACGAATAGAAAAATGACAGTTAGGGATTGGCAAACTGGAGAGACTAAGGGAGGCTTATGCTCGAAGTTCAACACCAGAAATCTTTTTTTCCTTAGTAATTAGGTTTTTGTAAATTTTTTATTCTTGTTAAAATATTAAAAAAATGGGTTTAGTCCATGTCTGTCTCACTAGGATATACCTGTGTCGAGACAGACGTAAAGCACAAACATTAAATAATATTAAATGTTAAACATTAATAAAAATAAAAAAATAATATAATAAAAGGAAAAAGAAGAAAAGAAATGAAATATGAAATAAAATGAAAATTAGAATAAAGTAATTACATGGATATTGCATTTTATAGACATTGTTTAGGTTGTGAAAGAAGCAAAAAGTAATAAAAAGGAAGAAAAAAATAAATAAAATAATAATTTAATTAATAAATTCATTCCATTCGTTCAGTTGTAATTTCATGAAGCATTGATCAGCCCCACAGATTACCTCTTTATTCACTTCAAATGGCTAAATCCATTCATCCTTCTGCGCGTCGAAAATCAAAGAAAAGATTGCAAAAAGCATAAAAAACACAGTCTACAAAATTTCACTTAAATTACTTGTATATAAACATATACCACAACAAAAAAGAAGCCCTACAGTAGCAATAGGCAGCCACTCGCTCACCGGGTAGAAAAGATTAGCTCCTCATTAATGCGCTTCTAACCACAGTTGACACAGCAAGAGGGAGAAATATTCCCTGGCACTGTTCAAAATTTCTACAATACGATATATGCTCGTACGAAGCATTGAAGTTGTAATACAGAATGGCATGTTTATGAGAGATTGAACTTCCCTGTCTTATCAAACACCGTAGACCTAAACATCGATAGCGGTGTTCCACAAAGGCTCTGTAGATCGATGGTTGCCAAACTTCGTTCTGCCTGTTCTTATGGTCTCGCCATGTAGATAGTTTATGTCTGTTGTACAGATGTTTATTATGGCGTTTCACAGATACGTAGGAGAGGACATTTGGTGAAAAATGCCTTTTAGATATCCAAAAAATTAAATAAAATCTTCATACCCCACATATTTTTCCCCTTCGTTTTATATCGATTCAGTTCAGAAGAGAAAAACACATAAAATCGACATTTTACTAGCAAACATGCCTAAAAAAACTTACATACAACCAAATACGACTGAACTACATAAACGCTTTATATTATTAGTAGCGGAGTGGACAAACGCATCGAAGGGTCCCACCCGGGCGTCGCGGGTTCAGTTCCTCTGCTAGCTAAGTCCTCCATCGTTGCACAAGCAACATCTTTCGCTTACAATGATAGCAGTAGGAGTTTTTCAAATATTGTCAAGCTATTCGTAACAAGGCAATGTTTGTCTTTCTTTAAAAAAATAAAAATATGATAAAAACATTTTTATAAATATATTTAAATATTACTTTGGTTCCCTCGTTTTTACAGCGCTTCGATGATTGCAGAACCTTCGTGTTGCCAATGGCTAAATCCACAGTTGCCTCGCCTCAGAGGCACCGAGCTGCTTATTCCAATAAAACTTTCAAAAATTGCTTAATTAATTATAATATTATTAAATTCGTAGTTTGAGCACGAAAGATAAATATATATCGACTGTGTTTTGGTCAAATGCGTCATTACACTCTTTTTTTTGTAAGGAAATTTAGGTATAATTGATAAAATAACGGTCGTGCTGTTATTCTTGACATCTGATCATAATTTGCTCAAATGCTGAAACGGGTCGAGATCCATTAGTAAACGTGGGGTGATTATTTGAAGTGGTACCGGTAGATATTCCGTAATGGCGCTTATCGACAATTTGCGACAGTGTAAAATGTGACAGTATTATAAACCCATAAGGCCTAAATTTGCTTGCAAAATATGTAGAATAACGGCTTTCATCAACTACAGTCAATATATTAAACCCTGATCATTTAGTTACGCATTGAAAATCACCTTAATATAGGCATAATTTCATTTTCTTTAAACAATACGTTACAGATGATTGCAGTCGTATATGATATTTAAAATAAGGATTAGTATTTCATTTACGTTTTGTTGTTCTCTAAAAATGATCATCCCGTTAAACTAAATTAACGATATATAAAGAAAACAGAGAATGCATGGCTGATGTAAGCGTAATGAATAGGATCAACAAAGAAACGTTCAGATGGTTTGCGCATGTAGAGCGAATGAACGAAGAAATGAGTGTGGAAATAATATATGATCCGAAAGTGAATGGAAGAAGAAGTCGGGGACGCCCGATGAAGACATGACACGATCGAGTGAATCAAATACTTGAATCGGGCCACGTGAAGAGTCAGAATAACAGAAGATTATGTATGAGACAATGAATGAATGTGAACGGAGCAAAAAGTGTGTGCCAAAACAGAGTTGTATGGCGGTTCGTCCTCTTCGCCTACCCCTGCGGTGAAACGGCGTGATGGCTAGTTAGTTAGTTAGTTCAGATAAAAATGGTTTAAAACAGTACATATTCGTAAAAAGTATTAACTTTGTGGCTTGCCATATTTATAAAGAAAGCAGATAAAATTTGTTTAAAACCACTTTACTATTAATATTTCGTCGACCAGTTTCGGAAGCACCCTTCCATCTTCAGGACAATATTAAAATTTTAAATTAAATTAATTTTAAAATTGAAGATGGGAGGGTGCTTCCGAAACCGGTCGACGGATTATTAATAATAAAGTGGTTTTAAACAAATTTTATCTGCTTTCTTTATAAATATGGCAAGCCACAAAGTTAATACTTTTTACGAATATGTACAATTTAGTAGTTTGACAACAGAATTATGTTAATGATTTTAATAATACCAAATTTCAAACTTTATTCCACTATTTTTTTATGTAAGACCTTACCGGTTTCACATTATGATGGGCATCTTCATACTGGTACAATGTTAAGTAAATCTAAGGCATATATATACTCGGATACTAATAGTGTCCGGAATGGACGCTAATTTTGTCTCATAGTGAACATCTGTGACTTTGGGTTTTGTTTTATTGCTGACAGAGGCGGCTTTACAATTCAAAAATACATTTGGGTAGTTTTATTACCTTCTGAGAGATGGGTGATGCGTTAAATGCATCTGTGTTTTTTTTTAAATTACATATTATATATTGTTGTCAGCTTTATTTTCAACAGTTTTTTAATTTACTCTTTGATTTTCCCGTCTCTGCTTTGTTAATGTTTTTATAGAAGCTATATTTACATTGGTGGTTTGGTAAAATATATTAAAACAGTAATGATAGGATTTTGTTATTTTCAAAGATCTCGAAGTTTGAGAGCCGCTCTCAAAAAGGATTGTTATTCTCCATTGCTAAGATACGGTAAATAATATTCGGGTGTAGGTACAATTCTAATTATAATAATGACAGAAGAAGGGAAAAGGACTGAGGGATATAATTATTTGAGACTAGGAACGTCTCTCAGGCGTAATAGTTTTAGATGTATCACAGAACAATTCACGTAATTGTTTCAATTACGGTGCAGAGATTTCGTGCGGAAGCCGAGTTGTTATTTCACAGCTTATGTTACCTCTGTAGTATTCTGGCACACGGCACTACTAATTTTTTTTTTTCGTCCTGAAAATTGTGGTCACCGTGTTTGGCTTTAGGTCGGAAGGTTGCGAGATCAATTGCTCTACTACGAACGTAAGGAATAATCATGAATGTGCCTACATGTTTTGATTATTATGTGATTCCGCACAGGAGTTCCACCTCTCTGAAATCAGTGATACTATAAGACTAGCATTATTAATATCAGAAATTATCCTCAAATAGCGAGATTGAAGGAATTGTAAATAGGGAAGCGATATGAAGAAAGGGCAGGTTTAGAGTAATATAAAATATTCAAATGTGACTATTCATTTCTTAATAATTAGGTTAATTTGTCCAGTAGTCCAATATTAGGTGTATTTCCTGTAAACTCATAAAATTTATCATTATTCTTTAATCACCTTCTCAGTTGACGTTTTGTCTCTTTCAATCAATATTATCTGTATCTTTCTCTCTGTTCCTTTTTTATAATTTAAATGTTATTATCTTGTTTTTTCTTTGTTCTGTTATTTCATTTTATATTTTGTTCTCCCTCTATAATCGCAAACCTTGTATTTTTTGTTAACTTTTATTCTGTGCGCTGTTGATGCTTCGGCTAAACAAAACCGGTCGGTCATACAAATTAAAATAATATCCGTGGTCTTATAAAAAGTGTTTTTTTTTCATTTCTTTAAATATGTTAAGCCACAAAGTGATTTCTTTCAACGAAAATATATCTTAATTGTGTTTAAAAAATGATTTAACCGGGATAAGCCCGTGATATCTGAGCCCAGAGCCAAGGATTTTACCATTCTGCTAAAGGCGGTTGTCGAGAAAATTTTGTTTCGTAATGTTTAACCCAAATAAGGTATTGTATTAATAATTAAGACTTTAAAAACTGATCAGCAAGAACATAAAAAAACAATTATCTCTATTCATAAGGGTATAAAACTAATGCCTAGTCATTATAGTGGCACGTATATGGGGATGAAACGAAGGGAAGTAGATGAGCTAGAAAAGGTTCCGTGGAACCAATTTCATCTTGGAAAAGTCGTCTGTGAATTCAAAGGCCTTTTTCTTCTTGACGACGGCTTGTCATTACCTTTAATCACCTTTGAAAGAATCTGAAGGAATGTAAAGAAACTGAAAGACCGCATCGGAATATTATAATAATCGCACCGATAAAGCGGAAAATTCGCTTGAGAGTCTTTCTAAATACTACTTAAAACCTTTGAACTGTGAGGTCTGACGTCATGAAATTTGAACAGCTTATTTTGTCTCAAATTTCAAGGTTGATAACAAGACCGGCGTAAGCCTCAGCACCCAAAAATAGCGTTAAACGTCAATTTGTAGCATTCTAATCAAGCAATACTACGTTTTTTTTTAAATTTGTATATGTTCTATAGGTAGTTGGAAAAATGTCTAAGGTGTCCAATGAATACATTTTTTAAACTGAAATCTTTTAAATTCTATTAAAAACATACTAACATGTCAATAAAAGGTGCAGTTTGGAAAACCAGCCAAGGAATTTTCAAGGTTTTTCCTAACACTCCAGAATGCATTTCATAAAGAATTTAAAAGGTTTCTATTTAAGAGTTGTATTCACAAGAAACCTTAGACATTTTTCTAACTACCCGCATGTAATTAACAGATAAATTATTTGTGGTATTGTTTGTATTAGAAAGCCAGAAAATGTATATTTTTTGGGTGCGGACCTCCTCGTTAGGTAATTTTTATTATGATCGATGGAGTATTGAAATATCAATAAAAATATAAAAAAATAAGATTATATCCCTTATGGTTTGTTCCATGTTTTTCAATCTGAATCTCTGGTAAAGCCGGGTAGTAAAATTGATCGATCAATAACATTTTTAACTCTGCCAACATCTTAGAGAACGAAATAAATTTGGCGTAAAATACAATCAGAAAGTTTATTATATAACAGATCAAAAGTGTTGATTTTTACATGTGCAGGAAATAAAAATGAATCAGGGTAGGTTTTTTCATTTTTTCAAAGGTTCAATTTAAAAAAAAAAGTAGGGTTGATTTTCGGGCGAAGCCGGGTAACAAGAACTTGTGTATTATAAAATGATAAATGGGCAAATAAAAACTTCAATAAAAAATAAGTTCTTTTATTACAATACTTTGATATGGTTTCAACGATTTTTCTTTAAAAGGAAACGTCGAAAATTTGTGAAACTTGTTTTTGCGAGTTTTTTGTTGTCAAAAGATGAAGTGCTTCGAATGTAATTTGCCTCAGAAAAGTTGTAAATGGAGAGTATTGTTTATAAGGAAATAAATAAAGTTCGCCTGGAAAGATTGCTTCGTGGGATTTCTTGTATATCGTGTACATATAACAAGTTGCTCCACTAGGAATACTCCAATATTCTGGTTATGTTTTTCAAGACAAATAATCGTTTTGTTGTTCTTTACTACCTCACTAAAGCTTTCGGAACAAAAGCTCGCACGGGGTAAAACAAAAGGCTGTTTGAAACATATTTTATTGACAAAAAGACTTTATTTTGCAGAAACTACATTCAATAAAAAATCCAATACAGTTTGATCGCTTTCACAATTCACAATAATGCTTTACCTGAGACCTCTTTTGCAAAGGTGGAAGGTCTGAACACAGACATTTTAATCAAATTTTAATCGAAATCAAATTTTAATTGAAATCAAATTTTATTATAATTATACGAATTTTCGGAAACAATTGAATATAAAAAAGTATTTCAATGACCACTAGGGCGACGTGTATTGTTATTTGAAAGTTAAACCTCCATAGCTCGCAAGAGAAACGACGTCACAAGTTGAAAATGGTTAATCTAAAATTTAAAACAGATAAAAAATGATTTAATTTTGTGATACCAGAGCTCACCGTTTTAAAGTTTTTGTTCTTTAGCGAACATATTCATAATATTTCCAAATAGAAGCTGATTGGTGGTTGAATTCCATTTGATAAAACATTTTTTTTGCTTTGTTCCTCTTTTTAATGGTAGACCGTACTGGTTTCAGGTTCTTATGACTATTACACACATCTTTAGAACAGAACGTATTTAACATTTTTATTTTTCAATTTTTGAAATAAAATTTAATTTCAATCTTCCACTTCCATTCTTCTATTTTTTTTCTTAAAACATTCTCTTAGTCCCGTATGATTCAGAAAGTGGAGTTCTTTTGTTGTAGTCATCAAAAATACTAAAATTATATGACTATCATCATAAACGTTTGAAAATTTACATTGGGTGATTTAAAAAGAGTTGTTTTTAATAATTACAAGGGAAGTATACAAACTACATATTATGCTGGAAAATTGAGGATTCAATCGATACTCGCCAAAAAATCTAAAATTCAATTTGCAACCCTAATATAAAAAAATCTATTGATTTACATCCTTTAAATTATAATTTATATTCCGTTAATAATTTGTAATGAAAATCTTAGCCGAAGAAATTAGGTAAATATTTCGATTAAAATTGAAATCAACTTTAAAGCATTAATGCTTATTATCAAGTATTTAAAATTTATTCTCGACTTGGTAAAAAGTCAAAAGATCTCTCGTATTAAAAAAATGGTTATTGATCCAAGACACCATTTATATATTCAATATGTGTTCGGGTAGAACTTTGAGTATCATTAAAAGATGGCAGCCTAAAATCGGAAGAAATTCAAACACTAATAATTTTCAATACAAGTATGAGATCGTTTAAAAATGCCGCTTTCTAATGACATCTTGATGACTTAGTTGGCAGAGTGTTACTCCCGGATAGAGTAGAGATTCCGAGTTTTAGTCTCAGTCATGACCGTTGCTCTTTTTAGTTTCTGTTTTTTTTTTTCTTGTTTCATATTTGTGCTTTGTTGACGATTTATAGTTCAAATCTTGGATTAAATCACAAGATGATTATATTATATTCCGCAATACTTTCACATGAATTTCCCCGCTAGTAAAGAGGGTCGTTAAGTGATTTTAAATTTCCGACTCACCGTCGTATCATTAATTTACGGCACTGGAGTTCCCTTTGTCGCAATCGTACTGCAAATAATAATGTGACATCATTCATTTCGTGAACTTTCTATGAAATTTTCTTAGCATCGTAAAATTTAATGTTACTCCCGAGATTTTCTCTGTGTGATGCCCACACGCTGAATGCCAGAAAATATTATTACAGAGAAGCATGATTTATAATATTGTTTCCTTCAATAATAATAACACTTGGCTAGTTTATATAGCGCATTTCTGTGAAATATCACCCCAATAACGCTTATGTGGGGACATCAATTATTGTGATTACGTGTATACTATTATATAAGAGATAAATAGTTACAAAATTACTGTAAAATTTGTGGAGATATTTATAGTGGCCTTCGTCGAAACGTGTCTGTAATTCAGTACAGTCTGTATTCAAATACAGTAGAAGATCCGAGTTTGAGTCTCGGTTGTGACCATTGTCTTTTTTTTATTTTCTGGCTTTTTCTATTTCATATTTGTGTTGTTGATGATTGATATTATTTAAATATTTAAAAAAATAAGCATTAATGCTTTAAAGCTATTTTTTATTTTATAAAAAAAATAGAGATATTGATGGTGAATTCGTAGAAAAATTTCAATAAATAAGTAGAGGTATTCATGGATTCCATGAAAGAACCTATCGAAGCAAATACTTATTAACATCAATTTTGTTGATAATTGACCTAACTTAAATTAATGATTCGGTCTTATTTGCGCTTAGTATTAAATAAATCATTCTTATTAGATAACTATCATCAGAGGCCCTAGCGCGAAAAATCGAGATAGATTTTATCGACAATGTCAGTAGTTTAAAATCGTTCCCGAGCCTGACTGCATATCGCCAACGAACAAACGACAGTTCACATCGGCTAAATTAAGCATATTTTCGTAGAAAGCTTTCACTTTGTGGTTTGACATATTTAATGAAAATTAAATAATAACTTGGTATAAGACCACAGATTTGTGGCCTGATATTAAACTCCAAGTTCACCTTCATTAAATTAAGCATGTTTAATTGACGTGAGCTAACGTTTGTTTGTTGGTGATTAAACAAACAAACAACAACTCACGTCTACTAAAAATGTTTTATTTAGTCTATGAATAAATTGTTGGTCATTAAACAAACAAACAGCAACTCACGTCGAATAAACATGCTTAATTAAATTATTGTGAATTGTCGTTTTTTCGTTGGCGATCTACAGTTGGGCTTGGGAACGATTTTAAATTACTTTAAAAAAAATAAATCGACATTTCGTGCTAGGGGGTGTCTCAATTTTTGTCAACACTTAATCTCATAGTCACGTCATAATAATAATCATCAGTGCTACAACCCTTGAAGATGATTGATATAATAAAGACATTCACTCATACTGAACTATTGCTATCTCCAGTTTCTTATGCTGACGGATGTAGTTTTCATCTGCACACTCTTTAGACAGCAGTGGAAGGGTTCTCCAAAACTATTTCCATCTTCCAAATATTTTATTCTTGCTATATTTTCTGGTCAACGGAGACGTGCCTTATCAAAAAGTCTTGCTATCAACGTATTTTCAAATAATTAGTACAGCTCAAGGTCGTATTTCTCCGGCTATGATTCTTTAAAGTGTGGCTCCAAATACTTCCGATTTAAAAATACCCACTAACCTTCCGCTATTATTTTTTATTAGGACCCAGCACTTAGCCTTGGTCTAATGGAAAATTTCACGTACATTGAATTGAATATAGTATTTATCGAGTGAAGTTTATTATTCCCACGCAGATTTTTACGTAACCTATTTTAGAGGCAGGTATGAATAAGTATATCGCCCAATTAGAATTGACCCAAGAAGCACAAACTTAGGCTCGCGTGTATTGGTGCATATTAGTCCCTTGGTCCGACAGCACGGCCAACAACCATTATATATAATATTTGTTAATGTAAATATTTAAGTTGTAAGACACTAAAGTGTTAAGCATAAGTAAATACTAAGTCTTAGTTGTAATATATTAATAATTATACTGTAAAGCACCCTTGTGGTGATATTTCTGTCACGAAAACGGTGCTATATAAATCATCCAATTATTATTATTAATTATTATAAGCATACACTTGACGGCCTCCATAGTCGAGTGGTAAGACGCTCGACTACGAATCCAAAGGTCGCGGGTTCAAACCCAGCGTGCGCCAATAACTTTTATTTAATTAATATATGTCATAACACATTTAATTCATATAAAAATAATAAAAAAGTATATTTGCGGCACGTTCCAGAGTGGTAGATACTCTAAGTATCGCCCTGGTGAAAGACCACCATTCAGAATTGAAACGTTGCTTGAAATGGCTTTAGCCGTGTTTGGTGACCAGATCTGAATAGCCAGGTACTTACCAACCTTCCTCTTCCCAATCTCCTTCCCCTCCCCAGTACCTTCAGCCTCACAACATACCCTATTTAGGGATGCCATAGTCTCACTGGCTCTAAACGGTTGAGAGCAGTTGAGACTCTTGTGCGGTATTCATATAAAAAAAATAATAAAAAAATACACTTCCGACAATGATTTCATTGCCCAAAATCACCAAGAAACAGCATTTGTTGTTTTAAATGTGAATAACGCTAAAGGGTCGCAACCGTCTGGAGTCAGTGGAACTTTAGCGTCCACAATTGGGGTATGTTGTGTTGCAAAAGCTAGTGAATAGGGGAAGAAGATGGAGAGTAAGGGATTTTAAGCCAGGACCTCTGGATTCGTAGTATAGCGTCTTAACCATTCAACCAGGGAGACCGTCAAATGTATTTGTTATTTATAGCGTGAGAGGGACAACAAGTGTACTTAAATATGATTTTCTAAAAGTTTTTACATTCATTCTAAAAGTTTTCTTTGAAGAGAGTTTCTTTTTATTAAATTCATAATGAACTTTTTTTCAATTTCACTGGGATTTTCTTTATGTAAAGTCGAATTGTAATTTCAATACATGTTGTATATAAGCAATGCGTCAGTGTGAATACTGTGCTAGGGTCAACTCTGGTTGCGAAATGCATACTAATATATCAAACCACATAACACGTTTAAATTAAAGTATCAAATTAACAAATACTAACAAAAAAAAATATTGTAGCATAAGTAAATTTGTAATTGATTTTCTTTGTCTGGTTGTTAGATTGGATAAATCTGCATCATTTTATGCAAATTAGACACATCGTTACACGTGTGGTTAGGTAGGGTAGAGTACTTGCTCAATGATTTATGGTATAAAGTTTTACTCAACTTATGATGGAAAGTTAAGGGTTCATTTTCCATCATTTTGCTCAGAATTATAATGTTGAATTAATCCCCTTCACCATCTAACTTCTAGAAAGTCACGTTTTCGGAAGAAATTATAATACCAGCCGGTAGTTAATAATTAATTCGGTACCTACCTACCCGAAGAAAAAAAATCAAGTTTTTAAGTGAATTCAGATGCCTTTTAATAATATATTATGAATATTAAATAATCATTGAAAGTGGGTTGAAAATTGCTTTTCACCATTTTTTTCATCTATTGTACGGTTATTCTAGAAGCTAGATTTTTTTTTCAAATAAATAAAGCTGTGAATATAAAATGTTTACGAGTATGAGTTTCTTATGAATTTCCTAAATTAACTGAATCGAAACGTTGCGTTGCTTGAAATAGCATTAGCCGTGTTTGGTGACCAAATCTGAATAGCTAGGTACTTAGATACCATCCACCTATCTATCTTCTCTTCTCCTAACTCCTTTATGCCTTTCAACACACTCCAATAGTTGGAAGGCAGTCCCACTAAAAAATCTATAAAAAACGCAATTTAGGTCGAAACTTAAAACTCATATCTCAAAGAAAATCACGATACTTGACAATTTGTTAAAAAATATTTTTTTCAAAGATACTAAGGTACTAATTTTCAGATTACGAATAGTCTAAAAAAAATTAATTCCCTTTACTAATACCCTTAATAAGCGGAAAATGCTGCTTTTGCAATGGTGGAGAACTTTCCTAGCCGAGGGTCAAACCTGCGACGCCTGGATAGGAACCCGACCCTTTGGTACACTACGCTACTATCCGGTCACATACTTCGGAACTTTTTCATACCAAAAATTATTATCAATAATTAAAAAAATATTTTTAGATGTGATGTGAGTACGCAACACAAGTACCATTAGTAATATTAATAACCTGTAAAAATGAATGAAAAAAAATTCAGATGGAATCAGACTTGTGGTACGAGTCATACATGAGAGTTTTAGTGACGCTTAAATAATCACCGACAGAACAAAGGAGAGCGATTTTTATATCAAGATTCTGGCGTGCTCTTTGTAATATATTTTTAATATGATTTTTCACGGATCTGCGCTAGTATTGTAAATAATACTAGTTGTTATCTGTAAAAAAATCACGGGTTGTAACTTGACTACCTAAGAAAAAATATAAATCGCATTTCAAATATAGAATAATTTCTGCCAAAATACATTGTAGATAGGTAGGCATTTGAAAGATATATTTTTTTAAATTTAATCATTTCTATTAAAATCAGTTCCAAATTTAAAAATTTCACACTCGTACGGTTGTATGTAGTCGCAAAGGAAATTATTTAAAGTTAATTATCTGTTGTAAAGGGTTTTTTAAACCTTTTATCCCATAAAACATTTTGAACTGTTTCGCAGCTAACGAGACTATATACCTATTATGTATATATCCCAGTTTTCGTTGATTATATAACGCCCTCTGCTTATTTATTAAATAGCTAAGTAAGTTTAAAGGAAATTCGTCAATATTTTTTAATTTTGAGAGAGGTACATTTTAAGTGGTTGTTCAAGGGAAGAATTTATCATTATTAGTAGCAAAATATTCTGATTAATTTAAAACTTCAAAAGTGGAGTACCAAAACTAAGTAAAATATTGTTGACTCACAAAAATATAACCCACATTTGAAACATATTGTAACAATATCGATGGTTAAAACTTATTATGGGATTTACCGCCATTAGAGACAAGCACGTGTTACGCAATAATTTATCCCTTTTTATGAAAAAAAATGTATTTTTATATTTAATTTGGGTTTTAGACACAATACAAAAGAGTGATTTTTTGCACCAAAATAATATAGAGTCGGCGCGCTGTCACATACACCACCTGGTGGTAAAACCTACAAACCTTACCTAACCTAACCTAACCTAACTTATCGAACAATAGTCACACTTCACAGGCAAAAACATCCCCAACAAAGAGATGCCCCTCTTAATAATAATTCTTTTCGGAGTTAAATCACCGTAAAATTATACACCATAAAATGGTAGTTTACCCGAAATATCAAATCACAGAGTTGGAGACAAACAAGGTCTAGCAACATTATTTAAAAAGACATTGAAATAGAATGACCTAGAATAGTCTTCTTGTAAAAGTAAAATAGTAAAATTATTAATTTCCGAAATGCGAATTGGTTTGATTCAATTTCATTTGTTTACTTCGACGTCATTAGAATGTCAGAACAAAAAAAAATGCAATAAAAATAACACAATAGAAAACTTTTCAAATATTATATTTTTAAACGTATACACTTATTGTCACTGTCTGATAAAAAATAAAAAAGCAGGCGTAAATAAGACAAAAAGCTGTTTCTCACTGACGTTGGACAACGACATCACTTTAGGAAATGAATATGCACCAAAAGTCAAAGCTTTTGTTTAAGTCTTCGGTGCAGGAACTTTCATAGTAAAAATAATAAAACTTATATCATTTGAATGGTGCCATCTTTGACGAAAACCCAATCGTCTGCACTTTGCATGTTAGAAAAAAATTCTCAAGACTGGTAATTTTTTTTCAATATTTTATTTTTGTATTTTTCTTTTGCAGAGCGATGGCCGAATTGATCAACTTGCTCTGGGGCGCGGATGATTTTCGCAACCCCATTGATAACAATAACCTTTGCAAAGTAAGTACACTTGATTCGTATCCCAGGGTTACATTTTTTATTTTTTTTTTAAATAACCAAGTTTTTGTTTTCAATGTGAAAACAATTTTTTTTGTATTCGAAATTGTATATTAAAAAAAAGAAATGTAAGCCTTAGTGGTAGCATAATGGTCATTTTCTTATGCTCAACATCTTATCATAATTTGTTCTAATGCTGAAACGGGTCGAAAATCGGTGGTTAAAAGGAGCGATTTATTATGTGGTAAGGATAAAAAAATCATCGATTTGCGACAGTGTATATTGTGGCAGGGGTTCAAACCACTAGGCCTAAATTTGATTTTAAATAATATGGAAAAACGCCTTTGACCCAAACACAGTCGATATATAAACTTGAAGTAACACTTTTTACCACAAGGGACAACCTTTTACAATCCATCTCAACGGGAATCACAAAAGAGGGACAAAATAACTAAAAATGACACTTTTTTTCATTTACTAATCGGATTTTGGACGATTGTCCTTTTCGGGTAATTTTGTGTATATTTAACGTTTGTTTCGGTATAAGGCATCGAGTAATGCATTTAGGTCCTTTTTGGGGAAAATATATTTATTGGGTTTTAATGCGCTTTATTAAGTGGAATAAAAATCTATCCGCGCGATTTTTGTATTGTACGAAAATGGTAATCGGATTCGATTGTGTCTTTTTTTGTGCATGGACTTGTACATTTATTTGCTAATTACACGGTTAATTTATTATTAAAACTCAACATTATTCGCTTTTGCCAAGTTTGTTTGCGTTAGTGAAACTTTTTAAATGAAAATTATAATACCTTTTTGATTAAAGCCATGTTTTTATATTAAAGTTTATTTATAGTAGATAGGCATTGAATTATAATTTAAAAACGTTGTTTTCAGAAAACCTAATTTATTTATCCCACGTAATAATAAACAAGTATTTAATTTCAAGGAATTAAATAACAATTTCAGAAAATATTGAAAAAATATTGTACTATACCCATGTTGTTTTAATAAAATATACGTTTTGCTATATTAACCGTAAAATAATGATTTTATTATAACACGACGTACGTGGGATGGTATACCTACCTAAAATGCTTAAATTTGTAATTGATTTATTTAGTGGAAAGAAAAATACCGATTTAATAGCCCCTTGTTTAATATTACAAACTGTTTTTTGTTGTTGTTTTCTCTTGTATAAATGTATCATTATTATTTGCTTTAAGTGAATTCACACCATAGTATCAATCGAATACATCTATTCTATTAAGTTATTCTCTTATTGATTTAAAATTTAAAAATCAATTTTAAAAAATAATTTTATTTTAATAGAATCTAATATTACTAGTGTTTAGTTCTGCTTGCTTTAATTTAATTATGAGTGATAGCTGTTTCAGCGTTTGAGGCCATTATGCAACTGCGGTTAGGCCACATTAATACGACGGCCTCCGTGGTCGAGTGGTAAGACGCTCGACTACGAATCCAAAGGTCGCGGGTTCAAACCAGGCGCGGGTCAATAACTTTTTATTTAGTTATAAGTGTCATTACACATTTTAATTTATATAAAAATAGTAAAAAAGTCAATTTGCGGCACGTTACAGAGTGGTAGATACTCTAAGTATCGTCCTGGTGAAAGACCACCATTCAGAATCGAAACGTTGCTTGAAATGGCCGTATCTCCTTTCCCAACCTTCCTCTTCCCTACCCACCACCTTCTGCTTTACAACATATCCTATTTGGGGATGCCATAGTCACACTGGCTCTTGACGATTGGGAGCAGTTGAGACTCTTGTGCGTTATTAGTATAAAAAAATATTGAAAAACTTATTAACATGATTTTAGTATGCGGCCTAGCCTCAGTCACTAAAAATTAAAATTAAAACTAGCAGAAGTAAATAATAATTTTATGACAATTAATTAGAATTAAATATTAAAATTATAAGTTTACAATTTATTACAAACAAGTAATTGGCCTCAGTGATAAGTTGTAGGTAATATAAACTAAGTTGAAAAGCGCCCTCGAGGGATTTCTTTAAACGGAAACGGTGCTATAAAAATCAGCCATTTATTATTATCTGTGGGATTTTGACATTTTTTAGTAATCATTTTACGAAGGAGTGCGGATCTTTACGTTTCCGAGCATTACAATTTTTCATGACAAAAAGTTATTTGTTTAAGTTTTTCATGTCCAAAATATTTATTTTTACTTTTCAATTATTTTTTATGGAGAGACGGCGAAGACCTAATGGAGTTGGAAAAATTACAGTCATTACATCCGGACCGAAACGACAATAATTCCAAGCCGAACTCCGCTGTCCAAATTCAATAATCCATAAAACTGTAGAATCTTTACGCGAATCGTGGCCGTTTTCGAAGCCTTAAAACCTGGTTTTGCGGGGAGTGCCAGATTCTCAGGCTGTAAAAATTTAACAGCCCTACAACCATCGATATAGAAAAAAGGAGGTGCCGAACCTCCCGCTAGTAAAATGATAGTGAATTCGATGACCTCCGCGGTCGATAGCGGTTAAGGTCCTCGGATACGAATCGGGATGTCGCGGATTCGAAGCCCGGCGCGGACAAATAAATTAAATTGAATTTACTTAGCGTATTATTGAAATAGAATAGTAAACAATTAATATATTTGCGACGCGTTTTATAGTCTCAGTAACGACCTAGTGAAAAACCACAATTCAGAATCGAAAGGTTGCTTGACGTTGCAATATGTGAATAGCCAGGTACTTTCAACCCTCTCTCCACTCCTTTATCCTCACAATATATCCCCGATTAGGGGAGGCACAAACCTACTGGTCCCGGACAGTGTGGAGTAGTTGGGACCAGTGGCGGCTCGTGGCTTTTTAGTTTTCTGAAGTGCTAAGATTGAAAAAACGTCATTATTGTAGCCGAAAATGATTTTTATTTTTTTTCAAAATTTCAATTTTTTTTTATGATTTTTTTCAGAAAACCGTGCAGTGCACCACTAAAAGTGAAAAATCCCGAAAAACTTCATACAAAAAATTATTTTTTTTCAAAAATTAACTATCATTTTCGGCTACAACAACATCAATAACATCGTATTTTTTAATCTTAGCACTCTAGCATACTAAAAAGTCACGAGCCGCCTCTGGTTGGGACTCTTGTGTGGCATACACATTATATTTAAATACTGTATTCCAGTATAAGTATTTAATTTAAACAAAAAACCTTATAAACATCTATAATTGCATATTTTGATGTTGTATAATACATTGTGAACTCGATTATTAGTTTTTTTTAAACCTATTAGCTCAAACTCTCGTCAGCCTAATTTTTGGGAAAGCTGTGTGAATTCGTATAGATGTTACAAATGAAGATATTCGTAATTCTATTAACTTTTTGTTTCTTACATTATTTTTTTACATTACCTACCTCACTAGGTCATAAGTATCTGTTCTTAGGTAAGTGACAGTGAGTACAAGTAGAATAATTATTAAAAAAATGATGATATTTGTTACACAATGTTAGATGATGCAACATATACTGACCGTAAAACTCTCTTGATACCATATAAGATACACTGACAGTAAAAGTGAAGTAAAGTTGCAAGGCACTAAATCATATAATGAAAGACAGTGGATACGATACAAATATACATACACTTTACATCGTAATAATCCTACAATCGATGATATGCAAGCATTATAAATATAATTTCTGTCCATGGTAGATCAAAGAGACGATTTGGAAAATCTTTAATCGGCTCACGTGAATATGTTTCCAATTATCTCAGAGCTGTCTAAATACACTCTGCATATTATTCTTCAGCTCTTCTGATTTTGATGCATCTTAACCGCTGATTATAAAAATCAATAACCTAATTTTAATGAGAGTAGGTGAAAGTCAAGCCTGAATTAAAAAGAAAAAATAAACGTATGTATTTGTTCCTTCGGTAAACTTTGACGTCAAAAAGATTTCAATTTAAAGAATGATTAATTACTTTTAAGAGTTTATTTCCGGCATTTATTAAGAACATTGTTCAATTCGATTGTATCTACATATTATATTCCTAGATCCTAGCGGACCCCCTTGTTCTTTTGTTAAGCCGCGTCTTCATCAATATCTGCCTTTTATCATGAAATCGATAAAGGGCTTGGAATCGCCATCATAAATCACGCCGCACACGCGAAAGGGTTAACTGTGGCATAAAAAATAAGGTATTGTGTAAAAAGGGTTCATCGATAAGATGGAATGGACAAATAAAGTGTAGAAATGTACCTTTCCACGCGTAATTTACCTCGCAATGTAAGTGCAAATTGAAATTTATTATTATATGATTAATTCATCACGAATCGTTCGCAGGTCTCCATTAAAAGCAATTTTATGTCCGTATACGTTTCTTTTCTGAGAGTGGTAGATACTCTGAGTGTAGCCCTGGTGAAAGACCACCATTCAGAATCGAAACGCTGCTTGAAGTGGCTTTAGCCGTGTTTGATGATCAGATCCGAATAGCCAGGTACTTCCCAACCTTCCTCTTCCCTATCTCCTTCCCCTCCCCACTACCTTCAACCTCACAACATACCTCAGTTGAGGATGCCATAGTCTCACTGGCTCAAGTCGGTTGGGAGCAGTTGGGACTCTTGTGCGGTATTCACTATGAAATATATTTTTTTTAAATTGTCTCTCTTTACACTCGAAAAGGACAGTTAATCTTAAGAAAAGCCCGATGCTACCAAACTACTAGTAAAATTAGAAGGGTTAAAATTATTAAATGATTGATGAGCCAGTATGAGTAAAACCAGGTAATCTCATTAATGAAAGCCTCTTATTTCTTAAAACGTCTAGTGTTGATACGGCGAGAAGGTTTTTCTTAAAGTTTTTAATGTCTTTCGATAACTCTCGCCGTTTAGTGAGTTCTTTACGACCGAGCACTTTTCCAGGTGTTTAAACGATAAAGCTCACAGAGTATTTCAATCTCCGGAGTCGAAAGTTCTCGAACGGATTAGGGTTTTTATTAGCCATCTCTACCGTTTCGAAACAAAAAACCTATTTTTTTTGTTCACCTTTGCACTCGAGATTATCGGTCTCTACCGTATTCAGTAGAGTGGTTAGTTTAGTCGACACACTAAGCGGCTATCATTTTTCGGCAGCTCCCAATTACTTCCCAACCTTCCCTCTTCCTCTTCCTCTTCCTCTTCTCTTCCTCTTCCTCTTCCTCTTCCTCTTCCTCTTCCTCTTCCTCTTCCTCTTCCTCTTCCTCTTCCTCTTCCTCTTCCTCTTCCTCTTCCTCTTCCTCTTCCTCTTCCTCTTCCTCTTCCTCTTCCTCTTCCTCTTCCTCTTCCTCTTCCTCTTCTTCCTCTTCCTCTTCCTCTTCCTCTTCCTCTTCCTCTTCCTCTTCCTCTTCCTCTTCCTCTTCCTCTTCCTCTTCCTCTTCCTCTTCCTCTTCCCTCTTCCTCTTCCTCTTCCTTCCTCTTCCTCTTCCTCTTCCTCTTCCTCTTCCTCTTCCTCTTCCTCTTCCTCTTCCTCTTCCTCTTCCTCTTCCTCTTCTCTTCCTCTTCTCTTCCTCTTCCTCTTCCTCTTCCTCTTCCTCTTCCTCTTCCTCTTCCTCTTCCTCTTCCTCTTCCTCTTCCTCTTCCTCTTCCTCTTCCTCTTCCTCCTTCCTCTTCCTCTTCTCCTCTTCCTCTTCCTCTTCCTCTTCCCTCTTCCTCTTCCTCTTCCTCTTCCTCTTCCTCTTCCTCTTCCTCTTCCTCTTCCTCTTCCTCTTCCTCTTCCTCTTCTCTTCCCTCTTCCTCTTCCTCTTCTTCCTCTTCCTCTTCCTCTTCCTCTTCCTCTTCCTCTTCCTCTTCCTCTTCCTCTTCCTCTTCCTCTTCCTCTTCCTCTTCCTCTTCCTCTTCCTCTTCCTCTTCCTCTTCCTCTTCCTCTTCCTCTTCCTCTTCCTTCCTCTTCCTCTTCCTCTTCCTCTTCCTCTTCCTCTTCCTCTTCCTCTTCCTCTTCCTCGTCCTCGTCCTCGTCCTCGTCCTCGTCCTCTTCATCTTCCTCTTCAGTAGAGTGATTAGTTTCGTCACAACATACTGCGCGGCTAGCGTTTTTAGGCACCGCCCAATTGCTTCCCAACCTTCCTCTTACCCATCTCCTTCCCCTCCCCTCTACCTTCAGCCTCACAACATACCCCAATCGGAGATGTCATAGTCTCACTGGCTCAATACGGTTGGGAACAGTTGTTACTCTTGTGCGGTATTCATTTTTTTTTAAATAAAAAAAAAATTACAATTTAATAATTTTGCAGTCAAAAGGGCTATATAAAGTGCCTCTAATCAATTTTGAGCATAATAATATTTTCTGTTTTTTTCATTAATGTTCAACTATTGCTTGCTACATGTTCGCACTTGCCTCGCTCATGCAACGCACGCTGCGTGGTTTCTGGACGATGCTATTAAATAATATGTTATACTAGATCGAAATATTGATGAATAAAATTATTTTCATAAAAGGATAAAAAAGGACAGTACTATATTCTTTGGAACCGGTTTATTAATTTAATTTCCTATAAATAATTTGTTTATGAATAGGTAGGCTACGTTATGATCTAGTTTAAAATGTTATGACTTTTTAACTAGCTAACTAACCATCACGCCTTTTCCCCGCAGGGGGGGCAGAAAGGACGGACCGCCATATAACTTTGTCTTGGCACGCACTCATTGCTTCATTTACATTCATACATCGTCTCATACATACTCTTCTGTTATTCTGACTCTTCATATGACCCGATTCAAGTATTTGATTTACTTGATCGTGCCTTGTCTTTCTCGAGCGTCCTCGACTTCTTCTTCCATTCACTTTCGCATCATATATTCTTTTCACACTCCTTTCTTTGTTCATTCGCTCTACATGCTTAAACCATCTAAGCGTCCCTTTCTTGGTCCTATTCATTACGCTCACATCAGCCTCATGACTTTTTTTAAACGATTATCGAACAACCTGCATAATATTTTGAGGAACCGGTCCCTTTATATGATTTCGGATAAAATGTTTATATTATTGATTATATTTGTTACCAGTTCGAAATACCGATCTTATATTTATAATAATTATTTGCTGCCTTCAACTCAAAACCTTGTTTTATCTTGTGTTATTCTTTAAAAAAATATCTCTTTTCAAACAAAAAGTTAACAGCGATTATTCAGTTTCAAGAAGGAGTATTTTCATGTCATTATAAACACAAAGATACCATGCTAAACCATAGAGTTATTATATACATCTACGTGTAAACCTTTCAATTTTCTTTGGAACAACTTCCTCCATTTCATCTGAATAAATTTTATCCCACTTGAATTCTAAGAACTGGATCAAAAGAAAATCCAACAATGAAAACAAAATCCTTATTCATTTTAATTGTGTTAATTCATTGCGACAATACACTTAAGTCAATGACACCGAGGGACTGGTTTCTACGAATATTCCAAGCATTTGTGGAAATACGTAGAATACGATATCCTAATATCCAAAATATTACACAGATAATTCGATCGCGTTCCAAAAATTATAAAAATAAAATCAATTATATCAGGTCCATAAATTCCTAAAAATTTCAGAATGATTTCAAGTAAACTGTTCCTTTGAAAATTCTACAGACATAATATCATTATCATTAAAAAAAATCGATCTAGTAGCAAACAAAATGTTTTGTTTTTATTATTTGAGAAAATACAGATGAAGACAGCAATTCGTAAAAAAATATACACATTAACTGGAGAATTCACCTGCGTCCCAACTATTTTCACGGATTAACACGAGTAGCAGATAAATAAATCTTTAAGTACAGATGATTTTTAGATAAATATAAAGGGAAAAAAATTAAGCATAACACTGAACTTTTAAAAAAAGTGTCTAAGAGAAGTGGCAGCAGATAAATAATATTTGCAAATATTTTTACAAGAATTTAAAGTTAAAAAAAATAGTGTTACACAGACGTATGATAAAAAGTACACAATGTATAAGCAAAGAACGACAAAGTTTTTTGTTGTTTACATGAAAACAGCTTTCAGTTTTCTATTAAAAGTACTGCGTGTGAAGAGTATGTCGGAATCTATTAAAGTTTGATTTAGATTAAATAACTCGTAAATGTTAATATATATGTAAATATAAAAACTTTGTCGTTTTTTGTTTATACATTGTGTACTTTTTTTTATCATAAGTCTGTTTAACACTATTTTTTTTAAATATATACCTACCTACATCTAAATGATGTCAAGGAACCGGTTTCCTAAAATTTTCTACAGTATCACTATAAGGAACTTTAATGTTTCTATCCAAATTCCAAAAGAACCATAAAATATTCAAATAATAAAGTTATCTGTTAAAAAAAATACCACAAATTACCTTGTATCCATAAGACTATGAAAAATAACAGAACAATAAAAAAGTTTTGTACAAAAATCCACACCGGAAATCGAAAAGTAGAAAAAATAAAGAAACGGTTCCCATTCGCTCTCCAGTAGTCGGAACCACAGTTATAGCCCATTTTGGAAACCAACCAGTGTGTCGTTAGGGAAGATCTTCTTTTTAACGCCAGTGGTGAAAATAGCAGGATTGAACACTGGCAGTAGAATGACGATTTCGAATAATGTTACATTTTTTTCCCAGAAATTTTCAATCGTGTTCTATGTAAAATCTATATTTCAGTCACTTTGGACTTCAAGTTGAAGTATGACATATTATTTCTTTAAAAAACTACTTGTTAACTTTAATTCAACCCATCTCATTCCAGTGCTGAGTATTTTACAACAAAGAAACATTCATCCAAATTTATATAGAAGATGTTAGGTAATTTGATATTATTTGAGGTTATATTAAAATGTGATATAGGCTCTAAGGAAATCCTCAGGGTCTCTTGTGCAGGTCAAAAATCTTTTAAAAAACAATTTTTAAATTAAAAAGGGTCAAAATTTATTTGCGTGGCAAATACTATTTTTTATTTTTAAAATTTTTGTGTTCTTCCGTTCTATCCCGTTAGACTACAATTTAGTAGTTTGGCAACAGGATTTTAAATACATTTGAAATACAAAATAAAACACAATACAATAGGAAACAATGGAAATACAATGGAAATACAGATAATCTTATTATTTAAATAAAATTACGTATTATTAAAATTCACACATCTTAAGGAACTGATTTTTACACCAACTGACTATTACACCATACCATGCACTGTGCAGCATAATAAAGTTCAACAATACATTAATATCGTTGGTACACATAATATATACTTCATACATATTTATGTAAGCGCCTATTATAAGGTATCTACTTAGGAGCCATTTTTCAGCATATATCTGACTCTTGTTAACAATTCACATTTTTTAATATTGTTTGGTAACATATTGAACATTTTAGGCACGTTACACTCCAGAGTTCGTTGTCCGTATTTATTATTATATTTTGGCACAATCATGCTAACATTTCTTGTGAACCTCGTATTGTGCTCATATTCCACTTTCCTCTTATATTCAGAGTCCGATATACGAGGTCTGTTCAAAAAAAAAGGTGAATTTTGAATTTTCGCAGGCTGTGTACATTTGATAATCCATTTTTTTGTTATTCTTATGTTGGTACACATATGTTTATCATATGTTAGCATGATCAACCATTTTGGATTAGTGGTTTGTTTTTGACAACTGGAAAGGTTAGTCACGTTTTTGTGTGTTCTTCGATTTTTATTTTTTGAAAATAATGGATCAAAGAATAAAATCCATGATTTGTTTTTCCACAACTCCAGGACGCTCATCGTCATTAACATCTTCTCGGCGTTCTGTAAAGCGCTTGTACCACTTATAAACACTTTTCAGAAGGCCGAGAAGATGTTAATGACGATTAGCGTTGTGGAAAAACAAATCATGGATTTTATTCTTTGATCCATTATTTTCAAAAGTAAAAAATCGAAGAACACACAAAAACGTGACTAACCTTTCCAGTTGTCAAAAACAAACCACTAATACAAAATGGCTGATAATGCTAACATATGTGTACCAACATAACAAAAAAAAAATCGATAATTGAATGTACATAGCCCGCGAAAATTCAAAATTCACCTTTTCTTTTGAACAGGCCATGTATGCTGAATGAATATGTTGCCGACTTGAAAATATGGCAGTCGTGACATCGTAATTTGGTAGAATTGAAATACAAATTTAATGCTTGCTTTCCATGGAGTAGGGGTTTACAGACTTATTGTATAATACGGAAGACGTGGGAGTAGAGAATATTTGAAAAATAATCTACTAAATCCATAGATTTATCGATGACTGGATTCCTTTTTAAAGTATCGAGAACTCTTTGATGATTTTTTTTTCATAATGCCACGTGTGCAAAACGACAAACTATTTACATTTTATATAAAGTACTGCTTCGATATTAAACATGCCTCGATGATTGGAATATTTGATGTAAAGCACAAATAAGGTACAAGAAATACATTTTACAAATAACTTCCAGGAAATTCAATTTGAGAACCTGAGCGGATATTGAAAAACTTATCAAAGAAGACTATTATGGAATGAAAGAGTTATTTTAGTGATTTGAACATTTTTTTTGATCTGATCCGTTATGAGTTTGGCAGTTTTCTTACTTATTTAAAAATAAATGTAAATATATATCGTCGCTGGAAAGGTCACATAGGTTAAGCGAGACTTGAAAAAAAACGCCAAAAATGAGTTGAATATGCAGTTTTGATCAGTTTTTTTTAATCTGGTTCGAATGCATGAATGACTCGTTTCATCCTGAAAACTCTTGTGGCCTTTGGGGTTGAATCAAGTAACACAAGTTCGGGACTTTTTTTAGCTTGTTACTCAGTGAGATCATTGAGTTACCTGAGTTATTTTTTTTAAATCCAACATGGTATTGAAGACTTATGAATTGTATTGTAAAACAAGAAAAAAACTTTGAATTGCTCTGTCGTAACCTTCCCGAAATGGCGCTTCAGCCCTTTTGCCTTTCCGGCGACGATATACTAAAAATAATAACATGTTTTATGGATTCTTCCGGACACGTGTACATTTTATTTTACACCTGTGTTATTACCACGTGAATGTTATTTTCTGTACTCCATTGACGGAGAAGGAATCAGTTTACAAAATAAACGTCATCGTTATTTAAATCATACAAAAACCTAAGATATTGAAAATTATACATCGCGTTCCAACCGACGGACCCCTTTTCGACAAGGTGTATGTTTAATAAAAAGCTGCGTAATGTTTATCATAAATAAAGCTATAAATCGATAGCTATATCATGAAAATCAAATAAACCCACTTATTAATTAAATTTACGGTCTTTAATGGAACCTTCAACTCAAAACCTTGTTTTTATCTTGTATTATTATTCGAACATTATCTCTCTTAAAACAAAAAGTTAACAGCGTTCATTCCTAAAACAAGTGTAATATTATTTACACAAGACACGGCTATAAACACAGTTTCAAGAAGGGGTATTTTCGTTTCATTACAACAACGTTGGTTGTTTATTTTAAGAGGGGTATTAAATTATTTCTGTGGATTTAGTTTAAAAAACAACGACAACTGTTTCTCACTAATTTATTTATTCTATTTTTTCTGGTTAAAAAAACTAAACCACAAATTTTTCAATAAGCAAAACTCGTGTTAAGAAAGGAGTAAGTTTATTATCATTGTTGGAATCAACCCGATTGACAGCCTAGCACTTTTTGGGTTAACCAACACTTAATTTATTGTATCATTTTTTTTTAAATTCTGACAACATTACCTTTCCTCCATAGTCCGGCACGTGAACTGAAAAAGACACAAAAAATTATATGGCGTCTTTCCTAAAATTTTTACACTTTAAATTGTTCTAAAAATCATATAGTACATGTTGCAAATGACTTTGCGAGCGATAAATAGTTGTGTTGACATATTAATTTTGAAGAAAAAAAAAGTGTGATGTTTATAAAGCCAAATCTCAGCGTTTTGAGTTTTTTGTAATTTTAGACCAACATAGCTGCTATTTATACCTAGTTACGATTACTGGGTTATCAATGCTGATAGGTTTAAGTTAATACTCCTACTTAAAGAGAAAGTAGCTATAGGTCGTGCAATTAAGATGACCCAAACAACACAAATTTAAAATTGTTTGTATCGGTGCATAAATATACACTTCCGAATGTGATGTCCTTGCCAAACGTCAATGAGAAATAGCCTTTTATCTTGACTATACGCATTATTGTTTTTAGCTAGAAAGGAACAACAAGTTTATCCGTTATTCAAATTAGAATATTCGATAGGTTCTTACATTTAATCGAAAAATCCTTGCACTTTGTTCTTTTTATTATATCATTTTAACCGAAATTTTATTTTTCTTAATAATAATAATGATAATATTATTTGAATGATTTGAATAGCGACGTTTTTGTGAAAAGTCACCTCAAGGGCGCTGTACAAAATCTTACTTTCTATTATTACATATTAATTCCTAGTTTAAATAAGAAAATATACAGGAACATACTTACCTGGCAGGTCCTATCAGATAGACACTTATTAACTTAAAATTATAAATATGATTTATTTTTTTTCGATTTAGATTAGAAAAAATGGACTTTCTGAATTTGTCGTATAGTAAAAGATTTGGTTAAAATTTGTATATCTAAAAGTGATTCGTCGAGAGACAGATTATGTTGAGATTCTTTTAACGAATTTAAGGATATGAGAGTCTGAAAAGGTAAGTTTTCAGTTTGGACCGAAATTCTGTTGGGCTCGTTATACATCTTAGTTCCGGAGGGAGTTTATTCCAAGTCTTCAGGCCCGATACTCCGAAAGCGCGATCTTTAAACTTCGAATAACAAGATTGAAAAATGTTGTATGCAAGCAATTCATCTGTGTGAGTACCGTGTTAAACCCCTCTTAGATCAACCCCTAGTTATATCTGTAATCGACTGTCTAAAGCTTGCCATTTCACGGTTATGTAATCGTTAAATATTTTCTATTGTCGAAATCAAAGCTTTTCTTGGTTCCTCCCTTTCATTCTCAAGTATACATATTACCTACAGCGAAGTTTAAAAATTGTTTCCATTTCTATAAAATAACACAATATTACACAGCCCATAAGCCGTGCTCAGCGTGGATAATTCGAATATCCAATAAAAGTTGGTTCCTTCTGTGTTCCAATACTAGTTAACAAGTAGTGTGGAATCTTCGTAACATTTAGCAGTTTCGGCAGTTCGCAATTCAACACCTGGGTAGCTGTGGCTAATTGAACCCATAATATAGGGTGACATCTGTAATGGTACCTAAGTACCAGTTGAACAGTTGATTGTTGAACGGGGGCTGTAGAATTGGAGAATCGTAGAGTATAGCAGATAGGGGTGGGGCTTTATTCATTAAACATTTATTTACTAGTTGTTACTCGTAAAAAATCACGGGATGTAAACTTGATAGGGTATTTTTAGTTGATTTAATCCACCCAATTTACATATACAATGATGTCTGCTTAAATACATTATATGTGTTAATAGTTTTTTTTTCAAAAAAAGGAAAGAAACATTCCCGGGTTACGAATAACCTAACAATATTTAAAAAACTCCTACTGCCATCATAAGAAGCGGAAGATGTTGCTTGTGCAATGATGGAGGACTTAGCCAGCAGTGGAATTGAACGCACGACGCCCGGGTGGGAATCCGACGCGTTTGTTCACTCAGCTACCGACCGGTGGAATCAGTTATTAATTCACTGTTTCGACAAGTAATCATACGTTTAAGAATTACAATATAATGCTTCAGTTTAGAAACACAGCTCATAAATACAAATTTTTAATACAGTTATGAAGTAAATCCACTGGAAAAACTATTCTCCACTTTATTTTATTTTTAAGATCTTTGAAATAAAACATATGTTTAAGCTTCAGTGTTAGGATTTCTCTAAAACAATACATGTGCTAAAAGATATTAAAAAAGTTGATATATGTGGTCGAAAATGAGATGGGTATTTAAAAAAAAAACATATATTCTTAAATTTTTATGTGTTAAGCGTTTTAACATAGTTAGAAATATCCCTTTCATAATAGCTTTACGAATTGAAGCCGAGTTTTCGATTCCACTAATAGCTAAATACTACGTCAATCATGATTTAAATTCTTCTGTTCAGGGTATGTTAAGGATGTGCAAATATATTATATATCTACATTTTCTGCCATGCTGATTTAAAGGGGGTGGTTTCTTGTTGTCTTCCACATCGCAGTCCCAAAGTCAAAAACCAACCATGGTGAATTTCACCAGTTTGTGCCAGCCCTATCAATAATCGATAGCAGACAACAGTGGCGTATTTTATTTATTTATTTGATAGCAGGGCGTACAGGCGGTAAGCAGTAAGCGGTGAGCGGTATAGGGGTGACAATGCGGAGAATATTGTCAGTAATATTGTGATCCGAATATGCGGTAGGTAGAACGTGTCTCAAGTGTTCAGGGCTCGCACAATGAGCTTAGTTTACCTGCTTGCGGTAAATTTGAGAGGAATAGAGTTTTAGTGACAGCGGTGGGTAACATTTTGCGAAGAAATTCAGGTAATTTTCTCTAAGCAAATACATCTGTTATCTATTTTATGTTTGCTAGCAATATTTGGTGCGTACACAATATTAGAAAATTTATTTCGTATGTGTAGGGCTGAACATAATATTTAATCTTCCAGTCATACGGTAAAATTATTCAAATGAAAAAAAATATAACACGTGCATAGGTTAACATTTTATTTTATGAGATTACCGCACACGAATTCCAACTGCCTGGAGCCAGTGGGACTATGGCATCCCTAAATTGAGATATGTTAAAGATAAGAAATAAAAAGATTTAAAAAAATACCTGGCCATTTAGATCTGGCCATGCCATTTTAAGTGACATAGCACCGTTTCAATTCAGAATGGTGAACTTTCACCATGACGATAATGAAAATATCTTCTGTCCTAGAACATGACACAAATATAATTAAAAAGTATTATAATTATTAATATAAACATATGGCTTCTAAAAAAGTACAAGCAAAATAGTAAATCTGTTAACATAAAGTTTTTTATAAGTATAAAAAAAATATTTGGACTCACAAACAAAGGTAAAAAAATACTCGTTCGAGCGTCGTTCTACGAGTCCTGCAAAAGCGTGAAATACAAGACTCGCTCTAGAATTTTCATTAAAACACGATGAAAAAGATGACGATACAAAAACAAACAATAGCTTCAGGTCTTCTCTCAGTGATAATTGGATACCGTGTTTTCAGCAATGCGAGATCTCACTTTCGCCATCAGATCTTATTTTATTTTAATGATATTTCTGTGTGCGCAAGGAAGAACGGAATCAGTCAATGAACGCAGATTTTTATGAGAGCCAAAACAAGATTAAGCAATTTACTATTTTATATTAAATCATGTCGTATGTCACATGCCCTTTTTCAAAAAATAATATCACATTATTTTATTTTCCGACGCATCTCATTTTTCCTTGATAGATATGTATCTAAGGAACAATTCTGCGTACTCAACTCAAAACCTTCTTTTTTTACTCATTCCGTTCTTGTTTGCGCACACAGATTCGCCTTATGGTTATAACTAGTGATGGTCGATATCAGAATTAAGTGTACCTGCGTTTCCAGTTACCAGTGACCGGCGATGAACCGGTTATTTATCCAGCTCTTTTTGGGACCGGTTCTTGGTGCCAGAAAAGTTGTATGAAGAAGATTTTTAAATTCAAATCAAAAAGTACTAGCAAATCAACAAAAAACCGGTTCCTTGAACAAATGAAATCGATTTTTATTTGTCAAAAAAAGGAAATAATATCGACGGTTCCAGTGACCAGCTTGGAACCGGTTCCTTTTAACCGGGACATGAATATCGATCATCTCTACAAGTAAAGAGGAAACCGAAACCAAGAGACTTAAAGACGTTTGAAAGAAATAGATTAAAATTATATTTATACCAACATGAAATTATGTTCTATATCCATAAATGTCAGTTACAGCTTATTCAAACTAATAATATTTTTGTTTATTCGTACAACCACTTTTTCACAGTATTGTTTTAAATAAAAATATAGCATTTAACCTAATAAACCGTTGAGTTTTGTTAATTTATTTCGCTTATAAATACGTCTGGGCAGAGTCAATGGAGACGCGGGACACGAAGAACATTCTAACAATACTTTAAAGCGGTGTGATAATTTAGAAGATTTTGTTGTCTCTTTCTTTCTCATGGTGTATGACGTAAAAACCCGGCAATAGTGATTTATCCCAAATTTGTATATGTTAGGTAAAAAGAATTAGCTCTCTCTCCATATATTGCTACACCAAGGTTATACACCAAAAACATCACTATAATTATTTATGATAACGATCATGATTTCGGATAGTTTTAATTTGCATCTGTTTTGTGTTATTTTCTCGATTTTACATCAGGTTAGGTATTTTAGCGAAAGAATCACTTGAGGTGAACTATTACAAAACAGCGCTCTATAAGTTCACTTTTTATTAAAATTATTAACTGTACATATCGCGATGATTCGCGGGCTGTGAAATTATTCAGATTTGTGGGGCTTAGAAATTTGCACATTAGTACAAAAATAAAATATAACCTACAAGGCAGAACTACACTATTCATTCATAAGTGGAATTCATGAATCCAGAGGTCACGGGTTCAAACTTGACGTGCGCTATTAAATTTTATTAAATTTGATATGTGTCATAACATATTTAATTCATATAAAATAATATTATATTATATATTTGCAACATATTCCAGAGTTTTATAATCTCTAAGTATCGCCCTGGTGAAAGACCACCATTCAGAATTGAAACGATGCTTAAAATCGCTTTAGCCGTGTTTGGTGACGAGATCTGAATTTTTTTATATATTTTTTTTATATGAATACCGCACAAGAGTCTCAACTGCTCCCAACCGTCTAGAGCCAGTGAGACTATGGTATCCCCAAATAGGGTATGTTGTGAGGCTGAAGGTAGTGGGGAGGGGAAGGAGATTAAGAAGAGGAAGGCTGGGAAGTACCTAGTTATTCAGATCTGGTCACCAAACACGGCTAAAGCCATTTCAAGCAACGTTTCGATTCTGAATGGTGGTTTTTCACCAGGGCGATACTTAGAGTATCTACCACTCTGGAACGTGCCGCAAATATACTTTTTATTATTTTATATAAATTAAATGTGTTAGGACACATATTAATTAAATACAAGTTATTGGTGCATGCCGGGTTTGAACCCGTGTCCTTTTGGATTCGTAGTCGAGCATCTTACCACTCGACCATGGAGGCCGTCAAATAGTCAGGTATGAATATTCAGGTACTTCCCAACCTTCCTCTTCCCCATCTTCTTTACCTCCCAACTACCTTCGGCCTCACAACATACCCAATTGGGGATGTCATAGTCTCACTGGCTCTAGACGGTTGGGAGCAGTTGGGACTCGGAGTGCGACATTCACCATTAAAAAATGTTTTAAAAAGCGATCAAAGCTAGACTGCGGAGTTATTTTTCGACTACCCATTGCATAACAGAGAGCTCTTTCAGCATAATTCATATCAAATATGGTTATCCTTAAAATTTCCGTCACGTTACGCTCCGCCTCACATCTAATCAACTATTTAAATTAATGCATATTAGAGAAGATTGTTGCGCGCGTACGGTGAAGTGGAAACTGTTTGATATCTCTAGGGACTTCCTCTCAACTGTTAATGCCCGAACGCGCCATCTTATTGTGTATTCTGAATCTTCACTTAATTCTAAGAAGCATTTTGTAGGACGTAGCTCTCAATAATATTTAGATAATTTTCATAGCGCCGTTTTTGTGAAAAATCATCTCAAGGGCGCTGTTAAGTAGTGTTACAGTGTAGTATAATTTTAATAGAATATTTTCTATTAAAATTATACTTTTGTGGTTCATGCCTTGCAGTGGAATATTTATCATGAGCTATCAGGAAAAAATGGCTTGTATCTAATATATCCTCTAAAGTGGCGATAACTAATTTGATTCATCTGGAGCTTGATGATCTTACTGTCGCATTCCTCGATTTATGAATTAATCTCTGGTAACGCGTTCCTCATCGTAAACCTGGTTGATGTCCGTGTTAGGACCAGCATCTTAGTTTAGCATTTTTCAAGTCTTGAGTTAGTCTCTTGTAACGCGTTCCTCATCATTGACCTGGTTGATGTCCGTGTTAGGACCAGCATCTTAGTTTAGCATTTTTCAAGTCTTGAGTTAGTCTCTTGTAACGCGTTCCTCATCATTGACCTGGTTGATGTCCGTGTTAGGACCAGCATGTTATTGTCGAATTTTTCAAGTCTTGGGTTAATCTCTAGTAATGTGTTCCTCATCATTGACCTGGTTGATGTCCGTGTTAGGACCAGCATGTTATTGTCGAATTTTTCAAGTCTTGGGTTAATCTCTAGTAATGTGTTCCTCATCATTGACCTGGTTGATGTCCGTGTTAGGACCAGCATCCTACTGTTACATTGTTCGAGTCCTGAGTTGATCTCTGGTAACGCGTTTCTCATCGTTGAGCTGGTTGATGTCCGTGTTAGGACCAGCATCTTATTATCACATTGCTCGATTCCTGAGTTGATCTCTGGTAACGCGTTCCTCATCGTTGAGCTGGTTGATTTCCGCGTTAGGACCAGCATCCATCTTGCGCTACTCCGAGATGTCTTGATTTTTAAAAGAATATTAACAATCTTCAAAGAATATGAAAATAGAAACAGACACAGAAAATTAAAAGATGAGGTTGTGACCGAGACTCACAATGACGCGCAAGTCTACTTAAAACAAGCTAGAAGATTTTGGGTAAAATAACGACGATCTTGGAAGCACTCTTAAAAGTAAATAACTTTTGTTAGTTAACTAAAGTGCTAATTGTGATGATTCATAAAATAATGCAATAATTTTTCCGAAAATCCATTTTAAACATAATGTCAAAAATAAGGCATACTATTTTATTATTTTATTTTTATTTTATTTTAGTACATATAACAGGCATAGTGCCCAAAACATATATACATGAGTGGTTTTTAAATTGGAATATTTAACAATAGTAAGTAATCAAGTAAAAGTTTATAAAAAAAACAAAAGTAAATGAATAACAAACAAAATCAAAAGAATAATATTATATAAGGTAGAACATAAATTAATGGATTATTGGCACCTGTACTGAAAAGATGCCTATTAGCCGTTTGTTTTTGGTACTTAATAAAACCAGTCCATAACTAAAGTGCATCATTACAATATCAGCTTGATATGATTGACAGTTTTTTTTTTAATTGATTTATCGGTTCAGTAAAAATGTCTACTTCATTGTTTGTGCAGTGAATTTGATTAATTAATACATTTCCGTACCTACTCATATATATAAAATGTGGAGTCATGATTTAATCTACCATTTACATTGATTAATAGGTGATGGTTCAAAAATATTTGAAATCATGTGCAAAACTTTCAGATAAAAAAGTCGTACCGAGTGTAACCAAATGTTTTGGGAAGGCAAAATAGAAAGTGTATTAAAAATTGAGTAATCCTTTCATTCTTTTTGATTGATTTTTTTTTTCGTGTTTTCTTAGAAAGTTATTTTAGGTCTGGATTAGTAATCTACGTGTTTCGAAAGGAGGAGCTTGTTTATTTAACTAGATATGTTTTTTTAAAAAACGTGGATTAATTAATCACCCGAATAGTCTGTGGATAGAAAATAGAAACTGCCTTTTCACCAAAGCAAGAAAAAAATAACGATAAGCAATTCGTTTTTTAAATAGTTTGTATTATTTCAAGTCTTTGGTCCAAGTAGAAGTAATATTAATAGTTTACAGGCAAACATAGTTTAAAACCTGTCACCATTATGACGGATCTTGGAATCGTGTTTGAGAGTACGCTCACATTTCATGATTATATTGAAATTACTTGCGAAACTTCATTGGAAATGCTGGGTTACGTTCTGTACCCGCTGCGAGGAATTTTAGGCACACCCGAGTTCTTGTAATATTATACAATTCATTGGTAAGGAGTAGGCTTAAGAGTAGGTCTGTAATTTGAAACCCACACCAGGTGAAGCCTCCTTCATAGTGGAGAGGGTTCAGAAGAAATTTCTGAGATTTCTCTATTGGAGGGAGTATGGTTACTACCCGTGGCTCTATCCTACTGAATTTCTCCTGCGTATGCTCGGAACGAGTCATCTAGGGGTCAGAAGGGATGTGGAAATTGTTACACATTTATTCAGATTGATTAGTAAATGTTTTTAAAACCTTGCTGTCATGGAGAGCATTAACTTATGCATTGCCGATAGTTATTTCCTTCACCGACAGAATAAACTGTTTTATATTTTCGTAGAAAGCAATCACTGTGTCGTTTGATATATTTAATGAAAATGAAATAATAACTTTGCATAAAAAATATTATCTATCTCTTTCTCTCTGTTCCTTTGTTATAATTTAAAATGATATTCTATTGTGTTCTCACATTTATCTTATTTTATATTATGTTGTGTTCTCACATTTTTCTTATTTTATATTATGTTGTGTTCTCACATTTTTCTTATTTTATATTATGGTGTCTTCTCCTTTTGCATGTATATATAAGCGCACACTTCGTACTTTTGTTAAGTTTAATTTTGTACCCTGATATTGCTTAGGCTAAGCAAACAAGTCGGTCATAATTTTATAAATTTAATCTGGTATCTTATACAAAGTTAATCTTTATTTATCGATTTTTAGTTATTGAATCGAATCGCTTTGGATATTATTTATTGAATTATATCTCCCTGTTTTTTTAAAATATTTTTCAAATAATATTAATAATTGGATAATTTATGCAGCGCCAAATTTGTGAAATATCACCTCAGGGAAACTTACCAAAACTTTAAAAACTATGGCTAAAATTACCATAAAATTATCGAAATACCTAAAACTGTACCTAGAATTACTATTTATCTATGTACATATAATATTTTGGGGGCTTTGAAAAAGTTTCGGACTTTTCGTATAGCAGTAGATCAAGGCTTTGCCGACCAGTGAATGAAATACATAACAGATTAAAAATACAAACGGGATAGCCAGGCTTTGTAAATTAGGGTAATTATGTTATTTTGTTATTTATGGATACGATTTTCCGAAGAGATGAGTAAAACTCTGAACTCTTTTGAGTATTTTATCATCTCTAGTATTTACAAATTTGTAATATGTACACTGTTGTACATCCTATAATGTGTTTAAATAAAAAAATGGGAAGTAGTGTGTATTCAATCGTTTCTGCATTGCTTGTAAAATAAAACGATTCCGAGAACGTTCCAATCCTTTCAATATACTTGGTGGAGACGTTGAAATAAATTGGCTTTTGAAACTCGAATTAGCGGATCGGGCAGTAACTTCACACGAGGAAAAGAAAGGAAAAGTTTTTTTTATGTACGTTGAAAATTAGTTCACGGCACAACATTACAAAAGAATTATCAAAGCGAAATAATTATTATTTTGTAAATAAATCATTTTGTAAAATAAAATTGTGTTTTATGTATCATTGATAGGAACTTTCACAAAGATTATAATTAAAACAATTTAAAAAAATGTATTTTTGTAAGTAAAATTTGGTGACAATGAATGGTGAAAAATGATGATTACTTCCTTCACTGCATTCCCTTGAAATGTTTGACGGTTTTAATCGTTGTTCATTCTTCGTATAAAAATGATAAATTATTCCGTTATTTAATCGTTGTTCAACTAACGTCATTAAGTCCTTAATTAACCGATGGGTACTTAATAGTCGTAAAAAGTATTGCCACTGTACAAATATTCTTGAAATGGAATAAAAATTATTTACCAGGGTAATAATGCGCGGTGGTTACAAATATTTCAATATATAAATCTGTCGAATTCATGGTTAAAAAATGACTATTTTTTAAAATTCAAACGAGAAAAACATAATAAAAAATAAAATTGGAATGAAATTCGTATTGTAAGCGTTGAATAGTACTAGGAACGTTGGAAAACCTACCGAGAATTCATTAAAAGGAAAATTTAGTTTTGTAGAAAACGAGCTCATTATTCTTAGTCCATTATTTGTTTATTTTATTGCATACGCCCGAGCGGGCTTTTACATATAAAAGTTTACATTACGCAGGAAAAAAATAAATTTATTTACACAAACAAAATAAAGAATAGTTGTAAAGTAGTAAGAATATTGTTTGATTACATTTAATAAATATTGATTAAAGATATATGATTGTTCGATCCGGAAACTGCGACAAACACCGAATGCGTTTCAGTTTCGGATGAATTTTGAAATTAGAATGGACTGTAAAACGAATACTACTTGATAGAAGGTTCGATTATTTACTGTGGATAAAATGAGGATTTAAGCCAATTCACTCACCGATGAATCGGATGTCTTCGACTGCTTGAAATCTTGAATTCTTTTGAACACCATGTTGCAATCAACACAACCTCCCACGACTGACGACGAAACCAGAAGGAAGCAGCAATGCAGCGATGATCACCTCTTCCCAATCTCCTTCCCCTCCCCACTACCTTCAGCCTCACAACATACCCTATTTGGGGATGCCATAGTCTCACTGGCTCTAGACGGTTGAGAGCAGTTGAGACTCTTGTGCGGTATTCATATAAAAAATAAAAAAAGTTGTCTATTTGAAATCCAACAATGATATTATAGCCTTCTTGTACATACTTTCCGTGCATTTAAATACATCAGCCACCTCTGCGTATGTATTACCAACTACATGCAAGCTAGGTACAAGCGAGTATCTGAAAGACTCAGTCCTGATATTATTGATACAGCTAAATATAATTTCGGATTGAGTAGAATTCGTTGACACGATATTATAATATACTAATGACGTATTATACACAGCCAGAGATTCTGAATCAGAGTGCTCTAAATTCTTAGTAAAAGTTAGTACGTAATTGTATTACAAAGGGTTGGGACATAGTCGGTTGTCCACGTCTAAAGTAACTGCCATAATTTGAAAACGAGATCATTAACCTATGACGCCATGCAACTTATTTTTTAAATCTCGTACGAGCCCTTGTTTCAATTGAAAATCTGCGCCGCGAATCACCCGGGAGACGTCTTAATTATTGTATTTAGTTAACGCGTGAATACACGAAAAGGTTACATACTCTCCAGATTACGACAGCATACAACCTCACGTTCAACGCATTAAGTATGAGAAGAGGGTAATCTGGGATAGTGAAAAATCAAACGCCAAGATTACATGTATAAGTATATAGATACCTACGTTTTAAGATATTACAACTTATACAAAAATGACCATTTTTAAAGTCTCTAGGAGATATAATATATTTATGTTGTTAGGAAAAAACACGATCAGTTAAATATTTGCAAAATTTCTTTGAAATAAACATCAATAATTTTTTTAAATAGTTCGTGCAATTTAAAATGGAATCAAAATTTTATTGATATATGATACACTAACTAAACTAACTAACCATCACGCCGTTTCTCCGCAAAGGTAGGCAGAGAGGACGGACCATCATATAACTCTGTCTTGGCACACACTCCTTGCTTCATTCACATTCATACATCGTCTCATACATACTCTTCTGTTATTCTGACTCTTCACATTACCCGATTCAAGTATTTGATTAACTTGATCGTGCCATGTCTTTCTCGGGCGTCCTCGACTTCTTCTTCCTTTCATTTTCGCATAATATATTCATTTCACACTCCTTTCTACGTTCATTCGCTCTACATGCCCAAACCATCTAAGTGTCCCTTTCTTGATCTCATTCATTACGCTCACATCAGCCTTGCATTCTTGTATATATGATACACAATAATAATTATACGTAATAATTATAATAATAATATTTCAATGAATAATTTATGGAGCGTCGTTTTTTTTTTAAATCACCTCAAGGGCGCTGTACAAATTTTAGTTCCTAGATTCCATCTTATTGCCAACTTCATAAATAAAATCTATGGCATATTGATATTTATTTACATTACGTTAATAAGCATACTTATTTGAGAGGCTGTACTATATTTTGCTTAAAAAAATTATATTTTTTATAGAAGTTTATGTTTAATAAAAACTTATAACATTCTTAAATAATTTATCTAATGTGAACACGATCGAATAATCCCAACTGCTCCCAACCGTCTGAAACTAGTGAGACTATGGCATCCCCGATTGAGGTATGTTGTGAGGCTGAAGGTAGTTGGAAGGGGAAAAATATGGGGAACAAGAAGGTGGGAAGTACCTAGCTATTCAGACCTGGTTCACCAAACACGGCTATGGCCATTTCAAACAACGTTTAGTTTGTGAATGGTTGTTTTTCAATTAGGGTGATATTGAAAGCATCTTTCACTCTGGAACGTACCGTAAAAATACTACATATATTATTATTTTTATTCGAATCAAATTTGAAATAATACAAATCATTTAATTAGCGCACGCACGGTTTTGAACCCGTGCCATCTGGATTCGTAGTTGAGAATCTTAACCACTCCACAGAGACCGTAAGCACTTTCAAATTTAATTTCATAGCCGGATTTTTTTTAACGATTAATCACAATTAAATCAACTAACTAGCGCAATGTCACCGAGCTAAAGCAATGGGAGTGCGACAAAATGTGAAAAGGGATGTTGATTTACACTTCACACACAGTTGGCAAGCTACCTTCACGTAATACTTTTATACTAATGTGTTTAAATTACTATATACGTAAAAAAAATACCTTTTCAGCAATATGAAATATTAGATCTGTATAGAATCACCTTAATAATATTTAATATTAGAATTTAAAAATTCTGAAAATCGAAAATTAAATACGGACGTTGTAATTTAAAAAAAAACGTTACGACGAAAACACCTCCAATATCAAAGCGGACAGGCTTTAATGTTTTTAAAAAAAAAAATAAAGGTACGTATTTTCAAACATAATACCTTTATCACGTTGTAGAGATCAACCAATATGACTGGAAGAAGGGACATTGTTTTTCTAAAGTATTGATTTTATTTTCCACGTGTTTGTTTGCTAAACAATGTCGCAAACATCAGACAACATAAGGATTCAAAGCTTTCAGGGACTAAAAATAATTCAAGCCTTCATGAGGTAGACGATATATTTTCAAATAATATCAATCTCAAAATGAAATATTCAACTTTATATTTGTTCCACCAGAGGAGATTTTTTGCAAAAGTTTTAAACCTTTAGCATGAATTAAAAACAACCAACCTGAAAATTTGAAAGAAAAAGCTTTTTAAACTAGATATCTCGTTCGCCTTCGTAACCGCCCTTTTCTGGTTCAAATAACATTATATTTTGAAGTCGAATAAATAATAAAATAGTTTTAAAGCACGTACATATATTAGCACTTAAAATGGATATATTTAATTTTGGGATTTTGTGGGTCATATGTCCACTGGAAAGCAAGGAAGGTAATTTTATTTTTTTGCGTTTTTTGTTAGAACATGGTCACTTCGCATTGTACTTAGTAAGGTAGATTCTAGATATGTTTGATTAAAAAAATAATCTTCAAAAGTAGGCACCGTATAGATACTTAAATTCAACGGATTATTCTTGGCATCAAAACAACTTTGTTGGCTAGGAATTTTTGAAAAGAAAAAATCTAGGTACAATGTTTTTATATTGTTTACCGCCGGGCTTAGAGAAATGAATTCTGAGAAATAAAATTAAAGGCATTTCAGCGAGAATCGACATGAACACACTACTGACACAGATGCATCGCTTGCATACAACATATTTCTTACATGTTTTTATATTTTTATAGTGAATACCGCACAAGAGTCACAACTGCTCCCAACCGTCTAGAGCTAGTGACACTATGGCATCCCGTTCGGGGTATGTTGTGAGGCTGGAGGTAGTAGGGAGAGGAAGAAGATGGGGAAGAGGAAGGTTGGGAAGTACCTAGCTATTCAGATCTGGTCACAAACGGCTAAAGTCATTTCAAACAAGCAACGTTTCGATTCTGAATGGTGGTCTTTCACCAGGGGGATACTTAGAGTGTTTACCACTCTGGAACGTGCCGCAAATATACTTAATATTATTTTATAGGAATAAAATGTCTAATGACACATATGAATTGAATAAAAGTTATTTGCGCACGTTGGGTTTGAACCCGCGACCTTTGGATTGGTAGTCGAACGTCTTACTACTCGACCATGGAGGCCGTCGAATATTAATTAATATCATAAAAATAACACTAAGAATAACTGTACAAACTTTTCGGATAATCAAATTCGATCAACTGTACGCTTTTTCGCAAAAAAACAGTAAGTAGGCGCAAGCAAAGCATAAAACTGTTACTCAGTGACGTTTTTACGGGTGTCACTTTCGGAAGTGTTTGCATATGCACCAATACAAATAGTATTAAGTGCGTGTTGGTTAGGTCAACTCTGATTGCGTGACTTATGCCATTTTAAATATAAATGGTCTGAAATTCTTGAAATTTTTGGTGGCAGTCTAAATGATTTTTGTCATTCTTACGACTCTACCAAAACTTTGACTAGACCATGGCTTGAATGTTCTCTCTTATGTTTATTTTGTCCTATTTTTGTCATCGCTTCATTTATTATTATGCATGTGCTATTCTTTCTCTGTTGCTCTTTTTTCCATTTCGTGTTTTATATGTCTTTTTTTATAATTGGACTTTAGTCCGTTAATTTAAAAATAGATAAATAAATTATTTTGAATTTATTTTTTGCGCCGGCAGGAGAACGTATTGTAGATGAGGATTCTGTAGGATCGATTCAAAACATCGGGACACAAAATGTTACGTACCTCTGTCTTGGGTAAATCAAAACGGTACAACACCGACGGAGTACATTGTACTTATCATTTGTTATTTAGCGGATAACAAGGGTCTGCCGGAGTAGGCAGTGAGGATTGTGTACTGATGGCGGTACCCGCACACTTACCTGCCTGAAGAGTACCTGGGGAGGATAGTTGTCTCTCAGGCCCTTGGGCCCTTATTCCGATGTAAGTGCTGAAGATGTACCGTGAAATTTGACGGAAACATGAATTTGATGTGAACCCGCGGGGGGTTCAAAATATAAATAATACTTTATTTATTTAAAAATAAAATAAAATGTCCATCGTGCTACGATTTTATATTTATTTTTGTTATTACACATTTTTTAGCAATCAAACATAGACCTAACGGTTTAAACCACTGTCACATTTTACACTGTCGCAAATCTATGATTAACGCTTTTATGATTTTTTATGCATGTAGAGCGAATGAACGAAGAAAGAAGTGTGAAAAGAATATTTGATGCGAAAGTGAATGGAAGAAGAAGTCGAGGGCGCCCGAGAAAGACATGGCACAATCAAGTAAATCAAATACTTGAATCGGGTCATGTGAAGAGTCAGAATAACAGAAGAGTATGTATGAGACGATATATGAATGTAAATAAAGCAAGGAGTGTGTGCCTAGACAGAGTTGTATGGCGATCCGTTCTCTCTGCCTACCCCTGCGGGGAGAAACGGCGTGATGGTTAGTTAGTTATGATTTTTTCACTGTCAGCACTTTAAATAATCGCCCTCGTTAACCACCGATTGTCAGCCCGTTTCAGCATTTGATCAAATTATTATCAGGCGTCAAGCATAACAGCATGAGCGTTATGTTATAACTAAGATCTACATTTCTTTGCAACGAAAAAAAATTGGAACCTTTCACCTAAAGACGGTCGATACATTTGTTATTTACATCGTATTTTTATTTCAGGTATTTTTAACAAATGATTTATTTAAACTGGTTACACCCAAGGTACTAACAAACCGAAGAACTTAACATTTATTTACCTTTTAAACCGCCCCAATATTTGCCATTTTACAGTTCATCATCACTTTATTTTATTTCCTTAGGCTTTTGTTCGAATTACATCTGTACTGTCCGTTTTTACAACCCACCTAACGGAATCGATAAATCTCCAATAATCATAACGGAATAAGCTTTAACACTAATGTAACACGTTACGCGTTTGTAACAATTTGGAGAACAGTGCTTCCAAGGGGTGGTTGCAGGGAAGAATATGTGGAGTAGGTACCCGTCGATGGGCCTATAAATATATGAAATAAGTAGGTACTTGAAATAAGGGTGGATAAGTGTTATGGGAAACTAGTCAATAGAAATAACGTTAGCTTCCATATTTAAGATACTAAAAGGAACTTTATAAAAAAAATCCTAGCTTCGAAAGTAAATAAGAATTAGTTGATTCATTTATTTACAAATTAACTTTTATTTAATTTAAATTAACTTGACAGTTTTGTATTAATTTTAGGAAGGTTTGTTGTATTTTTTTAAAAATATATTTTTTTATACGAATACCGCACCAGGGTCTCAACTGATCCCAACCGTATAAAGCCAGTGAGACTATGGCATCCCTGAATAGGGTATGTTGTGAGGCTGAAGGTAGTGGGGAGGTGAAGGAGACTGGGAAGAGGAAGGTTGGAAAGTAGCTAATCATAAATAATCTAAAACACAAATATGAAACAGAATAAACCCAGAAACTAAAAAGAACAATGGTCATGATCGAGACTCGAACTCGGAACCTCTACTCTATTCGGGAGTTACACTCTGCCAATTGAGCCATCAAGACCTCATTAGAAGGCGGTATTTTAAACGATCTCATACTTCTATTGAAAATGATTAATATTTGAATTTCTTCCGATTTTAGGCTGCAATCTTTTTTTTAATGCTGCTTTCTAATGAAATATGGATGGCTTCATTGTGAGAGTGTTACTTCCGGATGGAGAAGAGGTTCCGAGTTTGAGTCTCGGTCATGACCACTATTCTTTTATTTTCTGCCTTTTTTCTGTTTCAAATTTGTGTTTTAGATTATTAATATTATGTACATATTTATTAATAAATAGGCATTAATGCTTTGAAGTGAATTCCAATTTTAATAAAATAATTTTTCACTAATAAAAATAATACCGTGGCAAAAAGTTGGTTACAGAAGAGAGATCATCATTTTATAACAGTTTATTAAATGTTTCCCTGATAAGCGTGACCGATGATCCAGCAATACGCTCTCATATCAATCTCCCGAATAAACAGTTCGAATAACCCTCAACTGTTACAAATTAATAGGTTTCCTATTTAAATCGCTTCCAAAAGGGATTTTTTCATGCCAGCTTAGTAAAGAAATACAATTGAATTTCTTCGTAATTTATCATGGGGATTTAAAACTATAAAATATGTATCGGGAACGCTTACAAAAGGACGTGTTCAGATCCAGGATTCAGCGCTCTGGTGAAAAAACGTATCGCTAAATACAAGCCGAGAATATTTAAGAGAAAAAACTGAAGCAATGCCAGTTTTTTTCCCGATTTCGTCCATATTGTCTTAACGGCAAACGTTTTTATTTAGTTGATTTTTTTATTTGTATATCTTTAACTATACCAGTGAAACTTTGGAAGGCTTACAATTATAGGGAACTTACTTTGAAATATTTGGAATTACGAAATTGATTTTTGATTTTGTATAATGTTTTAAAATACGATATTATTACTAACCATAGCGACCAAATTACTGTAAACGTGTGTCAAATTTTAATATTCTATTGAAGGTTTAACTAACTACAACAATTAATGCTAAAACAAATTATTTTAGTAGGCCGTTCGAGGTAGTCGGAAAACGTTACGGTGTTCATTATGAATAAATTTAATTGATTGAATGTAACATTTTTTTTTTCTGCATCGAATGCTCTGACTCTCGTTTGATTCTGAAGATTTTGTGGTGCTTCAGCCATCGAAAATTTATTTATCGTTTGGGAGAAGACTTGACTCAAGCCAAATAAGTTTGGGATGTTTTTTTTTGCTTTTTGTCGCTTCAGGTAGCTCAGTGAGCATTGAGTTAACTTTTTTTATTCAAAATCCAACCAGGTACTGAAGACTTATGAATTTTACTGTAAAACAAACAAAAAAACACTTTATGGTGTTCTGATATAACTTCCCAAAATGGTGCTTCAACCCTTTTACCTTTCCGGCGACGATATATTAAGGGTGCAGTTTTTTTAATTATGAAAATAATATTCTTGGAGGATATTGAAGAGATACGTAGAGTAATAGAGTTTACGTTTAGAGTTATGTCGTATCTTACTCTCTTCACGGAACCGATATAATGGTGGGTAGTTCATGAATGTGTGAACTGGAAAATCCTTTATTTATGGAGGCAGTATCTACTCGCATCGCCGATGCAAGTTCACCGGAAGTTGGAAATACGTTTGCCGCGTGTTTCTCAGAAAACGTACTTCGACTCGTTTCTCTTTTACTACGTTCAACTGAGATTTCCATTCGCTACAAATGGTTTCCTTTACAAAGAAACATGATATTATTATGCAAGAATGATTTCTGCTGGGAGCGCGCTACAGAATAAACTCGATATTTGTAGAAGAGATTTATCACGAGGCAAACAAAACAAGATGTTGTTTGTTTGTGTGGTTTGTGGATACATCATTTATACAGAAATAGAAGCTCTAGTTGGCGCAAATAAAAAAAAAAGTTCAAAAAAGCGAAGCTAGCAGTCCACAATGAAGTGTTAATACCAACCCTGACGCATGGGAGCACGGCGTGGAACTGGCAGAGAAAGGATGAAAGTTGACTGCATGCTGTAAAAATGAGATTCCTGAGGGCGTATCTGCTGTAAAATCAGGTGTGACCACGTTAAATAAACATGTAAGCGTAATGTAGACGCTTAGATGGTATGGGAACGTATACGTGAAAATAATATATGACGCGAAAGTGAATGGAAGATAAAGTTAGGGACGCCCTAGAAAGACACGACACGATCAAGTGAATCAAATACTTGTGTCGGGCAAATCTTTTATGATTTTTATAATTCCCTGCTGGCGAAAAAGCTCTCTTCGTGGTGTTGTGGATTATAAATAATGTATGTTTGGAATTACTAACTTGTGGTGGAAGTCCATTGTGATGATAAACTCTAACAATTTGATCACAATAAAGTATATAGATTTGTTGTCACCCGTTATCACGCAGTGAATTTTTAAATGCAATCTTATTGTGAGTTTTTTTTAAATAAGACAGGAAAGAATATTCTGGAGCAAAAAGCAGAATAGTAATTATAGTTAGATTTTTTTTAAATTATCACTCTTCTTATTTGTATGAATGTGTTTATTCAATTTATTTATGAACTTTTCGTTTCTTACGTTATATTTTTACATTACCTATCTCACTAGGTCATTAGAACCTGTTCGGAGGTAGGTGACAGTGAGTACAAGTAGAATAACATTAAAAAAGTATGATTTTTGTTACACAATATTAGATGATACAACAGATACTAACCGTTAAACCCCCTTTGATACCATATAAGATACATTGACAGTAGGTAAAGTTGCAAGGCACTAAATCCTATAATTAATGACAGTGGATACGATACAAATATACGTACATTTTACATCGTAACAATCCTACAATTATTGTTAGTGAATTACCTAAAGAAAAAACAAAAAATGCTTATTTTAAAGTAGTGTATAATAATAGCGGAGTAAAAAGAATTATTATAAAATTATGATGCAATATTTATAGAATATCGTGTTATTATGTAAGAGAAATGTAATTTTTTACGGTCGAGCATTTTATAAAGCTGCTCTAGTTTGTCATGGAATGAGTCAAGAATTTCAAATGCTATTTTAGGAGGTCTTCAATTTCCTTGCGGTCCTTACTTATTATTAGCCATTTAGTAATGTGTTGATAAAATATAATGTAATGATAAGTTTCTACGCGATAGAATAAAGCATTCAGTTCCTTCATGGCATCCACGAATATATCTACTTATTTATTGATAATTTCCTACGAATTTACCGTCAATATTTCTACCCATTCAATAAATAAAATATTAGAGTACTACTATAATACCACAACTAATTGAATGATGTATTTACTTGGCCCACACAAATATCTGAATATAAAATATACTATGGTGTCTTGTGAAAAAGCTGTATTGTATTTAGGTACTAAAAGTCTTTCTTGTTGTTTGTATTTTTATTATGTGTGATAAACATTAAAGATTTTGATGAATGAGTTATTTAATGTGTACCACTAAAATGTTACAATGGCTGAAACTAAAGTGACTATTACATTTTAAAAGTTACGTTGAGTTAGTGAATAAGGCTAAGTCTTTTAAAAGTAACTTCAAATATAAGTTTTGTAAATTAGAGTTCTAGAATGAATCCATTTAAAAAACCTTTTTTTTTCTTCAATTTTTTGTTCACAAAATATGATTTTCTGCTTCTGCGTTTTTTTTTTGCTTTTCGCATTTCTCCGAGATGCGAACCCGAAATCGCTGACCCAGGAGAAATTATCACACCTCTTCGCCACGATAGCGTTACATTTGTCTACATGTTTATTATTTCACCAAAAATCCTGTAATGTAATTTAGTTGTATCGGTGCAAATTCCCGATCAAATTTACGAAAACAAGATTACATCTATCCACATACCCTCTGTTACGTGAACTGTCGAGGTTTGTCTTTCGCACGTAAGGTCACTCCGTTGACCTTGGAGGGTGAATGTATATTGCTCTAAGTCAAAGAAAGGATAATGAAATGCTAATGCAATCAACGTAGAATCCTTATTACGAAAACAACATCTTTATCTTATTTAAGAGGTAACAACTGTGTTCTTAATTAAAATCTGGCCCGTATTGCGTTTACCATATGGGCGGTTGTGTGGCAGGTTTATAACCCCATTAGTCTAAGTCTACAAGGCTGTGTGTAGGAGCCTAATAACACATGATAAAGCATAATAACTTATTAATATCCGGTGACGTAATATCCACAGGTTACTTATATTGACAATATGATCTCGCATATAAGATTACACGTACGTTTATATGTGTTTCAAGAAAAAAGTTCTTCAAATACCTCTTATGGACTACATTTGATTCTAATCGTAAGTCGATTAGCAATGCAATATTAAACATTACTCAAGGCGAGGACACTTACTCGATGTTCATTGTTTCGGGCGAAGAAAGATATTTTTTCATGTTTATTTTTGTTTTTATAGTGAATACCACCCAAGAGGCCCAACTACTCACAACCGTCCGGAGCCAGTGAGACTATAGCATTCCTGATCGGGGCGTGTTGTGAGGTTAAAGGTAGTGGGGAAGGGAAGGAAATGGGGAAAATAAAGGTTGGAAAGTACCTGGCTATTCAAATGAGCCACTTTTGAAAGTAAATTTTAAGCAAACGAGATTATGCCAGATAGATTCCAAGAATTGTATAATGTGATGTAAAACGTCACGTGTTTATTTTTTTACCGCAAGGACGAAGGACACCAGTTGTATGTTTGAAGTTGCTTTACGATTGTTGGGTCGGAGAACAGGAATATTCCCATTTCAAGTGTGTTTGATTTAACACTCACTTTTCACATATTTCATAATGAAATACAAAATAAACTACCCAGTTGTTAAAATATAATATTAAAACAAAATTTATGGTAAAATTATTAAATGAAAATAAAATTTGTCAAACCACAACGTGATTGCTTTCTACAAAAATATTGAATTATTTCTAGTAGAATGACACAAGGCAAAGGGTAATTACGGTTGCCCGAATTTGAATGCCGTGCCGCGCTGGGATCTTTCGCTAAGCGGGAGACTGCCTTAAACCAATGAGAGCTGCTGTGATATTCCTTTACAGATTTTTTCCTATATTTAATTATTTGGATTGCCTCACATTTGGTTCGCTAGAGAATAATTTACTGTTGAACCATTTCTTATAACAAAGTTGTTTGACATATATTTTTAAGTAAATATGAATATTCACAAAAGAAAAAATACATATTTCTAATGGTAGCCATTGTAGCCACGACAGTTGTAATTAACTAGAAAATATACGGCATGATTTTTACTACCCAATGTGAATTCCCAAAAGTGAATATTTGGATCTGGTAGATCTGTCCGTGCGTAAAACTTGTAAATACAGTCGCCGGAAAGGCAAAAGGGCTAAAGCACCATTTTGGAAAGTTTACCCAAGAGCACTTTGAAGTTTTTTTTTGTTTTACATTTCTATCTCAGCTAACTCAATGCTCTCACTGAGTTACTTGAAACGACAAAAAAATAAAAGAGTCATAACTTGTGTCAAGCCTTCTTCCAAAGGGTAAATATATTTTAGATAACGCAAGAGCCGCTAAAGGCTTCAGAATCAAACAAAAGTTAGAGCATATGATGCAGAAAAAAAACTGATCAAAACTGCATTTTTAACTTATTTGCGACCTAAGTTTCGCTTTTGACCTTTTGCCTTTCCATCGAAGGAATAAAGATTTTTTTTTTTAAATGAAGGACTATTCCTAAAAGAGAAATTGACCTGGAAAATATACTGCATGCTTTATTCCCCCTAAAATTACTAATAATAATAATATTTGGATGATTTGTATAGCGCTTAAAGCGCTCAAGGGCTTAAATTTTTTTTTGTGAAAAATTACCTCAAGGGCAATTCACTTCCAAAGGTAAAAAATAATTCAATATTTGGATCTGTTAGATATATCCGTGCGTTGAACTTGTATATATATAAATATATACAAGTTTAACGCACGGAAATATATATATATTTTTATTTTTTCTGAGACACTGCATTTACTATTTTTTTTTCTCTGAAACCCTTAATTAATTAATTTACTTTTATTTCCCTTTAAATTTGCATACAAATATTCTGTAGAGATTGATTTATGAGCTACAATATGTTAATCAGTGAGAAATAGTTGTGATACAGGCTAATTCTCCAGTGTATGTATTTATATATTTATTATTAATTTACTGTCTGTATCTGTATTTTCTCCAAATGAATATTAAAAAATATATAAATAAATATATATAGCACTGTCACGTAACTGTTACGTAAAACCCTCGACAAAAACTCCATTCTGAACATTCTCGAACTAAAATAAAACTGTTTTACCGTCCTCTGAATAAAAATCAATTTTAGATTTACGAGCTTTGCAGCGTAGGCCGACAATACGGATGCGGGACAAGTATGTGGTTTCAGTTACATGGAACATTGACCGAATGGCTGAATAGAAATACGTGGTTAGTACGGGGCTTTGCTAACACGGCCCTTTTATAAGCTTGTCAAAAAATAGGGATATTGAGAGTGTAGATTTAGGATGCGGATATGTAGGAACAAATAATTTAATACTTCGAGATATTGGTAGTAACCTTAAAGCAATAATATACCAGGAGGGATAGCTTTGCGATACAGTGTAGTCAGGATCGTTGATTTTTTTCTGAGTCGGGCGTGGCTAGGGATTTTTAATTAATTATTTTTTTTAAAGAAAGAGATACATGGCCTGTTCAAAAGAAAAGGTGAATTTTGAATTTTCGCGGGCTGTGTACATTCGATTATCGATTTGTTGTTTTGTTATGTTGGTACACATGTATATCATATGTTAGCATTATCAGCCATTTTAAATTAGTGGTTTGTTTTTGACAACCGGAAAGGTAAGTCACGTTTTTGTGTGTTCTTCGATTTTTTACTTTTGAAAAAAATGGATCAAAGAATAAAATCCATGATTTGTTTTTCCACAACTCCAGGACGCTCATCGTCATTAACATCTTCTCGGCCTTCTGTAAAGCGCTTGTACCACTTATAAACACTTTTTTGAGACAAAGTAGACTCGCCGAATGCCACAGTCAACACTTTAAGTGCGTTGGAACACTTTATTCCATTTTGAACGCAAAATTTAATACATATTCTTTGATCCATTTTTTTTAAAGTAAAAAATCGAAGAACACACAAAAACGTGACTAACCTTTCCAGTTGTCAAAAACAAACCACTAATCCAAAATGGCTGATAATGCTAACACATGATAAACATATGTGTACCAACATAACAAAAAATAAACGATAATCGAATGTATGGTACACAGCCGGCGAAAATTCAAAATTCACCTTTTCTTTTGAACAGGCCTCGTACATTCCTGAGTTACGAATATTCTGACAATATTTGAAAAACTCCTACTGCCATCATAATAAGCGGAAGATGTTGCTTGTGCAATGATGGAGGAGCAGAGGAATCGAACCCGCGACGCCCGAGTAGGAATCCGACGCGTTTGTCCACTTATCTCCCGACCGGTTTTCATAGACACACCTTTTTACGTCCATTTATAGCACATGTCGACATAATGTTTGTTTATTTGTATAACCACTTCTTCACAATATCGTTATCAACAAAAATATAGGATATAACCACAAAACCTTGAGTTATGTCATAACAAAACGTAGTGGGCGGAGCCGCCGGAGACACGGGAGACGGAAACATGCCTACATACCTAAAAGCGGTGCGATATTATGTGACAAGTTGTCTCTACTCTTTCTCTCTCACGGCTTACGACGTAAAAAACCGGAGAAAGTGATTTATCGTAGATTTGTATAGGTCGGGTAAAAATATTTAACTCTCTCTCCATATATATTCTTACTCCAAGGTAGTAACTGACTAGAAACTAATCATGACATTACTTGAGTTAGTGATATTATTGGTGGCCAGGATGAGGCTTGTCACGAAAAATATTGAGATATTAATGCTGGCCTAGCAGAAATTTATCAAGAAAAAATAATTTTGTTGGTGGGCACGTGTAAACTTAATTTAACAGATGGAGACATCAATTGTGACCACGTGAATACTTTTGAATAAGAGGTAAAAGAATTAAAAAAGGAAAGTTAAGAGTCATTTTGTTGTGACCTCTTAAAAATAAGAGGTCACAACAAAATGATTGTAAAATTAGTGAAGATATTGATGCCACGTAGAAACATCTATTTAACTCGGAAGAGATATTTGTGTGGGCTATGTAAACACATATCATTTAATAAGTTGAGGTATTATGGTAGTACTCTAATATTTTATTTGTTGAATGGGTAGAAATATTGATAGTAAACCCGTAGAAAATTATCAATAAACAAGTAGATATATTCGTGGATGCCATGAAGGAACTAAATGCTTTATTCTGTCGCGTAGAAACTTACCATTAAATTAGTAGAATTATTTATGTTGTCTACACAAAACTTTCCGTTAAACATGTGAGGATATTTTGCTTGAAATGGCTTTAGCCGTGTTTGGTGGCATTTCCCAACTTTCTTCTTTCCCATCCCTTTCCCCTCCCCACTACCTTCAGCCTCACAACATAACCCAACTGGGGCTACCATAACCTCACTGGCTCTAGACGGCTGGGAGCAGTTGGGACTCTTGTGTGGTATTTTCTATAAAAAAATGTATGTTAGGAATATTGGTGGCGGTTACATATACACTTTTCACTAGATCAGTAGGGATTTTGATGATAGGAACCTAAATATATATTATAAAATTTAACTTGTTAATCAATCACTTAGTTATTTTTTTTAACTTGACAATAACAGTCTTTACATAGTTTCAATAAAATACTTCATCTTCCAAACCACGATTAACTATTGATTGTTTTATCAGCTAGCACAAAACGATTTTAACATTTATGTGACTGAAAGGGTACCCTTTTCGGTTTTCAACATAGATTTTTTCTATAATCCAGCAAGCCAAATCGGCTGAAACTTCCGACTTTTCCACAATAGTAAAAATGAACTATTGAACATAACCGTTGGATATGTGGAGGATGGTATGTTAGCAGAAAACGTTTAAGTATAATTTACAACTTCTGATGACTGAAAGAGTACTTGGGTACCCTCATGTGTTTTATATGGAATTTGAAGCTTGTCCGTTTTATTAATAATTAAAACTTATTTTAAATGATAAATATGATGTACTGTTGTGTTCAAAGTACATCGCCTGTATCTTTAATACTATTTTTAATCACATATTTAATTAAAACTTCTAAGAAAAGACGGTACTGGCCCAGTACTACTGGGTGACTTTCCTATCCACTTCCTCAAGTATTGAACTTACTCGAAATATATTACGTCATAAAAGTGGTCCAGCAAACGATATACTGTAAAAGAAACCTTCATATAGATTTTAAAAAGGTTAATTTTTCTCAGTCTCATAAGGGTTTAAGACGTCTCATTGTTCTGTGCTAACCACAGACTTAATTAATCCCTAGACGAACGAATTCAGTGGCGTTTAATCAGGGCAACGTGCTGCGCAAAATTGATATCCTCTGCGGACGATCTAATGACTGAGAGAGCGGGCATTAAGATAATAGCGAACAATCATTGTATAATGTCTCGATGCTCTATCCTGAGTGATTATCTTGCCGCCGTGAAAAAGTAGGGGTATCAAGGATTGTTCAAGCGTGTTGAGTTACACGATCTTGCTAATTATCGAAGCCTCCCGGAAAAAAAGACACTAATTATCCTGCCTTTGGCGTATATCGTTATTTTCCGAGAAATTCATCTACTCAGTCATTTTCTCAAATACATGCGTTTGTAAAACAATGAACTTACTTTATTTTTATAGTCCCAACTGCTCGACACCCGTCTAGAGCCAGTGAGACTATGGCATCCCCAATTGGGGTATGTTGTGAAGCTGAAGGTAGTGGGGAGGGAAATGAGATAAGTAAGAGGAAGGTTGGGAAGTACCTGGCTATTCAGGTCTGTTCACCAAACACGGATAAAGCCATTTCAAGCAAATAAGCTTTGTGTTTTGTTTTTATATGAATTGAATATGCTATGACACAAATTAATTAAATAAAACTTATCGCCGCACGCCGGGTTTGAACCCGCTACCTTTGGATTCATAGCCGAGCGTCTTACCCCTTGATTATGGAGGCCGTCAAAATTATATCAATAATCTTCAACGTAAATATGAAACATAAAAAATATGACGGTCGCGACCGAGACTCGAGACCATACAAAGATGGCAACCAAATCGGAAAAAAAAACTAAAAATAAATATTAATAATTTTTAAATGAAGAATGAGATCGATTAAAAATGCCGATTTCTTATAAGGCCTCGGTGGCTGAATTGGCAGAAGCGTTCTCCGGGAAAAAGTAGAGGTTCCGAGTTTGAGTCTCAGTCGCCACTGTTCATTTTTTTTTCTATTTCATATTTACGTTGAAGATTATCGATATTATTTCAATCAAATATAAGTTTTTTTTTTTATTTGACGAAATATTTAAACACTGAAAGCACAATGAACGAAATAATGAAAGCAATACTAAGATGATTGGATACGAAAGCGAATAGAAGTAGAAAGGAATGTGAGGGATTGAACAAGAAATCTATGAATATAATCGAACTCTGCAGCCAGAGTCGGAACATTAAAAAAGTTGAAACTTATTTTCATCATTGAAAAACTCCAATGGAATGCTTATACCAACCCTGATGTATGGCAGTGAGATATGAAACTGGCAGAGGAAAGATATAAGTAGGCTGAATGCTGTAGAAATGAGATTCTTGGGGCGAATGTTAGAAAAAACTACGTATGACCGTGTCAAGAATGTGGATATCTGGAAAGAATGCAAGGCTGATGTAAGCGTAATAAATAGTATGAAGAAATAGACGCTTAGATGGTTTGGACATGTAGAGCGAATGAACGAAAAAAAAGTGTAAATAGAATATATGACGTGAAAGTGAATGGTAGAAGGAGTCAGGGGCGCCCGAGGAAGACATGACACGATCATGACTTGTTAACTCAAGCCATGGTCTTGAAATTTTTGGTAGCAGTCTAAATGATTTTTGTCATTCTTTACGACTCTACCAAAACTTTGACTAGACCATGGCTTGCATTTTCTCTCTTATGTTTATTTTGCCTTATTTTTGTCATCGCTTCATTTATTTTAATGTATGTGCTATTCTTTCTCTGTTGCTCTTTTTTCTATTTCGTGTTTTATTTGTATTTTTTGTAATTGGACTTAAGTCCGTTAATTTATAAATAAATAAGTAAGTCAAACATTTGAGTCGGACCATGTCGAGAGTCAGAAAAACAGAAGATTATGTATGAGACGATGTATGAATGTAAATGAAGCAAGGAGTGTGGGCCAAGACAGAGTTGTATGGCGGTCCTTCCTCTCTGCCTACCCTTGCGAGGAAAGGGCGTGATGGTCAGTTAGTTAGGTCGTGAAATATCACTATTATCAAATGAAGTAACGAATATTAGCAAATAGTCCGACCCAACACAGGAAAATCGTTACAATGGCTAGTAAATAAATAAAATTAAATATGTACGGGAACAACACAAAACAATATATTTTAGCTATACTCGGCAATCTTCCCAATCAAGGAAAATGTATGTAGGTAGGTAGGCAGGTAGGTATAATACATAATTTTACTAGAAATTACAGTTGCGTGTTAACAAAAAAAGGTTCGTTTGGTACAAAATAATTGTTTTAATTTCAAATTACATTGATCACTTCATTTCCACAATTTACATATTTTTTCAGCGAATACATATTTAATGATAATGAGATATTAACTTTGTACAAGACCACATATTGAATTTTTATTTTTATGTCGGACCGGTTTCGCTTAGCGTAAGCATCATTAGGGTACAAAATTAAACTAAACAAAAAATACATTGTGTGTGGTTATATACTCGTACCTACAGAGGGAAAACACAAAATACAAGAACATAAGAGAAAAGTATGAAAACAAAAGAATAACATTTAAATTATAACAAATGTACGGAGAGAAAGAGACAGATAATATTTATACAAAGTTATTATTTCATTTTCATTAAATATGTCAAAACGAAGTGATTGCTTTCTACGAAAATATATAACATAAATATCTTATCACTATATATTATATTAAATAAGCACTTATGGTGTGGTTAATTTTGTATTATCTTTTATCGAAATAAAGGGCTTAAAGCACTAGGCCGTATATCACCCAGCATCCCATCGATGGAACCTTCATCAGAAAATTAACGACAGGCCGTATAGCACGGAATCTCAAGCGAATCTCAGAAGCTCATGAATTTCATACGTTACTTTGAAAGACAAGTTCAAGGGCGCTGTGTTATTCTAGAATCTCATTGAGAAGGTAATTTATCGGTTTGAATTTTATGTTGATGAATATGCGTAAAGTACATATGAATAATAATTTATTTTCTTATGGACGCGCTTAATATTGAAAGATTTTTTAAAAATACATATCAAAATATTTTATAGAAAGTAGATAGGAAAAAGGATGGATTTTATTTAAATGGATAATATTTTTTTATCTAGCCGTTTACAGTTAAAAAAAACACGGATGTCTTGAAAAATTCACGTTTAAAAATTGTATTGTCTTTCTTTTGAAATTTTATTCCACCAATGGTCTACAAAAAGTAAGCTATTTATTTTTATTTATTTATTTATTTTATTTTATTTTAGTACATATAACAGGCATGATGCCCAAGACATATATACATGAGTGGTTATTTAATTGGAATATTTAACAATAGTTAGTAATCAAGTAAAAGTTTATGAAAAATGCAAGAGTAAATGAATAACAAACAAAATCAAAAGAATAATATTAAACAAGGTAGAACATAAATTCATGGATTATTGGCACCTGTACTGAAGAGATGCCTATTAGCCGTTTGGTACTTGGTACTTCATATAACCAGTCCATAACTAAAGGGCATCATTACAATATTAGCTTGAAATGATCGACAGATTTTTTTTTGTTAATTGATTTATTGTATCAATAAAAATGTCTACTTCATTGTGTGTGCAGTGGATTGTGTTGTAGTTTCCTAATGTTCTTGCCAAAGGAGAGAAATATCCTGTATTTGTGTGGTAGGCTTTAATGTAAATAAATATTGTTTATCCTCCTCGTTTATTTTCTTATGGGTATGTTAATGTTTATTTGGGATAAAATATTTGGTGCATCAATTGATGAATGTATAATTTTGTGTAAAGTTAATATATCAGAAAGTTTACGTCTAGCTGACAGAGAGTGAAGTTTATAGTGCGAAATTCGTTTATTGTACGTTCCAAATTGATTAGATAAGCCTTCGCGATATGCAATTATCCGAGTTAATTTTCTTTGAATGGATTCAATTCTATAGTTATGAATCTCATAATTAGGAGACCAAATAGTAGACGCGTATTCTAGAATACTCCGCACAATCGATTAATATAATGTTAAAGTTAATTTGGAACTTTTAAAATAACTTGTAGTTCTTAGAGTTAGTCCTAATATTTGAGATGCATTTTTTGAAATAGTCTCAATATGTTTATTGAAGCTTAATGAAGAGTGAAATGTCACACCCAAGTCTTTACTTGAAGTAGTGTTTAATAAGTTAACGTTATTAATGCGATATACAATTGAAAATTTATTTCTGTTTTTTGTGAAGGAAACTGATGTGCATTTATTTTCTTTAAAATATAAATCATTAAGAGATCACCATTCGTGAAAAGATGATAAGTCATTTTGCAAAAGGGTGCAATCTTCTATTGATGTGATTTTTTTATACAGCTTGAGGTCATCAGCAATCAGGAGATATTTTGAAAATTTTATGCTTAAAACTATGTCGTTAATGAAGATTAAGAACAACAATGGTCCAAGATGAGAGCCCTGTGGAATTCCCGATGTTTCAGTAAAACGGTCCGCGGAGTACCCTCCTACAACTACTTGTAATTGTCTTTCGGTAATGTTACTCTCAAACCATTTCAAAGTATTTCCATTTATGACAAATTTTTCGAGCTTCTTAATAAGTAGTGATTGATTTATCTGGTCAAAGGCTTTGCAAAAATCTGTGTGGACTGCATCCACTTGTATTTGGTTTTCAATGTTATCGCGAATGTATTGGGAGTAGTATGTATTTAAAAAAAATATAGTGATTACCGCACTAGAGTCCCATCTGCTCCCAACCGTCTAGAGTCAGTGGAACTGTGACATCCCCAATCGGGGTATGCTGTGAGGCTGAAGGTAGTGGGGAGAGGGAGGAGATGGGGAAGAGGAAGAGTACGGTTGGGAATATACCTGGCTATTCAGATCTGGTCACAAACGGCTAAAGCCATTTCAATCAAGCAACGTTTCGATTCTGAATGGTGGTCTTTCATCAGTGCGATACCACTCAGGAATCGTTGCTATGAACGCACATTCCAAATTTCAAAAATCATCTGATAAAGTATATTGTTGGCAGGTAGGTACTTCATCGCTTTTCTGAATTTTAAAAATTGAACATACTTACATCAGTTTTAATTTTGAAAATTTCACGCTCGTACGTATGTTTGCTCAGAATGTACGTACGAATGCACCCGCAAGGAAATAATATTATTGCATTTTATACAACCCCAATACAGCCGCGTATTGAATTATTAATTAATGAAACAAATTAACCCCATTTGATTTAAAATGTGCCTCCCCAAAACTTTTGCTCTCCGTTAAAAATAATCCTTCATCATCAATTATTTTATTTCCGTAATAGAGTCGTATTTTATATGAAACATGTTTTAGTATCTGCTGCAGGTAGAGTTGGCTAATTATACAAATTAATGTATTTTAATTTTAAATTAATGCATCAGGAGTACCGTTATGCCATTTACATTAATTCTAATTAGTGTGTGCATCATATTGAAATATGCACCTTCACGTTATGTGCAATATGGTTATATTTTTAACGCCTAGCTTTTTATATTCGTTTCAAAAAAAAAAAAAAAATTACCCATTTGAAAAAGTAGCTGCAAATATTATTCTTTGACGCAACAGTTTTTTTGTCCTCACTATTTACTCTAACTTTTACTTATGAAATTTTACACGAAATGAAATAACTTAACTGACAAGGAGATTGTTTTGTATAATTACTCGTTTATTTTCTTACCACGTTGTAGGAAGGAGTAAGCTGCATATCTAGAAAATCTGTCAAATTATCAAAGAGCAGATAAAGTATAATAAAATAAATAGTCTATGTATTAACAATTTATTTGCATTAAGAGGGAGAACGAAATGCTTTAACCTATTAATTAAGTATTTGAGCTTTTTCCAGTTTCCGTAATATCTCACGCCTTTTTTAAGTAGATATAATATATTTAAGTTAATTAATTACTGTGCCATCAATCTGTTTTCAGTTATGTAAATGTCCGAATTTAACATTCAAATAAACCCTAATAGCCAATCTTACGGTTATGTTCCTCGAAAGATTCCGTAGATTCTTTGCAAAGACAGCAGATTATCGCGAATCTCTTCTGCGTGACCGCGAAAAATTGTTTATTTCCATAGAAAACACGAAAGGAGGATGAATTTGCATAATACAATTTCCTCGCCCACAGGCGATTGGTGTAGGGACAGCGGAACACAGAAACTTACTAGGAATATCATGATGGTAGTCTAGTGGATTTCCCCCAGTATTAGTAATTAAAACAGAACCCTGCATGCTAAATTTCGTGTTTAAGACCAGTTAGCAAATTTTGTGTTTTTTTTTTCAAAGTAAATCGTAACACCTCTGACAGTATTATGATATGGGTCAAGAGCCCTAGCACGAAACGTCGGAATGGATTTTATCGATAATGTCGGTAATTTATAATCGTTCCCGAGCCAGATTGCAGATCGTCGACGAACAAACGACAGTTCACATCGACTAAATAACACATGTTTAGTTAATGTGAGTTGTCGCCTTTTTCGTCGGCCGTCTGCGGTCGGGCTCGGGAACGATTCAAAATTACCGACGTTGTCGATGAAATCTTTATAGTTGTTTCGTGCTAAGGCCCCAGGTCTGATTCATAAAAAAAATCATCGATTCAGAACAATGTTTTTTCGAAAATTCCCCCCACCCTGCACCATCAAATTCAACCATAATATTTTTTAGGCCCTTTTGGAGTCATTTATGTTACCACTGCATTTATTTTTAACCTTGTACAAATATTGGGCGCGCGTAAGGCGAGTTTTCCAGCTATGCACCGATGCCGAATTGATTAAAGACGCAAATTCCTCGGAAGATCTTCCATTGAAATACCGGTAGAACAAGGAAAGCATTCCCACCTGACGTACGAGTATGTCCTCTAAAGATTGCAATCCGTTTGTTAAGATAGGATAATCTATCAGATGGACCGCCCGTTTCCGCACAGATTTATGCATTTTTTCAGGTATTTAGGGGCTCCATACCAGGGGTGGGAGCCAAATTCAACAGTGTGGCGCATTTGCGTTTGTACAAGGTCAGCAATTGTGTACTATTGAAGTGTCTGTGAGCCCTGTACATGATGCCTAACTTAAAAGGCTAACACTAAGAAATCGGAAAAAAATTCATTGAAATATTGGCCAAAAAATGCAGTATTATCACCTCAAGTTTATGTTCTAAGCATTGTAATCCGTCAGTCAAGATTTTTTGATTTATTCAACGAATCGCTAATTGATCAGCAGATATAACAAGAGGAGGCGATTATTCATATGATGAAATTGAACAATTATTGAAAATGTCTTCATTAGAAAAGCGCAGGAAAGACTGATTTAATTTTCATTTACAAAATTATTAATTGTTTTATTGACTCACCTTCTCTGTTGCAACTTATCCAGTTCAACATTCCTTGCCATAGAGTCAGAAACAATGAATTGCTGTTCCTCAATCATCACAATACTAATTACGGGTATAATTCTCCAATGTCCAGAATGTCAAGACTTGTTAACCCAAGCCATGGTCTTGAAATTTTTGGTAGCATTCTAAATGAGTTTCGTCATTCTTTACGACTTTACCAAAACTTTGTCTAGACCATGGCTTGAATGTTCTCTCTTATGTTTATTTTGTCCTATTTTTGTCATCGCTTCATTTATTATTATGTATGTGCTATTCCTTCTCCGTTGCTCTTTTTTCCTTTTTGTGTTTTATGTATTTTTTTGTAATTGGACTTTAGTCTGTTAATTTAATAATACATAAATATATGTACTTTTTAAAAATGTATTTCCACTACGAAAAACACCAACTCTTATTTTTGGAATAAGAAAGAAGTTTGACCTTGTAAAATCAGGCTTTATATTCAAACAAAAACGTTAGGAAATAATCTATCGTCATTAGGTTCTATAGTTTCTACAAAAAGTAAGAATTTATTTTTTGGGCATTAGAAAAATCTAAAAGAAGCCGTGGTTTCCTTAGGACTTCGGAGATCTCTTAGCAAGATCATTCATCAATCTTCATAGTTTAAGTTGTCTAGGAGGAAATCTTAAAGATCACGTAAACTCACAGACAGTAATAAAGCATCGTTCAATGGCGTTTCTCGTATATCCGCTTCCTTTTAATGTCATCGGATATTTTTCAGCCAAATTTATTGTAACTATTTGATTTTTAACTCAGCCAGCGAAGATCTAAATAAAACTTTGTATGCACCTTCATAAATTTAATTTCTATGTATTGTACTACTTACTCGAGTAAATACCCGCCTCAATTCAGCTGTAGTATTACTCGTGTAGGTATTAGACGACCTCTGTGGTCGTGTGGTTAAGACGCTCGACTATGAATTCATAGGTCACGGGTTCAAATCCCGACGGGCGCAATAATACTAATTCAAATAATATATGTTATTTCACATTCAATTCATATACGATGGTGAATAGTATTTTTTACACGTTGCAGAGTGGTAAATACTCTAAAACTACTACTAAAGTATCGCCCTGGTGAAAGACCACCATTTATAATGAATACGTTGCTTTAAATGGCTTTAGAAGTATTTGGTGACCATATCTGAATAGCCACGTACTTCTCAACCTTCCTCTTCGCCATTTCTTTCCTTTTCCCACTACCTTTAGCCTCACAACACACCCTGATTGGGGATGTCATGGTTCCACTGTCTCTATACGGTTGGGAGCAGTTGGGACTCTTGTGCGTTATTCACTATTAAAAAAAAGTGAAGTAATCGTTCTGTGGTTGTTGCAACTTGCGACGGTTGACATGAAAAGTAAAATGTTTCGACAATCTTTATTTTTTGATTTAGATTTTCACATCACTACCATTTTATCAACATCTAATCATTTAACTATGAAACCCCAACATCATCTTCTTAGTGTAAATAATACATTAAAATATCTCATATTTAAATAATATTAATAATTTAAAACACAGATATAAAACAGAAAAAAGCCAAAACTAAAAAGAACAATGGTCGTGACTCATGACCGAGACTCGAACTCAGAACCTCTACTCTATCCGGGAACACTCTGACAATCAAGCGTTCAAGTCCTTATTAGAATGTGGCATTTTAAAACGATCTCATACCTGGAAATTATTAATATTTGAATTTTCTTCCGATTTTAGACTGCCATCTTTTGGTGATATTCAAAGTCCTACCCGAACACATATTGAATATCTAGAAGGTGTGTTGGATTAATATCCATTTTTTTAAAAACGAAAGGTCTTTTGACTTCTTACCAAGTCGAGAATAAATATTAAAATTGGAATTAATTTTGAAGCATTAATGCTAATTTATTAAATAAGCATTAATTTGCAATTTTAATAGAATATCTAAATAAAGGTTTACTTTTCCAGCACTCTTATACGAAACCGACTTCGCTCATTCTTTTGTTGACTTCGACGAGTTTCAATGCACCCTCTCAGAGTCGGATGGTATTTCATCAAAATTAAACAATTGCATTATCTCGTATAAAAACCATTAATTATGTCGATTCCAGTATTGCAGGAACCGGGAGCTCAGACGTACAAGGGATCTAATCAAACAACAACAAGAAATCAGACACAGTTAACTATATGAAAGCACTCCAATTATTGGTACGGTGACTGGGGTTTATTGCTACAAAGCCACCTCCCCACTGAGCTGCGCTCCCGGCACCCTCAATGCAATATTCATTTCTCGGGTAGGGATTTAAATTTGCGATTCAGACTTGGGAAAACGCGAAGCCCACCATTTGCATCCGACATTCTCGGGATTGTATATTATTGAGCGGGAATTCCAAAACCATTATTTTCAAAAGCCGAATGCATAAAATCGTTTTTTTTTGGTGTATGGTGTGTGATGCATATGAATTGTGGTGATATGAGAAAGCTGTTTATACTGGAATAAAAATTGTATGCATAAGTTTGAATCCATTTATGATTTTCCTATTGAAAATGAATAAATCTATTTTTTATTGAAATAAAAGTAACATTATATTTTGACTGTTTCAAAAAACATATCAAAAGCATATCAAAAGCATATCAAAAGCATATTAAAATGCGGATCAAGAAAGGGACGCCTATTTAGTTTGGGTATGTAGAGCGAATGACGCCGAAGGACGCCCGAGAAAGACATGGCACGATCAAGTTAATCAAATACTTGAATCGGGTCACGTAAAGAGTCAGAATAACAGAAGAGTATGTATGAGACGATGTATGAATGCAATAAGCAAGGAGTGTGTGCCAAGACAGAGTTATATGGCGGTCCGTCCTCTCTGACTACCCCTTCAGCGAAACAGCGTGATGGTTAGTTATTTAGTTAGTTAAAAAGCTAAATAAGATATAAATATTAACAAATTCTCCACAGAAATATTTTTTTTATTCAATTACCTACTGAATAAACTCAAACATAGTTCGACAGAGACATAATTAATTTGGATAGTTTCCCCAGGAAGGCAAACTCTCCTTGACCTCAGTCCAATAGATTCTAAGGATTCAGATATAATCCTTTCTACAGAAATACAATACAATTTCTGGGTTTCAATATATACAATAGTCTTTTTCTTGAATTGCTAATTTTAAAAGGTCTGATTTTTGTCTTTTTTCATCTAAAGTAGAAATAAAATCAATCAGAATATGTCTTCCATCTGATGGAGCAAAGTCGCTCATAAATTCTTTCTTTCGTCTCGCATACGGACTATTGTAACAGTGCATATGCTGGGCTCCCTCAGTAACTATTTAATAGATCTATTCCGATTTCAATGCTGCGCCGAGAATGATATATTGATTATACCTCTAAGGAACCACGTTAAATGGATTCGATACCTTAAAACAAAGTGTTAAAGATTCGCAATGACCTTCAAAGCGTCACAGAAAATGGCATCAGCCCATATATTAAAACTTTTGTGTTCGACAAGACTGAAGCGAAAGACATTTTTTTGAGGTCAGTAGATATAGATGCTGCTAATCGCTTTATCGAACTTTCTTCTTCAAATTAAGTTGTCTACTATAATCGTGTCTTTCCCGTAATTAACCGGCTCATGTAAAACAAACTTCCCTCAGCTCTTACTAACATCCAAGACCTAAATGTTCTTTAAAAACATTTATTTTTAAATTCCATTTTTCGTAAATCTTAACTTATTTTCATTCACGTTTATTAAGCCATATTTTCAAGTCTCCGGTAATTTTCGGTTTAGATTTCCTACTTGTTTACATTTTTTATGTATCCTACTCAGAATATTCTTATGTTGTTGTTGAACATAAATTGTTTCCTGTTTTTGTGTTTATTGTAGTTATTTTTTTCTATTCTATTATTAATGTATTCTGTTGGGATTGCTTTGTGTATTTACCAGTAGAATCACTTTGTCGAAAACTCCCCATCTGTTCCAGGTTCATATTCTTTGGCACTAAATTTGCTTCATTCACATTTTCAAAATACGACGTTGATATGTATATCTGTTATGTGTTTTAGCAATATCTAACCTTAACCTTTCATTAATGTTCTATGATTGGTTTAGAATTAATATTATAGCTCTACGTTGGGTTATTGTTATTTTATTTTATCAACTATTCCAGCACGTGAAATATCAAAAAACCACAGAAATGCAATATTCTTCTTATTATTATTATAGCTACACATCAATTTGTTGATATTAAGCAAAACAAAGGCCCATTTTAAGGCTTGCTGTCAATAATCTCCCCCTGTTTACGATGCCTAGGTATATAAATAAATACAAAATAAGAAATATACTTTGGGACAGTTGGAAAATTGGCAGTTTATTGTATCATTGTCAACTAAAATCATAACTAATTTCCGTAAATTGTCTTAAACCAGTTTCTTTAAGCTTCGGTTTTAATTTAAAAAATAGCTACAGGCTTTAGTAAATATTACTGTATGAAGTAATTAATTACTTACAAATAAATTAGAAATATTTCTACAAATTAATCAATGAATTTTCGTGTTTGCCACGTTTTGTAGTTCAACTGACATATTTTCGATAATTGCAAAAGCTAATCATATAAACAAACACCATAAAAAAACGTGAAAATACTACCCTCCGTTATTATTCGTGTAGCCTTCAAGACTGAGGCCAGCCAATATGATCATAACATTGACATTCAGGTCGAATAAAGTCAGTCCTAGGTATTTATTATTGATGAAAATGGCAAAGAGACGATTCGTTTAATAAATTCATAAAATGACTTTCGAGGCCGGTAAAAAGGTTTGCTGGTTTATGGAATCAGCCGCTTTAACTACTCAATACTCATGGCAATGAATCAAGAAAATCTGTAAGATTTTTTTGGATATTTGAAATAACAGTATTTTAATTCCGCGTCTGTATGAAGTTATACTATATTAATTAGGATAAAAGAGTGGGTATTTTATTTATTTATCAAAGTTTTAGGTACTTGCGTTTTGAATTACTACTGTCCATGAAGTATCTTTCTGAAAGGTTTATTTTAATTTAATATTATTATATAAAAATAAGTTAAACATGCATTTTTGATCAGTTATTATTTTGCATCAAAAGCTCTGACTCTCGTTTGATTCTGAAGACTTTTATGGCCCTTTAGCCATCTTAAATATATTTACCATTTGGAAGAATGCTTGACCCAAGCAACAAAAGTTTTGGACTTTTTCAGCTTTTTGTCGCTTAAAGTAACTCAATGAGAGCATTGAATTACCTGAGTTAACTTTTTTTTTAAATCCAATCAGGTATTGAGAACCTTTGGGTTTTATTGTAAAACAAAAATACATTGAAGTGCTCTCGTGTAAACTTCCCAAATCGTAGCTTCAGCCCCTTTGCCTTTCCAGCGACGATATTACTGTCAATTTTATTATGGAATGTATTGCATTGCACAACCCTTGCGTACTTTTTGAAATAAATGTTGATTAAATGACGGATCGTATTTATACGAATACCGATAGTATGGTATTCACTATAAAAAACAAAAATCTATTTTTCTGGTATATCAATTGGATGTAGGTACTTCGAAGAACTGTTATCATTAAATTAAAGGTTAAAAATGAAAGTATTTCTATTTTATGATATTCGTTAATTCTGTGAAAACAACAGTACGGCGATCCCCAAAAGCACACGTGGAAGCAATGAAGTATTAATTATTAGATTTTATTTTTATTGTATTTTTTAAGTTCTTACCTATCATCAATTTTTTTTGTAAGGACGTAATAACACCGTTAAGAATAAAGCGATCACAACATTTTATTGGGGTCATACAGTTTATCGGTACTAACATGATAAATAATAATAACATTTCCCGCTAACTTTATAGTCTCGCAAACCAAAACTAAAGATTTTATTTTGCCAACGAGGTACCCAGTACGTAGCTTGTTTTACAGATTGAAATTCTAAGAAAAGCTGCTTCCGCGCATCCAATTAGACTGAGTTAAACAAAACTCTTATGTCAACATTCTGAATATTTTTATTTTTAATCTGTTTTTTCAACTGATTCAACGGTCTAGTAAAACGTGATTACACTAACCGATAACTACTTTTAGCTTACATTTAAAACGCTGATCAGTATAACAGAAGCACCTGTTCGCTGTCATGTTCACCTTCAAAATGCTTACCATAAAATTCCAATGGTAGGAATAAGCAATGTGAGAATCCGTAAAATGGCAGTTTTTATTTTTTTGAAGAGAAAAACTGCCTACTTGATCTGAAGAAAAGATAACGATTTTAGTTACTGCTTGATATGAATAGGGTTGAAATAGTTTTCCTATGAACGTAATTTTATTTAGATCTTAATTAAACATCTGACCTTGCCATTGTTTAACTACCCAGAATATTTGAATGTTGATCATTGACCCGTAAAGAAAAACATCGCAAACTTTAGTTCATGGACAGAGAACTTAAGTTTCTATTGTCCATTTTTGAAAATTCCTGTTTTTGACATACATTGAAATCTTAATTCTAATGTAGAAATCTGACTTTTAAAACGGGAAAAACTCACGTTCGATAAATTTCCGGGTTATGAAATTAGCACAGCTGTATCCGAATTTTCTAGGCCAACTATTTTTAGCTCCCAGCGTAATTTTCACTGTGAAATTTGGAACTATGTTAAATTGTTTTATTATTTCTAATTTTGAAACTGTTAACTCGTGGTGTTACTCCATTTCAATGATTTAATAACACCAAATTTTAAACTTTATTCTACTATTTTTTATTGACACCTGACCGGTTTCACCTTATGACAGGCATCTTCAGACAATTTGAAGTAAATCTATGGTATAAATACTGTTAATGTCCGAAATGGACGCTTATTGAGCCTTTATCATAGTGAACATCTGTTACTTAGGGTTTTGTTTTATTACTGACAGAGGCGGCTTTAAAATTACATTCTGACGGCCTGCATGGTCGAGTGGTAAGACGCTCGACTACGAATCCAGAGGTCGCGGGATCGAACCCGACGTGCGCAAATAACTTTTATTTAATCATTATGTGTTATAAAACATTTAGTTGATAAAACATAGTATATTTGTAGCACGTTCCAGAGTGGTAGATGCTCTAAGTATCGCCCTGGTGAAAAACCACTATTCAGAATTGAAACGTTGCTTGAAATGGCTTTAGCCGTGTTTGGTGACCAGATCTGAATAGCCAGGTATTTCCTAACCTTCCCATTCTTCATCTCCTTCCCCTTCCCTCTACTTTCAGCCTCACAACATACTCCTATTGAGGATGCCATAGTCTCACTGGCTCTAGACGGCTGGAAGCAGTTGAGACTCTTGTGCGGTATTTACGTAAAAAATAAATAAAAAAATATACCTTAATGTACTTCGGGTAGTAGAAGGTAATAACACTGATGCCGTTTTGTTTGCTTTATGCGTTCAACTACTAAATAAGGAATATATGGTTTCTATAAAAAAAAATTAAACTAGGGCGAAGTCAGGTAGTAAACCAATAACAATAAAATAGTTTAAAAATCTCGTCTTCTTGTTTTTGTTGTAATTTCAAATATTCCTAATATCTACCTATACTCCTAATGTTCCACGTAAATAAAGTAAATGTTATTGCATCCCTTGTGAAGAAAACAGTAGAAAAGCTGTTATCGTTTTCTCTATCATTTCCGATGTTTACCAAGTTCAGAGATATTGATTTTCCTCGGTAAATATATTCAAAGTTTATTCTAGCCACATAATCCGTACAAGATAATAATATTTTCCTTGGAAGTACAGTTATTAACAGTAGACAAATGATGAGTCGGATGTCACTCATACTAAATAATTTACTAACGAACATGCCATTGACCGCAGAGGTAGGCATAAAGTAAAGAACGCAAAACAACTTTGTACTGGCACGCACTCCTTGCTTTATTCACATTCGTATTTCTGTGAGTACATTATACTCTTTTGTTATCACGACCCATGACATGACTAGACTCAAGTTTTTGATGAATGTTTAATTGACTTTACCATAATAATTAATAAATAATAAGTAACTAATGTTGTACCATTTTGCCCCCTTTTGGGTTTTACCAATGCTAAGGTAAAAAGATATTTGACTAATTCATCGATTTGCTGAAAACGTGTTAATAAAAATAACAATATATGTTTTGTATAACACTGCTTTATTCAAGTATATTATCGTCTACTATTTTCGGTTTAGCCTTAGCCTTCATCAGGATTGTATACCATCGCCAGAAAGGAAAAAGGGTTGAAGCGCTATTTTGGGATGTTTACACCAGAGCACTTAATTTTTATTTTATTTACAATAAAATTCATAAGTCTTCAGTACCTGGTTGGATGTTGAAAAAATAAGTTAGCTCAGGTAACGCAATGCTCTCACTGAGTTACCTGAAGCGACAAAAAGCTTAGATGGCTAAAGGGCCACAAAATGTTAAGAATCCAACAACAGTCAGAGTATTCGATGCAGAAAAAAAAACTGACCAAAACTGCATTTTTAACTCATTTTTGATTAAAGTATTGTTTAAGCCCTTTTGCCTTTCCAGCGATGATATATATTAATACTAATGTATTATTTCGATTTTTTATGACTTATTTGCAGGTTAACAAATATATTTGTAAATTGTCATTTACTCTCCTTCTAGGTTCCCAGTATTTACCCCAATACAAACACGCCGCCTACGTTGGCTAGGTAAGCCAATGTCGACCATAACGTCGATATTTTCAGCTTGGGTTTATTAAAATAGATTACGAGTTATCATAGCTGATTAAACATGCCAGGTAGCTAGTAAACACAAGCACGCGTTTTCTGTGGACATATCAAATTTGGCCTAGTAAAATACACACTAGGGAAACATAAACGTTTCTTGGCCGGACAGTTTTATCAACTGACCTCTCCACAAAGGTACAGTTTTGCATAAAGGTACTACTCGTATTAGTTTTTTTTCATATTAAACGTTTGAAACGTATTAAAAAAAAAGAATAAACGACTTGTCATCTTTGCTTATTTGTAAAAGTTAAAGTTTTAGATATTTCAGTGATCACCTTAGAGTATATAGAGTGGTATCTATCCAAGGCAGTGTAGTCAGTTTTTGATGATTTTTACCTGACTCGGTGGACCTGGGCGTGCCTAAGACTAAGGCTAGGGTATTTATATATCCATTTATATCACATATCGACATAATGTTTTTGTTTATTCGTATAACCACTTTTTCATAGTATTAAAATCAAATATAGCACATAATCTGAAAAACCGTTTAGTTGTGTCAAGTTTAGTGGCATTATGAAAAATGTGGGTTGAGTTCCGCGGTGACCCAGGAGCCCAAGATCATCGCGACAATACATAGAAGCGGTGTATTATATTTGTTGTCTCTTTCTCTCTCATGATGTATGACGTAAAAAACCCGGAGAAAGTGATTTATCGCAAGTTTCTATAGGTTGGGTAAAAACAATTAGCTCTCTCTCCATACATTGTTACTCCAAGGTGATCGATCACTCTTGAGGTGATGCTTCACAAAAATGGCGCTTTATAAATTAGTCAAGTATTATTATCAATTTAGTTACGTTGATCTAGAAAATCTAGAGAAAAACAACTGTGCATATTTTAGAATATTAAAAGTTCATCATATAGATTGTCTGCTTTGAGTTGAGTTTGTTAAAATATTAAAATGTTTGAATATTAAAACGCATTGTTTTTTTAAACTAATTACCATGGATTTGATTAAATACTTCTTTGCAATTCGCGTTTTTTTTACATGAAACCGCATTAGAGTTCCAAGTGCTCCAAGCCGTCCAGAGCCAGTGGGACTATGGAATGCCCGATTGGGGTCATATTATGAGGCTGAAGGTAGTGGAGAGGAATAGGGAAGGGGAAGGTTAGAAACTACCTGGCTATTCAGATCTAGTCACCAAATACGGCTAAAGCCATTTCAAGCAACGTTTCGATTCTGAATGGTTGTCAAATGAGAATACTGAGAGTATCTTTCATCCTGGAACGTGCAGCAAATATACTATATTATATTAATAAATTATTATAAAATAACATAATTTTATGTAATTATTTTTTTGCGAACGTCGTGATTTGAACCCGCAACCTCTGGATTCGTAGTAGAGGATCCTAACCACTGGATCGCGGAGAACATTATTACAAAATTGTTCTGAAGAAAATGATTAATCTTCTTAGTTTAATAAGTTTTTAATCCCGACTTAGTGACGAGACAAAACAAATATAAAATTTAACTAATCCTTATTTGATCTCACTCTTGGGAAAAAATCTCAGTTTTTTTTTTTATCTTTATTCAAAGGTGCTCAAGATTTTTCCAGCGAGAAGACTTTAATAAATTTCTTACTTGTTAATAAGAAGCACATATTTATAATTTATTGAACAATGATTACACATTGTGAATCCCTTCTTTCATAGGTCCATGCTGCTACAAGTCGCGTACAGCGCCAGTCCATTCTCATGCAAGAATGGTGCAAAAAGTGGAGAATCTCAATCAATCCCTCAAAAAGTGCTGCTAAGTTCCATAGGAAAAATCCAAAAATAATTAATTAATTAATAAGTAATTTTAGACTCAAAACTCACGTGGAACGAACACGTAAAGTCAAAAATCAAATCAGCCAACAACGTTATATCTGCACTCTACCCCATGCTAGGTAGAAATAGTCGATTATCAACAGACAATAAACTTCTCATATACAAGACGACCATAAGGCCGGGATTCACATACGCTGCACCCATTTGGGGACACGCAGCTCACACATATATAAAAAAAACTACAAACCCTACAAAACAAAGCCATTCGACTTGCATTGGGTGCGCCCAGATGCATCAGGGTTTCCACTCTACACGAAGATACAAACATTCCTCTGATAAAGGAATTAATTTTTACTCAATCTGAAAAATTTTATGACAGCCTTGCCGGACATAAGAACCCCACCATAAATTCTCTCGCTAGATATAGCGAGAATGACAACTTTAAGTATAAAAAGCCGAAAATTATCCTCCGCAAGGAGTGACACCCTGTCCAAGAGGCAGTTAAATTGTTATCATAATTTTATTACATGTATGTTTACTATTATCTTATGTTTATTTATCAAATTAGTTTATTTATCGAATTATGCTATGTACTATTATCTTTATATGTTTATTTATCAAATTAGTTTATTTATCGAATTATGCTATGTACTATTATCTTTATATATATATATATAAATATATTTGTCATACAACCCCTCATACATACATAAAATTAAACTCAAAGTGAAGTATCTTTTTGATAATCCCATTTGAATATGTTAGAGGCAGTAAACTTATTGATTAGGAACTCTGTATATAATGAATATCTAAGTCTAAGTCTAAGGCTCGTGAGTTTTTAGTGTGCTAGAATGCTAAGATTGAAAAATACGACATTGTTAGTGTTGTTGTAGCCGAAAATGATATTTATTTTTTTTCAAGTTTTATTTTTTGTGCGTGGATTTTCAGGATTTTTCAGTTCTGGTGGTGCACTGCACGAATTTCTGAAAAATCTTCAAACAAAAAGTTTAAATTTCGAAAAAAAAAAAAAATGTATTCGGCTACAAAAACATCTATGATGCCTTTTTTTTCAATCTTACCACTCTAGCACACTAAAAAGTCACGAGCCGCCACTGTCCATAGGTAATGTTTGAAATGACATTGCGTGCAAAAAATTGGTTGCGTTAATAGAGAAATTCAAGATAGAAAACGCTGGCCTTTTATGACGCAGGCCATAGCTCACCTTTCAAGAGTTTTTTTTATCTTCAAAATTTAGACAAACAGATTTTTGCAATACAATATTTTATGTCAAATACAAAAATTCACAGTATATTTTATCAAAAAATATTTTTGTAGCTTTATAAGGAAGAGGAGCTTCCAAGAAGTACGATTTACACCGATTTGAAAGAAAACTCGCCAACAAATGAAAGGCTTTTTGATTTCTAGGCCCTAGACAGGCGAAATAAATAAATTTTCTGTTCAAGAAAGAATTTTGATTTTTGAAGAGGTTTGAATAATTTTCCCCGAAGTAAGTTATAATTGACCTTACTAAGGGCACAAAACATGTTTACACACACATTTATCGATTGATATCTTCAATGATGCGTTACAATTCGCGACAGTCAACCCTTAGATCGGCAATGTCATCGACTGTCAGAAGGTTGAAGGAACCAATGCGCACACCAGACACTAAGTTCGTAGAGAGTGTCAGGTCTTAAAGCTCGGAATGGACTACCACATGGTTTGAAAATATTAAAAGACTCGATAGGGTTCAGAGGTAAACTCAAAACTGATTACCCTAATTTACACAGATAGGCTTACCCGTTACCATCTTAACTCACCAGTTTCATAAAATCATTTCATGCAATGATCCGCGATCTTCCATCCTCAAACTACTGCTAAACAAAAAATTCGTCAATTTTTCAAGGCCCGCAACTAATTTAAATAACTAAAATATGTATATAAATATCAATAAGGTAATTTTAGGTATAGCATTAGGTATTTAGATTGTTTTACTGTAAATTAAGCAATAGTTTTTAAGTTTTGTAAAGCGCCTTTGAGGTGATATTTCACAAAAATGGCGCCAAATTAGCCAAATATTATTATTACTATTGTACATATCATCACCAGCAAGCTAATGGATGACGACGACATTGACAGACAAAGGCGAGCACGTGTGAAAACAAACATGCTCACTAGAAGATTTCGGCTCTGTAGTCCACCAGTGAGACTAGCATGGAAAGGCTTCGGGTCTAGTTCAACAACGCCTACCGCATGATGTTCAGTCTTCCTAGGCACTGAAGTGCTTCCGGTATGTTAACCGAGGGGCGAGTTCCAGGATTTGCAGCCCTTATGAGAACCAGGGTAGCAGGAATGAGGGAAAGGATCAACAACTCCTGAAATGACCTTATCATGTAATCCCGTCAGATCTCGAATTCTAGCATAGAAGCGCATTGGAGTAAGTTATTGGCCCCATCAATATTAACGCTGCCAGGATGGACTCCCTTTTGATGGAGTTTTGCAGAAATGAGACCTAAAATCCTCCATTATTTTTGATGTATGATTTCAATTTTATTTTTTTTCTTATGAATCTATCTTTATTTTTATTTTTCTTTGGTATTATTATTGTGTGTATTACAACTTTTATTTTATTATTATTATTACTATGTATTATTATTAATTATGGAAAGTATTGCATTGTACTACTCCTGCATACCTTCTGGAATAAGACTTGTTGTGCTTTGTAAAATTTTACGAAATCCGTAAACTCACTTCAGTTCTGGAAATGCAGGATTATTTCACAACGATTCCACGAAATTCTCCTGAATAACCAATGGACGATTCTAAAACTGCACGTGTATGCAAATTTAAAAATAAAACCAACCGTCGATAGATCAATAAAATCTATCCATTCTGATTAGTCACAAGTAACAATGCTCGTTTATTCTCAATATATTGCCATCTGTTTTTATCTACACGATTTCTGTGAATGTATTCTTGTTGTTTGCTGAGTCATCTCGTATTCCAAAAGTGCAGGCAGAGGTTCATTCATATGCAAGTTGCTCCGATAATTAGATCCCTTTCATAGGAATAGGAAACGCGAGTCAGTAAAATGCATTATTTATGTTGCATCGGATGCACCGCTCATTAGCATAAAACTCGTACGTTCTTGCACACCATATAGTATTGGGCATAAGTATAATTGCAGATTTCAATGATATTTTTAAAGACTATTATGAAAAATAATATTTATGTTAATAAAAATAGTTGTATTTTCGTAGAAAACAATAACTTGGTGGTTTGACATATTTAATAGAAATGAAATAATTACTTTGTATTAGACCACAGATTTTGTTTTAATTTTTATGACTGACCGGTCTCGCTTAGCCTATCATTAGGGTACCAAATTAAACTAAACAAAAAATACAAAGTGTGCAGTTATATAAACATACAGAGGGAGAACACAATATAAAATAAAATAAGAGAACAGTGAGAAAACCATAAAATCACTTTTAAATTATAACAAAGGAACAGGGAGAAAGAGACAAAACGTCAGTTTACGGGAAATATGCCCTATATTGGACTACTGGACAAATTTAAGTGATGATGCTATAAAAGTCTGTTATAAAAAAATAAAATCTGTGGTCTTAAACAAAGTTATTATTTCATTTTCATTAAAAACAGTTTATAATATTAATAGTTGATCAAAGGACCTTTATACGATTTAAAATGGTTTTCACGAGGAGGGGTAGGTGTACTCGTATATGAACCCCCTTTGTAATTGGTAATTACCAGAAGCTCATGATGTACCTAGCGAGCACTCGCATTAAACTTTACTTCCGACATAGCGGTCGTAGATTGCGTACAAGTTCAAACTATTCCATCAAACGAAAACTAAAATTTCTTTAGCGAGAGCTTTATAAACGGCGAATCAAATATAAGGGCTGACGCATAAGTTCGTAACGTTCTTGGTTTTCAAAGAACTGTTGTCTGGGATTTTCATTTATTTATTTATTTTTTATTTAAAAGGATGACAAACATTCCTGGGTTACGAATAACCTGACAATATTTAGTAAATCTCTTACCACCATCATAATAAGCGGAAGATGTTGCTTGTGCAATGGTGGAGGACTTAGCTAGCAGTTGAAATTGAACCCCGTGACGCCCAGATGGGAAGAAGATAGTGAATAAATAGTGGTAGATACTTGCAGTGTCTCCTTGATCTAAGACCAGCATACAGGAATGATATGTTCCTTTTAATTTTTTCGTGTTTAGTCACCAGATCTGAATAGCCAGGTACTTCCTCACCCTCCTCGTCTTCATCTCTATCCCCTTTCACCTCCATGACCCTCACAATACACCCCAATTAGAGATGCCATAGTCCCACTGGCTTTGGGCAGTTGGAACTCTTATGCGGTATTCACATCACAAAGTATCTATGTATATTTTAATGATATTTCTGTTAATTTCAAGTTTAAAATCTTCTTCCTCGTTTGAAAAGAAATAAAAATATTCACGGGTTACGAATAACCTGACAATATTTGAAAAACATCTACCATTATTATAAGCGTAAAATTCAATGGTGGAGTACTTAGCTAGCAGAGGAATGAAATCCACGACGCCTGGACGGGAACCCGACGCATGTATCCATTCAGCTACTGAAAATTCAGTGATAAATAAATTACCTCGTATTATCCACTTTGTTTCTTATTATATAATTTGTTTCACTGAAATAATTGTCTACTATTTTTGTTACTATTTTCGTAACATCTTAATGGCACTTGAAATTATTATAGATTACAAATATTATTTATTTATTTATATCCTAACAAACCATTGTCCAATTACAAAAAAAAATCACTACACGAAATGGGAAAAAAGAGCAATACGTAGTATTTTGAAGAAGCAATGACAAAAATAAACAAATGAAAGAACATTCAAGAAAAAGGTTTTGGTAGAGTCGTAAAGAATGACAAAAATCATTTAGACTGGTACCAAAAATGTTAAGAGCATAGCTTGAGTTAACAATTGAAATAAATAATAAGTTAACTGTTTTTGTTTTTAACGTTAGACCAACAATTAAAAGGAGAATCGCGAGAAAGGTGAATCAACGTCAAAAAGTTAAAGGCATTTTTGACAGTGTAGTTAAAAATAATAACGAATTCTAATTTGATATTACTGGCTTGTTCATTTTCAAAAGCTTATCAAATCATCCAACGTAATATATGCATCAGTACAAATTTGTATCTTCTTGTTTTGGCAGTAAAATAAAAATCCGTAGGTACTTCGTGAATGAAGGGCTAATATTTACCTTTTGTATTGGGAGATGAATGAAACAATTATTAATACGGCACGTGTTCACTACGCGTCATTCAATGTCAACATTTTAACCCGATACCCGCAACCTATCCACTTGTATGTTTTGATGGGATTTTGACTGACAAACAAGGATGTGAGTTTTCAGTTTTAGGAGGAAAAATATTTTTTTTAATAAAAAAAATGAAAATATAGCTTTGTTAGACCACGAATATAATTTTAATTTTTTATAACCGACCGGTTTCGCTTAGCCTAAGAATTATCTGGGTACAAAATTAAAGTAAACAAAAAATATATAGTGCGTGGTTATAATATATACTCGTACATACAAAGAGAGAACAAAATATAAAATAAAATAACAGGACAATGAGAAAACAATAGAATGACATTTAAATGAAGACAAATTTACTAAATTTATAAACTTTTATTTATTTTTGGGAAAATTAACAGTAAATCAAAAATGAATATATTTATAATTTAATGAGAATAAAAAATCATGCCTTACAACTTTTTCACTGCTAATAATAAATGTTATGAATAATAACGTGTGACAATATAAGTACAGTTTTATTTTAGTAACTCAACTGAGTTTAAGGGGGAAAGAAAAGTGTTAAGAAACATGGGAATGAGATTAAGGGAAAAAGGACGGGATTAGATGGAAAGTTAGTTTCAGTAATCTAGTTTGGATGCAATCGTATAATGGATTTTAGTTCAATGTCACATCTCCAATAGTAACGCTCCCGACTCAGATTAGTTTGGTGATCTGAAAATTAGTTTGAGGTCAGTACTGATTAAAAATGTTAATTCTGATTCAGTTTTTTTTTTAGACTCGAGCTTCGTCAGAGCTTTATATTGAGACAAAACAACACCACCAATCCCAGAGTGGTAGATGCTCTAAGTATCGCCCTGGTGAAAGACCACCATTCAGAATCAAAACGTTGCTTGATTGAAATGGCTTCCGTTTGTGACCAGATATGAATATCCAGGTACTTCCCGACCTTCCTCTTCCCCATCTCCTTCCTCTCCCCACTACCTTCAGCCTCACAACATACCCCGATTGGGGATGCCATAGTCCCACTGGCACTAGACGGTCGGGAGCCGTTGGGACTATTGTGATATATTCACTTTAAAAATGAAACAGAGATTTGCCCGAGATCAACACTTTATTTAGTAATTCGAATAGACTAGTGAATCTGTGACAAAAATGTTGGATTTTCGTTCTGCCTAAATTTTAGTTTTACACGATTTTCACTGAAAAATATTATTTTTTACAACAACCACTGCAAGCTGCAAAAAAACTATTAAAATGCGCCAGAACGAACACAGCCCCATGAGATTTATCAAATTCATACACCCACGAGAAATTTTCAGTAAAAAAGCTTGTTTATTCGTTACAAAATATTTTCGCCGAAAAAAAATCTCGCATTCAACCGCATTTAAATAAGTTGTGCCAACGTTTCGCAGTAAATATTTTACCGAGATACCAACTCGATTTGTTGCGAAAATTTTGCCAGGTGCAAAAATTGCAATTCACTCCCGCGCGATAATGCGGCACAAGTGTTGCCAGCTTCAAAGTCTTGTCACTGTGACAGCCGGAATAATCCGCGCGACAAATTGGACATCATTACATTCCGAATGTTTACGTTTATAAAGGGAGCCAGCTGCGCTCTCGGAGCGTCGCGGGCGAAATGTCACAATAAACACCCGCGACGAATGTTGCCGGCATTAAATAAAACTTTTGAAATTCGAATCCGTACATAATCGTAATTAAATGTTGTTTTGGCGGGACGATTCGAATAGAAGAGAGATTGACAAATAAGGAGATTGATACCAGATACCCTTTTACTGCATTATACCCTCTTTTTATGTTGAAATGTTGTTTGACTGTTTATTTTGAGTTTGATTAATTGTATTTTCAGAGTTGAAGATCATTATTTATAAATTAAACAAACAGAAAAGTTTTTTGTGATATTTTCTCCGTAATTATAGATGGCATGGAAACCTTGAGGCAAAATCAAGAACCTAATCAGAACAAAGGCACTTTTTGAATTTATATCTATAGGCGCCCCATTAAAATATTGAGGCTGAGGGGTGGGTATAAAAGCGAATACAGCCAAATAAAAGTCGAAAAAAAAATTCAGAATGCAGTTTCATAGAAATTAAAATTGTGAACTTGATAATTTCAATAGTTATTTGCAAACTCAGCTTTCTCTCACCGAAAACCGCATTTTAAAGTATGTATTAAAATCAAAGATAGCAATCACCGCGTTCTTTCAAAAGCAAACACAGCAATCTCTATTTCGACCAATCATATAAATGAAGGTTTTCCTTGAAGCCAATCAATACAAACATGGCGATTTTTTAGAAAGTTTTGTAGCAAACACAGCAATCTCCAACGCTTGGTAGAAAAAACAGCTATCTCCAGATGTACGGGTCATTTATCTTTTTTTATATACTTGCATTAAACTAAATTAAAGTTAACAGAATCAATGAACAAAGGATGCCAAACAGACGTAGTGTACACAGACTTCAGCAAAGCATTCGACAAGTTATCGCTTAAAATTTTAATCTACAAACTTAAAGCCTTCAGTATCACTGGAAGCATGTTAAACTGGTTCAGGAGTTACTTGTCTTTGAGAAAAATATCAGTTAAAATTTCGGGTTATACTTCATACCAATTTGTGGCGACCAGTGGCGTACCATAGGGATCCCAGTTGGGACCTGTATTGTTTTTAATATTCATTAATGACATTATGACGTTTATTTGAAGGCGTTGACATTCAATTGTTTGCCGACGATCTCAAGATTTATAAAACGATTAGAACCTTAAATGACTGTTATATCCTTCAATTAAATCTTAACCGCTTATATGAATGGTGCAAACTCAATGAACTCTTTTTAAATATAGATAAGTATCAATATATATCATTCACCAGGAACAAGAATCTAATTATGTCTCATTGCCATATCAACAATATCCCTCTTAAAATAGTTTACCAAATCAAAGACCTGGGTATCCTATTTGATGTAAAATTAACATTTATCGACAGAATGGAGAAGAAAAAAGAGCAAAATTCTCTCGACACGCATGCATACATTGTATACAAGCGCAGTGTGTAATAATTATTTGGTTTTAAGTTTCTTTCCGTTATACATCTGGAAAATTGATCGCGTGATTCTGTGTACTAATATATCATGCAATAGCATAATTCTAATTTATTTGAAGGTATATTGGACGGATTTTCCAATTTCCTTATTTCAATTATCAATTTGTAAATGATTATTTAAATAAGGAAATCGTATTTCTTTCACATTTTACAAAAGAATTGTGTAATGAATGTTGTTCTGAAATCTACACGAAATGCTAAGGGCGAATTTCGTCTATTTATTATGCAAAGGAGTTCCGCAGATAAACATTTTACGAACAATTTAAACCCAAGTCCATAATTCAGAGGTCCGTTGTGACACGAATCTAAATTATTTATTCTTACCGAATTGCTATATTTGCACAAAAAAATCGAAAGAAATAGGAGAATTTGCAATATAACATAAAAATAACCTTTGAATATAAAAAGACGTACCTATACAAGGCAGTGTAGTCAGTTTTGACGAATTTTACTTGACTACTCTGAACAAGCGTGGCTAGGTTTTTCATAGACACACCTTTTTACAAACCAATAAATATAGAACATAACCTCAAAAAAGCGTTCGCATAACAAAACGTACCCAAAAATTCTATTAAATGATTTATAGATTCAGAATATCTTACAAAACGAATAGCATAACATTTGCTTAAATAATAATGGAAGTTTTTAGTTAATATAATGTCTTTATACGAGTATACTTGATAATTCGATAATCCTAACGTTCTGTCAAAAATATTTTAAATTCTTTGAATACCTGCGAAAAGTGATCATTTTAACACCTTCTTTGGATTTTTTTTTAAATGCATTAATAGCAGATATCGACATGATGTTTTGTTAAATTGTAAAACCACTTTTTCACAGTATTGTAATCAAAAACAATTTAATAATAACATAATAATGACACAATCTAAAAAACCGGTGAGTTAAGTCGTGGATGAGTTACAGGGTGGAATCGCCGAAGACGCGGGAGACGAAAAGCGCCCTTACAATACCTACAAGCGGTGTGATATTTTGCGAAATTTTTGCTGTCTCTTTCTCTCTCACGGTGTACGACGTAAAAATCCGGAGAAAGTGATTTATTCCAAATGTCTATAGGTTGGGTAAAAATAATATTAAATATCTTGTTACTCCAAGTCATTAACGGAGTCTTGCTCCAACCGCGGAAGTAAGCGCACGTCTTTGTATAGTGGCGTCCGTACTCGCGTGTTGTAGAGTTTTGTTGCAACTTGCGATAGATGACCATTGACTTTGACAATTTCGCAAGACGACCTACTCTTTGATGTTGCACAATAAATCACCTTTGCTTACCTTGTCACACGTGTCACCATACAACTATTATCCAGCTATTGAATTATTCTACTTTGGGAAAAATTTAGATATAAATAATTAAAATCTAAATAAAAATCAGTCTTAAACCAAAAACGCTTCACCGTTATGAAAATACAGAAATGGATCACAGAGAGAGTTGTTAGCTACAAATAAATAGGTCAGAAAGTAGGTAGATACTACGTACTGCTACAAGAAAACCAAGATGGTGAAATAGAGCCTCACATAAGCCTAGGGTGAGTTGCGTATGGCAAAAGAAGACAAACAGTGGGAATTAAAATAAACCAAAACAAAACCTCGCTAATTTAACCAGTAGCCTGTCTTTCCATATCCTTTGTAAAAACACTGAATTAATTTTTTTGTTGTTTGTTATTGAGTGTCATTATTTGTTTACCCTTTAAAATCCGGTGTTAATAAAAATTAACATTAACTTTGTGATTTTTTTACTGTAACTACGGCAATTTAAAAAAACGGGTTTTTGCTATCTGATAGTTGGCAATTATCTCCATGGCGTAATTTTTTTCGCTAGGTCAAAATCCTTATTCCCGCCACCAAAGCCGAAAATATTTCGGCGGTCATCCTAGGTACATTAGTATTTTTATTTTGTTTTATGTTATTTTTATATTTATTAATTCTACAATAAAAATGTATTATTTTTTATAGAAAACTGTTGTGTATTTGTGTGTTATGTTTATTTTACCTCACTAATTAAAAAAAACCCTCTGAGGCCCAGTGTCTATTCAAAATAACGTAAAATCATTTCAAAATTAAATCTTTAAGCACATCAAACCAATATTTTTCAAATGATTTCCTGAGGTGTTCATTATCATGATCAAGCATTAGAACATAGTATATTCTAAATGTGGAGACAATAATGTGTGTCTTCAGGGGTAAGTACTCATTGATATTGCATTTTATTGACACAGTAATAATCTTGAAAGCATTTACACAGACGTGTCCCGATAACCCAGATACAAGCGGAAGAACTATATTTTATCCTGTGTGGACTGTTTGCTTTTCCGCACCCTTAGCTCGCCAAGGAGCGAGAACCCATAATTGGATAATCATCCGCCATTCTGCCTGTAATACTAAACAACAGAGGGGGTGAGCATTCAGTAGTCTAGCCGGGAAACGAACCAATGCAAACATGATAATAACGGTAATGAGGCGACACGTGCGCCGCACGTGGCCCTGGCGGCGGACGGACGCACTAAATGGGCGGCCATATTGAGAAATTATTATTGTTGTATGTTTAACAGACGTCAGATGCAAGGGATGATTATTTTTGAAATAGACGTTTAATAAGGCGTACGAATATAATCGTGAAATCAAATTATGTTTTTAAATAAATATACATTGTAAATTTCCTTAGGGGCTTTAGGTTTCAGAAGCAAAAAAAAAAATTATTTTATTTTTTAATAATATTTAATAATAAAAAAACTTATTTCTGTTTAATTGCTTGTCCAGTGGCTAATTTATTAATTAGTGGTACCGGTGTAATTACATTTATCATTTTGTTTGTTCAGCCGAACTGGTATTTAGTAACAAAGTCCAATTTATAATTATTTTTTGGAATGGTTAAGTTGCCGTAATATTTTCCCCCTAGTTTATGCAATGTTCAAATTTGGCACGAGGTACACAAAACCGTCAAATTCGTCAACATTTGTTATGTGTAATCAAGAAAGTGCATTTAAATATGCAGTTTTGATCAGTTTTTTTTCTGCATCGAATGCTCTGACCCTCTTTTGATTCTGAAGACTTTTGTGGCCTTTCAGCCACCTGAAATATATTTACCATTTGGGAGAAGGCTTGACTCAAGCGACACAATTTTGGGACTTTTTAGCTTATTTTCGTTTCAGATAACTCAGTGAGAGCATTGCGTTACCTAAGTTAACTTTTTTTCAAAAATCCAATCAGGTACTGAAGACTTATGAATTTTATTGTAAAACAAAAAAAATATTGAAACGTTTTGGTGAAAACTTCCCGAACTGGTGCTTCAGCTCTTTTGCCTTTCCGGCAACGATATGATGTTTGTTGTACTTGGGTAAAACGTCTGGATTCTAGCTACGCGTTATTAGCCTGACGGCCTGGATGGTCGAGTGGTAAGACGATCTACTGCAAATCCAGAGGTCGCGGGTTCGAACCCGGCGTGCGCAAATAAATTTTGTTTAATTAATATGTGTCATAAAAGATTTAAATAATATACAATGTGTATTTACGGCACGTTCCAGAGTGGTAGATACTTTAAGTATCGCCCTGGTGAAAGATCACCATTCAGAATTGAAACGTTGCTTGAAATGGCTTTAGCCGTGTTTGGCGACCCGATCTGAATAGCCAGGTACCTCCCAACCTTCCCCTTCTTCATCTCCTTCCTCTCCCCGCTACCTTCAGCCTCACAACATACCCCTATTGGGGATGCCATAGTATTAATGACTCTATACGGTTGGGAGCAGTTGAGACTCTTATGCGGTATTAACCAAGATATTGTTGAATATTATTTCACGTGTTGTTGTTGTCCCGAACAATGTCAACCTTTAGCAGTCACCCACCTGTGCCCGCCTCTGCCATCTCGTGCTTACGATTAGGTAATCTCGAATATTCGAATTAATAATACATTTTTTAAAACTATTTTCCACTGTTTTTTATTAAGACCGAATCGGTTTCAACCTGGTACGGTCAACCTCAGACTGGTCATCCGTAACATAGGCCCCCTTGAGGTGATGTTTCACAAAAATGACGCTTTATAAATTAGTCAATTATTAAGTATCAAGGGTGAAACTGGTACTTTAAAAAACAGTGGAAATTTTTTTATAATTTTGTAGGTATTATTAAATCATTAAAATGGAACGCCACCACGAATTAACAGTTTTCAAAGTAAAAACAATATAAAGTTTGCTTAATGTGATATCTTTGGGAACGCTCATTATTGATCATCAATTAATACCTTTGTTTTATCAATGTCACAGAAATGACGAAACTAGTTGTCAAAAAAAGTGAAAAAAACTTAAGGTTAAAGGTTGAATGGACAAAACGAACTTTGTATAAGACCGCGTATATTATTTTAATGTTTGTGACCGACCGGTTTCGCTTAGCCATGCATCATTATGGTACAAAATTAAACTAAACAAATAATACTAAGTGGATGGTTATAAATACATGAAGAGGGAGAACAAAATATAACGAAACAATGAAAAAACAATAAAATAACATTTAAATTATAACAAAGGAACAGGGAGAAAGAGACAGATAATATTAATTAAAAGAGACAAAACGTCAATCGAGAAGGTGATTAAAGAATAGTGACAAATTTTATGAGTTTATCCTAGTATTGGATTACCAGGTTAATTAAACTGATTATTTATTTATTTCTAGTAGTTTTAAATTATTTAATCTGTTGCCACGATCATTTTTGTGAAGAACCGGTGCTTTATTGAAGGTGTGATATTTATCAATAAGATAAAGACTAAGAAAAATACTTTTTATCTCTTCCAGGTTCATATTATTTGTCACCTTCACTGCTACATTCGCATTTTTAAATTATGATGTTTATGGGCATATCTGTTAGCGTTTACCTTTTTACGTGTTATATTTTAGTAATATCTAATCTAAATTTTGCATTTTTGTTGCATAATTGGACTAGGTCTAATATTTTTGCTGTACGATTATTTGTAACTTTATTTTATCATCTAAATAAGAAGTACTGTGGGAGTAATTTTAAGAACATGCCCCTGAATGTCACTAAAGCTTTATTTTTTAGTTTATCCTAGTTGAGGGCACTCGAGATGAAATATCATTAAACTGCGCTACATAAATGAAATGTTATTTATTATATTATTATTAGTCATGCTATAAACCCGGGCGCAATTTTATTATTTTACGTTTGTTTCCCGTCGGTTCTTTTTTACAGCCGTTCCTCTCTAGTTCAGAAGCTTTCTCAACCTCCTTCCTGTTTTCTCTCACTGCCTCCAGGATGTTTCCGCTGAGTTACCCTCCTGGTCCGTTATCTTTGATGTCCTGTCATCTGGCAATCTTAGAACGTGGCAAACGGTACATTGAAGCCTTTGGAATCTACAGATTATTACGTTGGTTTCATGCTTAGTTAAATTTTCGAGATCGTGGTCCGACTTCACTCGATTAGTTCGATGATGAATGCATTTTAGTAAATTACATTACATTTTTTTTCATGCAAAAGCTAGGTAACTACCAAACCTTCAACAAGCGAAAACAGGGAGAATGAAACACTAAAAAACGCTCTCATAGCTCACGATCTGTTATTCATTCACATTCATAAACACCCTTCTATTGTTTCGACTCTTGAAATTACCCGAATCATGTAAATGATTTACTTGAGGGTATCACGTCTTCCTTACGCATATTCCTGACTTTTCCTCAAAAATTTGCGAGGAATACATCATCTTGGCGGAGACTCTTTTCTCCAATTGTTTGATCTTCTTCTCCAGATCATTTGAACGTCCCTTTCTTAATTTTGTTCGTGTCGCTTACATCCGAACTACCCTATTATTGTATATGGTCATTTGTCAAACGGTCGTACATGATTTTACCCCGCATACCAATCAGGGATCTAATTTTCAGTGCACTCAGTCCACTTTCGTCCATATTCAATACTACACACTGGTGCGTATGTGGATAGGACATTGAAGATTGAGGTTGCCCGCTTATGATAAGCCTTAAAGAGGTACCAGAGTGGTGGAAACTCTAAGTATCGCCCTGATGAAAGGCCACCATTCAGAATCGAAACGTTGCTTGAAATGGCTTTAACCCTGTTGGTGACCAGATCTGGTACTTCCTTTTTCCATCCCTTTCCTCTCCTCACTACCTTCAGTTTTACAACATACCCCAATCGGGGATGCCGTAGTCTCACTGGCTCTAGACGGTTGGAAGCAGTTGGGACGCGGCACTCACAAATAAGGGAGTTTCAAATAAGGGAGTTTTTCAAATTACCAAGTGCTTCTATTAGTTTATACGTAAGAATCAAGCAATCATATCACTCGGGTAGCTGGCAAGAATTATCAATTTATTTTATTGTTTACGCCCTAGGAAGCCTTAAAAAAAAAAAGGTTTACAATCAACAGTGAAAAAATAAAAATAAATATTTGCACAAACTTAATAGGGAATAGTTGTAAAGTAGCAAAAAATTGTGTTTGATTACATTAAATTAATATTCATTAAAGATATATGATATCACAGCCTTCTTGTATCTACATTCCATTCCATGTAGTTAAATACATCAGCCACCTCTGCGTATGTTTTACCAACTACATGCAATCTAGATACAAGAGAGTATCTGAAAGACTCAGTCGTTATGTTATTGTTACAGTTAAATAGAAATTAGTAGATTCTCATTGTATGTGAAAGGAAATAAGGTTCAGCAAATCAAGGCTGTCTGTAATACCATTCAAAAAAACATAAACAAAAGTCAAGTCAAAAATCATTCTAAAATATTTATACCTTTATTACAAATCATATCTACAATAAACATGCATTATATTCGAATTCGTTATTTTACTAGTCCTGAATCTGGAAATGGAAAATCGCAATAAAATTGCATCATGCTTAAAAGCTTTATCATTCACAATAATCAGATCAATCAACGCGGATTTGCACTAACCATCGCTCTAAATTGCGTTTCAGCAATGAATTATTATTCATCCTTGCATTAGTGCATAGTAAAGAGCTGCAATGAAGGGGAGCGCACCTCCGCCGCGTGGCCAATAAACTCTGTATTTTGATTTCCAAACTCATGAAAGCTCTCGCTAATGATTAGTTCCACCCACCTCAGGCGCACGGGGCGCGTGGGAAGTGGGTGTGCTCATCGCACATTGCTGTGTGAAATATTGTGAGTTGCAAGTTGCAACTATTTAGGACTATAATACTCGTACACTATATAAGTTATTCTACTTCTAACCAGAGGCGGCTCGTGACTTTTTAGTATGCTAGTGTTAATATTGAAAAATACGACGTGTTTGATGTTGTTGTAGCCAAAAATGATTTTTATTTTTATTGAAAAAAAATATTGAATGAAAATTTTCAGATTTTTCAGTTTTGGTGCACTGCACAGTTTCTGAAAAATCTTCATACAAAAAATTGAAATTCAGAAAAAAAAAAAAACGTTTTCAGCTACAATAACATCAATAATGACGTTTTATCAATCTTAGCACTATAGAACACTAAAAACCACGAGCCGCCACTGCTTCTAACCACCCAAAAAGTCACCATTCTTAATATAGAAATACCTATGGATTATTTTTATAGCGCTGACATTCCTCGCGAACAGTTTGTTGTAATATCGAAAACACACCGATGGGCTCTTATTATTATACGTGCTCATCTTACGCCGCCTCTAGTGTACGGTTCAATTTGAGCTTTTGCGCATCTGCCTGAGGGCTGCTGCGAACAACGTTTATCTTTAAACGATCTTCTCAGATTGACTGAATTGGACGGAACGTAAGGAGAACCTCAGCAACAAACCTAATAACGCATTTAAACCCTTTCAAGCCATTTGAATTCACGCAAGTGCTGTCGTTGGTAAGAATTGGTGGTCGGTTATACATATGCTAATGCTGGATATGCCCATTTAAAAGAATACATATATAGTGAATATCGCACAAGAGTCCCAACTGCTCCCAACCGTCTAGAGCCAGTCAGACTATGGTATCCCCAATCCGGGTATTTTGTGAGGTTTTTTGAAGATATCGGGAGGGGAAGAAGTTGGGAAGAGAAAGGTTATGAAGTACCTAGCTATTCAGATCTGGTCACCAAACACGGCTAAATCCATTTCAAGCAACGTTTCAATTCTGAATGGTGGTCTTTCACCAGAGCGATACTTAAGAGTATCTAGGTATCTACCACTCTGGAACGTACCACAAATAAACTTTATATGGCACGATCAAGTGAATCAAATACTTAAATCGGGCCATGTCAAGAGTCAGAAAAACAGAATAGTATCAGACAATGTATGCATGTGAATAGAACAAAAAGTGTTTACCAATACAGAATTGTAAAGCGGTTAATCCTCTCTGCTTGCTCCTGCGAAAAAAGGCGTGATGATTAGTTAGTTAGAAAATTACTTTTTGCATTGTATGCATCTATAGACATTTTTTTATTTGTGCCAACGTCGTTCATTCCTCCATTGATGCAGTTTCCTGCATTCAACTTTTCTTTTAATACTCTTATCAGCCTTTCCATCGCTCGTAAACATAAATCAAATCAAATATTTAGTGTTAAATTTGTAGAAATCCATTTAACTTTTTTATATAATTCAATTGAATAAAATTTATTGAGTTCTGCTATTTTGAGTTTTTTGTTTTTAGTGACAGCTGTTTCGGCGTTTAAGGCCATTATCAAATTGTTTATTTACCAAATAGACAAACTCATTCGCTTTCTCTAATTATTCATCATTCACAACTATATCACACGCTATTTTCGTACTCTCTCTTTCACCACCGAGACTTTGAACTTACATTCATCATTATTTAATTGTGCATACATACTTGGTTAATCCCAGACACGAGGAACTGTAGATCTTTCATACGGTTAGAAATCAGCACCGCATTATCAGTATACAATAGGCAGTTGTTTCAAATGGATTTAGCTTAGTTTAGTGAACTTGTTGAGTAGTGTGGTACTTCGCAACCTCACCTTTTCCTTTTCCCTATCCTTCTCATCCTCCGATTCATTCAGTTTTGTAAAGTGTTCAGTCATTTAAGGAAATAGCTTCAAAGAATATAACATGCAATAGCCTTGTTATTATATTATTTCGTACCGTAATTTCAAAATACATTTAATATAAATACACCCTTGTGACGCCGAAAGTATTTTGTTGTTGTTATGAATATCTAACGAAAACCTCATTGTTAGAAAATACAACAACAAAAAATATTGGGGTTTTGAATGGATGCAAATGGGTTTAGCGACTCTAAGAAAGAAAATGTTTCCTTACGAAGTTGTTATTTAGTCTGGCTACAAATATTTTATGTAGACTAGACTTATGCAACTCGTTTATTTTTATTCTGATTCCAGTGTATATTTGAAAAATAATGACATGAAAAGAAATTCTGCAAATAGATTGTTTTTTTTTTTTTTTAAACAAACTGTTTTTTTTCATAGCTTTGCGGAAGTTAAATATATACATTAAAAGGCAAATAAAATACTGAATAAAGGCTGTTAATGACTCCCTTTTTTAGCGGTAAACGTCACGTAAACTTATCACGCAATATATCGTCGCTGGAAAGGCAAAAATGCTTTGGCAATATTTTGGTAAAAAATGAGTTAAACCTGCAGTTTTGATCGTTTTTTTTTCTGTATCGAAAGCTCTGACTCTCGTTAGATTCTGAAAACTTTTGTAGCTCTTCGGCTATCTATAATATATTTACTACTTGGGAGAAGATTTGATTCAAGCGTCACAAGTTTGTCACTTTTTTAGCATTTTTTCGCTTCAGGTAACTTTCATTGACAGCATTGAGTTACCTGAGTAAACTTTATTTTTAAAAATCCAATCAGGTACTGAAGACTTGTGAATTTTATTGCTAAACAAAAAAACTTTAAAGTCTTTTGGTGTAAACCTCCTAAAATGGCGCTTCAGCCCTTTTGCCTTTCCAGTGACGATATGATTCTTAATCAAAGATTCTATCAATAAATTGTCAAAAACATATAAAATAATTACATTTATATTTTTTCTCTCGATTTCCATGGTTTATTTTCTAATTAATATTAGCTTTGGACAAATAAGAATTTAAAGACAGATAGGACAGAGTTGAATTTCAGATTTTTTTGGCGATTTCTTACATCTTCGATTAAATAATACTTTAAACAATACTTTTTCACGAGTATTGGTGCCAGTAAAAAGTGTTGTTAAGAGAATTACCAAAAGGGAAGAGTGGTAAAGCACCGAACACTTCAGTAAAATGTTAAAAGAAAATGAATTTATCAAATAAGTAAATTGAATCTGTTGGATTGCATCCGAATTTTTGTGTCAAGTCTTTGCGAAAAAAGCCATGTATCGATATTCAATAATACTTATGGCACTCTATTTAAACTGCTAATAATTTCCGTTCCAGCTATGCGGAAACTTTGTTCGATTAATACAATATGTATCCATATTGTTTACAGTGTCGTGATATATTTGAATAAAATAAAAATACATTTTTTTATGTTGAAAGTTTTTCTTCACAGTTGGCATTTTTTAACCCAGCCTTATGTAGAAATTTTATTGCCTTTGAACGCTCTATGGACTGGATAAAATATTTTCTGCTTCTGACATAATTTTTTGTACAAAGATACTCATAGAAGACCTTCGACCGCAATATTCCTTTTATATGATTGAAGTGTACGCGGTTATTCACGTTTTATCTCAATGGACGAGTAGTTTCTTGATTTTTTGTACAGTGTGGAACAAGTTGCAAACAACAGGCACCTTTTATCTTAAATTAATCCCACTTTTCTTTTTCAGCCCGTTTTCGACCCACCTCCCAACGTCGCCCAGCCGAGGGGACCACCTCCGTTGCAGAGCGGTAAGTGTCTTGAATATTTTCAATGGTCGCGGGTTCAAATACGGGAGAGAAGCAAAGAAAAATAAAATATACGTTTTCCAGTTTTTTCAGATAGTGGAATTAAAAAAATTAAAATGAAATTCAGTTGCACTTTTTTCTCAAGTGCTCGTATTCATGAATATCGTTTTTTTTCTTAATATAATAATAATATTTGAATAATTTGTATAGCGCTGTTTTTGTGAAAAATCACCTCAAGGGCGCTGTGAATTGGCCAGAACTAAGTTACTAGAACTTTATACTAAAGTTCTAATTAACATTCATCTTCTTCTTCATCTGTCCTTCTTCATTAATATCAGCATCACAACATTCCTCAAATAGAACATGTTGTAGTTCCACCAATTACTAGCAGTGAATAGGATTAATAAAGATACGCTTAGATGGTTTGGGCATGTAAAGCGAATGAACGAAGAAAGGAGTGTGAAAAGAATATATTATGTGAAAGTGAATGCAAGAAGAAGTCGAGGATGCTCGAGAAACACATGGCACGATCAAGTAAATCAAATACTTGAATCGGGTCATGTGAAGAGTCAGAATAACAGAAGAGTATGTATGAATGTGAATGAAGCAAGAAGTGTGTGCCAAGACAGAGTTATTTGGCGGTCCATTATCTCTGCCTACCCCTGCGGGGAAACGGTGTGATGGTTAGTTAGTTAGTTATAACTTCTGTGGTGTCATATAAAAAATAAAAATAAATTAAAAATAATACCTATCTGTACGAAGTAGCAAGAATTTTCGAAAGGTGTGCACTCTGGCATCACCAAATATACACAACGAGACCTATGGAGCTTTGAAATTTTCTTTCAACTGTTGAAAAAATTCGAAACGCGATTTTTGTTTCATTTTCAATTGACGCATGCAAATATCAAAAACACATATATTTCCAAAATACTTTTTGCCGTATAATAATAATAGGTCATTCCAGAAGCTTTGTCCCATAATAAAGCCATACTTTTTCATAACGTTTCCTCAAAGAGCTTTGACATTTAATTATCCCCGAAAAGGAAACAATTCGCACAAGTCCACTGGGCTGGCAGTGAATCCGGGTTGGTTTTTGCTCCCATCTCCCCTGACGGTTGTTTTGTGACTCGACACTTTGCCAAATTGAATTGCACCCCACTGAAGCTTTTTGCTCCGATCTACCCCAACTATAACACAATACAACTGCAGTTTGTGTTATAGCTCTAGATGTGTTCATGCAAATTTGCAGGTTTTTAAACGATAAGAAAAATAGCGAATCATTTGATTTAATTGAGTTTAATAAAGAATCGTGTCGTTTTCGTGGGAATTTTAAATATCAAATAATTCACGTACTTACAAACACACAACCTCGTTTATTAATCTGAAAGAGCATTAGCCTAGGTTGTTACTAGCAATAGGTTTCATTAATTCAATTCAATAATCGGATGCCGGTCTGAACTAAACATTTAATCAATCTGTCATTTGTAAACATCATATCGCTATGCTAGTTAAATACCATAACAAGTAAAAAAAATAGCTTATAGGTGTCTTTTGATTCCTTAGGATATAAGGAATCAGAAAACATCAATAAGTGAAAAAAAATGGTTTGAAAAATATTGAACTAGCACAGCGATATTATACGGGTACCCAAGAGGTTGATTTCATAATTTTTCTTCTACTTTAGTTAAGTATAATGATTTTTTTTTTGTTTTTTTTAAGGAATATAAATGTTACTAGATATAATTTCACTATTAATAATGATAACTAATCGATAATTATATAAGATATTTCGATTACCGCGTATCTTTCTAAAATCAGTCCAGTGCTCTGAATCTCTTCCAAGGATTCAATGTCGCGCTATTTAAATTGCAAAGGAAAGATAAAAATACAATAATAATAAATTATTTAAACAACGTTGATGAAATTCAAACAATTAAATGAAAATGAAATTCAACAACACGAGTGGAAGATTCTCTAAGTATCGCTCTAGTGAAAGACTACCATTCAGAATCAAAACATTGGTTGAAATGGCTTTAGCCGTGTTTGGTGACCAGATCCGAATAGCCAGGTACTTCTCAACCTTCCTTTTCCCTATCTCGTTCCCTTCTCCACTACCTTCAGCCTCACAACACATCATAATTGGGGATGCCATAGTCTAACTGGCTCTAGACGGTTGGGAGCAGTTTGGACTGTAAAAATATGAACTATAACCATTCTGCTTTACGGGCGGATGGTCTAAGGATTGCGCTACCGAGCCCCCTTAACTCCCCACTGTAAATATCTTTATTTAAAATCACCAACATTGTTTTTTATGTATTTTTTTCCGTGAGAGGCATCCAAATTTATATTTTCCAGCAAATATTCGATCCATTTTTCAATTGTATCTTAGCTAAACAAACCATTTTTATTTTTAAACAACAATCTATGTTATTCTGGGTATATGGTAGGTACAATTAAAAGCCAAAAATGCTTAATTCATAATTAATTAAAATAAAATGGAAGACAACTGACATTTGATTTCTGAGCTGGAGATTTATTTTCAATTATCTCATTTCCTTAAATTCAAAATACCATTCTTGTGTTGTTTTCCTTTCTAATTATAAATTTCCTTGCTCATTTTCCTTTGAAAAATAACCTAATCAAAAATTCATTATCTAGAGTAAAGTATAAAATAAAATTTATTTACACTGAGCTGATCAGGTGGAAATTTAAAGCGTAAGTAGTCTACCCACCTATGAGTAATATCAGTGGAAGTTTTTGACCATAGTTTTTAATCTCGGGCGTCCTCGACTTCTTCTTTCATTCACTTAAACTAGAAATCAATTAAATCATTGTTTGTATTTGAAGTGTCCCGCCAAGTAAGTATGCTTCTTATATTATCTCTGTATACAAATAGTAATACGCCAAGGATTGTATGTAGTAAATTTGGTTTGTATTTGAATTTATAATTGTACAGTGCCCTTGAGTGATTTTCACAAAAATGATGCTACTTGTCGGCCGCAAATAAATAGTAAATCTAATGAAAATGAAATAAAAACTTTCTATAAGACCACTTTTTTTAATTTTTTATGACCGGCCGGTTTTGCTTAGCCTAAGCATCATCAGGGTAAAAAATTAAACTTAACAAACAAAAAAAACATACTGTATGGTTATATATTCTCATACATATACTCGTAGAGGGAGAACACAATATAAAATAAAATAAAAAAGAACAATACGGAAAAAAAGAATAACATTTAAATTATAACAAAGGAACAAAGAGAAAGAGACAGGAATCTGAAGAAGAAATCTGTCTCTTTCTCTTTGTTTCTTTGTTATAATTTAAATGTTATTCTTTTGTTTTCTTACTGTTCTCTTTTTTTCAATATTGTGTTATCCCTCTGTATGTATGAGTATATATAACCACACACTATGTATTTTTTGTTTAGTTTGATTTTGTACCCTGATGATGCTTAGGCTAAGCGAAACCGGTCGATCATAAAAATTGAAATAAAATCTGTGGTCTCATACAAAGTTATTATTTCATAAAATATGTCAAACCACAAAGTTATTGTTTTCTACGAAAATATAAATAGAAAATCAGTTACAAAACCGCAGCAACGACACATTCGATGTCCAACTACACCAGTCTTCATTTCTGCTTTCTCCATTTACCAATCTTGCCGATAGTGTGCAGATAGCGAGATAGTACAAAATAGTGCCACGTTAGGGATAGCTAAAAGATAGCAGCCGTCTACAAACAGGTTCGTAGTTTGGTTGGTTTAAATCTGTCGCTTGTATTACCTTATTTGCAGCTTACTCCAACCGAGCACTTTTGTTCAGAGGGAGTATTTGAATTTGGCTTGTTCATCGAATTTTAAAGTTTGTGGAATGGTGCTAAAAGCTCCCTCCCTCTGATTGAAATTCATCTCATGGGTGCAAAAGTGTTTTCGTCCTATATTATTTATTAAACAGTTGATTTTGAAAGATTATTCGAACATTTTCTGCAAAAATTATTTTTAGAACGACTTCATTTTTTGTGACCACCAAGTTCAAGTCTAAACTGTCCAGATACAATTTTGTACATTGTTAGAATAGTGATACAAATTGAGGGAAAAGCTCTAAACATTAGTACGTAGGTACTAAATTTGAATAGTAGTGAAGATGGAGATTTAAATTGTTTTTTTTTGTTAAAAGAAAGACAAATATTTGAAACTCATACTGCCATCACAATAAGCGGAAGATGTTGCTTGTGCAATGATGAAGAACTAAGCCGGTAGTGGAATTGAACCCACAACGCCCAGGTGGGAATCCAACCCGTTTGTTCACTCAGCTAACCAAAATTCATTCAAGTCTATGAGTTATTACAAATATTTGAGCTTCACCAAGTATTTGAGCTATACCAACTCTTTCAGATATAAGTACGAACTTTTTCAAGAATACACGATGTGACAACTATTTGAACCATCCTAATTGTTTACATTAAAAGGGTCGCCGTTAGAAATAATTTAAAACTAGGACGCTTTTTTATAATAAGTAAGCAAGATGAAAGAAGAATTCTAGATCTGAACACATTTGTGAAAGGCATTGCGATATCCTTGAATTCAAGAACTGTAGGAAGACGGCAAGAGATCGGACAGATTGAAGCTTTTCCGAAAGGCTAAGTCTTTCCAAGGATTGTAGCGCCGATCTCGAGAATGGAAATTATTATAATAATTGCCATATTTCGCTGTTAAATTGGTACATTCATAAGCTGGCGTTAATTAATGTTGTTTCTTGGAAGATATAAATTTATGAGACAATTGAAATCAGCTTCTCCGTGAAGTTGGCATAAACAAAATTGAATCGGGTACGCCCTACAGCTCACCAAATTGTACAATACAATGTTATTCATCTTGTATTATTTCCTCCGGAGGGAAATAGCATCCGCCTTGTATTAAAATTAATTCCACTTCTTCTTTGGTTTTAGTGACTCCAAAACATTATTCATTGTTATTAGGTAAGTTAGAATAGTAGGTATAATAAATAGTAGTAATATTAAACTGTTTATTTCAGCGAAACAGAGTGATGATTACAATACTCTATCTACCATATAAATAATACAAAAAGAAAGAGATAACATGAAAATAAAATTGTGATAATATTTATTTTAATTTTATTAAAATGATAATATAGCACAAACAAATATGTTCCTTGGTATATTGTTACCATGGAGTTGAAAAAACTTATTCCGGGAAGAACAAAATTATAAAATAAAAAGAAATAATAGATTCACAAAGACATACAAATTTGAAATAGGGAGTACAAATGAAAAGAGAACAAGCAAATAAATGCATCAAAGAGAGGCTCATAAGAGTAGAGATTAATTATATAAATATCATAAATACAATAAGAAAGATAATCACACACAGAAGTTTTTGCACATAGAATATATATATATATATATATATATATATATATATATATATATATATATATATATATATATATCACTGATTAATAAAATTGACGATAAAATATCCTTCAAGTGTTTTTGCCAATATTTTTTTGTTCGCAACTATCAGTTTTAATTTATCGTGCAATGCTTTTTTTTTATAAATACAGTGATCGTTAGAATTCAATTTCTAATTAAGTTTTGTGAGTAGATGATGTTAGGTGTATCTGTTTTGTGCTGGTGTATGTCTGAATTAAAGGCTGATTTAATGTTGGTGTGTGACGAGTTTTGAATTATTTATAGTATGGCAGCTGTAATATTATATTTTGGCGAATAATAATAATGATGACATAATATAATATGACAAAATAGTATTTATGAGAGCACATAGAAGCATATATATATATCAAGCATTTATATTACGGTGGCTTTAGGAAAACCGTCCATCTATGATGTAAGGGCGCTGTGCCACCGGACTAGAGCACCCTTTTCTCTGCGAACATATGTGAGGCGCTGCATCGCCAAGGGAGGCCAAACAGCGCCATGTACGCATGGTTATACTGTACCGCAGCGTGTTCGTGACACCTTTGTGTATCTGGCCTAGAGTTTGCAAGTGTTTGGGCTCATGCAATATCTCTATAATAACTATTTCTTTTCCTATTTCCCCCTACTTAAAAAAAGATTTACGTATTATTTCATGTTTCCGTGAACCTAATAACAATGATATCCATAAGTAACTTATTATATTTTTTAAAGAAAGCGAACACTCTGGATGGAAAGCAATGTAAATTAAATACAAAAAAAGCATTTTAACACCACTTTTTATTAATACTTGACGTGGACGGAGTTTCGCTTTTATCAAAGGTTCACCGCGGCTGTGGGAATAATATTATATGTTTATTGTTGATATGAATCGGTAGACATCCGATTATGATTTGCTGAATATTGATACAATGGGGAGAGAGATGCAAACGAATATTGGTTTACAACTGACAGCTAGGGATCTTTCCAATTTCTGAGGAATTTTTGATTTCGTCCTTTCGGAAGGGGGTGTATACAGAAAAAAATAGAGTCTTCCCTTGACTACAAAATCACCGGCATTACGTTTTTGGCTTATTTTACAAGAGCTGTAATACGGTATTAAATGACAGGATCTCAAAATAATTATGCTTAACCTACTTCCGGACGCGGTGTTGTAAGTCACATGACTGAGCGCGCGCTGCACAGAGTGCGGCCTCTCAAAATTCCACTTTTCTCATAAAAATGTTTGTCATCTATCCATGGAAAATGATTGTTTCAGAAGGATAAATTTATCTTGTTTAGATTCACATATATTTCAAAAGGCATAAATTCCAACGTTAGGTATAATATTATATGAAAGGAAAAAGCACCACATTCGATTCATATTAAAACTACAAGAATGCAACACTATCAAATGTTTTGAAAAATATGATCATTTTTTTAAAATGCATTCATCTCAGTAGCATTGTCTCTAGCTGCCAGTTTAGGACCTGGGAAAACTTTAAAAAATCTTTTTGGCTCTCACCCGCCCCTGTGATGCTACTGGTTTGCTGCACTTTCTAACAAGATTTTAACTGAATAATGGCGGTGAGATGAGTGCAGATAGTGTGCATAGAGCGAAAATACAATAAACAAATAAATGTTTGACATAATTTAGTAAAACTCAACGTAAAAAAAGGAATGATTTTTATTTCTATGGCAGCTGAACATAATTGTCAAAATTTCACTAATCACATACACACGAAAACTTAAGTATGATTCGCATAAAGCGATTAAATATGACAGTAGGTACCCTTCTAGAAAATTAATTCAATCTCATACACGCGGTAATACTTTGATAATTTCACAAAAATCCCTACAGCGCGTGGCATTTACACCAAAAAAAACCCATAATCCTTTATTGATTCGATAGTAATGCGATAATTGGTAGGGATTTTCATATTTCTGTGTTTTTATGTTTGCCCATCGAAAAGGGCGGTTTTTGTCCCAAAATCTCGCAAAAATTTCTATTGTGCACAGCGTCCCTTCGAATGGCGGCTTGTGACATAATACCCGTGATTATGAGGGAGTTGATGGATATTTGACAAATCGTGTAATAGGCAAGCTGTAAGATGAAAAAAAAATACACGCGTGGAGAATTGATATTTTACAAAAAAAAACCTAATTTCAGATTAGACATTTTACGTTGAAAATTTTTACTACAATATTTTTAGAGAAGTTTTTATTACAGCTGGCGCGAGTTGGGGTTTAATACTTAAGCTAGTATATTAAAGTAAATGTACCTAATTGATACTTATAAAATATGTAATTTAGTTACAATATACTTTTTCAATATTTAAGTACTTAGGTATATATTTTTAAAGTGTAAATACTTCACAAGAGTCTCAAAGACTTCCAATTGCTTGGAACAATCGAGAATTAAGCTTCTCCGTTTGGGGTATGTTGTGAAGCTGATGATAATGGGATGAGAAAGAGATGGGGAAGAGGGAAGGTTTCAATTCAAATCTGGTCAGTTAACACGACTATTGCCGTTTCAAGCAACGTTTTGATTCTCCGTGATGGTCTTTCACCAGGGCAATACTGGGAGTAACTACCACCTTGGAATGTGTTTTATTTAAAAAAATATTATTTCGTTATTTAAATATTTAAAATTTTACATCCCATTGCAATAAAGTTCCGTTCAGCTGTTATAGTTAATAATCAATTAATTTTAATTGATTACTAATTAACACATTCTAATTTTTATGTTTTGCAAAGGTACGAATATTTCATTTTTTTTAATCATACACATAACTACCGATATTATTAGAAAAATAATAAATGTTAAAACATAGGAAAAGAAAAAAATAAGAATTATGTTGTATAAACTTTATTTTTTCGACAAACTAGTAAATCTAATTAAACGTATTTGCACACGCCGGACCTCAAACTCGTGACCTTAACCGCTCGGCCACAGAGGTCATCTTAAATTATAATTGCCTTGAGATGTTATAAGATCAACCAAACTATTTAGCATAAATATGTTTAATAAATTCTAAGACATCAAAAAATAAATTTATTGACATATAAAACACTTCAATTAAATTTAACAAGAATCTGTTCGCATATTCGTTTTTTTTACACTATTTTATCGGTCTATTTATTCCACTTATCTAAACCGTCAATATCCTTTTAATATCTTTACTATAAAGCAGCAAAAAACGTACATGTTTTACATTATTTTTGTACACTAGTTTTTACCCTTAAAAATCACGGGATGTAATTTGACTTGCTAAGAAAAAACATCAGTCGCATTAATCCACCAATTTAAAATTTTGAAAAATGTCTGCTTAGATGCATTAAAGGTTCTTTATTAAGCAGGTAGGGATTCAAAAAAATGTTCTTAAAATTTATTTATATATTAACGGACCATTGTCCAATTACAAAAAAATACACAGTACGACATGAGAAAAAAAGCAACAGAGAAACAACAGCACAAACACAATATTTTAAAGCAGCAATGCCAAAAATAGGAATAAAATATACGATTGAAAAATCATTCAAGTCAAAGCCTGAACAAAGTTTTGGTATAGTCGTAAAGAATAACAAAAATCATTTGGGGAGATTCCAAAAAAAATCATTTACATCAGTTCTAAATTTGAAAAGTTTGCACTCGCAGTTACGTACTAAAAAATGAAATTACTTACAGTTGATTCAACTGCCACACTGAACAAAAAAGTGTATTACCACGATAAATCAACCAGTGGTCAATAAGAAAACGTACAAATTAAAACTTGCAGGAAGCCAGGTAGTAACTAAATTTAAAATATTGATAATTTAATTACAAAGTCCGTCGCGAAGATTATATGCATCGAGATGCAGCTAGTACAATGGAATTTGTGGCAGCAGCTGGGTAGTTGGTGCTGAATTAAGGGAGTGTGCTATGCATTCAGAGAATATTGCAGAGGCAATGCGGTTCCTCGGAAGTTTCAGGAGTTGCCTGGAGGTGTTGATGTTGCATTCCCTCAACTTCTCGCGTTGCACGGATGCATTTAGTACCAAATATATAGAAGTGCAATAATATCCATTGTTAGAAACGTCCGAATAATAATTAACAAGCTCTCTATTCCTATTCGGTAGTTAGTTCCATGAATATATTAGTACGCTCTTACAAAATTATGTTGGTAAGTAAGTACCTTCAGTTTCAAATTTAGGTTAATTTCTAGTTGTATTATGGTAAATTCGTATTCTTGAGTTTCAAATCATTTTCAAATTTATATTTTATTTCTCAAATTCACTTAACTCCATTAGATTTTAGAAAAGTTTTGTATTTATAGTATTGTGTAAACTTACATCACTACCTTTTACATCTGACACAGTTCGCGACATTTTTAAATGTGAAAATACAAACCGAATTGACAGCCTCCATGGTCGAGTGGTTCAGAAACTCGACTACGAAACCTTAGGTCGCGGTTTCAAATCCCAGCGTGCGCAAATAAATATGGGTAATTTCACATTTAATTCAGATAAAAAATATATCATGTATTCGAGGCACGTTCCAGAGCGGTACATTCTCTCAGTATTGCTCTGGTGAAAAACCACCATTCCGAATCGAAATGTTGTTTGAAATGGCTTTAGCCGTGTTTGGTGACCAGCTCTGAATAACTAGATGCTTATCAACCTTCCTCTTCATTTTATTATTCCCGTCCCCACTAATTTCGGCCTCAACATACCCCGATAGGGGATGCCATATTCCTACTGGATCCAGATGGTTGGAAGCAGTTGGGACTCATACGCGGTAGTCACTATAAAAAATAAAAATTGAAATTCTGTACACTTTGTGCCAGAAGGACGAAAGATTATTTTCTTAACGGTCAGCACCCATAAATTATACTAAACGTTACTTTCTAGTATTCTAATACAATCAATCCTACAAATAATGTACCTAAAAAAATTATGGATAGTTAGAAAGAAACTAGATGTTAGAAAAATGTCCAAAGGTTTCCATATAGAATTAACAGAATAATCATTAGTAGTCATAATTGTACTAACTAGAAGGCCAAAAGGTGTCTATTTTCTAGTACTGACCGTTAAGTTCATGGATTTACGCGTATTTACATTAAACTCTCGTCACATCAGTGGAGTTGGATAGATAATAATGTAACGTTAATTACGAAGAGAAATTTTCAAAGATTTCATTTTTTCTGATTGAAATTAGCCTAGTAAAACATTTTAAGCTTAAAGTGTCTCGAAAAGCTTGATTCCGGAGCACGTTGTTAGGCAATCAGAATCTATGATTGTATTTTCTAGGGTCGGGGTGTATTTATGTATCGTGTAATGATCGCGATGCGACCGACAGAATGCTCCTTAGGTAAGGCGCGCTTTTGTTGGGGATGTAAAATAAAATATAATCACTTTCACTTGAACACTGTTTATTGGAAGAATTTATATAATATTAGTAATTAAACCTTTAACTGAACATGGTTTACCACCGCACGGGAGTACGATGTGAATAATAATAGTAGAGTTATAATAGTGGAGAGTGTAACTAAAGAAATGCTCTGCTTTTATAACTTAATGGTCAAATTTAAAGAATCAGAGTCCAAACATGTGGTCTATGGAATAATATGGTACATGTAATTTTTTTTTTTAAAAAGAGATGTTACTGTATAATTTAAAAGACAGATAAACATTAAAGGATTCAATTAAGTAATACTGTAGGACATTGGTATGAATGCTTTGTGACATGGATAAGTTGCACATGGGCGCAACTGGTTGGGCTATTACAATCGAGAATGCAGGAACAAAGCAATTAGAAGGTTTCAATATCATATCTAAGGAATCCCAACAAACTCTATTTACTTCCACTTTACTGTTGATGAACGTAACCTAGTTTCTACCACGTATCTGTTTTTACTTATGTATGTCAAATATTTCTTACAACATCCTAGAGGTAAGATCAATAAAAACCACAACGCCCAAACATGGCAGCGCCTAATTTCCACAAAAATACTTTTAATCGAACCCGCCACCTCCCTAATCAAAGTCAAATGCATAGACCACAACACTGTGGAGACAGGTTTTAATTAACAAAACACATTTTGCTAAGAGTGAGTACTTTAACCCACGTAAAAGTGAGTCACTTGTGTTTTATCAGTGCAAGTGTTTTTATTTTCCTGTAATATAAAATTGTCAAAAGCAGTCATTCACATTGTGGTCTATGGAATAATATGTTAAATTTTTTTGAAAAGCGATGTTTCAATAATTTAAAAGAAATTCATTCAATTTTAAAACCATAATTTAGTAAAATGTTTAATAATATGGATAAGGGCTCCATTTTTATAATATTCACCAACTTAAAATAGAAAGAGTGCAGCATAAATTAGAAGGTTTTTAATTATATCATATCTCCCAAGGAATCATTGATTAACTATATTTAATTCCCTTTGCTTAACCTAACTGATTTTATCATCAAGACTGTTTTTTAGTGAGCGTATGTCAAATATTTCTTACAAAATAGCGAATGGCAGATTGGACGCCCCGGATCTAAAATTACCAAACCTACCCAAACACGGATTTCAATAAATACCATTAAATTCATTGCTTTAAAACCATAATTTCACAAATATGTTTAATAATCCACCTGTTGGATTTCAAAGAGATAATTTGATAGGTTCTTACCTTCGTGTTTTCATCCATTTCCTACTTTATCCAACCTTTTCACAATATCGAATTTCGGATGTTACAACATCGTGTTCGAAATATGTGACAATCGAAACAGAAGAGAGTTCTGTGAAAAATTGTTTCGTGTTGTTCGTTGGTGTCTCGTTTGGTCGTCGGTTTTTTGTTGTTCTTCAAGTAATATAATATTAAGTTTGGTGTTTTGATGCGATTCGTGTTTGTTAATAATGCAATGTGTAAGAATAATCAAGAACTTCCACTTCAACTACATCGGTGAGTGAATGGTTTCCCATTTTGCCTTCATCTCAATAACTTTTCCTATCCATAATTAGACACTTCCATCAAGTAGTATAGTTTATCGTTTTACAGTCCACTTTTTTCCAAATTCATCTGAAGTTAAAAACACGATCGGTGTTTCTTCGCAGCTTCCGATCCAACGCCACCTATATTTCTCTATTAAAAATAATATCATGATTAAATGAGTTATTTTGCATGTTTCGCTCTTATTAATCGAATTATGTTTTAGTCGGCTTAAGGTATCACTTTTGTATCTTCTGAATATTAATAATTATTAAGCCACAGACCATCGAAATGACGGTAATTATTTTCTTGGGTAAATAAGACTTTAACCGGCGTAAATCATGGCTGCATAAGTTTCCACTGCAGCAAGCTGCGCTAGACACAACAAAGTTTATAACTTTGTTAATTTTTATACCTATATTCTCCCATCAGTATCATACATATTGTTGTTGGACAAGTTACGAGAGAACCCTAGTTATCCATATCAACCACTCTGAGGGGTGTTTCAACATCTCTGAGTAAACTGCCGATTAGCGCCACTCGTCAAGTAGCGTATATTATCTGTTTCGCCACCGCTTACTTACAGTACCCGGTGAGTAAATGTCTGTTTTTACCGCTATGTTAATCCTATGATTTTACGAGTAGTTATCAACAGCCAACTCATAGGTGGTGAATAATGCACACCTTTTTTCACAGTGCAAGGCATCACTCATAATCAAAGTGGAAATAAAGTTTTCTTTCTTTTACTAAACATCGTAGTATTATATTATATATTGTGTCCATACATACGTGAGTTGAGTTTGAAGTTTAACGTTTTGTGTTTAGTTGCATTTATTATGTGTTCGCAGAGTGTTTTCTTAAAAGACGCAGCAGATTTTTCTGGATCTTTGGTGTTAAGAGTATCAGTTCAAACATTATGTTACCTTTTAATGCTTATCTTATCTTTATTTCTCTTTTCAATAGCATCATTAAACTTCAGGGTTGTTTTACCTTCACGTGTAATTGTTTTCTTATTTTTTTAAATTTTTCCTGTATTTTCGATATATTAAATTGTATATACGAGTGTGAGGTGTTTTAGCGGAAATACCTGAAACTTAAAGATACTCATGCTGTAGAAGAAAGGAAACACTGAAGCCGTGAAACAAAAGCTTTCATTAAGTTTATTTATATCAATTGTCCAACATATAAGTTTAATCAATATTGTTGTTTCTTTACATAGAATACATTCTCAAATAGACCGACACTGACGCGTAAATTGTACTATGTAGATACGCTGCGAAAATTACATTTACCATTTCCGGTCTATAAACTATTCAATGAAAATCTCATTCGGGGTCCTTCACGACTTTTGAATAATGAAAAATAATATTCTTACTGATGTTGCTACTGACTATAAATATGGAGGACATAAAATAGGAACTATTCTTTGAAATAATGAAAATATATTATTATGGTTTTTCATACAACGGGGGGTCGGAAAACCGAGGTAAATTTACCAAATTGAAGAAATAATGAAAACCTCGAAATAAAGCTCAATAAATCCAGGAATAAAATGTATTTTCATTCTTGCACTCTAATTTTTTGGAGTTATGGTGGAACTAATGCCTCATACTCTTCGTCATCTCTAGTAAGCTGGTGAAAATTTATTGACCGCTAGGCGGCAAGAATTAAAATTATTGGTTGAATGTGTGGGTAGTATTTTTTAAATGTGAAGTATACAACATGGTTAAGTATTAAAAGCGTTTAGTTTAAGAAAGGCTATTTCGTTTAATTTTCAAGCTTATTATTTCTGATTTTGCTTTGTGTCTTGACCATAAAGAAAAAAATGTGTCAAGTACCAAATCTTTAAAACGGTTAACTCTCGTGTCATGACACTTAAACAACTATATTCTTTTAAAGTTTACATTTCAATTCAACTAATTTCAACTCACAGAACCATTATTTTTATTAGCTTTAGATGTTTATAAAAAAAAAAAATTTTCAGGAAATAGTAAGCTATTTCTCCCTTAAAGTCTAGGGGGTAAATTGATGAACACAAACATGTTTTGAAGTAAAACCACAAGAAGGTTTCCCGATCGTTGCCATTGATAGAGTTTTTTTTTACTATAGTGCAGATCGTGCATTTGTTCTACCCCATCTGTCTTCTGTACTCCTGTTACATTTTACCTGAATATTATTTTGACGGAAACAAAACAAACATTTCCAAAGATTCGATTTTAAATATAAAAATGGTACAGCTATTTTAACAGATTTTGTATTAGTATCGGTATTGCAGAAGTAAATAATTAGATTTAATTTTTTGTTTGAAAATTAATGGAAATTGTTAAATCTTAATGAAACTGCATTGAACCTGCGGATTAAATTATCAATTACATTAATTTAAAATACCGTCACCGGAAAGGTAAAAGGGCTGAAGGGTCATTTTAAAAAGTTTACACCTCTGCATTGTTTTTGTTTGTTTGACAATAACATATAAGACAAGTCTTCAGTACCTGGTTGGATTTAAAAAATAAATTTAACACTGGTAATTCAAAGCTCTCTCACTGAGTTACCAAAAGCAACAAAAAGCTATAAAAAAAACATCCCAAGTTTGTTTCGCTTAAATCAAGCCTTCTCCACAATGTAATAATATATTTTAAGGCGATTCTAAGAGTATCAACCACTCTAAATGAGGTATATCAATATTTTTTTCGGTGAAGGAACTTATTACGGTATTTACTTGATGGGCGGGACTCTTAAAAGCTAACTGTCTTTCACGAATGGAATATTTGAAGAGATATTATATTTAAGTCATTGTATTTAGCACAGTCTGGCGGGCCTAAGTGCTTTCGGTGTTGTCTCGATAATAATAATACGCGCATCGCAAAAGTTACTAAGTAGTTCAAAACTTTATTCTGTCCTTAAACCTTAGTGCTTAAACAGCGTGTCAAGTTTAATATTGACTTAACAAGGACGTATTGTAAAGTTGAAAAAGAAAATTAGTATAATATAAAATGTGTTGGTATAGTATTGTAGTACTAGTTCCTTTGAAAATAACTCGACTTGCCAAGAAAAATATCATTGATTGCTTTGATCCACCCATTTCAAATATAGAATAATGTCTGCTTAAACACATTATAGGTAGGTACTATATTAGTTGGGTAGGGACTTAAAAAGATTACTTTTTTATATTTGATAATTTCAATTAGCATCACATCAAATTTGAAAAGTTCACATTTGTATACGTTTACACGTATGTACTCTCAAAAATAATTATTGATTATAATAATAATTAACTTGCAAATAACAAAATTATTTTTTGTGAAGCAGAATAAGCTCCTATGAGCCGAGTTTCATTGAGCTCTTGCGTCACGCAATTTTGCAGCCTTTCTGTCTAAATAAATCAAACTGCTTACAACTTGCAAGGAAATTTCGTTCAAGTATATTTAAAATGGTTTGTTGAACTCTTTAAAAGGAGATGCGGTTGTATTTGTTTCTATATATTTTTAAAGAACGTATGTTATACGAATTGAGAGCTCTGAGGTGTATTTGTTCTAAAAAGTTTCATTTTAAAAATATACGAAAATAATAGACACCTGATTTTACACCTGTTTTACCAACCTTCTTCGTTTAAAAAAAAAATCTTTTATAGGAAGCGCCCTTCAGGTGATTTTTCCACGAAAAAGGCGCCATAAAAGTTATTAATTTATTATTACTATTTTAAATATTGTTATTTTATGAGTTTAACAGAATGTGTATTTGTTCTGTAAATTGTAAAAATTAAAATATATATTTTTATGGGAAGCGCTCTTGAGGTGATTTTACCATGAAAACGGTGCTATAAAAGTTATCCATTTATTGAAATTATTATAAATATTGTTTTTTTTATTGTGTACATGGCCTGTTCAAAAGAAAAAGTGAAATTTGAATTTTCGCGGGCTGTGTACATTCAATAATCTTTTTTTTTTGTTATGTTGGTACACATATGTTAGCATTATCAGCCATTTTGGATTAGTGGTTTGTTTTTGACAACTGGTAAGGTTAGTCACGTTTTTGTGTGTTCTCCGATTTTTTACTTTTGAAAAAAATGGATCAAAGAGCAAAATCCATGATTTGTTTTTCCACAACTCCAGGACGCTCATCGTCATTAACATCTTCTCGGCCTTCTGTAAAAGCTATTTGTACCATCATAAACACTTTTTGACAAAGTAGACTTGCCAAATGCCGCAGTCAACATTTAAAAGTTGGAGCACTTTATTCCATTTTGCAAAATTTAATAAAGGTAAAAAATCGAAGAACACACAAAACGTGACTTTTAAAAACAAACCACTGTCCAAAATGGTTGATAATACTAACATATGATAAACATATTTGTACCAACATAACAAAAAATCGAATGTACACAGCCCGCGAAAATTAAAAATTCACCTTTTCTTTTGAACAGGCCTCGTATAACAAAAAGTATTTTTATTCTGTAAATCGTCAAAAAAGTGTAAGTAAAAACAAGTAGGTACGCGTCTTATTCATTAAAAAAAATCAAAAGGAATCGTTCGTAAATGCTGAAGAGTTGAAAAATTTTTTTTTTTTAAATTACAAACTGTGTAGAGGTGAGGAACTTGGCTAAAATGTAACTTTTCCAAAGTTGAGGAAGTGAGGCAGCCTATTTCGGTAATTTAATGATTAGTGAAGTGTGCGAGGGGAGAAGGCGAGGTGGGTGAATTCACAAAGGATCCATCAGTTCGTCCCTTCGGTTCGCATTGACAGTGTTGCTCCATTGTCCTGCCTCGCTCTGTGCTCCTGGTACCGCGCCGGCTTCATTCACCTTTTGTGCAAAGTTGGGATAAGCATTGGCAATGAAACGGTTACTATTGTATTTTGATTTAGATATTCGGTATTTTTTTAAGGGGATACCGAATTATTATAACAGTTTAATTGAATTATTTTGATAATAAAAATCTCAAGTAGGAAACACATATTTTATGATATTATTTTTAATTTATCATATTATTGGCAGCCTGCGCGGTTGAGTGGTAAGACGCTCCACTACGAATGCAGAGGTCACGGGTTCGAGCCCGGCGTGCGCAATTAAATTTTTATTTAATACATGTGTGTCATAACACATTTAATTCATATAAAATAATATATAGTATATTTGCGGCACGTTCCAGAATGGTAGATACTCTGAGTATTACCCTGGTGAAATACCACCATTAAGAATTGAAACATTGCTTGAAATGGCTTTAGCCATGTTTAGTGACCAGATCTGAATAGCCAGGTACTTCCCAACCATTTTCTTACCCTTCTCCTTCCCCTCTCCACTAACTTCAGCCTCACAACATACTACGATTGGGAATGCCAGACGGTTGGGAGCAGTTGGAACTCTTGTGCGGTATTCACTATACAAAAAAAATATAACAAAAACTAAAAATATATAATATGAATACAAAATATTGATGATACGAGCATACAGTTCCAGAGTATTAGATACTCTAAGTATCGCCCTGGTGAAAGACCACCATTCAGAATTGAAACGTTGCTTGAAATGGCTTTAGCCGTGTTTGGTGACCAGATCTGAATAGCCAGGTACTTCCCAATTTTTCCCTTTCTCATCTCCTTCCCCTGCCCCCTACCATCAGTCTCACAACATACCCCTATCGGGGATGCCATAGTCTCACTGGCTCTAGACGGTTAGGAGCAGTTGAGACTCTTATTCATGTAAAAACAAAAAAAACATATTTTTTGATTTCACGTAAGGAGGCAATTGGTCTGGATGTTATGATATTGGTTCTTTAATTGTTCGCAGGTAATTTGAACAACAATTAAACTTTATTTGTGTACATATCTGTTATACATTATTTTCTCGTTTTATATATTAGGTTAGGTAATTTAGTGTAAAGGCGCACTTTAGGTCACAAAATTTAAATAAATTCACTGTTATTGTTGGCTCCGAAGCTGCGATGAAACATCCACATATTTTTCCAGCTTCAGATAAATTTTAAAAATAGTGAACTGGAAACGATAACATTTCTAATATTTGATGGAAATGTCTACTTATAGCTGTGGAAAAAAAAATAGGAAAGGAAAAGGGAAAACCAATTCACTCACTCATGAAAAAAGATCTTGATTGAGGATTATTCTTAAAAAAATGTATTAACGAAACGGTTCACAAAAACACCACACTTATTTTAATATTTTAAATCACGAAATACCACATTTATTTTATATTTTTTGACTGGCAAACAACAAATTAACGAACTAGCGACAAGAACGAGCAGCAACCACGTTTTTTATAGGAAAACTGGTCTGTTCGATTGTTTCAAATTGTCGCCGTTTTGAATAAAACGATACGGTAAAATGGTTAGGTAGGTAGGGTTTTGGATGAGAAGCATGAAGGTAAGAACCCAAAAAAATAATCGCTTCGAAATCGAACAGCTATTATTATAAAAATCAAATCCTTATTTTATTCAACATTAGCTTGGTCATATAAAATACGTTTTATGAATACAACTGTTTTTATTTACGCAGTATTTTGAATCACGATTTTTTTTAAGCTTCTTCAGAGAATCGTTAAAAGTTTTGTAATACAGAGTCGAGTCAACGGCTTAAGAATTTTCGATGAATCTTTGGGTACCTTCTCGAAAGAAAAGTGTGTTTCCAATCGTAAGGTAAAAGTATGCCGTCAAGTGGTCAAGACGATCGACTAAGAATCCAGATATCGAGGGTTCAAATCCAATCTTAACTTATTATAAAATAACATTGTATAACGCCTATTTAGGCCTATTATAATATGCATTTACATGGCCAGCAACGGAGTACACCTAACAGCCTAGTAGAGGAAGGTGAAGGTGAAGGTGTGAAGGTACAGGGATTTTTATCTTCACCCCCTTATTGAATTTCTTATACATCACAAATTGTTATTAGTTTAATACATATAAGAAATGAGATATATATATTTGTAAAATAAATATTAATAAAGGTACCATATAGATACCATATAAGCAAGTAAGTGCCATAAGCACCGTAATCAATAAAATAAAATAAAACAATTTACAAAAATGGAATTTAATAAAATTTCAGGCAATGGTGATGATCAGATCAATCAAGAGAAACTCTTTCAAGAATCAATTACGATTACACTTTTGAATCTCTCCTCACTGAAGTGAAATATGTCGATATCGGAAGAGATTTTGTACAGGAGCAATATACTCCTTCCCACCGGCAGAACCATCAGCAGGTTGGTCCTACGGGCAGGAAGATAGAATAATTTATGAAGATGCTGTCTTAGATAGTCATCAGAAACATACAGACTTACGCGATCCAAAGTAGCAGGGTTTACAATATAGCCTCGCAGTAGTCTGAGGAAGTGAATGGCGGCCTACCCCTCTCTCCTGAGCTGTAAGGAGTGTAGTCCAGAGAGTGCCCAGGAGAACGTTCGTCAGGTAGAGCCACGGATAGTGGCTGTACTCATGCAAAGAAATCGCAGAAACACTTTCTGGACCCTCTCCAACATGAGGGAGTATCCCACCACACGAGGATCCCAAATAATTGAGCCACTCTCCAGCCTACTGCGGACCAAAGAGAAGTAGAGTATTCTCGGAGTTCGAGTATCCCGAAAAACTCCGACGGTTCGGAGAACAAACCCCAACATTTTTAGTGCCGACTGGCACACCCCCTTGATATGAACACAAAATGCAAGCTTACTTTCGTACACCATCCCAGGTTCCTTAATATGTTATTTCATATGAATTAAATGTGTTCACACATATTAATAAAGTCAAATTTATTTAAGCACGATGGACTCGAACCCGCAACTTCTGGGTTCGTAGTCGAGTGTCTTACCACTCGACCACGCAGGCCGTGAGACAGAATTGATTTATTAACATGTTTGATGAATTCACCGAGATCTAGTACAAATATTTAAAAGCAACGAATGCATTTGACTTTAAAAAAATATTTATAATTCGCCTCTAGAAAACGACAAAAAGAATAGTTGGTTGGCCTAGCATAATGTCAATCCATTTTACGTAAAAGATTCACAGGGGAATGAGGGATTAAAGTGGGGTCATAGAATACCGGTGCTAAGTTATTATTATGTATCATATCACTTAAAATGGACCGAAAAAGTATTCAGAGAACAAAAATAGGACTATAAAAGTTACAGGCTTGGATGCGCCACACTTTTCACAATACTGAATTTATCTTCGCTTTAAAAAAAAACAACTTCATAAAAAGGAGATTTATTTCGCGAGATGGCAAGAAGAAGTGAGTTCTTCCCGTTAATCTTTATCGCTGTTGTCTATGGTATAAGTTTGGGAAGCTTTGTTGTCTATGTTTTCATTAATCTTGATCTCGAAGGCGTAAAAATCATTATTTATCTTCGTAAGTCTTATCATTGAGAAAGGAAAACTTTACACCTAAATCGAGTTTGAATGTACCATGCAAAAGTGCGTTGAAATCAATGAATAGTTTAAGTTGAGATCGATCAATAAGAGTAATGAACACAATTTCATAATATTGATCAAATTTAATATGCGTTGAGAACCTAGGAACCATTGCTTAGTTGCTTATTAAATTGTGAATTAAAAAAATAATGGACTTAAATTATCTTTTTTAAAGCGGTTACTGGAAAAGAAATTATTTTTTAACTTTAGTGCAAAGAAATCTTCATATCTTCGCTGGAAAGGCAAAAGGGCTTAAGCGACACTTTGGTCAAAAATGAGTTAAACATGCAGTTTTGATCAGTTTTTCTTTCTACGTCGAATACTCTGACTCTCATTTGATTCTGAAGACCTTTGTGGCCCTCCAGCCATCTAAAATACATATACCATTTGGGAGAAGGTTTGACTCAAGCGACACAAGTTTGGGACGTTTTTTTAGCTTTTTGTAGCTTTATGGTAACTCAGTGAGAGCATTCAGTTACTTGTTCTTACTTTTTTTCAAAATCCTTGCAGGTACTAAAAATTTATGAATTTTATTGTAAAACAAACAAAAAACTTTTAAATGTTTTGGTGTAAATTTCCCAAAATGGCGCTTCAGCCTTTTTGCTTTTCCGGCGACGATATATGTATTTTTTTTATACGTTATTTCTCAAATAACATTACAATTACAGCCAGAGGTATCTCCAAAAGCTAGGTACTGTAAGAGTTTTCACTATTTCTAAGTTATACTATATCTAGCTCTGTACCGCACTTTTCTGACAAAACTTTAAAAACATTGTGCCGTATTAATAAACGCCAATCATTATGCATCAGTTATATTTTTTTACCATAGTATTTTATAATAGGATACTATAAGATATATCACTCTGGTGAAAGACCACCATTCAGAATCAACACCTTGCTCGAAATAGTTTTAGCCGTGTTTGGTAACAAGATCTGAATAGCCAGGTACTTTCCAACATTCGTCTCGAATCGGTAACTCCAACCCGATCTGCGAATGAAAGCCTTCCAAAGATAAGTAGCTTGATAAAATTGATAGTTTTAACCAAATCTTTTATTATATTTTAACGGCTTTAGCCGTATTTGATGACCAGATCTGAATTGCCAGGTACTTCCTAACCTTCCTACCAGGGACGGCTCGTGACTTTTTAGGTTGCTAGAGTGCTGAGATTGAAAAATACGATGTTTTTGATGTTGTTGTAGACGAAAATGATTTTTATTTTATTTAAAAAAATACATATTTTGTATGAAGATTTTTCAGTTTTGGTGGGTCAATGACCCCCCGAACTGAAAAATCTTGAAAATCTTCATACAATATATATTTACATATGTATTTTTTTAAATTCATTTTCGGCCACAACAACATCAATCATGACGTTTTTTTTTCAATCTTAGCACTCTAGCACACTAAAAAGTCACGAGCCGCCACTGCTTCCTACCCTCCACCTCCTTCACCTATCCACTACTTTCAGCCTCACAACATAACTCAATCGGGGATGCCATAGTCTCATTGGCTCTAGGCGGTTGCGAATGGTTTAAACTTTTGTGCGGTATTCAAATCATTTTTCCTATTTAATATTGATACAAGTTATACATATGTTTATCGTATATACATTTTTGAATCCCTTAATGAACATTTCCCAAGGGAATTCAATCAACCCTTTCATAAGCACGTCAGTTGTATAAATAATATATTTATACCAAATTCAAGCTGCTCAACGGGCCGGTAAAAACATTTCAACTTTACCATTATTTATTATTAATTGAACAATCACTAAGAATTTCAAATAACAATCGATTTTCCGTCGAGTACAGGCTAATGTTATTTGTGTGCCCACTCAAAAACTTTATTTGTTTATAGGGGAAGGGTTCACTTTGGAGTTCTGCAAGAACATTTTATTTCAAGTCAAACTTAAATATCTCAAACAAAATGTTAATCTCAAAATGTGTTCATATTTAAAGGCCTATTATACAACATGGTAAATTAATTTTCGTTTTTTCTTTTCCTTGACACAATGATTTCTGGAAATTCTGTATTTCTAATGTTTATTGTTTTGGGACGGTGTTTATATCTGTATCTTTTTAAATCGTCGCTACATCTTTGCTTTGTATTTCCTTTTACCTTATTTTACGTGAATACCGCACAAGAGTCTCAACTGCTCCCAACCATCTAGGGCCAGTGAGACTATGGCATCCTCGATAGGGGTATGTTTTGAGGCTGAAGGTACTAGGGAGGGAAAAGAGATGAGGAGGGGTAAGGTTGGGAAGTACCTGGATATTCAGATCTGGTCACCAAACACGGCTAAAAGCTAAGCCATTTCAAGCAAAGCTTCAATTCTGAATGCTGGTCTTTCCCCAGTGCGACACTTAGAGTATCTACCACTGTGGAACGTGCCGCAAATATACTTATATTTTATTTCATATTAATTAAATAGGTTTTGAAACACACTAATTAAATAAAAAAAACATTTGCGCACGCCGCGTTCGAACCCGCGACCTCTGTATGCGTAGTCGAGCGTCTTACCACTCGACCAGGCAGGCCGTCATTTTTTCTTTGTGGTCTCCATTATAGCAAGGTGTCACTACTCTACCAATATTTGTCCACGCGTCCACGATTCCTTTACATATCATATCTGTAACATATCATATATGTAACAAATCATATTTGTAACATATCATATCTGACACATATCATATTTTTAACATATCGTATCTACAACATTTCATTTCTGTAACATATCATATCTGTAACATATCATATCTGCAACAAATCATATTTGTAACATATCGTATTTGTAACATATCATATCTGTAACATATCATATTTGTAACATATCGTATCTGTAGCATATCATATTTGTAACATATCGTATCTGTAACATATCATATCTGTAACATATCATATCAGTAACATATCATGTCAGTAACGTCTAGTATATTTATTTTTATTTTTACAAATAATTTGTCATTAAGCTTCTACTACCATTACAATAAGCGGAAAGTATTGCTTGTGCAATAATAGAGGACTTACCTAGCAGATGGATTAAACCCACGACACTGGATGGGAACCCGAAGCATTTGTCAGTTCGGTTTTTAACCGGTTAACATGCATTGACTAAAAAAAAATGAATAGTTTTGATCGAAAATTATGAATAAAAAAGTTACTTTTTCAATATATAAAATTCAACCCCTACAAAAATGGCGTCAGAACGCAACATCGAAATATGAATAATTAATAACCATATTTAGGGGCGTGACAATACGATGGGGATGATACATTACTTTCAATGGGGTCCCTAGGGCCCCTCCCATTAGAGATGCATAAACCTTTATTCAAAAAGTACCCTAGAATATCAACCAATAGCGATAGCACCATAACTTTCTAACGGAACAGACACTGTGGCAAACGAATAAGTAATGTTTAATGTATAATATATATCTCGAGAAGGGGTTAAATTGAAACTGGAATATTCGCAATTTAATCATGATGCATTCATTGTTACGATTTTGTTTTCAGTAAAAGTTTTTTGTGTGAAGAACTTTTACTTAAGGGAAGCTTCAAATATTTCAATGCTGGTAAATGTCAAAATACGATAGTAAAAACAATAACAGTTAATTTGTATAGCCCAGTTTTTTGATAGTTCACCTCAAGTGGACTTCATATTTAAATACCTAAGCTAATATAACAAGGAGAGAATAATATATAACAGATATGTATGAAAATCAAAACTATCTTATTTCCATTATCGTTATTATAAAAACGTTAGTTACGCAAAAGGACCCCTCAAAATGTTTGCCGCGGCTTGTCTGCTTCACCGCTCGTCTAAAAAAACATCCCACTCGTACGATTTGAATACATTACGTAAAACAATAATTTATTGTTAAGTTTTAGACACAGTTCGTGTGAATTGTATTAAGATTTGGTATTTTCCCATGCGATTTCATTTCCTGAGTAAAATTCCAAAAGAGCAATTGACTCTCATTTTATCATTCGCGATTCGTAACTTGAATATATTATGTTTACGGGAATAAAGAAACAGCTTTTTGATTAAAAATCTTTCCTTTATTCTACTCGTACATTCAGATGTACACTTGACTTGTTACTTGGTGCATGAAAAATATCAACAATAAACTTTCAAAATTGGAAGCATTACTGTACTTACAATGCTTTTATAGGAAGTTAACCTTTTCATTAAAGGAACAATTACCTTGTACGTGCGTACTTGCGCATGTTATTGTTATATTTTGTTTCTTTTACGTCATTCAAGGGCACTTAACTTGTGTTACTGTATTTCAATTTAATTCGCGTTTGGAAATCCACTCGTATAATTATGTGACGTATATTTTTATTGTATAGTCGGGTCAAAGGTATAACATTAAGCGCCATATTATTTGAGTGTATGGCAAACAATGAATTTTGAAGCGACAAGTAACGTGCAAATTTTTGGTTTAATTCTTTCGGTGCGTGAGAAAAAAAAATACTGTTAACTGAGTTTGAGGTGTTCAATCTACACTGTTACATTTATAGAAACGTTAGCTTTCATCGAGTTTTTTTTTCTATTTGTATCGTATGCTTACCTACGTTGTTTAAAACATGACCAAGGACGGTGGTTCTCTTGATATCTTGAATTTGTACTTTCAAAGTTTCTGGTTCTGTGAATACCGCACAAGAGTTTCAGCTGACGAAAGCCCGTGAGAATATGACATCCCTAAATGGGGTATATTGTCTGGCTGGAGGGAGAGGAATTGTAAGGAGATGGGAAAGAGAAAGGTTGGGAAGTACCTAAGTATTCAGATCTGGTCACTAAGCTCGACTAAAGCCATTCCAAGCAACGTCTTTATTCTGAATGGTGGTCTTTCATCAGAGTGATACTAAAGATTCAGTGTATGAATATTGTCTCTAATGTGCATTTTAACCATACCTTCTGCAATAGTGTGTAAATGATACACAAAAAATAAGCTAGTGATTTATCTCCATATTTTGTAATTAATTTTGAAAAAAGTTAGTAACTACATATTTAAAAAAAAATATAATGTTCGACTTCCACATACAGGTATAACCCTTTTGCTTTTTAATATATTTTGATTCCTTCATTTTGCCTTGAAACCGAACTATCGACAACATGGTTCAATAAGTCTATACGATGACCAATATTATTCATCGTCACATGTGGAACATATTCTCTATTCATCAAACTTGAATAAAACTGAAATTAACTAACACCATTTTTACTTTTGGTTAAGCGGCATTGAATAATAAAAAAACCCTACGTTGCATAAAATTATAATTTAGTACCTTTTTTTAAGGGGTTGCAAGTAACTTGATAATATTTTAATTCCTTCTACTACCATCGACGGTCTCCGTGGTCGAATGGTAAGACACTCGGCCACGAATCCAGAGTTTACGGGTTGAAACCCGGCGTGCGTAAATACATTTTATTTAATTAATATGTGTCATAACACATTTAATTCATTGAAAAATAATGTGTACCATACTACATTCGCGGCACGTTCCAGAGTGGTAAATACTCTAAGTATCGCCCCGGTGAAAGACCACCATTCAAAATCGAAACGTAGCTTGAAATGGCTTTAGCCATGCTTGGGATCTGAATAGTCAGGTAATTCCCAACCTTACTTTTCCTCATCTTCCTTCCCTTCCCCTTAAGACTTACAACATACGCCGATCGGGGATGACATAGTCCAACTGGCTTCAAACGGTTGGGGGCAGTTAAGATTTTTGCGCGGTATTTACTTAAAAAATTGCATCATTGTATTATAATATTTTGCATTGTGTAACATTCGCATTATTTAAAAAGCGTTCCAGAAATAGTGGATTCTTGCCTACAGTAATAATTGTGGGTTTGTATTGGTCTTGTTTTATTATGTCTGAGAGAGCTTTTTATCAAGATCGCCTGTCGAGCTTTCTTACAAAGGAACGTTTTAGCGATATTCATTGTAAAGAGTGGAAGGGCACTATTACGGTGGGTAATAGGGTAAATTGGTGTTAAATTTAATCCTAATATATGTAATTTGGTATCTTTTGTCCCCGTCCTGTTGAATACCTTTTCATTGCAATGAAATGAACCCGATCTGCGAACGGAAGCCTTCCAAAGATAAAAAGCTTGATAAAATAATAGTTTTTTACGAAATCGCTTACTATATTTTTATGGCTCTAGCCGTGTTTGGTAGACCAGATCTGAATAGCCACGTACTTTTCGACCTTCATCTTATTAATCTCCCCGCTACTTTCAGCATCACAACATACCCCAATTGGGATGGCCATATTCTAACTGGCTCTAGATGGTTTGGAGCAGTTAAGAGGCTTGTGCGCTATGCTCTAAAAAAAAATATAAAAAATTTGAGAGGAATAAAATATATTTTTGTGGTTTTACATTGTAAATTAAATTAGATGTACTTGTTTTAACTTTAATATTTATGAATGTTTTAATTGTGCCCAAGCGTCATTGGCACATAAAATAATGATGGTGTTAAAATAAAGTAACCGTATTTATTACTAAAACTTCTCTTTCTTTAATTTTTCAGGTCATGTTTCGAAATATAGTCAAAAATATATAACCCTGATGAAGCTTGGGTATAAGCAACTTAATATTTAAGAAAGGTGTATATAAAGTTACTAAAAGTGCCTACGTGGGTCTCCACTAGCGTTGTGACCGCTTTGAAAGAACTACTTCTTTTGGCAACAGTTCCTACTTCATTCATTGTTCATTGAACAAATACTTCAATTGAAGTCGGTAGTTCATTTTAGCATTCATTTATTTCAATAACTTCATTTCGTTGAACAAATACTTCAATTGAAGTTGGTAGTTCATTTTAGCTTTCATTAATTTGATTAACTTCATTTCATTGAAAAAATACTTCAATTGTAGTCGGTAGTTCATTTTAGAGTTCATTCATATCATCGAAAGAAGTACTTCAATTTGCAGCAGTATAGTTACGAAGGCATTAAAAACGAAGAAACCAGCTCCGGTTCCTTTCGCTTTTAAAGCTCTAACTACTAGTACGTGATTTGTGTGGCGAGGAACCGGTTCCAGTTATTTTCACTTTCTAAACTCTACCGACTAGTACGTGCTTTTTCGGCGGGGAACCGGTTCCAAAAAGAACTTAACAGTCAAGGGTAATAAACACGTGAATACAAATTTAATGAAATATTCTTTTTTCATAAAGAAATACAAAAATTTCCTGGTCACAAATAACCTGACAATATTAGAAAAACTCCTGAAACCATTTTAATTAGCGTGGGATGGTGGAGGACTTAGATAGCAGAAAAATTGAACCCACAACGCCTAGGTCCGACTTCTAACAATTCGGTTACCAACCGGACAATCTTTTCAATATAATTTATTTTTTAATTATTACCTAGATATAATATAAAATCATGGTGGGCTCTGCGTGATTCATATTCTTATACTTTAAATGTAACTTTTGTTTGATACTTTGATTATACACGAGTTAATAAAATTTTTCATTTTAAAGAAAGACGAACATTCCCGGGTTACAAATAACCTGACAATATTTGAAAAACTCCTACTGCCATCATAAGAAGCGGAATATGTTGCTTGTGCAATGATGGAGGACATAGCCAGCAGAGGAATTGAACGCACGACGCCCGGGTGGGAATCCGACGCGTTCGTCCACTCAGCTACCGACCGGTCATTTTATACATTTATAAATAAATATATATTTGAATATTTTGAAATTGTCTTACAATGTGGTAGAACATTAATAAAAATGATTAATATTTAATTTTTACTAACTAAAGCTAAATTCTTTTTATCGTTTAAATTAAAGAAAATCGTCTGATTTTAAATATCGTATTGAGACAGTTTTGTAGTTCGCGAAAAGCATAAATAATATTTCAACCGTTTGAATTTTGGCTGCCTCACGAACCGATTAAGGGTAACTCGAAACCCCCGTATTACATTTTTATCGTTCTTTTCTTCCTCCCTCCCCCCGCCCTTCGCCGTACCCAATCTCGCTCACAGGAGGAAGTAGGAGCGAGAGCTAATGACACGTTGTCAAAACACGACACCGTCAGATTCGAACCCGAGACTTTTGGGCTTTGTGTCGGCAGCTTTGTGCGACGTGTCGACAGCTTTAACGAGGATTGAGTGCGAGCTCAATACTCTGGACTTGAACTACTCTAGGAGATGTGTGGAATAACGACATTGCTCGTATTTTTTTTGATATTATAATGATCCTTATCGATCTAATGAAGGTGGGCTGAATATAAATTTATAATCAATATTATGCTGTTTGGCTGTACTCAGTAGGTACCGAAGGGTAAAACTTTACCATAAAGCAAGACATTTCTTTTACTGTTTCATCAAATGTTTGCGTACGGTGAGCATTGGCATTGGAGTAACAATGTATGGAGAGAGAGCTAATTATTTTTACCCAACCTATAGAAACTTGTGATAAATCACTTTTTCCGGGTTTTTACGTCGTACACCATGAGAGAGAAAGATACAGCAAATATAATACACCGCTTCTATGTACTGTCACAATGATCTTGGGATGCTGGGTCACCGCGAAACTCCGCACACATTTTTTATAATGCCACTAAACTTGACACAACTAAACGGTTTTTTTGGTTATATGCCAAATTTTTGTTGATGACAATACTGTAAAAAAGTGGTTATACGAATAAACAAAAACTTTATGTCGATATTTGCTATGAATGGATGTATAAATACCCTGACCTTTGTCTTAGCCACGCCCAGGTCCGCCGAGTCCGGTAAAAATCATCAAAAACTGACTACACTGCCTTAAATAGATGCCACTCTTTATACTTTAAGGTCGTAACATAAAAAGTTCAGAGATTTTTCTGTTTCTTGTTTCTTATTTTTAGTATTTAAATAAATAATTATAATTTTGAGTTTCATATTTTGACCGTTGGCCTTAAGGTCAACAGTCGATCGACAGTAAACACCAACACCTTGTGAATTTGTATTTCGTATTAACAAAAAAAAACATAAGCTTATAGCTTACAATAAACAACATTATTATATTTAATATTCTTCCAAATTCGATATGGCAACGATGAATACACAAATAATGAAACAATATTGTTATCCTCTTCTTTGAATGAGTGAAGATTTTTGTATTTACTGGGTGGAAGTTTGTTGACGGCCTATTTTGTCAAGGGGTAAAGACTACAAATCCAGAGATGCGGCCAAACTACGGCTAAATCCGTTTTAAGCAACGTTTCGATTCTGAATTTTGGTCTTTCATCAGGGCGATACTTACAGTATCTACCACTATGGACCGTGCTGCAAATATACTAATTATTATTCTACATTAATGAAATGTGTTATGACACATATTATTTAAATTAAAGTTACTTACGCACAACGTGTTTGAACCCACGATCTTTGGATTCGTAGTCGAGCGTCTACCTCTCGACCATGGAGTCCGTCATTTGTTGTCAGAGTAATCTTTTGAAGTCAGCTATTCAATACGGTAGTGTTGTAGTTTTTAAGTCACGTCGATGGTTTAAAGCTACTCCAATATTTGTATTCTGTTGTAATTATAATATCCTTTTTAATCTTACAGGCAAGTTTAAAAAATAACGTGTCAAACAAATATGTAAAAATGTGTGTTTGCATAACATTACTTGGACTTAAATTATATCCCTGAGGCGTATGTGCGGCAAAACCATGTATGACCGTGTTTAAAAATGTAAATATTCGGAAATAATGCGAGGCTGTAAGCGTAATGAATAAAATCTAGAAAGGAACGTTTAGATGGTTTCGGAATGTGGAGCAAATTAACGAAGAAAGGAGTGTGAAACTAATATAAAAAGCGAAAGTGAATGGAAAAAGAAGTCTGGGACGCCCGACGAAGATATGGAACGATCAAGTAAATCAAACACTTGAGTCGGGCCATTTTAAGAGTCAGAATAAAGAAGCAAGCCCGGTTTCACCTTATGACGGGCATCTTCAGACTGGTACAATTTTAAATAAGTCTATGGAATACATACTATTAGGTCCGGAAGGAATCTGATAGTATTAATACCGTAAGCCGTCTTCTGCCACGTTCGATGGAAAAATTGCTCATACATACAAAAGTTTGATTTTTTTTTCCGATTACCGTTCTTCACGATTAACTCAGTACGTTCCTTTTGATGTGTGTGTCGTGACTAAACCACGCGGGAGCGGGTTTTTATCTCCTAGTGGATATTGATATTCATAATGAATCATCTGTGACTTGAAGATTTTAGTTTTATGACTGACAGAGGTGGCTTTACAATACCTTCAAAAATACATTCGGGTAGTTTTATTACCTTCTGGGAGACGGTTTACACGGGGTGTGTTAGATGCGTTTGTGGATTTTTTTTTTAAATTACATAATATTTATAGTTGTCAGCTTTATTTTTACCAGTAGTCTGTTTTTGAATTTACTATTTGATTTTCCCGTCTCTGTTTGGTTAATGTATTTTGTGGAAGGTATATTTACATTGATGGTTTGGTAAAATATCATAAAATAGTAAAAAAATAGGTACACATCAGGGTATTATGTTTTGTAGATTTCCCCTTAGATGTCTGCGACAAAAATACCAAATTATATTTCATGTGAAATGTAATTTGGTATTTTTGTCATTTTTGTAGATTAACTTGTGTTAACTGCTAACATTTTTGTCGAAAGTGAGTTAGTATTCTCACTAAACTAATTCTGGTAAGCTCTATCCAATGAACACACTTTCAGATCATGAAAATGGCACGAACATGAAAAATCAAAGAGTTGAACATGTTAACTACAATTTTAGTTATAACTGACATATTTTTAATGACAAGAACATGTTATCTACAATAAAAAAAACATTGTATTGCAGAAATGCATAAAATGCAAAATTACATAATAAATTAAGTGTGTTAGCTATAACATTCGTGAATAATAGTTAGTGGATTTGTGATGGTACACACTTTTTTTAACAAAACCCAAAAGACTGAATATCTCAGAATGACTCGACAGTTAGTTAACAGGTTCTTGCCGTGTTAGTTAGTTAAATTATATCATAACTTGTTGCAGACAAAGCTAGTTTCTGAGGGGTGGTAGATCCTTCAAGTTTATTAAAAAAATGGTTAGAAAGTTCTTGTGCCAGTAGCGAAAAAAACTTACACATCTTGTAGCGGGTCTACCGTTGTACTAAAAATCCAAAGCTTTCATAAAAAAACATCCCCGAAACCTCGTTACTTTATTCCAAAGAGTTCCAGGAAATCGCTGTTTGGGTTTTTAAATTTCTTTCGCAGTACCTTTCGATGAATATTTAAATAGGGTTTATGGACTTTCTGAGGCTATATTTTTGCGTTTTGATAATTCATGTTATTTGTGTTTGTATTCTGTATCCATGTGGACTTTTTGTTCATTTATTAGTTTTTTTCAATCGAGATACGGTACGATTCGCAACTTCGGGGCTTAATATTTTACAAAATGTGGTGGTTTTATGTAGTTTTAAGTTATGTATTTTATTGTCTGAATCGAAAAGACATAAAATACTCCTACCAAACAGTATCGAAACATTACGTATCTAAATTATGTGTTAGTATTATTTTTACGTATCCCAAGTTCTAGAGCTGTGAAACTATGGCATATTCAATCGGGGTATGTTTTAGAGTTAAACGCGGCTAAAGCAAATTTCAAGCAACAGTTTGATTCTGAATGGTGGTCTTTCACCAAGGGCGAAACTGAGAGTATCTACCACTCTGGATCGTTCCACAAATATATGTATATTATTTTATGTGAATTAAATGTGATATATATATTTATACATTTATATATTTTTTAGTTACTCTGTACATTTAAGTTTACAAGTATCTAATTATTTCACTCTTTTGACTAATAATCCTTGAACACTTCTTATTATTTTGATTTACATGCATTTTAAATAATTTTTACAGGCTTTTTAAATTTATTGATAGGCATAATTTTGAAGCGCATTATACGATTTCATTCCTTTATATAGTAATGTTTTTGGGTGTTAGGTTTTTTTCTGGTGTCTAATTTCTTTGCATGCCCTTGGCGAATATCAACATTGTAGATAATTTTGTCGAGCTCTGGTAACAAGTTGTTTTTCATTTTATGTATAAAAATCAATGTGTTCAATGTCAGCATCTGTTAAACTGTCAGCCAATTTAGTTCCTCGAGCATTTTAGCTACTTTTGAGTATCTATTTCGCCCAAGTATAATTCTCATTGCTCTATTTTGGAGAATTTGAAACCTGTTTTGTTCTTTGTCGTTACACAAGAAAAATAATCGTTGAACAGTAATAAAAATGTGGAGCAATAATGGACTTGTTTATGTTAATTGCTGTTTTTCTGGAAATTTGAATATAATTATGATAGAGTTATACAATTAATTTAATTTATTTGCGCATGCTGGGTTTGACCACGCAACCTATAGATTCGCAGTCTTAACTACGGAGGCCGTCAATCTCATCGTATAAAAATACGTTCTAATGTTAGGTATTAGTAGAAGAGGCAAATGCCAAAATAATATTTGAAGCGAAAGTGAATGGAAAAAGAAGTCGGGGACGCCTGAGGAAGTCATGGCACGATCGAGGAAATCAAATACCTACCGGGAAACGGTATGATGGTTATTTAGGTAGTTAGATATTTGAGATTTATTTCAAAGTGTCTTTAAATTTCGGTCATACAAAAATCAAACGAAAAAGAAAGAGAATTTAGGTATAATAATAATTGTTATTATACTTGGCTAATTTATAAAGCGCCATGTTTGTGATATATCACCTCGGAGGGCGCTTTACTAAAATTACCTTATTGATATTTACATATTAATTATTTACATTTGTCGCGGGTTGTGAAAAATTATCGAACTTTTTGTTAAGCAGTAGATCAAGGATCAAGGATCGCGTATAATGTATTAAAAACAAATTTTCGAAACTAAGTCGTTTTTATTCCTTCCTACAATGTAATATTACACAACGTTCAAATCGCAGAGCAATAATATACCAGGAGGGAGCGCTAGTGTAGTCAGTATTGATGATTGTTGCCTTACTGAGGCGTGGCTAGGGTGGCAAATATTAGCGTGGCACATATCGACATAATGTTTTTTTTACTTGTATAACCACTTTATCACAGTATTTTTATGAACGAAAATGTGGGATATAACCTACAAAACCGTTAAGTTCTGTCCTGTTATGTCGCATAGCGAAACGTAGTGGGCGGAGTCGCCGGAGACGTGGGAGACGGAGAACATGCTTACATACCTAAAAGCGGAACTATATTGTGAAAGAACTTATCTTAATCTTTCTCTCTCACGGTTTACGACGTACAAACCTGTAAAAAGTAAAGTACATACATTTTTTACAAAAGTAAAAAATCGAAGAACACATAAACGTGACTAACCTTTCCAGTTGTCAAAACAAATCTCTAATCCAAAATGGCTGATAATGCTAACATACGATAAACATACGTGTACCAACATAACAAAAAAAACGATAATCGAATGTACACAGTCCGCGAAAATTCAAAATTCACCTTTTATTTTGAACAGGCTATGTATATTCTTGCTCTGAGGTTCAAACTCATTTCACTGAAACAAGCTTTCATTCATTATTGTACCGGGTAAACTTGTCTCGTTCTGGTTACACAGTGACGAAAGCTGGAGCGGCGGAGACCGCAATTGACACTAGAGCGACAGGTAACAGAACCGCATTGCTGAACTACGGGTGGATGTACCTTCCCACAGTGTTTAATCGTGTTGTTCAGTGCTATGCAAAGCGCCAGCTAACAAATTAAGCACTGCTATATTACGTAAACAGCAATCGTTACATAGACGTATAAAAATAGCATGAAGGTAGTATTCGACACTTTGATACCAAATTCTGATGAATGTCATTAAGAATCTGGTCTAGGAAAAAAGAAACTAGAATAAATGCAGTTAGTACAAACTGCTTCCAACCGTCTGGATCTGGTAAAATTATGGCAACTCCAATTGGAGTATGTTGTGAGGCTTGTAATGATCGCCGATGCGACCGACAGAATGCTCCTTGGGTAAGGCGAGCTTTTGTTCGGGGATGTAGAATAAAATACAATCACTTTCTCCTGAATACTTTTTATCAAGAATTTATATAATATTATAATTAAACCTTCAACTGAACATGGTTTACTGCTGGAATGGAATGAATAGTGATCGAAGAATGAAAAGTGAAATAAATAGTGGTGGGTGCTTTTACAGAATAGCTCTGGTCTTATACCTGCATGGTCAAACTGAAAGTATCAGAGTCCAAACATGTGGTCTATGGAATAATACATGTTAAAAAAATTTTTAGAAAGCGATGTAGAGATATAATTTATCAGACAGAAATACATTAAGGGATGCAATTAGGATACAATAGGAGATTGGTAAGAATGTTTAGTGACGTGGGTAAGCTGTATATGTGCTAAACTAGTTAGGCTATTACAGGCTGAAGGTAGTGAGAAAGGAAGGGATATGGGGAAGAAGAAGGTATGGAAAGTACCGGGCTATTCTAATCTGGTCACCAAACATGGATAAAGCCATTTCAAACAACGTTTAGATTCTGAATGGTGGTCTTTCACCAGGGCGACACTTTTAGATTCTATCACTCTGGAAAGTGCCGCAAATATACTTTATATTATTTTTTTATATCAATTAAATGTGTAATAAGTTATGATACATATTAATTAAACAAAAATTATTTGCGCACGTCGGGTCCGAACCCGTGACCTCTGGATTCGTAGTGAAGCGTCTCACGGAGGCCGTGGAATGCGTTTGCATTCGTTCATGTTCTATCGCACCTACATGTTTTATTACATTTTTATTTGAGATAAGTTATAAGTATTGTTAATTTTCTGAATTGTGGAGTATTTTGCATAAACCACAAATTCGAGTTTATTGGAGTTGTGGGAATTGGTAGAACCACAGATTTTATGAGATAAGATCTGCGAATTGTGGCATTCTTTAGTAAAATTCATTTTATACCAAATTTCGCTCATCTTCTTAGCAAACTTTTACATTATTTGTGAAAAAAATGTCATTTTAATATACGTAGTCTATTTTTTTTTCATTAAACACCCTTTACCACCCGCTTGGCTCGTGATTTAAACACCCTTTTTTCTTACCGAACGACTTCTGGTATTATTTTTGACTAAACAATAGATATAGAAAATCTCCATAGCTTATGATGCAAAAAACGTAGGAAGATGAAATATTTTACTTAGTCCTAAAAGTTCCCGACGGAGAAAACTCTGCAAATTAAATGACGCTGAGCCTCTTCTTCAAGGGCACTTTTCACCTTGCAGACTGTAGCCCAAAACAACTCTGTGAAACTGCCCTCGTACCAGTCCCTTAAATCTCGAAGCCGTGAAGTGCGGCATCTTTGCGTCTTTCTTCAATCTTCTCCAAAATTTTCGATTTTGAATAATTGTTCTAATTTATAATTTTGTCTTCAATGCTTGGCTTTCACACCCTGTAAGCCCGTCAAAAATGTTTTTGGGTAAACATTTTCACAACTTACCATATATTATTAGGGTACAAAATGAACTTAACAAAAAATACATGGTGTTTTTTATATATGGTATATATATATCACAATATAAAATAAAATATGAGAACAGTAAGAAAGCAAAAAATTAACATTTAAATTATAACAAAGGAACAGAGAGAAAGAGACAGATAATATGAAATAAAAGAGGCAACACGTCAACTTATAACGTGATAAAAGAATAATGAGAAGTTTTTAAGAGAAAAACCTAATATTGGACTACTGGACAAATTTAACTGATTATTAAGAATTTGTCTTAATTTTAATGGCTTTTTTTATTTCTAGTGTTTCAAACTTATTTAATCTGTTGCCATGTCCATGTGTTTGAAGAATATAAGTAATATTTTATTTTTGTACCCTGATGATACTTAGGCTTTGCGAAACCGGTCGGTCATAAAAAAGTGGTCTTATACAAAGTTATTATTTCATTTTCATTAAATTTGTCAAACCACTATGTGATTATTTTCAATGAAAACACATAATATTATACTAGCAACATGAGTATTTTTTAAATATTTTATTTCAGATTAGACCGGAATCGTAAAACTACTGATTAAGTTTAAAATCTTTTAGATTCCACTTTACACCACATAAATAATAACAAATCATAAACACCACACAGCATGTTGCCATAAAACAAAAACCATTTATCCATTCTCCGACTGTGTGTTCTTGTCAATCGAGTTTACCTTCGCACTCAGCGGCTTGGAGAGCCTACCCATTTGTTAAGGGCGGTTGTTATTCATTATTCTTCAACGCTTCACTTTAGCCATTGTCGCAGTTGCGGTTAACTACTTCAGTTAACTGTTAACTGAATGACGGTGAGGCGAGGGGAGGCACTAACTATAACTTTTGACTGACAGCCTCGAGTGACTGTGACATTAATTGGACGAAACGCGACGTTTTTGTTGAAGAAACGACATACTATTGCGGTGGAACTTTTAAGTCTCAAGTTGGTGACATTGCTTTCAAAAGAATACGTGCTTGAATTATTGTATAACACGTAATAAATTTTACGGGTTTTAGTGGGAAAGGATTTTTGGAACAGGGGTTGAGGTTTAAAAAATACTATCATATTACTTGAAGACAATTTTCGGGGTATGTTTCACCGGATAGGTAGGATATGCCTTAAATGTAAAAAAAAGTTATCAACCATTTAATACTTAAGCCAGAGCACACAAAAATGACGCTTAATGTCACTTTATAGCATTCTAATACAAGCAATACTACACATGATTTACCTGTAAAAAATATATGGGTAGTAAGGAAAATGTCTAAGGTTTCCAGTGAATAAATTTTTTGTAGTGTAACTTTTTAAATTCTATTAAAAATATACTAAAATGTCTGCAATAGGTGCAGTTTGAAAACGTGCGAAGGCATTACCGAACGTTTTACCTGAAATCGCAGTATGAATTCAAAAGATTTCAGTAAATCTTAAATATTTTTCAAACTACCGATATATAATTAACCGAAAATAGTTTGTAGTATCGCTTGTATTAAAATTCTCGTGATGAAAGTACGAATTTCGTCGTACTGACCTTTAAAAACAGACAAAAATAACATAAAAAATAATAACCCAATAAATTAAAATCCAACAGATTAAAGCAAATAGTTTGACAGATTTTTTTATATGACCTTCGTAAAATTTTAACATGACACACGTCAGAAAAATGGATAAATTAATTAAGTACGAGTAATTACGTGAATTATCAACGAACTTAATCTAACCACAACTTAATTTTGAAATGACACATGCTTTTGATTTAATTTAATGATTGTACCTTAATTAAAAACTCAAACTACACAAATTTGTTTGTAATTTAGTATGTAGGTACTCTTATACAAATCGTCGCTGGAAAGGCAAAAGGGCTTAAGCGTCACTTTGGTCAAAAATGAGTTAAATATTCAGTTTGATTAGTTTTTTTTCTGCATCGAATGCTCTGACTCTCACTTGATGCTAAAAACTTGTGTGGCCCTTCGGCCACCTAAAACATATTTACCATTTGGGAGAAGTCTTTATCAAGCTACACAAGTTTGAATTTTTTTCAGTTTGTTTTATCTTCTTATTTCAAAATTCAACCAGGTACTGAAGACTTATTGATTTTTAAAAAAACAAAAAAAAAGAATTAAAGTGCTCTAGTGTAAACTTCTCAAAATGGTGCTTTAGCTCGTTTACCTTTCCGGCGACGATATTTAATATATTATATATTTGTTTGTCATTTTTGGGGTTTTATGGCTTTTTCTTCTATTCATTTACCAAATTTTTGTTGTTGATATTAAAAGCTTTCATGATCTTATTTGAAGTTGATAATATTAAGAAGTGTTTCTGTATAACAAAGAAAAACGAAAAATAATTAAAAAAAAAACAAAATTTGAATGAACTCTCATAAGAATAAAATTATGATTAATGTTTTTGTTTAACATCTCTATCCCCTGATCTATTCAATTACTCTATAGAATACGGCTTTATCTCGCTGTCGACTTAATTAAGACTCTAATGCAATTTCCATGCGATGAAGTAACAAATCATGTTAGGCGCTGTCCTCCCCTGGGCACTTAGCACCGGACGTGACGGTCCGTGATCAATCACTTCCTGCAATACCTACCGGAAGTCATTCCCCGGGCAGCCTCCTCTGTGCATCCTTAGCCGGTATACTCTGCGCTTCTAATAGTGTAGGAAAATGTTACTAACCAATCTTTCTATTAGGTTGAGAATGCCGTGAAGCGAATTGGATATCAAATTATATTATTAAATTTTACACCAAGTTTACAAATAAGTTTTCTGTAGTAAGGCAATGTTTTTGATGAAAAACGACTCAGATTGTATAAAAAGGTGATTATTCTTATGATGAAATTGAACAAACATGAAAAACTTCTTCACTAGAAAATCGTAGGAAAGACTGAGATTTGATTCGCATTTTCAAAATTGTTGACTTATCTTCTTTGTGGCAACTCATCCAGTTCAACATTCCTTGCCGTAGACTTAGAAACAATAAATTGCTGTTCCTCAATACTCACTCTACTTATTATGGGTAGCATTCTCCACTGTCCAGAATGTCAAGACTTGTTAAAGAAGAACATTTAAGTCAAGCCTGAATAAGATTTTGGTAGAGTCGTAAAGAATGAAAAAAATCATTTAGACTGGTACCAAACACTTCATGACCATGTGTTGAGTTGATAAGTCTCGAAATTCTGGACAGTAGAGAATGATACCCATAATTAGCAGAGTGATGATTGAGGAACAGTAATTCATTCAGTTTACGGCAAGGAATGTTGAACTGGATAAGTTGCAACAAAGAAGCTTAAGTTTTTTTTTTTTTAAAACATTTATTCGCGCTGTTCTCACGTTTGGAACACAAATTCACTAAAAGCGTTGCGACAAAAATGGCAGCAGCCTGGTCACTTGCTCTCTCATTGCGACATAGAATATTATTAAGTGGATTAAACACAAGACAAGGGTAGCCGACATTGCTGTCAGAATCTCCCCACTCAAATGAGAAAATATTAGGCACTTGACACGGCTAACGGTGTAAGGTAAATTTAACTAACTAACCATCACGCCGTTTCTCCGCAAGGGTATGCAGAACGGATGGACTGCCTACAACTCTGTCCCAACACACACTCACTTGCTTCATTCACATTCATACATACTCTTCTGTTGTTCTGACTCTTGACATAGCCCGACTCAAGTATTCGATTCACTTGGTCGTACCATGTCTTCCTCGAAAGTCCCCGACTTCTTCTACTATTACCACTCTAAAAATTTCAAATCATTTAAGCATCCTTTTCTTAACCCTGTTCACTACGCTTACACCAGTCTTGGATTTTTCCAGATATTCATATTTTTCATAAATGTACTTCCTACGCACACAAACTTATCCACTTGCTCCAAGTATTCGCTCAATAATAATTATATTGCACCCTGTTATTTTACTCTTTCTTTAAAATACAATGTAAATATCTGTAACGATAAGTTATATTTATATCTAAGTGAGTAGTGTTTTAAGATTTTCTAAAGTAATTCTAAAGTTGTTCATCAATGTTCCTACCTATCCAACCATTTCGCCATATCGAATCCCGTATTCAACAATACCGTGTTCGAAACAATTTAATATCAGACATAATAGTTTTGGTGTGAAAAAAACATATTGCTTGTTCGTTTTTCGCTATTTCGTCCGTTTGTTGTTTTGATCTCCAAATAATATAAAAATAAAGTGTGGTGTTTTGTGAATAAGTCTAAAATAAGTGTGGTGTATTCGTTTGGTTAATAATACAAAAGTGTGAGAATAATTCAAGAACTTCAACTTTAACAACATCGGTGAGTGAATGGTTTCCCATTTTACCTTCACTGCATAATCTTTTCACAAGCTACAATTAGACACTTTTGTCGTTTAGTCTACTATTTTCAGAATTCACTTGAAGCTGGAAACACGTTTAGTGTTTCATCGCAGCTTCGAATCTAACAATATAACATATGTAGTGAGACAGTCATTCATATACAGAAAACTTGTTCACGATATGGTTCAATTAAACATCTTTACCGTTTCTAAATCAGCTCCGTCCACCCCTCGGTATATCTCTATTCTGACATATTAAAAAACAAGCGGCATCGCCATTAGAGTACATTAAATTTGCAATAAAACAACCCCTTTAAATAACTTAACCCCTTTTTAAAACTTTGAGAGGGGGCGCCGAGGCACTTACCCAAGCAGAGATGGAAACGGTTAACTTCGCTTTCAAAAGTGATTTAAAAATCGGTTACAACGTTCACTCAGCACTGTCTAAATAAAAACAGAAATCGCATTCGTTAGTTAGTTTGTTTGTTATTGGAAGGTTTTATTGTTTCGTGTGTTAATTTTCATTTTAATTATAAATACATTATTTTGCACAGGTCAGTTTACAAACTTTTTCACACTCTAGTCTACACACATTTGTTAAAATAATTCAATTGAATTAAATATTAAATTATTATTTATTTCTGCTATTTTTATTTTATTGACATTAGTTATTAAACAAGGAACTAAAATCATATAAAAAGGTCGTTTCCATGCGGTCTAGTGACAGTTTAATAGTGGCATTAAACGCTGAAACAGCTCAAATAGCAGAACTGAGTAATATTCACTAAAAATAGCAGAACTGAGTAATATACAATTTAATTCAATTGATTTATTAGAAACATAAAATGGAGTTCTACAAATGAAACACAAAAATTATAAATAAAAAACTGCATACAAATCGTCCACCGCAATGATTTATTGTCAATATTCCACCTACCAAAACTGCTACCCTCTTTGTTCAATACGCAAACTATTAAAATTAAATAAGTTTAAATACTTTAAATTGTACCAGTATGAAGATGTCCGTCATAAGGTCATACCGGCCTGGTCTTAAATATCAAATAATGAAATAAAGTATTTTTGCATTCAATACCGAGAGAGAACCAAGAGTCCCAACTGCTTCCAACCATCTGGAGCCAGTAAGGCTGTGGCATCCCCAATTGGGGTATGTTGTGTGGTTGAAGGTAGTGGGGAGGGGGAGGAGATAGGGAATAGGAATGTTGGGAAGTACCTGACTATTCAGATCTGGTCACCAAACACGGCAAAAGCCATTTTAAGCAATGTTTCGATTCTGAATGGTGGTCTTTCACCAGGGTGATAGTAAGAGTATCTACCACTAAATGTGCTATTATCAAACCAGTTGAAATACGGTTGAAAATTGTAACCATAAAGCAAAACATCTGTCCTAATTTTTAACATTATTTTAAAATCACCCTTTCATACTCTAGCTAATTTATTTGATGTTTTATAGAAAAATGATAAAGCTTACAAAAATACTTAAAAATATACTATACCATAACATCTTTGACGTAACTACCTTAAGATAAACGGTTTTAAGTTGTTTATTTATGTTTGACACTGTATATTTTACGCTTCCATCAGTATCACGAACTAAAACGCCAGCCTTTTATTACGCTAAATTTTACGACGAAACAGTGAGTGCCCTAAAGTTGTGCGTTGAAAACACAGTTCAACCACTGCTACACATTCAACCCCGAATTTAATGCGCACCTTCTTGCTGTCAATGGCCACTCAACGAGAAAAAAATGAATTAAAAAAAAACATCAATTTGAATAATCGTTCCAAGAATTCAAATTTGTCGTCGCTCCGTGACGGATCGAGGGCTAGAACTAACTAAAGCGTTCCTTAATGCACATTGTTGGAATACATTGAAATACCGGCCGAATTGTGTGACTCTATTCTTTTACATTTATTTGTTTATTTGAATAATTTGTTTTTGTAACTTCGGTTTAATTCTGTGCGATTGTACCATTGTCACGGATGTAATTGTGATTTATTGTCTGATGCGGAAGGTTTTTTAATCAGGTTTGTTTGTACGCTTTTGATGAAGTGGCCATGGAGGAACGCCTTTTGATATTAATGCTGTCGCGGTTCGATTCGCGCCTTTTTAATGAGCTTCTCATTTGGAAGAGCTTTTTTAACTAATACAATGAAATTAAATTAGAATTACTCGTAATTTTGAAATGTTTCATCTCTTTGTTTGACTCGTTTATGATTTAGGGCCTTTTAAGATTATTTATCAAAGTGGTGGTGATATTTTTTTCTTTCATTCCCCTTTCAGGGAGTTGACGATTTATTTCTTTGTCGAAGGAGTATTATTGATTTTTTGTGGTTTAAAAAAAAAGCTATTTAAGTTTTTAATATTTAAGGTTGAAATAATATAAATAAAAATGTCTTATTTGTTTAGACTTGAGACGGTAGATTATTAGCCAGGATCAGCAACGATTTTGAATAAATCTTGAAATATGAATAGCCAGTAAATATTTTAAAAAAAAAACATTTTTCAAGCTAGATACACAAAAATGGTGGAACAAAATTTTCTGTAGCTAAATTTGTTTATCTTATATTAATAAAAAATAAATTTTTCGCTCAAACTATGATTGAACCCAGACAATTAAGAAGTAGAACATTTCTTCAGATTTCTCATCTTGATTCAAAGTTGAAATTTGGTTTTGTCTCACTCGTTACTCCCAAAGTGATAAATATATATGGCCTAAAGCTTGGAATAAACTCCATAACGAGCCTAATAGAATTTCGGTCGAAACTAAAAACTTACCCTTACAGACTTTCATATAGATACCATTCTTGTGTTGCCTGATTTACTTTTATAATTATACTTTTTTTTACTCATTTTCCTTGGATAAATAACCTTAATAAAAATTAACTATCTAGGTATCAAATAAACATTTATTTAGAAAAAGCTGACTCGGTGAAATTTAAAGTGCGAGTAGTCTGACCATGGATAATGTCAGTGAGAACTTTTCAACGTAATCTGTTTCTTACTGAGCGATTAATGACCTTTAGATAAATACATTTTAATAAAATTTCTCTATCGTTTTACGGATTAAGAAAGTCCGTTATGAAATTTTTAATAAAAATATAAATAATTTAAATAAATACCCACTATAATTTTGGCAATATCATATCTTCTGAGTGCAAAACTGTATATTTCTCCAAACTTGAAATAGTTAAAATTATTGTGTTTATCTGAAGTGATAAACACCATTTTATTTAATGATTTCAATAAAACCAAATTTTTAACTTTATTCCACTATCTACACAGAAAAAAGTGGAATAAAGTAAAAATAATAGTATTATTAAAATCATTAAAATGAAGTTAAATTAACAGTTTGAAAATTAGAAATATTTTTATTTTATCTGGTATGCCAGGTAAGAATGCTTTTGTATATTATCTCTACATAAAAAATAATATTCCATAGATTGTTTTTATGTACTTAATAATAAGATGGAGCTTTAGAATTTAGATTTATACAACGCCCATAACGGTGCTATTCAAATTATACAAATGTTGTTCTTATTATTATGATATGAGAGGCTTAGAAGCAAAGGCAGCAATCTCCAAAAACGGTTCTGTAGCATTGTCAACTTTTGAATGATTATTCTAAAGAAATGGAGAATGAAGTGTACAAAAATGTTAGTGCACATTAAACTAGAAACAATTCGAAACAATTATCTCTAAATTTATCAACATATTCACAAAAGAAAAGTGCATTAAACGTTAAATCAACATTCCAAGAAATAATTTAAAATGAAGGAGATTGCTGCCTTTGCTTCTAAGCCCCTCATATGTAGGTATAACTTATTTCGATTGAAAGTGGATCATATTAAATGCATTTTTTAATTACTAAGTATATTTATTAAGACTATTTTGAGGTATTTACTTAAATTTAAAAATGTAAAGTAAAAAATATCTTCCTAATAAATATATATTTATTGAGAGATAGGTGAATGTTTATACTCTATAGACCTGAAGATATTAAAAAGAAACTAGAATTTGGAATCAGCTGGGGACGCTTTAAGATAGTATCTTTTAAAATAAATATATATTTTATAGTACTTAACTACATTTTTTGTGGTGTAACCTAACTAAGTCGCTAGAGACATCTTCAATGGTGAACAATATTTAAATAATACAATAGTATCAAATGAAAAGATATGTAAACGAGGAAGGTTGGAAATATCTGACATTAAAAAAAAATGAAAACCGCACTAGGCCCAACAGGACTGTGGCATCCTCATTTTGGGTATGTTGTTAGTCTAAAGGAGTGGAAGAGGAAAGGAGATGGATAAGAGGAAGATAAGGAAGTATCTGTTTATTCAGATCTGGTCACCAAACATAGGTAAAGCCATTTCAAGTCTTCGAAAATCGTGAATCATCATATAGCATTATAGTAAAAATTAGCGTATTTTAATACATCACAATATTTGTAAAATATCGCCAGAAGAGCGCTACGCAGAGCTAGATTCACAAATCACAATTTTCGGATCATTAAACCAACCAAAAGATAAAGAATTATACTCTCAGTATCGCTTTGTTGAAGGACCACCATTCAGAATCGAAACGTTGCTTGAAATGTCTTCAGCCGTGTTTGGTGACCAGATTTGATGTCCCTACTTTCCTCTACGCCATCTCTCTCTCATACCCACTACCTTTAGTCTTAAAACATACCCCGATTATTGGGGATGCCATAATCCTACTGGCTCCGGTTACGGTTGGGAGCAGTTGGAACTCTTGTGCGGTATTTAAAAAAAGAGATGATTTAAAAAAAATAACCTTACGCGACCTAAGTTTTTCACTCGATGATATTGAAAGAAATACCTTTAAATTCGTTCATTTTCATTTTGTCATTTCCGGTAGTTAAGCGAGAAGGAGAAATCCCCCACCCTCCCCTTAAATAACTACCACAAAAGTATCGACTTGTGTTTTCCTTTGCGGGAAACTTCCTTCATAAGATAAAAGGATCTCGCGTATCTGCCTCGCTACGTCCCACTCACCAGGCAAACAAAATAACCTTCGACGGATGTAATAAATATTAACTTTATTGCGGCGAATAGGTATTTTCATCTGAAAACGGATGTAGCGACGAAGGTTTTGTAGTAATTTAACGCTATGGTGGGCGGATGCATAACTGAAGAGTTTATGGGATTCTCGTGTCAAAAATATATATACTCACTGACACAAATTCTTCCCTTTACGATTCTGCCAAAATATAACATTAGAACTGCCATATTGCAAACAATTCAACACTCGTCACACACCAACATTAAACCAGCCTTCAATTCAGACATACATCAGCACAAAACACGATCGCAAAATCAAATACGCTTATCGTCATCTACTCACACAAATATTTTTTTTAAAATTGTAATTAACTCCATACAATACATTGCATATACACAATATAACGCGTTACCCAAATAATAAACACCCGCAGTTGCGAACGAAAATTTTTTGGCAAAAGCACTTAAAGGATATTTTATCGACAATTTTATTAATCAGGAATATATCCTATCTGTAAAACCACTGAATGTGTGAATATATTTCTTATTGTATTAATGACGTATATCTAATTAATCTGTTCTCATATGAATCTCCTTTTGATGTTTTCTTTCGCTTGCTCCCTCTTCGTTTGTAGTCCTTTTTTTAATTTTTTACGTCTTCATATAAAAAAAAAATATTTTATTATTTTGGCCCTCCCGGATTATTTTATTACTCCTTGGGAACAGGAAACCAAGGATTTTTGTGTACTTATATTATCTTTAAAAAAAATTGTAGTAAAAAATATTTAATATTTCTAGTTACTCGTGAGTAGCTGGAAATCGGTTAGTAGCTGAGTGGACAAACACGTCGGATTCTCACTCGGGCGTCGTGGGTTCAATTCCTCTGCTAGGTAAGTCATCCATCATCTCACAAGCAACATTTTCCGCTTATTATGGTGTTATGATGGCAGTAGGAGTTTTTAAAATATTGTCAGGTTATTCGTAACCAGCAAATGTTTGTCTTTCTTTGAAAAAAAACTTGTCTCAGAACTGATACAAACCGACGATCAGTGCCTTAACTTTTAACTAAAGGAAAATCTTATAGCACATTGTTTAAAAAAACAAAATATTACTCCTTACAAAACCAATGACTACCACGTAGAATTAATTAATTTATTTGTAGACTAAAATGCATGAATTTGTATATTTTCAACTAACACTAATTAACTACAAAATACTCAACCATTTAAAAGCAATAGATTAAGGGTGAGCTGTTACTTTTAAATGGTTGATTAAAATTCACCTTTTCAGTTATTTAGGAATCTTCCATTTTATGTATTTTAGGCTATAAATAGTTAAATGAATCCTACGTGGTGGACAAAACGTGATTTTCCCATCTAAATGTGTTTTTTAATGAGTGGTATTTAAGTTTTTTAAGCAATAAAGTATAAGATTTTCCTTAAATAAAAATTGACAATTTATTAAAAAACATATATTTTTATGTTTTCGATTTTCTTCAGTTAAAATATTCGCCTACAAAAATAAAGTTGGATGTCAATTACTGAAAATTAATTGTTAAAAACTGTGATAAGGAAATGAGTTTCGTTAGTACAACTGGCAAAAGCGTTCTCCCGGCGAGACGAAAATTTCGAATTCGTGTCTCGGTCGTAATAAAATCTTTTTATCTTTACCGTATGTTGTTTTATTTCATATTGTTTGAAAACTATTAACGTTGTTTCAATATTTCATTAAAGATAATATGTCTCGTAATAAGATTGCGAATTTGAGAAAACAATCATGATTAGTTCTTGCTGAAGAATTATTTATAATTTTTCTATTGTAAACTTTCGTGAAGAAAAAAACACGATGAAGAATAAGATTAACTTTTTTAATCGTAAAGTATTATGTGAAAATCTCAATTACAAATTTATTGAGAGAGCGCTTTGTTAGAAATCTCCTTTTTTACTTATTTTCAAACTCGTCAATTTTCTCAAAAGCATTTAATTTTTTTATCCATATTATGTGTATGAATGCCTTAACAACTCTGCCGGTGACAGTTTAATGAATAGAGCTTAAACGGTTTTTCATCATCTTGATCGTCGGTTTCTACTTAGTGGTGAACCGATTATACGACGGCAAATAATAACATTAAAAAATCAATCAAGAGCACTTAATTATTGTTTATGTTGAAACGCATTCAAACGAAAATCAATGATGTTTGATGGAGTACCTAGTGATTAATAGAAATATGCGTCAAGTTGTAAGGTAAATACTTGACAGCGATTGTATAATTGCTTTTACATTGAATCTCAGGATTTTAAAAATAATTTATTCTTGATGCCTCCGTATAATTTTATTGTAAATTTAAAAAAAAATTTTTTTAATTTTTACAATTCAACGTATATTTAAAAACTCTATTATCAACGTCGTTCGGAGTACTAGAAGAACAAAAATTAAAAAAAGCTTTTCTAGTTACCATAAAATGCGTACAAATATTTTTTTAATGAACACAATGATGACACGAACGTTTAATAATTCCCCCTCATAACATGAATATTTACTATAAAACATAAAATATGTTCGTATAAAAATTAAAATTAATGAGAGCTCAGGTGTCAGAAAATTAATACTGATTTTCAGTATGGAACATATCGGCCAACGTTGCTGTTTTTCGTTAAACACGTTATGTCTTTCATTAGCTAAAGAGTTTATATTATTTTGATTAAAAAGAAAAAATAGATCCTTGTAAAAGTGTACCATTTGATAAGGGATTTCGTGAAATCCGTTTTCTTATAAAAAACAGTATTTTGACCACCCATTAAATAAAATTTCTCAATTTATTATGTTTTTATTTAAGAATCATCTGTAATTTATCACTTTTACTAAAAAAATCACAATTTCGTAAGAATCCGAGAGGTAAGGAGGAAGAAAAATGCGCCCATGTAAGCAAGAAAATCCTTGCATTTTGAGCACAAATTTGAAGAAATTACTCAATATTGGTATCTCTCAAGTTTTTTTAAAGAATCTTTTGTGACTTAGAAAATTTCATTACAAATTTACAATTTCGTACGAATCCGAAAGAAAGATGGAGAAAAATGTCTTCATGTCAGCAGCAAATTCCTTGGATTTTGACCACCCATTTGAATAAACTTCTCAATATTCCAATTTCTTCTAGTTTTATTTTAGAATCGACTGAATTTTATCAAAATCACTATAAATTATCAGTTTCGTACAAGTAAAACAGCTAAGGACGGAGAAAAAATAGGCTCATGCCTGCTAAAAAAATCCTTGCACTTTGACCACCCATTGTCACCCATTTTTCTTATGTTTTTATTTCAGAATCATCAGTAACTTATCGATTCTAATACAAATACACAGTTTCTTACAAATCCGACAGATAGGGAAGGAGAAAAAAACCCGATGTCTGCAGCAAAATCCTTGTATTTTGACCACCCATTTGAAGAAATTTCACGATATCCAATTTCTTTAGATTTTATTTAGGAATCATCTGTAACATTTTGATTTGACTACAAATTCATAGTATCTTATGAATCCGACAGATAGAAACGGAGAAAAATGAGCCCATGTCAGCAAAAAATTTTTGCACTTTGACCGCCCATTTTAGGAAAACTTTCAATATTCTAATTTCTGATGTTTTTATTTAAGAATCATATGTAACTTATCAATTTTACTACAAATTCACAGTTTTTTACAAATCCGACAGATAGGCGCGGAGATAAATGCGTCCATGTGAGCAGCAAAATACTTGCATTTTGACCACCCATTTGGAGAACTTTCTCGATATACAATTAATTATGTTTTTATTTAAGAATTATCTGTAACAGATCAATTTTTCTTACAAAATCACAGTTTCATAAGAAACCGACAGATAGGGACGGAGAAAAATGCGCCTATATTAGCAAAAAAATCCTTGCACTTTGACCGCCCATTTTAAGAAAATTTTCAATTTTCCAATTTGTGAGGTTTTTATTTAAGAATCATCAGTAACTTATCGATTTTACTGCAAATTTGCAGTTTCTTACGAATCCGACAGTTAGCGCGGAAAAAAGTGCGTCCGTGTCAGCAGCAAAATCCTAGTATTTGGAGAAATTTCTCGATATATATAACTTTTTATGTGTTTTATCTAAGATTCATCTGTAATTTATCAATTTTGTTACAAAATAACAATTTTGTACGAAATCATAAGATACGGAGGGAGAAAAATGCGCTCATGTCAGCAAAAAATCCTAGCAATTTGACCGCAAATTAAAAAAAGGTAATAATAATTTCTTTTGATTTTACTTGAAAATCATCTGTAACTTATCAAAATTGCTGCAAATTCAAAGTTTATATCGAACCCAACAGATAGGCACGGGTAAAAACGCGTCCATGTCAGCAGCAAAAACCTATCTTTTTTCCCCCCATTTGGAGAAATTTCTCGATATCCAATTTGTTATGTTTTTTATCAAAGAATCATCTGTTACTTATCGGTTTTACTACAAATACAAAGAATCTGACGAATCAGACAAATGCGCACCATGTAAGCAGCGAAATCCTTCCATTTTAACAAAACCTATTTGGAGAGTTTTTCTCGATATCCAATATCTTATGTTTGAATTAAAGAATCATCTGTGACATATCGGTTTTGTTGCAAAATCACGATTTGGCGCGGAGAAAAATGCTCCCCAGTTCCATCACAAAATTCTTGCATTTTGACCACCCATTTCAAGAAATTTAACAAAAATAAAATTTCTTATGATTTTATTTAAGAATCGTATGTTGCTTATCAGTTTCACTAAAGATTCAAAATTTCGTAAAAATCTGACTGATAGAGACGGAGAGAAATGCGCCCATGTTCATAACAAAATCATTGCATTTCAACTACCCATTACAAGAAATTTCTCAATACTCAAATTGCTTATGATTTTAATTGAAAATCGTACGAAACTTATCATTTTTAATATAGAAAAACAATTTCGTACGTATCTGACAGATAAAGACGGAGAAAAATGAGCCTATTTTCATAAAAAATCCTTGCATTTTGACCACCCATTTCAAGAAATTTCTCAATATTCTAATTTCTTATAAATTATTTTAGAATCGTGTGTAACTTATCCATTTTACTGTAGATTCACAATTTCGTACGAAACTGACAGATAGGGACGGAGAAAATTGCGCTTATGTTCATTACAAAATCCTTGCATTTAGACCACCCATTTTAAACATTCTCAAAATAAAAATTTTTGTTGATTTTATTTTAAAATCGTGTGAAACTTATCACTTTTACTATAGATTCACAATTTCGTACGAATCTGAAAGATAGGTATCGTGTTTAACTTCAAATTTACAATTTCGTACGAATCTGCCAGATAGGGACGGAGAAAAATCCGCCCATGTTCATGGCAAAATCATTGCATTTTGACCACACATTTCAAGAAATTTCTCAAAATTAAAATTTTATATGATTTTATTTTAAAATCGTATGTAACTTATCATTTTTAATATAGAATAACAATTTCGTACAAATCTGACTGATAGGGACGGAGAAAAATGCTCCCATGTCCATAACAAAATCCTTGCAATTTGACCACCCATTTTAAGAAATTTCCTAATATTCAAATATCTTATGATTTTATTTTAAAATCGTGTGTAGCTTATCGTGTTTAACTTAAAATTTACAATCTCGTACCAATCTGAAAGATAGGGACGGAGAAAAATGCGCCCATGTTCATAGCAAAATCATTGCATTTTGACCACCCATTTCAAGAAGTTTCCCAATATTCAAATATCTAATGATTTTACTTTAAAATCGTGTGAAGCTTATCGTGTTGATCTACAAATTAACAATTTCGTACGAATCTGCCAGATAGAGACGCAGAAAAATGCGCCCATGTCCAAAACAAAATCCTTCCGTGTTGACCACCCATTTCAAGAATTTCTCAAAAATAAAATTTCTTATGATTTTATTTTAAAATCGTATGTTGCTTATCACTTTCACCATAAACTAACAATTTCGTAAAAATCTGACTGATAGGGACGGAGAAAAATGCGCCCATGTCCATAACAAATTCCTTGCATTTTGACCACCCATTTCCAGAAATTTCTCAAAATTAAAATTTCTTACTATTTTATTAAAGAATCTTATGAAACTTATCACTTTCACTGTAAAATAATAATTTCGTAAAACTCTGATTGATAGGGACATAGAAAAATGCGCCCACGTCCACAACAAAATCATTGCATTTTGACCACCCATTTCAAGAAGTTTCCTAATATTCAAATATCTTATGATTTTATTTTAAAATCGTGTGAAGCTTATCGTGTTGATCTACAAATTAACAATTTCGTACGAATCTGCCAGATAGAGATTCAGAAAAATGCGCCCATGTCCAAAACAAATCTTTCCGTGTTGACCACCCATTTCAAGAATTTCTCAAAAATAAAAATTTCTTATGATTTTATTTTAAAATCGTATGTTGCTTATCACTTTCACCATAAACTAACAATTTCGTAAAAATCTGACTGATAGGGACGGAGAAAAATGCGCCCATGTCCATAACAAATTCCTTGCATTTTGACCACCCATTTCCAGAAATTTCTCAAAATTAAAATTTCTTACTATTTTATTAAAGAATCTTATGAAACTTATCACTTTCAATATAAAATAATAATTTCGTAAAACTCTGAAAGATAGGGACATGGAAAAATGCGCCCATGTCCAAAACAAAATCTTAAAAAAAAATCCTTGCATTTTGACTACCAATTTCAAAAAAATTTCAATATTCTAATTTCTTATAAATTATTTTAGAATTGTGTGTATCTTATCAGTTTAACTGTAGATTCATAATTTCGTACGAAACTGAGAGATAGGGACGGAGGAAATTGCGCTAATGTTCATTACAAAATCCTTGCATTTAGACCACCCATTTTAAACATTCTCAAAATAAAAATTTCTGTTGATTTTATTTTAAAATCGTTTGAAGCTTATCACTTTTACTATAAACTTACAATTTCGTACAAATCTGACTGATAGGGACGGAGAAAAATGCGACCATGTCCATAACAAAATCCTTGCAATTTGACCACCCATTTTAAGAAATTTCCTAATATTCAAATATCTTATGATGTTATTTTAAAATCGTGTGTAGCTTATCGTGTTTAACTTCAAATTTACAATTTCGTACGAATCTGCCAGATAGGGACGGAGAAAAATGCGCCCATGTTCATGGCAAAATCATTGCATTTTGACCACACATTTCAAGAAATTTCTCAAAATTAAAATTTTATATGATTTTATTTTAAAATCGTATGTAACATATCATTTTTAATATAGAATAACAATTTCGAACAAATCTGACTGATAGGGACGGAGAAAAATGCGCCCATGTCCATAGCAAAATCCTTGCAATTTGACCACCCATTTCAAGAAATTTCTTATGATTTTCTTTTTAAATCGTGTGTAGCTTATTATGTTCGATATTATGTTCGGACGATGCGGTGCGGATTGCTGACAGTGTGGAAGATCTACAGTTTTCTCGTGTCTAGGATGAATGAAGAGGAGTATGTATGCAAAATGAGTTGATGATGAATGTAAGTAAATCCGAAGTCATGGTGTTTGAAAGAGAGAGTACGAAACAGCGTGCAATATAGTTGTGAATGATGAATACTTGGAGCAAGTGGATGAGTTCGTGTATTTAGGAAGTATGTTTACGAGAGACGGAAAGGCTGATAAGGATATTGAAAGAAGGGTGAATGCAGGAAACTCCATTAATGGAGGACTGAACACTGTTGGCGCAAATAAGAAATTGTCCAAAGAAGCGAAGCTAGCAGTCCACAATGGAGTACTTATACCAACCCTGATGTATGGCAGTGAGGCATGGAACTGGCAGAGGAAGAATGAAAGTAGACTGAATGCTGTGGAAATGAGATCTTTGATACAAATATGCGGTAAAACCATGTATGATCGTATTGAAAATGTGGATATCCGGAAAGAATACAAGGTTGATGTGAGCGTAATGAATAGGATCAAGAAAGGGACGCTTAGATGGTTTGGGCATGTAGAGCAAATGAACGAAGAAAGGAGTGTGAAAATAATATATGATGCGAAAGTGAATGGAAAAAGAAGTCAAGGACGCCCGAGAAAGACATGGCACGATCGAGTAAATCAAATACTTGAATCGGGTCATGTGAAAAGTCAGAATAACAGAAGAGTATGTATGAGACGATGTATGAATGTAAATGAAGCAAAGAGTGTGTGCCAAGACAGAGTAATATGGCGGTCCGTCCTCTCTGCCTACCCCTGCGGAGAAACGGCGTGATGTTTTGTTATTTAGTTAGTGAGTTCCGTGTGACTACCCATTTCAAGAAATTTCTCAAAAATAAAATTTCTCTTTATTTTATTTAAGAATCGTATGTTGCTTATCACTTTCTCTAAAGATTTACAATTTCGTACAAATCTAACAGATAGGGACGGAGAAAAATGCGCCCATGTTCATAGCAAAATCATTGTATTTTGACCACACATTTCTAGAAATTTCTCAAAATTAAAATTTATTATGATTTTTTTTTAAAATCGTACGTAAATTATCATTTTTAATATAGAATAACAATTTCGTACGTATTTGACAGATAAAGACGGCGAAAAATGAGCCAATGTTCATAACCAAATCCTTTCAATTTGACCACCCATTTCAAGACATTTCCTAATATTCAAATATCTTATGATTTTATTTTAAAATCGTGTGTAGCTAGCTTATCGTGTTTAACTACAAATTCACAATTTCGTACGAATCTGCCAGATAGAGACGGAGAAAAATGCACATATGTTTAAAACAAAATCCGTGCATTTTGACCACCCATTTCAAGAAATTTCTCAATATTCAAATTGGTTATGATTTTATTTTAAAATTGTATTTTACGTATCATTTTTACTATAGACTCACAATTTCGTACGAATCCGACCAAATAATGACGGAGAAAAATGCGCCCATGTTCATAGCAAAATCCTTACATTTTGACCATCCATTTCAAGAAATTTCTCAAAATTAAAATTTCTTACGATTATTTTTATATATTTTTGTGAAGCTTATCTCTTTCACTATAGATTCACAATTTCGTACGAATCTGAAAGATAGGGACGGAGAAAAATTCGCCCATGTCAGCAGCAAAATCTTTGCATTTTGTCCACCCGTTAGGAGAAATTTCTCGATATACATTTTTTATGCTTTTATTTAAGAATCATCTGTAACATATCAATTTGGTTACAAAATCAAAATTTCGGACCGTAGTACGGTTCTTGGGACTGAGAATAATGCGCCCATAACCGCCCGTTCCGGTGCATGTTATCTTCCAGTAGCTTCCAAACATAAAACAAACTGACGGTTATAATTTTACTGTGGAAATTTAACTATTACAATGCGATAATAAAAAAAAATCTATTTTTAACTTAAAATCCAACGGGAATTACATAATTTTGTCATAGATTAGGTGGAAGATTTCGATATCGGGATAAGGTCATATAATATTACGAGGTTCTCCCAAATCGTAGATTAGTCCCGCATCTCGGGACAATGGAAGATCTGTGCCAAAGAGCTCTTGTAAAACTATCTTCGACCTCTGAGCTGTTCTTGTCTCTAGGCTTAGAGGTCGCGACTTGAATCCCGCCAAGTGTAACTTCAAATATATTACATACATAAGTATTTCGAGTATAATACAATTTTAATCAAAAGGTAAAATATTTTTTTTCAGGTTGAATGATATTTTTTTGTCTTGCATGGTTGCTTATATCTGGTTTTTATGTAAAAAAATTCATATTTAAATTTGTAATCACTATAATATCTTGTAAAATAACAATCCCGATGAATTATAAAAAACTCACTTGAGACAAGAGAAATTTACGCTATACCAAGTTACTGCAATAAATTATACATAATTTTTACAGAGAAATTTAATTTATATATTTTATATTAAACACAGTATAAGAAATTTGGTAATTAGAAGGAAAATACAATCTTCATTTTTAAATTATTAAAAAACAAAACATTTAAAACTTTCGATAATAATACAGGCCCAAAGTTTAAAAAAATCACACAAAAACAAAATCTGTTGATTTTTTTCTTTTATTGCTTGTTAACATTTTGAATATTACATTAACTTTTCTTTTTTTTGTGTACTTAATATTTAGGTTTTTTTTTTTAAATTTCTTCTAATATAATTTTAAAAATACAATCGATTTCAAATACACATAACACAATAGATTTAAAAACTGCAGAAATTTCTTGATGCTGATTAAAAACGGTTTTTTTTTAAAACAAATTCAGTGGAGAAATCACTTTTTACGTTTCTTCTTGCTTGTGATTATTTCTAGTTCGGTTTAGTTTATGATAAGTTACCTCCCCAAGTAAGAAAATTCTCGTGCTTAAATTTTCTATGTTTATTTATTTTATAGTTTGTCATAATTTTATTTTTTTATTTTTTAACTTTTTGTTTTTTACATTACCTACCTCACTAGGTCATAAGAACCTGTTCTGAGGTAAGTGACAGTGAGTACAAGAAGAATATTTTTTTTTAAATGATGATATTTGTTACACAATGTTCTAGTTTGTCATGGTGAAGAATTTCAAGTGCTTTTTAGGAGGTCTTCAATTTCTAATTTTTTTCTTTAATTTCTATTGAGGGATTCCTAAAAGTTGAAAGAGTGGCGTTGTTGGGTGCCTGAAGGGCTTTCTAAATATAATTCGTAAAATTAAATAGTTAATACCGCACAAGAACACCAACTGCTCCCAACCGTCTAGGGCCAGTGAGACCAAGGCATACCCAATTTGGGTATGTTGTTAGACTGGAGGTAATAGGGAGGAAGATGGGGAAAAGGAAGGTTGAGAAGCACCGGCATATTCAGATCTGGTCACCAAACACGGCCAAAGCCATTTCAAGCAACGATCCAATTCAATTGAATTGGATCGATAATTGAATTGCCGCAAATAAAATATGTATCTTTTTTTTGACCGGTTAGTGGGTGAGTGGACAAACGCGTCGGATTCCCATCCGGGTGTCGCGGGTTCATTTCCTCCGCTAGCTAAGTCGTCCATCATTGCACAACCAACATCTTCGCCTAATATGATGCAAAAAGAGTTTTTCAGTTTTTCAAATACTGTCAGGTCATTTGTCACCTGGGATGTATGCTTTCTTTAAAAAAATAAAAATATGTTGAATGTGTTATGACACATATTCATTAAATAAAAAATTATTTGTGAACGGCGAGTTCGAACCCGCGATTTCTAATAAGAATAATTAAGTATGCATAGGTGTATATGCGTGTGAATACACTGCTGTTAAAGAGTAGCAAACTGATAACGAAAGACTGATCTTGTTTTATTATAAAGAAGTCGAGACGAAAAACCTATCGTGCGAAAGTTATTTTAAACAAGAAAAGCATCCCTGATTAGATTACCTTTTGACTGTCTAGTATTTAGGATAAAGTATGTATTAATATGTTGTTGAATAATATCATCGCCCCGGAAATAGACAACCATCTGTAATGATTAATGCTTTAACAATGTTAAGTAACCAGGAATATCTTAACCTTTATAGTTCCCCACTTCTATTTTATTTAATTTTTTTCTTTCCTCGACATCAACATCCTTCAATTTCAACATTTCGCGATTGGTGCAATATTCTCACTAGCTCCAAGTATGAGGATTCTTTTGAAGTGTTTAGTTTCCAATAAAACACTAAATTACTAGCCATTAGTACCCGGTTTGATTATGATGGTTCAACAGGTAAATTAATATTATTAACAAAGCCGTTACAGCCTGTTTGATGAATGTTTTTTCATTTAATCTTGGATTGAATCCGATGATCCTGGTATATGGGTTACCAAGGAACATGTTCTTTCCACATTCACCGTTGAAGCTTATGTCAAATCTCCTGGTTACCATATTATTGGGCCATTTTCCGGAATACATGCAACGAACCAAGTGTTAGTACCCATAGTAAACGAACTACGTAAGAGCATCTAAAAATACTCAGACAAGCCTTGCACAAATCCCAACATTCTCAACGCCTTGCCCCATACTGATTTTAAAATGAAAATTGTGTTTTACGTTCGCTCTAGTGTACCTACTGCAAAAATCTTTTGAAATACATTTTTTTATGAGACTTCTGTGATATCTTGAAGAGCATCGATTATTGTTTAATTTTCAAAGCGTTTTTCTCGTGAAAAATCACCACAAGAGCTAGAGATTAATATAAATAATAAACAAGTTTCATAAAACAAGATTAAAATAAAATTATTCAGATTTGTGAAGAAATGCTGTCAAAAATATACGAATTTTCGCTAAAAATAAAATCCAAATTTGCATAAAACAATACCTTTGTTTACACTTGTTTTATATTTTAGAATTAAAGCACCATAGAATGTCTCCAAAATAAGAATTTCGACTTGATTATTTAATAATAGATATCTTTTTCTGAAGGGAAAAATTCAAAGTAGATTGCATTATTATATTGTAGTTGTTACAACAAAGATATGCAGTTATAAAAAGGAGGAAAAAGTAATTTATCTGAAAATGATTAGAGAATGCAATAAGTATTAACATCGTAAGTTGACAATTATATTTAGCAAAAATGTCTACATAAGAATGTCACATTGTCTCCTATCATACTACTTCATGTTGTTCAATATATTGGCCAATATTCAGCCCTTTTAAAATTAATGCTTAAATATTTATTACAATTAACAATTAATAATTTGACGATTCGTTTCGGAATCTTACTTACTACGTGGAACACTCGTTAAACGAAACGATTTTCCCATTTAAATCAATGTAAAATACGGCAATGCGACCCATGCCGAAGAAAATACACAATATATTTTTTTTTTGAGTTTATTCAAATAAAATTACAAAATTGATAAGGAGCGTAACAACCTAGAATGCGATTTCGATTTGCAAAAAAACAGTAAAAAATCGAAATAACTAGTTTTTTCTTTATGAATTTATGACAAATAATTGATTATTTTTTAATAGAAAGCTCTCTAGAGACATTTGTTTTTGTGTACGTTTTAAAATTTGCTGAAAATATTACACTGCATTGTCATTGAATACATTTTTAGAACGCATAGGCACCTCATTATGTATTTATTTAATTATATACGCGCTCATGGGCTTTTACATAACATATGATATGAAACATAAAATAATAGTGACATAAAAAATAACAATGATTAGCACCCAAAAACATAATTTAGTTGATAGAAATATTATAATGAAAGAGGTAGCTATTATAGCCTTTTTGTAACTAGATTCAGTGCAGTTGAATATATCTACTATTTTAGCGATAGAATTACTTACCGCATGCAATCTAGGTACAAGCGAGTATTTAAATGAATCAGTCCTGATATTGTTGTTACATATAAAAAAAAATTTGGATCGAGTGGATCTGTTAGGTACATAGAAGGTTATTAAGCTAAGTAAATCAGGGCTGTCTATAGTACCATCAACAATTTTAAAAATAAAAGTCAAGTCGGAAACAAGCCTCCTGTCTGAAAGTGTTAGTAATTTTAATTATTTCATTAAATAATTATAATTTATGGTTTCAATAGGTAGACCGAGTTTGTAGTTAATGTATCTTAGAAATTTATGGTGCAATTTTTCAATGGAATCAGGGTGATGCTTCTCAATGTAGATGCAACTGTTTCCCATGCTTTCAGCATTTCTCTTATTGCGTCAGAAGATTGTTGGTCTACTACTTCCTCCTCCTCCTCCACTGCAACTCCATAGCTCTGACTTGACAATGCTTGTCCACAATCTCATCAATATCGTTGTTATCCACCTCTTGGTCCCGTGAAGATGGGACTTCCCCTTTTTGCGTCACTCGTTATGCGAGTTTTTTTTACAATCTGTTTTTCTCGTTATGCGAATTACTCGTTATGAGTGGTGCTCGTTATGAGAGGTTCCACTGTATAATGAAATTTGTGAGAGTAATAATTGGGTTGAAAGCATCTTGCTTTACTAGTTGTAATTTAATTTATCAAAGTGTCCAAATATGCAATTCAATGTTTGGATTGTCTCAACGCTTTTGATGGTTTTAAAGTAGCGCTATCTCACCCCGAAAAAACTGTCCAATATGTATTTTGAACGTATATCTAACAAGAAAAGGAAAATAATATTTTTTGTTTATTCCGATCGCTTTCGTCATATTCCACTCCTACCTAACTAACTAACTATTAAACTACCGCAGCTGAAGTGGTTTTATCTGTCTTTATTTTGTCCTTCTAAAATACTGCAGTTTGCGTTTTTCGATCGTGTATAAAATTCCCTGAATCTAGACATATATGCCATGACCTTATTAGTTATTCAAGTCTGCTTAGAAAATTCTCTACATGCAACGAAAATATTCTTTTCCGTTGTATTTATCAGGTTCCATACTTCTTCTCTTTACCTGCATGAGTTGAAAACGTTGCACCTGGCCACATGATAACCGAACTTTTGATTGAGACATTTGTAGCAAAGCTTTGTTTTCATTTGTTCAAAAGCACTTCTAGCATATCATCTACGGTTTTGATTTATTGGCTTTGTTCTAATATTTGCATCTTGTATTTTAAATTTCCTGCAACATATGGTTGAGTTTTTGTACTGGGGAGTATGTTCGTGAAAGATCGAATAGCTGATGAGGAGATTGATGAAAGGGTGAATCCAGGAAAATGAATAAATGGAGGGATGGATGCAGTAGTTGTTAGTTAATAAAAGAATCAAGTGAGGCATACAACCCGTAGAGCAAACACAAAAAGTAGACTGAATGAAGTGAAATTAGATTTCTTAGGTGAATGTATCTTAAAATATTAACCGATCGTTTCACGAATAAAGAGATCAGAAAAATGCAAAGCAAATTTAATGAACAAAATTATAAAAGGGAAGTTTCGGTGCTCTAAACGTGTACAATGAAAAGAAAAGCCTTGAATGCACCAAAGAGATATGCACCCAGGTTTTCACATGGCTATTTTACATTTATCCGGAGTCTTGAGAACTAGCACAGCAAAACAGCAGCAATCTGTGTCATCCTGAATTATTTCTTGAATAGTTTAGTAAAGTTTTTATACACTTTGCTTTCGTGAATATTTTGATCGTTTCTAGTTTAATATACACCAACATATCGATAAAAAAATAATAGTAATTCAAAAGTTGACAATGCTATAGAACCGTTCTCGTACATTGCTGCCTTTGCTTCTAAGGCCCTAATATACTCATATATATTTTATATGAATACTGCAGAAGGGTCTCAACTGCTCTCAACCGTCTAGAGCCAGTGAGACTATGGCATCCCCAAATAGGGTATGTTGTGAGGCCGAAGGTAGTGGAGAAGGGAAGGAGATTGAGAAGAGGAAGGTTAAGAAGTACCTGGATATTTAAATCTGGTCACCAAATACGGCTAAAGCCATTTCAAGCAACGTTCCGATTTTAAATGGTGATCTTTCACCAGGGCGATACTGTACAGTATCTACCACTCATATAAGATGATGAGTGAATGTAAACGAACCAATTGAAAATAACAATAAAAATATATTTGTATTTCAAAAGCTTGTGATATTCCATCTCAAGTGCACTTTTCTTAAATATAGCTTAACCTCATAACGACAATTAACATTTTTCAAAGAAATCAAATCAAGATATTCTATAGAATCAACCAATACTACTGTGTCTCTAGCTGCTAGCATAATAAATATTATTGATCTATTCCATCCTCGACCTTAATATGTTATGCAAAATATTAAGGAAGCGCCATGTGAATGTAAAAATAAATAAAAAGAGAAATGTTTGGAATAAACAGGAACGGACACATTTCCTGAAATTATACGAGGTTTTACCTTACTCTGGTAAATTACTTTTGAAAGATGCCAAGGACCAATGACATGTTCGTGTAGTATGAAATAATATTATCTAGTCCCTCCAGAAGTTCCGAGGTCAGCCCTGAAATATTCCCTCATTGCTGAAAATAAGCTCGTTCATAAATATCTTCACCGTTCAGTGAACAAAGTATGGAGGTGGTCTGAATCTCACGAAATTTCCCCGAAAGAATAAAATTTCAAATTAAACGAGAAATATGGTTTTATCCCTGCGTTCCTTTTTTAGTTTTGATGGAAAAAAACAAACGCTTGAGCAGAACTGATTTGACAGAAAATTTTCTCATTCATTGCTTATAGTGTTTCTATTTATGTCAATGTTTGAAAAATTCGTTCAGCTTTTGCCCTTCTTTCACAAAATTAGATTTTTAATGAAATTTTACCATTTTTTAATGTATTAAACAAATTATGAAAATGGGAAAATTATCTAATTACCTTTAAGGGAGAGTCAATCACTACATGTAGGAGGATTGTTCTTCCCTGATCAAGTCTGTCATATGTTATGATAAAAAAAAAGAAAATGTGATGTGTTTAGCTTTATATTAGCATCACTGGACGCCACTTGGGTGGATTCGCTTCAGAGCAAAAATATACACGATAGAGCGCTGCTGTAGTCAGTTTTGATAAGTTTTGTCAGACTCGGCTAGACCTGGGCTCGGCTAAGACTAGGTCTAAGGTATTTATACATCTATTTACAGTACATGTCGAAATGTTGTTGTTTTTTTTTTAAATTATATAATATCTATAGTTGTCAGCTTTATTTTTAACAGTTGGCTATTTTTGAATTTACGATTTGATTTTCCCGTCTCTGTTTGGTTAATGTATATTGTAGAAGGTATATTTACATTGGTGGTTAGGTAAAATATCATAAAATAGTAATAATAACAATAATAACCCACAAACGCATCTAACGCACCCCGTGTAAACCGTCTCCCAGAAGGTAATAAAACTACCAGAAATTATTTTTGAAGGTATGGTAAAGCCACTTCTGTCAACCATAAAACTAAAATCCTTGAGTCACAGATGATTCACTATGAATATCAATATCCATCCCTTCCGGACCTAATAGTATATATTCCATAGACTTACTTAAAACTGTACCAGTCTGAAGATGCCCGTCATAAAGTGAAACCGGTCAAGTCTTTAAATAAAAAAAAATAGTGGAATAAAAGTTTAAGAAATTGGTATTATTAAAATCATTAAAATGGAGTTCCACTACGAATTAACAGTTTCAAAATTAGAAACATTGCTTGTACATGTCTACTGTAACACGTCCTCCGATATTTTGCATAAAGTTCGAATTGTCACCCCGAAAACCGCAAGCTAATTACGATATTAGTGTCAGCATCCGCTCGATCGCAAACTCGTGAAATTACCTGAAATCAGCTCCTCGCGCCGCAAAGTAATTTCAAGCCGAGTAACATGTGTTCGGTGGCCATTAACGCCAATTTACGCCCGAAACGTGAGGCGGGCGCGCTTGTGTGCCGCACCGAGTAATCCATCACGTATCGGTGACAATGAGCCGCTAGCACGATATTTCCGTTATCTTTTTTTGATTCACAAATAAATTTTGAGGTATTCAGTACTTTTGAAATTTTTGAAATCCGCGACAGAATTTTGTAATTATTGAATTTTTTGATGAAATCCATTGAAAGCATTTTTTTATAGATTTAAAAAAATGTTTTGAAAGGTGTTTTTAGACCATGACGTCAACCTACGAAAATAACCTCTTTGATTTATATTTTAAGCCAACGATGAATTTTACAATGTTATTAACTGCAAGTAATCTTTAATTATTTTATATTTTCGTGGAAAGCAATCGCTTTGTGGTTTGACATATTTAAAGAAATGATAAAATAACTTTGTATAAAGAAGTAAAAATTTATTTACTTGAATTTTCATGTTTTGAATTTTTCGGTTGTTTCAATTTGAAGTCATTTCAAAATCCATGCAAAATATTAATTTGTCCACGCTCCGTCGCCGGTGCGTCAGCGATACGTGACGATACTTAGGCCGGTTCGTCAAATGCGCTCACCGGTCCGTCATGATACGTCGCCGGTTTCGCCATGTTTGTCGCTCGCTGTCAAATCAAATTTTCACGGACCTGCGAACAGAAACGTCAGGCGATCAAATAATCCGCCGGTCAAAGGTCAATGTCTGTATTCTATACAAAAGTATCCTATATTGTACATAGTACTGCTCAATAACAAGATCAAAAACAAAAACAACAACAACAACAAAAACAAAAAACAACAATTATCTATTCAGTCCGGCGATGTCATGATGGACCACAGTGGATACAATACGACAGCAGAATCTAAATAATCCGCTTATCCAAGCGGAATCTTCTTCGCAAAAGCATTCTTGAAAACTTCGATCATTCAGCTAGGATGACATACGCTTGAAATGGTAAATGCACATATCTTTAAAAAAAATCGGTTAAAGTATCAAGTTTCTTAATATTAATTTTGGAAATAAAATCAATAATCTTCAAACGTAATTATAAAACAGAAAAAATAACGGTAGCGACCGAGACATATTTATTTATTATTTAAAAATTATTTTTTTTTCATATCAACGTTGAAGATTATTGATATTGTTTCAATAATTAATATAAAAAATAAGAAGGATAAAAGCAGAAAACAATTCTAATTTTAAGTTTAAATTAAAATTTTAATTTTAATCACTAGTTTAAAAATTTGTGATGATTACAAGCTTTATTCATGCAAGGACCACTTTAAATTTGGTAAATCGGAACGTTGCTAAATGGCTTTGGCCGTGTTTGATAGATACACCCAAATGTCTCCTTCCTCACACACCGTTCAGAATCGGAACGTTGCTTGAAATGGCTTTTGCCGTGTTTGGGGATAAGATTCTCCTAATTAAAGACTTAGCTAGCAGATATATTAAGATATATTATTTTGATATACTAATACTGAGATTTAAAATCGTATCTACGTATATAGTAACGTTACGTGCTTCGTTCCACTATTGTGAATTTTTTTACTAGATGTGTAAAAAATAATTTGCTTCCATCTAAAAAAAATACAAAAACAAACAGTTATACAGTCTACGTATTGCCCTGGTGAAAGATCACCATTCAGAAGCGGAACGTTGCTTGAAATAGCTTTAGCCGTGTTTAGTGACCAGATCTGAATAGCCAGGTACTTCAAGACCTTCCTCCCCTAACTATAAAATCCACTCCTACTCCATCAAAACAATTCAACACAAATTTTCTTAGATATATTAACTATTAACCTAATTTACCCATTGAAAACATAAATTATAACTACTTAATGAAAACAATAAACTTAATAAATCTTTCAGATCAAATAATTATTTTTGACTTGACTCTTTTTTATAAAACTCTAGAAAAAATAGACAGCCCTGATTTACTGAACCTTATTTCTTTCATATACCAACGAGAACAACTCTATCCAAAATTCTATTTAGTTGTAAAAATAATAGTATTAAAACGCTAAACAATCTGATAGTATTAATACGCGTAGCCGTCTTCTGTACACGATTCGTTAGATCGCCGCCTGGGGCGCTAATGTCTGCAAAAAACAATACTGGTAGTTTTCGCTCACACGTAAAAAAGTTAGAAATTTTATTCCAATTTCGCCACCTTGCGATTTACTCACTATCTTCCTTTTGACGTGTGTATTTAGACTAAATTAGCCAAATAGATAAATATATAACCAATCACAACCTTTAATTTTTTGTCACTTTACATTTGATGACCCCACGGCAAGAACCTGTTAACTAAATGTCGAGTCATTCTGAATATTTAGTATTTTGCGTTTTGTTAAAAAAAAGTGTGTACCATCACAAATCCGCAAACTTTTTTTCACGAATGCTATAGCTAACATAATAAATTTAATATATAATTTAGTATTTTAATGCATTTCTGCAATACAATGTTATTATTGTAGAAAACATGTTCTTGCCATTAAACATATTTTAGTTAAAACAAAATTTGCAGTTAACATGTTCAATTCTTTGATTTTCCATGTTCGTGCTATCTTCATGATCTGAAAGTGTGTTCATTGGATAGAGCGTGCCCGGTGGGGCCTTCATTTGTTTCAAGGATCGTACAACATGAAATCTCCAAACTGGGTACATGCCCGTATTATGACAGTAAAAATCGGTCTTTTTCTACCCAACTCAACTAAAATATTTTTTTACAATCAATTTCCGCTGTTTTCCCTTCCGCTTTAACTGCGACCCATATTTGCCGACAAAAAATGGTCCCGTAAATTAATTCCTTGAAATATCATTTCCCGCATACGCCACGGCTGATGCGATTTCATTTCAATTTCCACCGATACGTGCCTGTAAGTTGATTACTGAAACCACTACGGGTAGGCTGCATTAACGACGTTAAAGAATTATTGAATCTAATTTTGGTGCAGCGAAATGAAAATCAAAACCGTATCGGGTAGTGACGAGAATGTGATTCGCTTTGGGGCTGGGGAAGACCGCCGTTTGCGTTGGAAAGCTAATCATTTTACGAAAATTTCAATGATTGAATTTTCTAGCAAACATATTTACTAAGCTACTCAGAACAACTAATTTTTTAATATTTTCCGCAGGGCCGCTTCCACGACATCTTGCGCCCTGTGCAGTCGGTAAGTACCGATTCCAATTATTTTACCGAAGTATCGCGTGATTGAAAAATAAATCCTAAATATATTTTTGAAATAATAATATAAATATCAAATAAGTTTTAAAATCAAATTGATCTAAAGTCACCGGTACAATTTTCCACGGGACAAGAATATGTATCATCTCTAACGGTTCATTTTGAGTGCCGGGAAGAAAAAACGTGCACGGTGATTGGTTATAAACTTTAGATAACATCGATTTTAACGTATGACATACCACAGAAAAACAGACTTTATGTCCAAATAACTATTATGCAATTCGTAAAAAAATTCCGTGACAAAAACTTTTTTCCATACATTTTCGCATGTCGTTTAACGAACTCAATAAAAAAACGTAATTATCCCACTATGTTATGGGAATTTTTATGCTTCAGGGAATATTTTAAGTAAATTTAAATAAGATCATTATTTTCACGGCGCCTCTTCAAAGATGGCACTTATGTTTTTTGCACAGTTTAAACGCATGGTGGATTCGGCGCTAACTTTCCGCAGAGTTAACAAACCAAAGCCGCACGGTCGCTTAGTAAAATAAATATTAAAAAAACAATAAATATTTCTTAAATATTTAAATAATATTAATAATCTAAAACGAAAATATGAAACAGAACAAAGTCAGATACTAAAAAGAACAATGGTCATGACCGAAACCCAAACTCGGAACCTCTACTCTATCTAGAAGTAACACTCTGCCAATTAAACCATCAAGATCTCATTAGAAAACGGCATTTTTAAACGATTTCATTCCTATATTGAAAATTATTAATATATGAATTTCTTTCGATTCCAGGCTGCCATCTTTCAGTTTCTTTTTAGTATCTAGCTTTTTACTATTTCATATTTGTGATTAATATTATTTAAATTTAATAATATTATTTAAGTTAATTCTAATTTTAATAAATATATTTTAATTTTATTTATTTATTTGTAATACCCTCGTAACGTTTCTTTATTGACTTAAGGTCTAAGGTTAAATGTGTGAAGCTTTTGCCTCCGACCTAGGTTTCACACATATTTTGCCCAGAACCAAGAAGCACAAGGATGTCGTTTTGAACGTCATGCATTTCTCACTTTTATAAAGGTTTTATAATTTACCGGTCTGCAAATGTATGAATCGATGCTTGTTTATTTATTATTTACTTGAAGTATTAATTTGATCATTATTTTTTCAAACGAATAGCCATGACAAAGTGATACTGAAAACAAGTGGCATCATTTAAAATTTTGTTTATCTCATAACTTAATCAGTAACTTTATCATGATTTACATCTTTTGATTAATGCTAATTATTGGATTTCAAAGTGATAATTTGTTAGGTTCTTACCTTCGTGATTTTAATCCAGTTCCTACTTATCCAACCATTTTGCAATGTTCGATTTTCGAATTCAACAACACCATGCTTGAAATAATTGACAATCAAAAAGAAGAGTTTTGATGTGAAAAAAACGTGTTGCTCGTTGGTTTTTCGCTTTTTCGTCGGTTTTGTTGTTGTTTTCAAAAAAGTATAAATAAATGTGGTTTTAAGAATTAAAAAGAATTAAAGCAGTGTGGTATGTTCGTGTTTGTCAATAATAAAACTGCTTAAGAAGATTTCAAGAACTTAGAAGTTCAAAATCACCGGTGAGTGAATGGTTTCCCATTTTTCCTTTCATTTCATAATATTTCTACAAACTGAAATCAGACACTTCCATCAAGCAGTATAGTTTATCGTTTACAGTCCACTATTTTACAAATAAATCTGAAGCTGAAAATACATTCAGTGGTTTATCGCAGCTTCGGATCTAAGATAATAGGATAAATAGAGATGAAGTATTTTTTTCTCATCTGATAAAACAAACCTAGATTCATTTATGTGTAGACTACAAACCATATTTATTTATGGCCCGATGCGACTAAATAAAAACCTGTGAACAGAATCTTTCCCTAACGGTCTAACTTACCTTAAGCCCAACTTGCCAACTGCCGAACTCCCGGCGAAGGCCGAGTTACCCCACTGGCCAACTTACTTCCGTAGCCGAAACGGGGTTTATTGCCAAGGAACGGTTAAAAAGAAATAGTGAACTGCGGTAGAACCGAGTAAACCTTTTTGTTTTATTTTCCGGGAAAATTAACATTATCTAGTTTGAGGTTTTAGAGTGAAAATTGCACAGTTACTTTACGGCCGGATATTTCCGCAAACTGGTCGGCGAAAACAAGTTTGAAGTCTGACTAAATAATTTCACCATTTTTAAATGAGACCGAAAAAAATTCACGGTGACCTAATTTGGGCTTTGTTCATGCTCGAGACAAAAGAGACCCACATAAATATATAAAATTATATTCGTACTTTGTAAAAAATCCAACTTTTAGAAATGGAAATAAAACTTTTCACCTTTCTTCTCCTTCAGTATTTTTGCATAAGGCATCATGACGGAAATGTGTTTGTGACAAAATTAACGAAATGCATAAAAATCTAGACTGTCTTATGTACAAATGTATAATTTAAACATAAATTTGTCACAAAATGTAAATATTAACATTTATTTTATTGGAATTATCCTTAAAGCTCTTTGCTTTTCATTTTGATATTAATTATTTTGAAATGTCAATATTTTTCAGCGAAATATAAAATAAGAATAAACAAAAAATAAAAGAAATACTAAGATGACATTCTATATCGATAGAAATTGAAAAAATAATATTAAAAATTTTCAACAAAGTACGAGATTGATTAAAATACCAGATTTTAAAGGGGTTTCTGTAGCTCGTGTCAGGGACGTAGAAAAACAGTTATTACAGACACACTCTGAAAAAAATAATCCCTAGAATTATGAACAATGAAGATTTTAGAAAACCGACCTTTTGACACTTAGGCCAAGGACAGGCCAATTAAATTGATTTCTGCGCAAGAAAGAATTTCGGTATTTAAAAGTTTTTTATCATTACAATAAGGAAAAATTATGCTTATTTCGGGCGCACGTACATGCCCACAAAACACTTCTATCAGTTTATCTCTCTAGTGTCGGCATACTTATTCGATCAAAATTTTTGAATATCTGTAAGTGAAACTTTTTTTCTTTGATTCAGGTTTTTTTTAAACCAAAAGTAAAAGAGCTTAAGCGACACCTTGGTCAAAAATTAGTTAAATATGCAGTTTTGATCAGTTTTTTTTTCTGCATCGAATGCTTAGACTCCCGTTTGATTCTGAAGACTTTTGAGGCCCTTAAGCCATCTAAAATATATTTACCCTTTGGGAGAAGGCTTGACTCAAGCGATACTAGTTTGGATTTTTTCGCCTCGGGTAAATCAGTAGGAGCATTGAGTTGCCTGAAAACTTTTTTTTTCAAAATCCAAAAATGTACCGAAGACTTGTGAGACTGATTTATTTTTGAAGCAATTTCTTAAAATTCTTTTTTTTTTAAATTTAAATTAGAAAAAAAAAACTGCCATATGTGTAATTATTGTAATTATTATCTTCCGAAGGCATTAGTAAACCGTCAAATAAAAACGGCTTTTTTATATGTGGTGTGTGGAAAGGGCGATCAGGTTTGACTTTTATTAGTCCACTTTCCATTTACTTAGTGATGAAGAGAACCCTAGAAATCTCATCAAGGATGAAACGGCTTTTCGTGTCATTTCATTTCCGATTTGGGTTCACCTTTTTCGATTCGTTAAGAAGTCTCTCCGGTTGTTTATTTTTTTACGCAATAATGTTTTTTATCGTAGCAAACGAATATAATTTTCTATGTAATCGGTTAATAATCATAATAATAATAAAGTTTTATTCCGGAAGGTATGCAGGAGTAGTGCAATGAAATACCTTCCATAATTGATATCAATACATACTAATAATAATATTAACAAATAAAAATGAACAGAAATTCATGAGAAAAAAATAAATAAAAAAATAAGATAAATAAAAAAATTAAATAATACAAGTAAAAAAAAAAAGAAGGTAGCAGTCCACAATGGAGTGCTTATACCAACCCTGATGTATGGTAGTGAGGCATGGAACTGGCAGAGGAAGGATGAAAGTAGACTGAATGCTGTGGAAATGAGATCTTTGAGACGGATGTGCGGTAAAACCATGTATGACCGTATTACAAATGTGGATATCCGGAAAGAATGCAAGGCTGATATGAGCGTAATGGATAGGATTAAGAAAGGGACGCTTAGATGGTTTGGGCATGTAGAGCGAATGAACGAAGAAAGGAGTGTGAAAAGAATATATGATGCGAAAGTGAATGGAAGAAGAAGTCGAGGACGCCCGAGAAAGACATGGCACGATCAAGTAAATCAAATACTTGAATCGGGTCATGTGAAGAGTCAGAATAACAGAAGAATATGTATGAGACGATGTATGAATGTAAATGAAGCAAGAAGTGTGTGCCAAGACAGAGTTGTATGGCGGTCTGTCCTCTCTGCCCACCCCTGCGGGGAAACGGCGTGATGGTTAGTTAGTTTTAAAAAAAAAACATGAATGGAGGATATTAGGCCTCATTTCTGCAAAACGCCATCAAGAGGGAGTCCATCCTGGCAGCGTTTAGATTGATGGGGCCAATAATTTACTCCAATGCGCTTCTCTGCTTCTGACGGGATTCCATGATGAGGTCATTTCTGGGGTTGTTAATCCTCTCCCGCATTCCTGCTACCCTGGTTCTCATAAGGGCTGCAAATCCTGGAACTCCCTCGGTGAACATACCGGAAGCACTGCAGTGCCTGGGAAAACTGAACATCGTGCGGTAGGCGTTGTTGTACTGGACCCGAAGCCTTTCCATGCTACTCTTCTTAAAATTGGTTATTATAGTTATATATTAATGTTAGTCTTTGAAATATTACGATACACAGCTCGGCCTTAGACCATAACTGGTTAAGATAAGTGTTTACATTTCCTGCTTATTTGTACTGTCAATTTTTACATCTGCAAATGACATTTGCCCGCCCTACTCTCTAATGGGAAGGACCTCCGGCTGTCACGTGACGTCCCTCATAGAAATTAAGTGTGACGCGTGTCGTGTGCGTGCCTTCCCCGGATGATATAGAATTAGTATTAAAAACACAACGAAACGAGGGGAAACTTCCTAACCTTCATCTTCTCCGTCTTCTTCCCCTCCTCACCATTGTAAACTTCACAACCTACCCTTAACGAAAATGCCATAGTCCCACTAGCTTCCTGCAGAAAGGACTTTTGCTTATTTTATTTTTTTTATAGTGAATACCGCACAAGAGTCCCAACTGCTCCCGACCGTCTAGAGCCAGTGAGACTATGGCATCCCCAATTAGGATCGTCCCCAACATATTGTAAGACGTAATGTAGTGGGGGGGAAATAGATGGAGAAGAGGAAGGTTTCTAAGTACGTAGATATTCAGATCTAGTCACTATTAATAGCTATTTTTAAACAATGTTTTGATTCTGAATGGTAGTCTTTTACCAGGGCAATACTTAGCAATACGAGTATCTACCGCTCTGGAACGTGCCGAAAATATACTTTATATGTATTTAATGTGTTATGACTCATATTAATTAAATAAAAGTTATTTGCGCACGCCGGGTTTAAGAGCGCGACCTTTGGATTCGTAGTCGAGCGTCTTACCACTCGACCATGGAGGCTGTCATGTTTCTTGTGCAGTGTTTTCATAAAAAATTGAAAAAACTTCGCTCTTTTCACGAATGTTAATTGGATGAAATGATAACCTATTTAATTTTTAAGTATTCATGATTGCGATAGAAAAAAAATAATCTGGCAGCTTTTAGAAATAAGTAGATATCTTTTTAAGGATTTTCTTTAAAACAAGCTGTGCCATGAAAAAAATTGGGGAATTTTCCAAAATTGTATCAATATCCTTCAAATGAACCGTGGTAACTGGAATTTCATACAAAATTTAATAAAAAGACTCAAAGGAAATTTACAAATTAGGCAAAAATCGGGTTTTTTGTGGAAACGTAAAACGGTCTATTTATAAGATATAAACAGTCATTACCCGGCCACTACGGAGTTGTTTGCAACACTGTTTTTATTCACAAGAACAGTAAAGAAAATAAAGTAATTTCTTGCGTTTTTATATCTTTTGTGTTTTTTTAATATATTTTTATATCTTTGATGCTTGGTATTAAAAGCTCAAGTCAAGTTAGATTTGCGCATTTAAAAATATTGTTAATCCTTTTAAAAACTGTTTAATAAATTTTTAATGAACATTAAATAATGACTTTGTATTAGACTACAGATTTTATTCAAATTTTTATGACCGACCGGTTTCGATTAGCTTAACCATCATCAGGTTACATAATTATAATAATAACTAAAGAAAATTTATAGTTTGTGGTTATATATATACTCATACTTACAAAAGAAGAATACAATTTAAAATAAAAATACAGAACAGCAAAAGAACAAAAGAATAACATTTAAATTTCAACATAGGAGCAGAGAGAAAGAGACAGATAATATGAAATGAAAGAGGTAAAATGACAACTGAGAAGGTGATAAAAGAATGATTAAAAATTTAATTTGTCTACTGGACAAATTTAACTGATTATTAATTTTAATGGCTTTCTTTATTTCTAGTGCTTCTAAATTATTTAATCTGTTGCCATGACCATTTTAATTGAGAATATGAACCCAGGCGCTTTTATTGAAGGTATGATCTTTTTCAATTAGATGATTGGGAAATATTTTACCTTATCATACCTTTCTACGAAAATATAAACACTATTTATAATGAGATCATAAATAGTGTACCCAAAAGCACAAATCTCAAACTTATTTTAATTTTTATTACTATACTTGATTTTCACTATTTTTTGTTACTTTCTTTCACCCCCTAAAAGAAAAGGAATTTATGATTTTTGTATTTAATACAAAACACCATATCTTTTAACCAGAGACTATTTTATCCTTTGTATGTGAAGCTTTTAACAGCTTGCGACATCATTGGAAATTATTTACACACCAGATATATGTATAGTATGCATTTGTTTTTGGCGCAATTATTTGTTTTTAAAAAGAAAGACAAACATACCCGGGTTACAAATAACCTGATAATATTAAAAATACTTCTACTCCCATTATAATAAGCGGAAAATGTTGCTTGTGAAATGATGGAGGAACTAGTTAGCAGAGAAATTGAACCCACGACGCTGCGAGTGGGAAGCAGCTTCTAACCGGTCAAACAATTTGAAGGTTTCGAGAAACAACCTTGACTTTATATTGCATAAAAACATTTATTTTTTTACCCGTGTATAGACCACCAGATAGCAGAAACTATTTCAAAGATATATTATAATTAACTGCCGAATTATCTTCTCTACCATAAATAATACCTTTCTTATCTGATACTTTCTGTGAAGCAGTAGATTTTTCCACCGTGTCCTTGAAACAAATGATAAACAAAATATTAAAGCGTTTGTTAAGTAGGTGAAAAAAGTGTTTACTGTTCGTGCTAATGTTTTTATTTCTTATCTTTTTTTTTCTTCTTATTTTTCTTTTCCACCCTGTACATTCTAACTCTTACCTTGAACTAAAAGTAATAGAAAAATTATAATACTTGTTTAGCTACCTACAAATTCGTAATGTAATATTTTCCGAGCGGTTAAGATTCTCGACTATGAATCCAGAGGTCACGAATTCATATCCCGGCGTGCGCAAATAAATTATATTTAATTATTATGTACAATTTAAAATTAAATTTTAATAAAACAATTCATTTTTGATACGTTACAGAGTGGTAAATACTTTCAGTATCACCCTGGCGAAAGATCACCATTAAAAATCGAAACTTTGCTTCAAATAGCTTTAGCCATGTTTTGTGAGCAGATCTGAATAGTTTAACCTTCCTCTCCACTTCTTCTCCAGAAAGGAGCGCTAGGAGAATACATGACACGAAAGTGAATGGTAGAAAAAATCGGGAACGTCCGAGAACAATATGGCACGATCAAGTAAATCAAATACTTGAGACGGGTCATGTAAAGAGTCAACAGAAAAATAAAAAAGTATGTGTGAGACGATTCATGAATGTAAATGAAGTAAAAAGTGTGTGGAAAAACAGAGTTTTTTGCAGTCCATCCTTTCTACTTACCTCTCCGGGGAAACGGCGTGACGGTTATTCAGTTGGTTAGTAAAATAACCTGAGAAATTCGTTATCTCTGGAAGTAGCAAAATTTAGGTGCAAATTAAACATTAAAATTATGATGTACCTGTTTTAAAGAAATATGCCAGCAAGTCTAGTCAATGTCAAGATTTAACAAATATTTTTTTTGTTTAGGTTTTGTAATAATAAAGGATAGACTTATGTTTATAAATTAAAACATTGAACAAAATAAATTGAACGTGTTTTTATTTTTTTAAATGTAATATTCTTTCAAGAGCGTAAGTTATGAAATCTCTAAACTTTCGTTGGCAACGAGACGCTTTTCCAAGCTTTTAAAAAACATAATTCCAAAGAATTGCAAACTTGAACTCCTTGCAATAACAAAAAATCTATAACCTTCAAGATGCTTAAACTTTTTTTACTCATCCGTGATTTCTCATTGTTAACGGCTGTCTAGAAAATAAGGTGGATTAAAGCAACAATTTTTTTTGATTCTGTAGAAACAAAGTTTCTCAGTATTCATATTGGCAAGTTAAATTACATTCTGTGATTTTTTACAGTTAGCAACTAGTATAATATGTAATAATATTTATCGAACGTACACTTCAAATGTGGAATAAAAATAATCGTCTGATGAAATGTGTTTTAGGTAGGTACTTCATGGCTTTTTTGGATTAAAAAAGATTATTTTAATATTTTGTTAAGTTTTGAAATTATATCGTCAAATATTATCTGAAAGAACACAAAAATAAGCATTTTTTAATGGCTGATTTTAAATCTTAGATCTTAGCTAAGGATCAAATGTATAACACTGCCACCGATTTCAACTTACGATTCTAATACATTATTAATTGGACGTAGTTATCCAGAACGCGTCCAACCCACAATATGCCAAAATCGAGTTTTACATGTTTTCATATAAATAAATACGAGATTTATATCTGCTGAAATAATCCAAGCTTCAAATGCAATATATTTTAAGTTTTTTTTTTTTGCTAACGACCATGGCAGATATTTGACTTTAATTGAAGTTTAAAAATATCATTAAATGAAGGATAACAAAAGAAATACATTTATTTTAATAAACACATTGATAGATTATAAATGACCTATTTATAATAATTCTCACAAATAAAAAAAACACTGATATTCACTTTAAAAATGCCGATTACGCATATTAGTGCTTTTTATCGTCATATTTTCGAACGCCTTTTTCGCAGTTTCATATTTTTTAGGGTTGGACGCTTTCTGCAAAACTACGTCCAATTTATTTATTGTTTTTTATGAGCCCAAGTAGGCTTTTTTTTTACATATAAAGGTACATTTAACAGTGAAATGTTTTTGTTCATATGAAAAGTAAAAGATGTTTCTTGATTGTTTCTTTTTAAAAGAAAGACAAACATTCTCGGGTTAAGAATAACCTCACAATATTTAAAAAAAACTCCTGCGACCATCATAATGAGCAAAAAATGTTGCTTGTGCAATAATGGAGGACTAAATTAGCATAGGAATTGAACCCACGACGTCCAGGTGGGAATTCGACGTGTTTTTTTCATTCAGCTACTAACGTATAATATAAGTATTCCATTCATTATATTTGCCTGATTACATTGCATTAATTATGATTGAGGATATTTGATAGTATAGCCTTCTTGTATCTACATTCCGTGCAGTTAAATACATCAGCCACCTCTGCGTATGTATTACCAACTACACGCAATTTAGGTACAAGCGAGTATCTGAAAAAAATTGACTTATATTATTGTTAAAACTAAATATAAAATTGGATCGAATAGTTCTCGTTGCTACAAATTTAACGAGTCAGTACCAGAACACAACCTTTGTGATTCTATCCACACACACTGAGTATCATGCGAATCTACCTCAAAATTATCAAATCGTTTGTATCTATTTATCAAAGTATTTATTTACAATTCGATGTGATTTCCCACGAAGATACGCCAGCCCAACAAGCAAGAGATAGCACGCCAACACACCACCCCCCGCCCGGCCATCGAACCGTGGTCTATTGAGTTTCTAAGAGGAATCTAGTTGTTATCATCATTTGCTCAAACCACTCGACCGTCGGGCAAATCAAACACCGACAATCAATTTGAAATAACAAATTATGCAGTGATCGCAGTTTGGTTTATTTCAAAGCACTCATCAAACGCACGCAGAGTGGGGTTGTCTGTGTGCAGTGCCGCCTCCCCTCGCTCTAATGAGGGCTGCAGTTAAGTAAATATGGAATTTGTTGGTTATTGACCAAAGGGATATAATCCGACTATTCGGTCTTCACATTTTTTTAGGGATTGCAAATTACAATTATTTTTTTTTATAATTTAATTTTATTTAATACCGCACAAGAGTCTCAACTGCTGCCAACCGTCTAGAGCCAGTGAGACTATGGCATCCCTAAATAGGGTATGTTGTGAGGCGGAATGTAGTGGGGAGGGTAAGTAGATGGGGAAGAAGAAGGTTGAGAAGTACCTAGATATTCATATCTAGTCACCAAACACGGCTAAAGCTATTTTCAAGCAACGTTTCGATTCTGAATGGTGGTCTTTCACCAGGGCGGTACTTAGAGTATCCACCACTCTGAAACGTACCGCAAATATACTTTATAGGAATTAAATGTGTTATGGCAATTATTTATTAAATAAAAGTTATTGGTGCACGCCGGGTTTGAACCCTCGACTTTTGTATTCGTAGTCGAGCCTCTTACCGCTCGACCATGGAGGCCGTCATTTTGTTGTATGTTAAAGGTGTCGCTGTATTTTCCCCAATACTTTAAGCTGTTTTACCAATTTTAAGCTTTCAATAAGCTGTTAAATAACTTCACAGCGTAATTGCATTTTTTTTTGTATTTTTAACGATATTTTTGTACATTTAACGATGATTTACGGAATTTCTTCACCTTATATGTTCAACAACCGATTTTAACACCCCCGTTCCGAAGGGAGGTTTTAATGTCACCCCGGAAAAGAGTTTTGTTTAATATCTTAGATAAAGATTTCTGAAATATAATGAAAATTCTTTTCTGTAAGATTACCATAAACAATTTACCTAAGATTATGTTAAAACTTTTTAGAAAAACTTTCACAATTTTAGAAACTATGTAGAAGCTTAGAAACACCCTAATTATCTCAATGATTTCTTTACTGAGTACGAGATTTTACATTTTTAAATATTTAATCGGAAACGCCGTAATACATACGACTTGACGTTAAAAAAAAAGCCTGGCATTTTTGAAGTCAAAACGTCCACCACTAGGATTTTCAATATTTTACTAGCGAAATTGATTAAGCAGCTCGTATTCTACATTTAATTACAAAAGTAACTCTTTTCTTTTTTCTTCTATTTTCTTTTGAATTGCTTACATAGTGGAAATAAGTGTGAATTTCTGTGCGCAGTGAAGGCAAGCTGCAATAACTCAACGTTTAAAAATCAATCATTATCTGTATTTTTTATAATTGATAGCATTTAATTAGCGTGAATAACACAGCATTTTTTCCCATTTTTTGAGGTTTACTCTGAAAAAAAAAACTCCTAAGCATTGTCGGCTATCCAAGAACTTAGAAGTGATTAAACCTTTTCTGGTTTAACCACACAAAATTAAGCTTATAATATCGGAAGAATAACAACCAGCATAGATATACTACGAATGTTTATTTTTAACAATATTTTTAAATATTTTCGTAGAAAGCAATTACTTTGTGGATTGACATTTTCACATACGTATTTGAAAAAATAACTTTGTATAAGACCACAAACATTTTAAATTTTTTTTATGATTATCCCTGATATGTTTTTCTATTGGTTTCTCTTTGTTTTGTTATTTTATTTTAATTGAATAACTTTTTCTCCCTTTGTATGAATTTATAACCGCACACTTTGTATTTTTCGTTTAGTTTAATTTTGTACCCTGATGATGCTTACGCTAAGCAAAACCGGCCGGTCATAAAAACTAAAATACTATTCGTGGCTTAAACAAAGTTATTTTTTAATTTCTTAAATTATTTTTAATGTTCCGTTATTGTGATTTTTTATTTTTTATTTTGCACAACCCTAACTCCCTCCGGTTCCACAATTTTATCATTGAAGTACCTGCACGCTACATAATCATTATACTATTCAAATTGCGAACGCATCACTCTGTTTGAAATGGAAAACATTGGCGTCGCATCATCCTGCATCAATGGACAGTTTAGAGATGGCGGGTGAAGTCGGCCCTTGATCCATGGCTCGTCTTCACGCAAATAAAAAAATATTATTCTGTGTGTGATGTTGCCAGGGCGGTTGATAATGTATTATAAATAATAAATGCATAAACATTTCGGACTTTCGGGGGGATAAAAGAACGTTGATGTTATTTGATGTTTAGTTTCACTTATATGTATTCCTTTAATCAAATCATTACTAAATGGCTAATGAGTAAGGACCGCAAGGAAATTGAAGACCTCTTAAAATAGCACTTGAAATTCTTCACCATGACAAACTAGAACATTGTGTAACAAATATCATCATTTTTTTTTCAAATTATTCTACTTGTACTCACTGTCACTTACCTCAGAACAGGTTCTTATGACCTAGTGAGGTAGGTAATGTAAAAAAATAACGTAAGAAACAAAAAGTTAATAAATTTTTAAAAAACTAAAAAAAGTTTCTAATGTGAGAATTTTTGTTGCTTAAATTTCGAAATTAAGTTATAAATGTGTCAATTGTAAACATGAGCTGTGTTCCACCGAATATGAAATCCGTAAAAATAGGATTTACACGGTTTTCAAATAAATCGTAAGACCTTTTTACTCCTAGGCCCCAAACAAGTTTAAAAAAAAAATCCGTATTTGAAAATGTTTGATCAATTTCACTCGAAGTAAGAAAAAATAGAGCTTACTTAAAGTGTGTGAACACTCATAACACCTCTTTGTAAGCTTACCTCTTCCGAGTATATTATTATTTTCTTAATATAGTACATTGGTTACATTTCTTCAAAGATCTCAACTTATATTGTAGTTAAATAAAATAGAATTATTTATTTTTATATTTTCGTAGAAAGCAATCACTTTGTGGTTTGACATATATAATGAAAATAAAATAATAACTTTGAATAATACTACAGATTTTTTTTATGACCCACCGGTTTCGCTTAGGCTAAGCATCATTAGGGTACAAAATTAAACTAAACAAAAAATACGAAGTGTGCGGTTAAATAAACATACAGAAGGACATCCCCAGCATGGCGGTAGACAAAATACTAAAAATATCGTAGCCACCTTATTTTCATGTAACAAATTAATTTAAATAAAACCTCAATCCCATTGCGGCTCTCACTAGTGTTGTATTCAATTCAATCGAATATTTCGCCGGTTAACCTGTTTACTTTGGAACCCCTTTATGAATGGCTGCTTTTATTTGAATAGGGATAGCCACCTACCCCCTTCCTACCCTGCACAGCGTATCTTATCAATGGGGAGATAAACTGACAGAGTTTGTTTGTGAGCGCATCTGTGTGCCAAAACTAAGTACAACTTTTCCTTACTTCTGGTCATATTGTCTTTTTTACGTGTTGGGCCCAACTACCCGGAGCCATCGGTACTATGGCAAACCTATTCGAGGTATGTTGTGAGGCTGAATGAAGTATGGAGGACAAGGATATGAGAAAGAGTAAGGTTGAGAAGTACCTGGATATTTAGATATGATCTCTGAACATGGCTAAAGCCATTTCAAGCAACTTTTCGTTTGAATGGTCGTCACGTTCACCAGGGCGATACTGAGCATATCTACCACAACATACCGCAAACATAGGAATTTGACTAAATTTATTTCCACTTATATCAATATAAATACTTTTACTTATTTATTATGTGTTATAACACATTTCATTCATATAAAATAATGTTAAGTATGTTTGCGGCACGTTCTAGAATGGTAAATACTCGAAGTATCGCCCTGGTGAAAAACCACCATTCAGAATCGAAACATGCTTAAAATGACTTTAACTGCGTTTGGTGACCAGATTTGAATGGCAACATACTTTCCGACCTTCATCTTATCCATCTCCTTTCCCTTCTCACTTCCTTCAGCCTCACAACATACCGCAGTCAGGGATGCCATACTCTCACTGGCTCTAGACGGTTGTGAGCAGTTGGAACTCTGCGGTATTCAGAATAAACATAAAAAAAATAATCCGTTAATTTTTTTTGCGCACGCTGAGATTCGAACCCGCGACCTATCGATTGGATTCGATGATGATCTTAACCGCTCGACCCCGGAGGGAGTAAAAACGGTATCTTGAACATATAATCAATATCATTGACCTGTCAGGGACCTAAGAAAGTCGGAAGGTTCTTTTGTAAATTGGCGAAATCAATTTTCTTTCAAATCGCTTCTTGAGATTATCAGTTCAGTGAATATTATAGTCTGTACACACGACCAGTACCTACTCTCTTCCTGCCCCCCTACTCTGACCTACACGCTGCGCTGTTTGCTGACTCCCGACTCAATTCATTATTTCGAATAGAACGTTATAGCTGCCGGATTTTACAATAGCTGCGGAGATCCAAAACCTTTTTGAAAACCAAAACATCAAAATTCAAGAAGTTAAAAATTAATAAAAAGCTTATAAAAGTACGGAAAAAATGATGGATAATTGCTGCTTTTTTAATATGATTTAATGTGTTGTTTTTTGTTATAATGAATGCTGCTCTAGAATCCCAACTGCTCCTACGGTATTTTGTGAGGCTGAAAGTAATGGGGAGGGGAAGGAGATGGGAAAGAGAAAGATCGGAAAGTACCTGGCTATTCATATCTGGTCACCAAATATGGCTAAAGCCATTTTAAGCAATGTTTCAATTATGAACGGTGATCTTTTACCAGGGCGATACTTGGAGTATCTACCACTCTGGAACGTGCCGCAAATATACTTATAGGAATTTAATGTGTTAGGACACATATTATATTATAGCACAAGAGTCCGAACTGCTCCTAACCGTCTAAAGCCAGTGAGACTATTGCATCCCTAATAGGGGTATTTTGTGAGGCTGCAGGTAGTGGAGAGGGGAAGGTTATAGGAAAGAGGAAGGCCGGAAAGTACCTGGATATTAATATCTGGTCACCAAATATGGTTAAAACCATTTCAAGCAACCCTTCGATTCTGAACGGTTTTCCTTAATCAGGGCGATACTTAGAGTATCTACCACTCTGGAACGTGCCGCAAATATGCCAAATATTTTTTTTTTATTAATAAAATGTATTATGACATAATATATCAATTAAATAAAATGTGTTTGCGCACGCTGGATCTCAACAGCCGGGTACTTCCCAACCTTCGTCTTCTCCTTCTCCTTCCTCTCCTCACTAAGTTCAGCCTCACAACATACCCCGATTGGGGATGTAATAGTATTACTGCTTCCAAAAGGTTGGGATCAGTCGAAACTCTTGAGCGATATTCACTTATTATAATTTTTAAATTACCGTTTTGTTCAAAATCTGTTCACAATTTAATAAAAATAACCTTAATTATAGTTTACAACTTAGAGTACGTATAGTGGTACATATCCAAGGCAGTGGAGTCAGTTTTTGATGATTTTTGCCGGACTCGGCAGACCTGGGCGTGGCTAGGACTAGGGCTTGGGTATTTATACATTCATTCATAGCACATAATGTTTTTGTTTATTCGTATAACCACTTTTTCACAGTATTGTTTTCAACAAAAATATAGCATATAACCTAAAAAAACCGTTTAGTTGTGTCGAGTTTAGTCGCATATGAAAACATGTAGGCGGAGTCCCCGGAGACGCGGGAGACCAAGATCATCCTTGCAGTACATAAAAGCGGTGTGTTATTTTGCTGTCTCTTTCTCTTTCGTGGTGTACGACGTAAATACCCGGAGAAAGTGATTTGTCGCAAGTTTGTATAGGTTGGGTTTAAAGAATTAGCTCTCTCTCTTTACATTGTTTCTCCTAGGTTTACAATTTAATATATTTCTTAAATAAACATATAAGATTGTGTGAAGGTGTAGGTACGATGATTAATATATTTGAACACGAGATCATTACATTAGAAGCAGTACATAATATATTCTCTTAAAATGCACAGTAATTAATAAAATGTATAGGGTATTATGCGTGATCACTTAAAATGTATAAACTTATTTTTTGTATTAATTCAAAAGCTACAACGGGCCGAGAATCGGAATGAGTTTAACACCCCAAACTTAGTCGCGGGTGGTTGTGCCAACTGCACCCCCGGTTGCCTACCCCCGAAACGTCAAACAGCTCGCCAAGATGGTTTCCACTGGGACCAATTGTGGTGGCTATTGTCATTGTGATATTCGCCATTTTGAATACGTAATGGGATCATTCAACAATATTGCGCGTATTGTCACTAATTATTTACATTTTCAAGTATATTTGTATTTTGTTCGAGGGGAAGTTAGTTGAAAACTTGTACCCGTTTTGTTTGGAATAACGCCACTACTTGTGTCGGGGATTGAATGTTTGGATTAACACAAATACTCGAATAGTTATAATAATTGGTGAATACATGGCCTGTTCAAAAGAAAAGGTGGATTTTGAATTTTCGCGGGCTGTGCACATTCAATTATCGATTTTTTGTTGTTGGTTATGTTGGTACACATATGTTTACCATATCATATGTTAGCATTATCAGCTGTTTTGGATTAGTGGTTTGTTTTTGACAACTGGAAAGGTTAGTCACGTTTTTGTGTGTTCTTCGATTTTTCACTTTTGAAATAAATGGATCAAAGAATAAATTCCATGATTTGTTTTTCCACAACTCTAGGACGCTCATCGTCATTAACATCTTCTCGGCCATCTGTAAAGCGCTTGTACCACTTATAAACACTTTTTTGAGACAAAGTAGACTCGCCGAACACCACAATCAATATTTTAAGTGCGTCGAAGCACTTTGTTCTATTTATAACGCAAAATTTAATACATTTTCCTTGATTCATTTTTTTCAAAAGTAAAAAATCGAAGAACACACATAAACGTGACTAACCTTTCAAGTTGTCAAAAACAAACCACTAATCCAAAATGGCTGATAATGCTAACATATGATAAACATGTGTACCAACATAACAACAAAAAAAAAATCGATAATCGAATGTACACAGCCCACGAAAATTCAAAATTCACCTTTTCTTTTGAACAGGCCTCGTATTATCGAAATACTCAACGATTCAGCTTCACGATCTCAGTGGCCTTGCGGTTAAGATCTTCAGCTTCGAATCCAGAGGTCACGGGTTTTAAATACTGTTTCAATGTATTTCGGCAAGTAGAACGAGAATTGAAAAGATTACCTAAATCTGCTTCATACTCTTTTTTACTGTTATAAAAATAATAATAGCATTTTATTTCAGCGGAACAGAGCGGTAGGTGCAATAAACTGTCTACCATATAAATAATAACACATATGAGAAAATGAAAAACAAAGAAAGAGAGATAACATAAAAAAATAATAATAACAATAAAAGTAAAAAAAATTTAAAAAACCATAAAATGAAAATAATTAGGTGAGAGCATACGCAATCACATAAATAAATAGTAATGCAAAAGAGAAAAGAACTGTCGGTAGCGCTGTCTCGTTCCGGCACATCAGAGCAGCGCACCCGTGGAAAACCGAAAAGCGCCCTGTACGCGTGGTTGTGCTGTTAAGACGTGGTAAGACGCTCGACTACGAATCCAAAGGTTGCGGGTTCAAACCTGGCATACGCCAGAAACTTTTATTTAATTAATATGTATTATACTACATTTAATTCATATAAAATATATTTGCCGCACGTTCCAGGGTGGTAGATACTCTGGTGAAAGACCACTATTCAGAATCGATAGGATGCCTAAAATGGCTTTAGCCGTGTTTGGTGACCAGATATGAATAGCCAGGTACTTTTTAGTCTTTTTTTTCTCTACATCCTTCCCCTCTCCACTACTTTCATGTTTGCAACATACCCCAATTAGTGATGCCATAGTCTCACTAGCTCTAGACGATTGGAAGCAGTTGGGACTCTTGTGCGGTATTCAGGCACCCAACAACACCACTCTTTCAACTTTTAGGAATCCTCAATATCATACAGTTATATATTAAAATAGTGTTAAAAATAACTCATTCTTCAAAATCTTTATTGTATATCACACATAATAAAAACACAAGGGCCAAACAACAAGAAAGACTTTTAGTACCTAAATACAATACAGCTTTTGCACAAAGACACCATATGTACATCGCGCCTCACACTTACAACAAACTCCCACCACAGACTGTAGCCATCACCAATATGTATTCCTATAATCAAAACATACTAAATGGCTAATGAGTAAGGACTGCAAGGAAATTGAAGACCTCCTAAAATAGCACTTGAAATTCTTCACCATCACTAACTAGAACATTGTGTAACAAATATAATTTTTTTTTTAATTATTTTACTTGTACTCACTGTCACTTACCTCAGAACAGGTTCTTATGACCTAGATACATAAAAACAAAAAAAAAAAACAATAAAAAAATATTATAAAAATACGCACTTTTGCCTTTCTAACGATGATATTCCCCTCATCATAATTCAAACTCAATCTCTAAGGATATTATGTATTTATTCTGTGGGGTTTTTCGGTTACTTTATCGATAGCAACATAAAAAACAAAATAACCCTTCTCTGCATCGCCTGTCGCCCACGTTCAACGTCATTATTTGCCCGATGCTCCATCTAGCGACCGATCTGCAAACAAGCGATACAACATGACACATTATTGTACACCCAGTCCCTTACAATAATGTTGAATACGGTATCTTTCCATCTCCTCAGCTATCCCTTTGCCATTTTCCGAAGCGTTAATCCCACTGCCAAAGATAATTTACCTAAAAAACTGTTTTGGCAATGCTACAAAGGGCCGTTTTTTGTTTGAGTGAGTCTACAATATAAAATACTTTAGATAATGTTGTAAAGGCTTGTTTCTTGTGTATTTTCAATCCTTTGTCACCGGTTGAATTTTTTTTTAAATCATACAAGTCAGTACCTACAAAAATAGTTTGAGTTGGCGGTTCTTTCTGAGATCCTCGTGTAGATAGAGCTGTTCCTGTTAACTTCGCTCAAAATATAAAATAAATTTATAGGAAATGAAAAAAAAACTTTGTATAAGACCACAGATTTTATTTATTTTTATAAGACCGTCCGGTTTCGCTTAACCTAAGCATCGTCAGGGTACAAAATTAAACTAAACAAAAAATACAAAGTGTGCGGTTATATACCTGTTAACATACAAAGGAAGAACACAATATAAATTGAAATACGACTCTTTTTATTTATTTATTAATATTGTGTACATTCTAATACACAATTACTCACTTTAATTTGAATCAAATTGAATTGACATGTTCTTTTAAGAAATCTAACAGCTAACCATTACGCCGTTTCCCCGCTGGGGTAGGCAAAGAAGGTGGTCCGTCATTCTATCTTGGTACACACTCCTTGTTTCATTCTGATTCATCAATTGTTCCATACATTCTCTTCTGTTATTCTGACTCTTGACATGACTTTTTTTTTGATTTTTCAAAGATAGACAAATATTCTCGGGTTACGAATAACCTGACAATATTTAAAAAACTCATCCCACCATCATAATAAGCGAAAGATGTTGATTGTGCAATGATCGAGGACTTATCCAGCAGAGGAATTGAACCCACGACGCCCGGGTGAAAATCCACGCGTTTTTCCACTCGGCTGCTGACCGGTCAAATTTTATCAATTTAATTCACTTTATCGTGCCATGTCTTTCTCGGGCCTCTCCGACTTCTTATTTCATTCACTTTCGCCTTATATATTATTTTACCACTATACCTTTTGTCATGCTATGCTGTGCCAAAACATCTGTCCATAGGGTATGCTAAACATCATTCGCTCTACATGCCCAAACCATCTTTTTTTTTTTACACGAATACCGCACAAGAGTCTCAACTGCTCCCAACCGTCTAGAGCCAGTAAGACTATGTCATCCCTAATAGGAGTATGTTGTGAGGTTGAAGGTAGTAGGGAGAGGAAGGAGATGAGGAAGGGGAAGATTGAGAAGTACCTGGCTATTCAGATCTGGTCACCAAGCCATTTCAAGCAACGTTTTAATTCTGAATGGTGGTCTTTCACCAGGGCGATACTTAGAGTATATAGCACTCTGGAACGTGCCACAAATATACTATATATTACTTTACATTAATTAAATGTGTTATGACACATATTCATTAAAAAAAATGTTTGCGCACGCCGGGCTTGAACCCGTAACCTCTGGATACGTAGTCGAGCGTCTTACCACTCGACTACCGAGGCCGTCGATCTGAGCGTCCCTTTCTCACGATAGATGGTTTTAAAAAAAAACAAGTATTCGAATTCAAATTCATGTAGTCGAATTTGTCATCGGTTTCCTTTCGCGAAGTTTGTCCAAATAAGAAGAAAAAAAATCAAACAGCTGTGTTATTCTTTTTCACAAAAATGTTAGCATGAGAAAATATTTCATGGAAAACAGGGATACTTCAGAGGGAAAATGCGTATATTTGTGTATTCAGCATTCAGCCGGTAATACGTTTATTCTTTAAAAAATCATTTATATTTATAAGACTACAGTGGTTTATCATCTCAGAGGGGGCGACCCTGACCTTTGGGGCTGGATATGAATGCTGGGAATTGGATTAGAGCACAGTACTAACACAAGGGTGACGGGATGAATGGTGAGTGGGTAAACAGCGCAGACAGAAAGCCCGATGCTTCCGGCTACGGAAGATGAAAAAAATACACAGAAAAAACATATTAAAACAAACTGCGGTCTGAAAGCAAAGATCAGCTTGTGCTTATAGTTCGTAGATAATTAAATTTCGCAAATCCGGTGGTTTACAATGATCCGGGAATCACATCCGGTGTTCGCATTTAGTTCTATGAATTAAACTTAGTGTTATTGACTTGTTAGCATTATAATAACTATTTAATCAGTCAAAATATTCGCACGCCTTAATTATTTGGATTTACGCTCACCTACAAATTTTATATAAATATATATATTTTATATATATATATATATATATATATATATATATATATATATATATATATATATATATATATATATATATATATTTATGCATTAATAACAATAATGGCAGGTGGGAGACAAATTTAAAAAAAAAAAAAAATGCTGCATTCGACTTCCCTTAGTAATATTATTTAAATATTTAGGTAAAATAATAATTACGATAAATTCATATATATTTTTTTAAGTGACTACCGCACAAAAGTCTCAACTGCTACCAACCGTCTAGAGCCAGTAAGACTATGGCATCCCCAACAAGCGTATGTTGGGAGGCTGAAAGTATTGTGGAGGGAAGGGAATTGAGGAAAGGGAAGGTCGAGAAGTACCTGGCTATTCAGATCTGGTCACCAAACACGGCTAAGGCCATTTCAAGCAACGTTTCAATTATGAATGGTGGTCCTTCACTAGGGCGATACTTAGAGTATCTACCACTCTGGAACGTGCCACAAATATACTATACATTATGTTAAAGGTGTTATGACAAATACTAATTAAATAAAATTTATTTGCCGACGCCGGGTTCGAAACCGTGACCTCTGGATTCGTAGTCGAGCGTCTTACCACTCGACCATGCAGGCCGCAGTTGTGTGATATTTCTCCTCAATTGCGCTTCATACTAAATTAACTACGCTAATATGTACGTAGTTATGCAGAAAGCTTCCAACTCACAGTTTGCCAAAATCGAGTTTCACAAGTTTTCACAAAGATAAATTCTAGATCTGCTGACAACATCCATGCTCCAAATTCAATAGAATTTTGGTAATTCATTTTTTTTCTATAAAAGTATCTCGGTACATTCAAGTCTTACTTGTCCTCATTTTCTTCCCTTTTCAACTTCTATCAGCCTCACGACACTCCCCTAATGGAAATGGCATTATTTTACTGGCTCCGGGAAGTTTGGTTTCTTGTTACGCGCAAGAAACATTACAAAAAAATATAACCCTTAAGATGGCAAAACACATTTGGTGTTAAAATCATAAAAAGGCGCATGTTTTTAAAAAAATTAAACCATTTCACCAAAGCAAACTTTATTAAAGATTCAATAAATATGAACATGTTCATAATTTATTAGAAAAATCAGACCGAAAATTAAGTAAATGATTTAATAATACAATTCATTCTATTTTATTCTACTGTTTTATGTTGTTATGTATTTTTTCTATTACTTACCATTGGCATCTTCAGACTGGTAAAATTTAATTACAATTTAAAATTGTACCAGTCTGAAGGCGACCGTCATGAGGTGAAACCGGTCGGGTCTTTATAAAAAAAAACAGTGGAATAATGTAAAACACGTGGTATTATTAAATCAATTAAATGGAATTGCACCACGCATCAATAGTTTCAAAATTGGAAATAATGAAAATTAAGTATTAAGTCAGCGATAACCGTTATTCTTTTTTATATAAAGTGTATGTTATAATACGATTTTTCATTTATTTTTGGTTGTTATTTGTAGAACTCAATTTTTATTCTTTGAAATAAATCAATTTTAATATTAATTTTCACTAATAATAATAAAGTTTTATTCCGGAAGGTATGCAAGAGTAGTGCAATGCAATACCTTCCATAATTGATATCAACACATAGTAATTATAATGTTAACAAATAAAATGAACAGATATTCATTAGAAAAAATAAATATATATATATATATATATATATATATATATATATATTTTTTTTTTTTTTTAATAATATAAGTAAAAAATATTAATAAAGGATATTAGGCCTCATTTCTGCAAAACTCCATCAAGAGGGAGTCCATCCAGGCAGCGTTAAGATTGATGGGGTCAATAACTAACCATTGCTCGTTTTAAGTTTTTTGGTGACAGCTGTTTCGGCGTTCAAAGCAAAATATTAAATATATAATATTATCAGACGACATACTTTCTCTCGTAATATTGTTATAAACATTTAGTCCCACCGATTCCTGTAAGTTAGAAAAAAAAGGTGCTCTTTTCAATCAAGGCTTCACAAATACGAAGAGAGTCCTCCGCGATGATTAACCAGTGCTTCTGTATGTTGGCAATCCAAGTAGGATATATCCACAACCAACTTATAGTTAATCCGTTCACATTCTGCACACATCCACCAACGCTTCCATTTTTTAAATGTTAAACCTTTCCGTGGCCCGCGGCGAGATAAGCATCCTCCTGAACCGTGCTCGCTATTTACATTCCCACAATTCACCCTTCATCCTTCGCCCTCCACCCTCTCTCGCCTCTGAACGAATGGTTAAATTTTATACGAAATTACGTGCCAAATTAAAAAAATAAATCAGAACTGATGGAATTTTACATTCCCTGAATCTTAAAAGATATAGATATAAGGGTAAAAATTGATGAATTCAGGCTTGCATTTCCACATATGTGATTATCCATTAGAAATTATTCATTTGAATTTGAAACATCTTTCCTTGATTAAGCAGATTAATTTAATTTTTTTTTGAGTTTACACTATTTGATAAATACTTGCACAGTATCTATTCTAGTTGTATTCTTGATCAATTAAGACTCATCATTTTAAGTTTACGTGAATCAGAAATATTATAATGTAAAAAAAAAATGTTTTTAAAAGTGAATACCGTACAAGAGTCTATACTGCTTTCAACCGTCTGTAGCTAGTGGGACTGGTGTGACCCTAATTGGGGTATATAGTGAGGCTGAAGGTAGTTGAGAGGGGAATTAGATGGGGAAGAGGAAGGTTGAGAAGTACCTGGCTATTCGGATCTAGTCACCAAACACGGCTTAAGCCTTTTTTAAGAAACGTTTCAATTCTGAATGGTGGTCTTTCACCAGGGTGATACTAAGAGTATCTACCACAGGCACTCAAATTCGTCACATCAGCAACTGGACAGCTTATGGAACGGTTTTGTGTAATGTAGAATGTTTTTTTTTCCTTTCTTCATTGATAATAATTAAATACTGCCATTTTTCTCGTGTTATTTAACTGCAAATTTAAGTTACTTATTAAGGCTTTATGTAAATGTCGATTATTGAAATAGTATCAATAATTTTCAACGAAATATGAAACAGAAGAAAACACAGAAAACAAAGAGATTATGTTGTGACTGAGACTTGAACTCTGAACCTCTACTCTATCCGGAAGTATTTGTCAATTGAGCTACCGAAACCTTTTTGGACACCGTCATTTTTGCCAATCTCATATTTCTTTGAAAATTAGTGATCTCTTTTTTCTAATTTCTTTCAGAGACCTTACTCCCGGATGGAAAACAGGTTTCGAATTCAAGTCTCGGTCGCAAACAAAACTTTTTCTATTTTCTGTGTCCTTCTGTTTCATTTTTTATTGAAAATTATTGATTTTGTTTAATGAATTTACTATATAGAGTGTATAATTTTATGGAATCATTTTAACCATCATAATACCCTGATGTAGGCAGTGAGGCATGGAACTGACAGCGGAAGAATGAAAGTAGATTGAATGCTTTGGAAATGAGATCCCTGAGGCGTATGTGCGTAAAACTATGTATTATGACCGTGTTAAAAATGTGGATATCCGGAAAGAATGCAAGGTTGATGTATGCCTAATGAATAGAATCAAGAAAGAGAAGTCAAATAGTTGATTCGAGCCATGTGAATAGTCAGAATAACAGAAGAGTATGTGTGAGACGATGTACGGATGTGAATGAAGCAAGGAGTGTGTGCTAAGACATGTGTATGGCAGTCCGTACTTTTTACCTACCCCTGCGGTGAGACGGCGTGATGGTCAGTTAGTTAACTGTACAATACACCGAAAATAGACCATGGTAATATATTTTCTCTCGACCTTTTTTATGTGACGCTTTAATTTTGTAATATTGATCCTGCTATTACCATAAACAATCTTTACTTTATTCCATTTAGATTATCGTTATTTTTATTTCTATTCTATCAGTACACCAATACGTTAGTTAAACCTCTTTACAGCCTACAACATCTGGAATGTACTTAATATCAGTTTTAGTTTGTACATCTATTCAAATAAATAAACGTCTTGAAAGGAACAATTATATAAACGCAATCTTGTCCACTTTTCGACGATATGTAACTGTGTTGGCTAAATATTACGTATTTCTTATCTGGCGTATAGTTTTGCGTGTACTGATTCACTGCTTGGTATTTTCTCAATATTTTTCCATCACATTCAGGGCTCTTGAATGTAGTGCGAAAAGAAAACGGAATTTCTGTAAGTGAGAATATAAGGGAGAACACATCTAACTCAGATTTTTGGCATTTTATTGCTCCTACGCATGCCTACCTCTTTTGTCCAAAAATTTTCATCGTATTTTTAATGACATCATTCCTATGAAGATATTTAATTAAAATACTTACCTATGACATTTGAATTCACGAATAACGTACCCCTTTAGACCAAGCAACATATTTCAGGAAAAGAATAAATGAAAAAATGTGGTGTTTTGAGAAAGGGTGTATTATCACTGCGTGAATAAACACGTACGTGTACTACAAATACTAATGTCACCCCAATGGAGTTAAGGCAAATAAATCACCTGAATTATTCAATATAAGTCTTTATCGTACTTCAATGAAAATTTAAGGGACCAAGAATTTTAGAATTGAATTTAAATCATTCATGGAATTCGGAAATGTGTTTGTGATAACTAGAGATGAATTTTAAATAATAAATATTGGTATAAGTTTTATATATTATGTAAATATGGTGGATTTAAAAAATAATACGGACAGTATAATTTCGGTTGTGATGTGAGCACGTAACATTCTAAAATTCAAAATTCTTATTTTCAGTACATGATTTTTTTTATTTGTTTTTTATATGAATACCGCACAAGTGTCTCAACTGCTCCCAACCGTCTAGAGCCAGTGAGACTATGGCATCCCCAAATAGGGTATGTTGTGAGGCTGAAGTTAGTGGGGAGATGAAGGAGATTGGGAAGAGGAAGGTTGGGAAGTACCTGGCTATTCAGATCTGGTCACCAAACACGGCTAAAGCCATTTCAAGCAATCTGATTCCACATGGCAGAACAGACGTGTTGGCTCAGCACAGCATGACACGTGGTATGGTACTACTAAATAACATGTCTCTTGATATCTTCAACGTAAACCTAAACATGATAATAATATCTCTAAATTTACTTTAATGTTACTTTCTTGTGTTTTGTAAATGGACATATACAGTCTGTAATACACAAAAAAAACTATATAAAAATGCTATATTTAGAAATCAAGACGAATCTGCTATGAATATGCAAAAAAGGTCCTATTCATTCAACAAAAAGACTAAGTTCACTCTTAGATGAATTGGATAATGTAGATACGTGTCTTTTATTTTATGTCTATGCGTTCACTACATCTATGGGAGTTTTGCAAAACTAAAAAATGAGGTGGGGAGACTGTTCGATTTTAAGGGATCGTTATTTTAAAACAGGGGCGTTTTGGTCGTTCATAGGGGGCGCTATATGTATATTTTTTTTAAAATATTAGTTATTTTGTACATTAAAGTTTGCAAGTAGCTAATTATTTAATTTTATTTTTGACTTTATAATATTTTAACTTGTACACTGCTTATTATTTTGATTTATTTGCATTTTAAATAGTTTTTAAAACTGCTTGTTAAAAGAAACTTAGAAACTGAACCGTGTTCTTTTCGAAGTCCGTTTTTATCCGTAGATACTTTGTTTCATACACATCCAAGTAGATATGCCTTTGTTATTATGTGTTCCTCCATATAATGAAAACAACCATTTATTTTTTAATGTAATAAGATTGAATAAAGCCGACAACTTAATAGGTTTATTTATGTACACTGTCAAAAGTGGAGACGTTTCCTATAGGCTATAATTTACTGAGACTTCACAGGTTGCTTTGACGATTATTCTAATTAGTGCAGCTCAGTGGATTTTTCCCTTATTTATAAATTTGTCACCTAAAAAGGTTGTTAGTAATAAAAATACCTGTTTTCAGCAAATTTTGTGTTTCCCGATTTTTTTTTTAAATATTCATAAGTAGGTGCTCGTAAATGCCTTAAACCCTTGGAGTCACGATATCATCGGATCAAAATCATATAAAAATGAGCAGAGGTCGCCCATAGATGAGATAGGCTGACAATTCGTAAAGTGAGGGACGTCTATGTTTAAAGCTGGACGCCAAAGAGCTCTCGGTAAAATATAATTTAAATATATGTTTGCATTACAGAATTACGTTTTGAAAATGTATCATGGCAAATGGTACACACTTTAAGACTACTTACTTACTAGAGTTTTGATCACTCAGTCCGAGTGCTATACGAGGCCTGTTCAAAAGAAAAGGTGAATTTTGAATTTTCGCGGGCTGTGTACATTCGACTATCGATTTTTTTTGTTATGTTGGTACACATATGTTTTTCGTATGTTAGCATTATCAGCCATTTAGGATTAGTGGTTTGTTTTTGACAACTTGAAAGGTTAGTCACGTTTTTGTGTGTTCTTCGATTTTTACTTTTGAAAAAAATGGATCAAAGAATATGTATTAAATTTTGCGTTAAAAATGGAATAAGGTGCTCCAACGCACTTAAAACGTTGACTGTGGCATTCGGCGAGTCTACTTTGTCTCAAAAAAGTGTTTGTAAGTGGTACAAGCGCTTTACAGAAGGCCGAGAAGATGTTAATGACGATGAGCGTCCTGGGGTTGTGGAAAAACAAATCATGGATTTTATTCTTTGATCCATTTTTTTCCAAAGTAAAAATTCGAAGAACACACAAAAACGTGACTAACTTTTCCAGTTGTCAAAAACAAACCACTAATCCAAAATGGCTGATAATGCTGACATATGATAAACATATGTGTACCAACATAACAAAAAAAAAAACAATAATCGAAAGTACACAGCCCGCGAAAATTCAAAATTCACCTTTTCTTTTGAACAGGCTATGGACATAGTTTATATATATATGGTTTACTATTACTTACTTCATTTTTTTCTACCCTAGGTTCGACAGCACGGGCAACAACTATTACATATATGTGTTAATGTAAATATGTTAGTTGTAAGTCGCTAGTTATAAGTATTATGCATAAGTTAGTAATAAGTCTTTGTTTAAAATAACATGTTAATTATGCTGTAAAGCGCCCTTGAGGTGATATTTCTGTCACGAAAACGGTGCTATATAATCAGACAATTATTTTTATTATTATTTAAATTTCAGTTGAGAACACAAAATTCAATTTATTTTTACGCACTACAAGTAAACTTTTGTCTGGAGTTTCAAAATACCTGAAAGAACCAAGACTTTGTAGAAACGGGCGTTTCGTTTGGTAGTCTTCCAAATGCCTTAAAAGAAGCCTCAAGCCTTGGCACTTTTCGGAGGATTTGTGTTGAATATGTAAAAAAAAACCTATGATTATATGCTTTGTTCTATAATTGTGAAATGTAAAAATGTTTTTTCTTACTAGATGTGTGAAAAAAATATTTGCATACATCTAAATAAAAATACAAAAACAAACAAAGATTCTCCTATCTTAACAAACGGAGAGCAATCTTTGGTGCACAGACGTCAGACGGGAATGCTTTCCCTTTTCTATCGGTACTTCAATGGAAGATGTTCCGAGGAACTTGCGTCATCGGTCCCTTCGGCACCGGTTCATAACCCGGAAACTTGAAAAACGCGTTCCCCACATCTGTGCACGGTTGACATTCGATACATAACATCAGGTCGCTTCCACGACTCGTTCTTGTGTTTAACAGATTGGCTGTGGAAAGATTTTCCGGCCTCTGTGTTTTCTCCCTCTTAAAACATAGACCTCTTCAAGACCCAGGCTCACTCCTTCCTTTCCCAAAAAACCCTCCATACAGCATCCCCAAAGATGACATAGGTCCTGAGCGAAATTATTTCCCTCAGGACCTCTGTTTGGAATTAATGTTAAAAAAACACATGTGGTGTACTAACATGTTTCCACTTGTCACTCTGCTGAGTAACCGCTCATCCCCCGCCCCGACCCTTGCTGTCCAAAGCTGTTTTATTTGTTGTTTTTACGTTAGCAAAAAAAAACAACGCAAAAAAAATTACCGGAGAACAAAATGTCATATATTTTTTTACTCCGACAAATCTCAAAAATCACCGGCTTCAAGTCTGTCGGGTACGTCCTGCAACATCCTGTATATATATATAAATTTAACTTCTTATCGTCTTCTTGTTGAATAAATAACACCCTTATCATTCTCGTCCCAAATTTTAAGACGTAAAGATTTAACAAATATATTTATTTATTCAAGTAGAAATCGTATCTCCGTCTTGACAGAATCTCCTCGGGAGACGATAAAAGAATTGCCATGGCTGATTTCAAGGCCCTTATCGGATTACGCTTTTTATGACTGACAAATTGAAATGTTTGTTATCTCCGAAATTAAACATTTTTAATTGCGAGATACGGTGATGTTTTGTTGATTATTTTTGTTAACATTTTTGGAACGCGAGAATTAATTGCTACACTAGTATCTAGACAACAAGTATTATCTTTGCGATAAATAAAATTTGATCTGCTCGTATTACGTCGTAATTAAAATATAAATAATCGTATAAATAATTGATGCTCGTTCGTACATTCGTTTTTCAAATTGGCAAGTCAATAAATGACTAAAAACCACAAAAGTGTTTATTTTATTTCTATATTATGCCTTTAGAAAATACTCTAGTATATGGAAGTTTGGCTATAAAAAGTTTAAGATTTTCCTTACGATATTTAAAGCACTGCATGAAATGGCACCAGCCTACATATCGGAACTGTGTGTTCGAAATTTTTTAAAAAACAGACAGCTTACATTGAAATCAGCAGATGTTGATACTGCTGATCAATCAATTGAACCATCTCGATCAAATAAACCTATCTACTATGATTGCGCTTTTGGTGTATCTGGCCCAGTCATTTGGAATAAGCTTCCCCCGAAACTTGCCAACATACAGAACCTAGCAGAGTTCGAACGGGTCTTAAAAACCAAATTGTTTAAAAATCCTACCTACAAAAAGTAACTTATTAAAATTTCGTTTCTTTAAAAACGTCCTTAATTTGCTTTGTTTTGGTTTTCTCCTTGCTTGTATCCTTACTGTCTGCTGAAAACCATATATGTACTCATGTTCAACAAATATTTATTGTTCTTTTGTTACTTGTTATATTAACACTGTCAGCATTTTTAGAATCGTTTACTTGTAATACTTGAATTTTAATGTTTTTAAGTACCAACATGTTAACTGTCCAGTATTTAATTTAATTTTCCTTGATTTGACAAATATGTTAATATGAATTCATACGTTTTATCTGAATTTTTATACCGTTATTTTCTGGTAAATATTTTTTTTTTATCTGTTGATATACACATGCACTGTTATACTCATATTGAAACCTTTTTCTCTCATTATTTATGATAACGATCATGATTTTAGATAGTTTTAATTTGTATTTGTATTATATATTATTTTCTCCTTGTTAGTTAGTCTTATTAGCTTGATTAATTTAGTATATTTTTGTAAAAAATCACCTCAAGGGCGCTGTACAGATCTTATTTTCTATTATTAGATATTAATTCCTAGTTTAAATGAGAAAATATACAGGAACATACTTGCCTGACAGGTCACATCAGATAGACACACTTATTAAGTTAAAATTATAATTATGATTTTTATTTTATGATTTTTCATTTATTTTTTCCGATTTAGGGCATAAGAGCGAAATTAAAAAAAATGGACTTTCTGAATTTGCCGTACAGTACAGGATTTGGTTAAAATTTGTATATCTAAAGGTGATTCGTTGAGAGACAGATTATGTTGAGATTCTTTTAATGAATTTAAGGATATGAGAGTCTGAAAAGGTGAGTTTTCAGTTTGGACCGAAATTTTGTTAGACTCGTTATACACCTTAGTTCCAGAGGGAGTTTATTCCAAGCCTTTGGCCCCGATACTCCGAAAGCGCGATCTCCAAACTTAGTATTTGGATTGCGTTTGGGTTCTATCAGCCTTCCGATGGCCGATGACGTTGCTGATCTAAGAGTCGACTGCCTTAGAAGAATGTTTTCTGGAACACATAGTTCGGTAATGTACAGTGGGGTCATATCGTTTATGGATTTAAACACTATCCAGCACAACTTGTACTGGATTATTTCAGTGCACTTTAGCCAGTGAAAGTTCCGAAGGTGCTCTGAAATATGCAAATATTTAGATACCCCGGTGATAAGCCTTGCTGCAGCATTAAAAACTGATTGGAGTTTATGAGTTTGGTATTAAGGAAGGCTGGCGTAAATACCGTTACAGTGATCGAGCCGTGAGACTACACACGAATAAGCATTAATATTATAGAAAATTTCCTTATTTTATCACATGCTCAAAGAATATAAATTGGCGTTTTTAGTGGATATTTTTGCATTTTTATTACATTTTTATTATTGTGCATGCACACTTAAGCTTTCCTAATGCACGTAATCTGATGTCTAGATCAAAAATGGGAAACTAATATTTTTTTAACATGAAAAACGAACTGCATATTTCACTCATTTTTGACCAAAGTGTCGCATAAGCCTTTTTGTCTTTCCAGCGACGATATGTTTGTAAAAAAGAGACTCCATGATTTCCAAATACAATTAAAAAAAAAATATATATATATATATATAATGTAGGTATTTCAGAAAAGTTTATTACAAACTTCACTCAGATTGAAACTAAATTAACATAAAAAGTTTTATGGTTACGCTTTTGAATGCAATTAAATAAAAGTACACGTTAAACCACTATAAACTTCTGGCTATAATAAACAAAGTCAGAAATAAGTGAGGCTTTATTTAAGTTCTTACAGAAATGTTTACTTAACTAAAGGTTTCTATTCGGGGCTTCAATTTAAAAAGTAACAAATCTCTCACTAAATCGACCTGCCACAATTTCCCAAACTCGAGATGTTTTGGTAAATTGGTCACGATTTTTCAGGCCTTTCCTAACAAATAAGTTTGTTCATGAAAAGAGTATCAAGCTTCCGCAGAATTTGGATACTTCAATTAGAACTAAGTACAGTTAATACTCTGTTTAATATATTTGCAAAGAAAACTAATTATGGTGAGTGCAATTAGTTAGTAAGGAAGACCGTAAAGCTGGGAAGAAAGAGCTGGGGATTCAATTCAAAAGTATTCCGAAACCGAAACATTATTTCCAATTAAACACATTTATTTTAAAAGCTTTTTGAAAGTTTAGTTTATTCAAAAGCTTCGTCATTAAAATACATTTCTTTTACGCCTTAGTGGTGAGGTAAACTTAATGGGTATTATTAATAAATCCTTTTACTAACTTAAGGTTTATGTGGATGTATACATCACCTTGTGTAAGTTAGTCAAATCTTTTGAAGATGAGAATGAAACAAGTGTTTATTTTTTTTTTGTTTTTCTTTAAAATGTATTTTTTTGCGGGTAATGTAATCAGCTTTACCCCTTTATTTGTCTCTCATTTTAAGTAGAAAGATGAAGGCTTTGATTTTGTAAAGAGCAAGAGATTTACTGCTTATTGTATTGAAACAACGTTTACCATCACTGTTGTATGTATGCTCAATTTATTTGTACGTAGGTATTATGTCTTCTATCTTCTATACTCCGTCTATTGCTGCTAGAATTCTTAGAATTCTCTGTTCTTTATATTTAATATAGTTTATTTATTAGCGTCTGAATCTTTGTTTACTCCTCAATATTTAAAAAAAACTTAAGTATATACTTTTTTAGGTTGCTGTGTTGGTTGTGATTAAAAAAATCAATGATTACCACCATTTTGTTTCCGTTAAATGCCTATGGTCGGTCCGTTTTGGCATTTGAACAAAATGTGATATTTTATCTATTTATTTTAGTACATATAACAGGCATGATGCCCAAAACATATATACATGAGTTGTTATTTAATTGGAATATTTAACAACAGTTAGTAATCAAGTAAAAGTTTACGAAAAATGCAAAAGTAAATGAATAACAAACAAAATCAAAATAATAATTTTATACAAGGTAGAGCATAAATTCATGGATTATTGGCACCTGTACTGAAGAGATGCCTATTAGCCGTTTGGTATTTGGTACTTCATATAACCAGTCTATAACTAAAGGGCATCATTAAAATATCAGCTTGATATAATTGCCAGATTTTTTTAAAAATTGATTTATCGTGTCAATAAAAATGTCTACTTCATTTTTTGTGCAGTAAATTGAGTTGTAGTTTCTTAATGTCTTCTGGGATACGCCAAAAATGATAGTATCAAGTTGTTATGCTTGTCAGCTAGTCCCAATTTGTTCAAAAGATGAAACGGGCTTGGAATCGACGTTTAACGGGAACCATTGAAATATTTAAAAAAAAAACAAAATGGCGCTAATCATCAAATTATCACGATCTCAAATGTGACAAAAACTTGAAACAAACCAAGCATAGACTTCGTTTGTCTTCCCTGTTTTTTGTTCCATCCCCTCATTTTAATAAAACACTTTATATTATACTTACCATAGCTATGTTCGGCAGTAAAAATGTGTCTTGTACTGTTAAATTATTTGTGTGGCTTTAATGTTATCATACGGAAATTCCAAATTTGAAAGAGAGGAGTTATATCTATCGGATTTCCTTGAGTAGGTCACCTCAGAGAGGCAATAGTCAGTAGTCAGTGGTGAGTAGGGATGAGGTAGGTGTGCTTGTCTAGAATTCATGGGGGGTAGGTTTTAAATAAGGTTAACAGTCGTGCGGCGGTCCTAGGGGATGTGTTGTCACTTTAGGGAAATTTATCGAAGGATAATAATTCCAAGGCTTCTTCGAATTTCCTGTAGCACATGGACGTAGATTTGAGATTAAAAAATATTTGAAAAAAAACTACCTCCAATTATTTAATTAAATTATTATTTAACACAAGTCAATTTTTTTTTTCGAAGTACAGCAGTAAAATATTTTTAAGGTTTCACTAACTGACTAACAAACCACCACGCCACCTCTCTGAAGGGGGGCAGGCAGAGAGGATGGTCCGCCATACAACTCTGTCTTGGCACACACTCCTTTCTTCATTCACATTCATACACACTCTTCTGCTATTCTGACTCTTGACATGGTCCGGCTCAAGTTTTCGATTCACTTGATCGTGCCATGCCTACTGCGGGTGTTCCCGAATCCTTCTACCATCTCTTTTTTTTTCGTTCATCCGCTGTACATTCCTAAAACATCTAAGCGCCTTTTTCTTATTTCCATTCATTACGCTTACATCAGCCTAGCGTTCTTTCCGGATATCCACATTTTTAACACGGTCATATATGTTTTTTTTACGCACATACGCCTCAAGGATATAATTTCCACAGCATTTGGTCTACTTTCATCCTTCTTCTGGCAGTTCTATGCCTCACTTCCTCAGGGTAGGTATAAGCACTTCAAGAGGTACCAACGTATTTTTTTTCATTGTATAGAGATACAAAGAATACCAAGAATCCTATGAGAATCCTTACTAAGTATTCCACCATTACGTAAATTTAAATTATCTGATGGATACAGTCAATTTACGACAACATTTGTTAACCTAATGTAACCCAACCACCCTACACTTAAGTGCCTGGTTTCATTAGTAAAAGAATAATTCCTTTCCTAAACCATTCTAGCCTTGCCTAGTTTTATTACCAAAAATCTTTCTTTCGAGTCTTTGGTTTTATCGAAAAATTATTAATTTTTTTTTTTTTTCATTTTAATCTTGTCACCATTTTTTAAAATTCATTAATTAAGTTTATTTAAGTGCCTTAATTAGTTGTCAGATTGTGCAAGACTTTTACCAAGTCCTAATATCTTGAAACAATTGCTTAAATGCTTAATCCAAAACAAATGCGAACCGAGAAAACTGTAATTTTTCAAGATACAATTTTTTTAAAGTCAACGTTAAATATGACCTCCATTAAACTTTTATAATATAATCAGGGTATGAATTTTCAAAACAAACTTTTCTTTAAATCTTTACATTTGTTCATATTTTTTTATACTGAATACCGCCCAAGAGTTTCGACTGCTCCTAAACGTTTTGAGCCAGTGGTACCATGGCATCCCTTATCGGGGTATGTTGTGGGGCTTAAGGTATTAAGGGGGGGGGGGAGATGGGGAAGTTGAAGGTTGGAAAATACCTTAATGTTCAGATCTGGTCACTAAAACTGGTCTAAAGCTATTTCAAGCAACGTTTAGATTCTTATTGGTGGCTTTCGATCAGGGTAATTTTTAGAGTATCTTCCCCTCTGGAACTACTCGCAAATATAATATATATTGATTAATACGACCGGTCGGTAGCTGAGCGGACAAACGCGTCGGATTTCCACCTGGGCGCGTGGGTTCAATTCCTCTGCTGGCTAAATCCTCCACCATTGCACAAGCAACATCTTCCGCTTAATATGAGGGCAGTGGGAGTTTTTCAAATATTTTTAGGTTATTCGTTACCCAGGAATGTTTTTCTGTCTTTTTAAATAATAAAAAAAAGAATATCAATTACTTAAATAAAATAAAATATAAAAAACTTGTAATTAAATATCTTTCATTTGCGCACGCCGGTATTTGAACCGGCGATCTAAGATATCGCAGTCGAACGTCTTAACCACTCGACCACGGAGGCCGTTTTCTTATAAAATTCCATTTACTTACATTATCTTCTATTTGTTTCCGTAAGAGTTACTAAGCATAATTTGTTAACATCAATTTGAACGAAAAATTAATTTCGCTAATGGTTGATTTGAGATCTACCTGTCAAGACTAAGGTGAAATCTTAGAAGATGATAAATTGTTGAACTTGAACGATGTTTGAAAATTTGAAGATGAAAAAACTAACCTTTCAAGAACATTCAATGCGGTTTGAAGTTATATTCAATTATTATTTTAAGTACCTAATTATTCAAGGTTTCACGTTTTATGAGATATCGCTATATTAACGACATATTATTTTATTGTATTTTATATAGTAAAAATATTTCACATTATTAAAAACTATTCGCTTTGGTCTTGCCATCATCATTATATTTTAAGTCATCAGTTAGATACTAAAACGTACAGTTTTATACAAATTTAAAAAAATAAAGCGATTAATATGTAGCATTTACCAATGAAGTTTCCGCTAGTAATATATCGTCGCCGGAAAGGCAAAAGGGCTTAAGCGACACTTTGGTCAAAAATGAGTTGAATATGCAGTTTTGATCAATTCTTTTTTCTACATCGTGTTCTTATATATTCACCATTTTGGAGAAAGCTTGACTCAAAAGACACAAGTTGGCACTTTTTTGGCTTTTTGTCGCTTCAGGTAACTCCGTTAGAGCATTTAGTTAAATGAGTTAACTTTTTGTTTCAAAAATCAACCAGGTAATAAAGACTGATGAATTTTATTGTAAAAAAAAAAAGTTTGAACCAAAATGGAATAAAAAATGATTAATTTAACAACATATTAAAATTTAACTCTATACAAATAAAATATCATAAAATATTGTCAAAAAGTGAATAATACGAACAAAATAATTACATAAAATTTGACACATAATTTTGTTTTAACCTCTTTGTTTCAATATAATTTTTAAGCAGTTTCAAAAGCACCTTTCCATCATCAGGATAATATTAAAACTGACTTCAAACAAAATATAATTACTGACAGACATGTTTAGGTTTCGGAGTGAAAGGATAACCAAGGGGAAGGGGTAGGTAGGTTTCAAAGGTGTACACAATGAACAGAGCGGTTAATTAAAAAAAACCTTTCTTGAATTTGTCTGTGTGATAATTTTAGTTGATTTTTGTGCTAAAAATTTCTTGTTTTATTTATTTTATATTAGTTATTTTGTACATTCAAGTTTACAAGTAGCTAATTATTTCATTTTTTTTTAACTTTATGATATTTTAACTTATATACCACTTATTATTTTGATTTATATGTATTTTAAATAATTTGTACAGGCTTTTTGAATTTATTAATAGGCATAATTTTGATGGTTTCCGGCAAAGCATTATAAGGTTTCATCCCTTTATATAGTTAGCTATTTTGTGTGTTTGCTTTATTTTTTTCTTGTAATCTAATTTCTTTGCATGCCCTTGTATTATATTTGTGAATATCAAAATTGTAGATAATTTTGTCAGAAAAATATTTTGGTAACAAGTTGTTCTTCATTTTATGTATAAACTACAATGTGTTTAGCATCTGTTTTACCGTTAGCCAATTTAGTTCCTCCGACATTTTAGTTACTTTCGAGTATCTATTTCGCCTAAGTATAATTTTTTGAGCCTAAGTTTTGCCTAAGTATTATTTGAAAGCTTATTGAATGCTTTATATTGTTTGAAATAGCTTTAGCCGTGTTTGGTGACCAGATTTGAATAGCCAGGTACTTCTCAACCTTTTTCTTCTCCATTACCTTTTTCTCCCCACTACCTTCAGCCTCACAACATACGCCAATTTAGGGATGCTAGTCTCACCGGCTCTAGACGATTGGGAGCAATTATGTGGTATTCACTATATATTTTTTAAGAACTTTCTGGTTTCATTTTCAACAAAATATCAGGACGTTAAAATTGCCGTCACTATTTCTAAGCGATTTGAAGTAAATTTAAAAAAATTAATATTTTTTATAAATGCTTAAAATTCCCCTTAGAAATTATTGCAAATGCATATTTAATAATAATCACTATTATGTTATGTTGATAACGATTTCAAAACAAATTTATAAATCAAAATGTCATTAAGAAAGCAAACCGTGAGCTTTTTCTTTCATATTTAAATAAATAATAGTTCAAATAAATTTTCAGCATTTTTTTTGCTTTTCTAAACACTGGAATTATTTTTTAAAATAACATTGTATAAAATTATTTAGACGTCGGCGATATTGACATAGGTCACCCTTCAGTCAGGGTCTAGGTCAAACTTGATTATTCCATTAAGTACATAAGTATCATTAATGAAATTTACATGGAATTTGTGAACATATCTTGCAAAGTTTATTTGTGCCATAAAACCCTTTGAGCTTTGTGATTTTGTCATTTCAAATATAATTTTTCGTCCCCCTTATTCAATACTAAAATCGCACAATCATTGAAACTAAATGTATTAATAGAATAGCAAAATTTGTTTTATTTTTATATTATTTGTTTTTCTTCCTTGCGTGGGGTATACCGAACCCAATATTGTAGCTGGGAAGGCAAAAGGGTTTAACCGACACTTTTGTCGAAAACGAGTTAATTATGCAGTTTTTATCAATATTTTTTTCTGCATGGAATGCTCTGACTCTCGTTTAATTCCGAAAACTTATGTAGCCCTTCAGGCATCTAAAATGTGTTTACCATTTGGGAGAAGGCTTGACTCAAGAGACACAAGATTGGAAGTTTTTAAAAGCTTATTGTCGCTTCAGGTAACTTACTGAAAAAATTGAGTTACCTGAGTTAACTTTTTTTTCAAAATCCAACCAGAAACTTGTGAATTTTATTGTAAAACAAAAAAAAACTTTAGTGCTCTGGACTAAATATAATTCAAAATGGCGCTTCAGCCCTTTTGTCTTTTCAACGACGATTTACTAAATGAAATGGACGAACAACACAAAAACTCATTGAAATAGGCACAAAAATTGACACATCAAGTGGTTGAAGGCAAAAAAATTAATAATAATCGTATTTATATTCACAAAAAGTTTGAAATAAAAAATTACAATAATATTCAACGATAATGAAATACTATTAAGTAAATGATACATTTGCTGGTAAACATCAAAACTCAGTGCAGAATTCGCACAACGAAAATACTAAGTTTTTGTCGACAGTTAGTACGCCAGTGACATATTTGAAAATGGTACGAGTAACACCAGTCCCACTGGTCACCACTGCCATATGACATGATTAAAAGTGGGGTCGGATACGATGTGGGGATTCCCCGTACACCTACTCGTGGCTCGTAACACCATGGACGCAAATCCTTCAAAGGGGTGGACGAGGTCAAACTTATATTATATGGAATGAAAAGTTAAGGCTTCCAGGCACGAAGATGTTCGATGTAAATTTGTATACTCGTATGTCTTAGTGATTGCCATAAAATGTGTGACTTAAAAAAATAATACTACTGTGAGAAATGTTTGTGTTTCAAGCCTCAGCTTATCCCTACTTTATAAGATTAAATTTTCCATGTGTATTTAGAAAAATATCTATAATTTCTAGTGAATATAAAAATTGCACCGTTATTTTTTACATTCTATGAAAAACATACTACAATTTCAGTAAAAGGTGCAGTTACCTCAAGTTTAAAAGATTATAGTTTATGAATTATTGTAACTGAATACCTTAGGTATTTTCTTAACTATCCGCATAGAATGCACAGAAGAATCATATCAGTGATTTCAATATTTTTTGTTATGTAAAATATGTGTTACTAACATTGAGAACAGCACATTGTCGCTGGAAAGGCAAAAGGCCTTGAGAGACACTTTGGTCAAAATTGAGTTGATTATGCAGTTTTGATCAGTTTTTTTCTGAATCGGATTCTTCAACTCTAGTTTGATTCTGATACATTTTGTGGACCTCCAGCCATCTAAAATATATTTACTATTTAAGAGAAGGGTTGATTCAAGTGACACAGATTCGAGACTATTTTTAAACTTTTTGTCGTTTCAGGTAACTTAGTTAGGGCATTTAGTTACCCTAATCGACTTTTTTTTCAAAATCCAACCAGGTACCGAAGACTTTAAAGAAAAAGCTTTGAAGTGCTCTGGTGTAAACTTCCCAAAATTACGCTTCGGCCTATTTGCTATTCACGCAACGATATTATAATTTACGAACTGGCCAGCAAAAAGGCCTTTGACTTTACCAAAAAAAAACGTACTTTACCGTCAGTGAGAATGTAGGCCAGCGATTTTGTAGATCGACTCTAGAAAAATCTACACAGACAGGTAAAATACATTTAAAAATCGTATTATCTCGTGAAAGTATCACCTTCGTCTGTACTGTGCCATGACTAAACAAACGAAATGTAGAAAATTTCAACAGCGCATTTCTAGAAAAACAGCCCCCAGCGCTTTGTGCGAATAGCTGAACGCCAACCCTCACACCTTCGGTAGTTTCCTCCCCTGTGAATTGAGTTTTTCTGTATTCTGTGCAATCTGACCTCTTTCTACATTCTGCGTAAAACATTCAGGATAACATTTAAACTAAACACAGCGTTTTTTTATAGTTTTCGTCTAAGATTTGTAGAACTTCATATTTTTTAAAATAATTTTATTTTATTCTATTCCAATTTAATATTATTATCCCAAACACTTTATGGATTGGCATTATTAATTAAATAAAAACACACGTTGTTTTAATCCACTTTTATTTTTGTATATGTCTACTGGTTTCGATTCAGTAGAATCTTCATCGGGACTTAAAAATATACTGTATTTAAAAAAAAATATTTTTTAAAATATACAGTATATTTTTAAGTCCCGATAAAAATTCTGCTGAATCGAAACTAGTAGACAAAAATAAAAATGGATTAAAACAACGCGTGCTTTTATTTAATTTAATATTATTTCGTTGAAGGCTATTATCAAACTAATTTTGTAACTGTTAATTCATGGTGGAATTCCATTTTAATGATTTAAATAAAAACAATTTTTAACTTTGATTGATTCTAGTATATCTAATTTTTGTCATTTTTCCGTTATAGGCTGAAACCGGTCCAGTCAAAAAATAAAAAGTGGAATAAAGTTAAAAATTTGTTTTTATTTAAATCATTATTATCAAACTGCTGCAGTTGATAGTTGTTTTAAATGCCGAAACAGCTGTCACTAAAAATATTAATCTGTGTGCGAAAGGAAGAACGGAATGAATAAAAAAACGCAGCTTTTTAGGATAGCCAAATCAAAAATTAGGATTTTTGTTTCATGTAATCACGTCATTCAACAACATTTCCTTATTCAACAACTTTGTGTTTCCTTTTCATTCTATTATTTTTCCACATCCATAATTAGACACTTCCATCAAGTAGCATAGTTTATCGTTTTACAGTCCACTATTTTCACAATTCATCTGAAGCTGGAAACACATTCGGAGTTTTATCGCAGCTTCAGATCCAACACAGTATATTTACAGAGGTCGCGGGTTCAAATACCGATGTGCGTAAATAAATTGTATTTAATTTATATGTATTATTCCACGTTAATTTCATTCAAAATAACATAGAGTTCATTAGCGACATGTTCCAGAGTGGTAGATACTCTAAGTATCGCCCTGGTGAACGACCACCATTCAGAATCTAAACGTTGCTTGAAATGGCTTTAGCCCTGTTTGGTGACCAGATCTAAATAGCCAGGTACTTCCCAACTTTTCTCTTGCCCATCTTCTTCCCCTCTCCACTACATTCAGCCTCACAACATACCCCGATTGGGTGTGCGATAGTATCACTAGCTCAAGACGGTTGGGACTCTTGTGCGGTATTCACTGTAAAAATATATGTATTTAAGTGACTTAATAAAACAAATTTATAACTTTATTCCACTTTTTTATTTTTTAACTGGGCCGGTTTTAGCCTATAACGGCCATCTTCAGACTTGTACAGGTTGTTCTTATTCTATGGCTTATATGTTATTTTTAAGATGTCAGGGGTAGTAAACCATGATTTTACTTTAATTATATTTATCAGTATTGCTGAATGATTTTATTAGTTACAAGTTATTTTAGTTTATTATTTTATATATCTTTCTGGTATGAAGTTTTATTTAAGATGGGTTACAGTTGTATTTTTCTAAATATGATTTTACGATGTATTGATATAATGCAAAGTTGGTGAATACTGATTATTAATGAGTTTATTTTAGGTTTTCCCATCTTAATTGTAATGTCTAGATTTTCCATAAAATTTCTTAATTATTGGGTTACTCCCCGTATTATGGTATAATTATATGATTATATTTACTATGCACTTTTACAGTAGATTACTTTTATTATTATCTACTGTAAAAGTATATAGCCATAGAATAAGAACAACCTGTACTAGTCTGAAGGTGGCCTTTATAGGTTAAAACCGAAAGAAAGTTATAAATTTGTTTAATTTAATCATTAAAATGGAATTCCACCATGAATTAACAGTTACAAAATTAGAAATAATATATTTAAGTCTTGCATCTTCATAAGAATTGAATTCCATTTAATTTTATAACCTCGTATTATTTTTTTATGTCTTAATCAATATAATCAAGTTTCAGGAAAGGTTTCCAACAAGGGACCTTCGTTCCGTAAGTAGAAATATTTTTAATTTAAAATACTTACTCAATTCGTTTTTTTAACTAAACTACCAAACGATCGCTCTCATTCCCCTTACACAAAAAACTGCACAATAATTAAAAATGCTTCACAAATAATACATTCTTTTATCGCTGAAAATTCAAAAGGAATCTTAAAAATCTAATTATTCCAGATTGCTTTTATTATTTTCTAATCTGCCATGCTGCTTAGCTCAATACATTTTTGTGTTGGCTCTTCGTATTTCAGTTGCTTGGTAATTTTTACTATTTGTCAGTATTATAATAGCGCAGAAATCTAAGTTTTTTTTTTAATAATGCATATTCTTTTCGATGACAACAATCTTTATCGAGATAAACAATTCACATAAAAACCCTACCATTTAATTTTTCCAACATGATTTCATTAAATTGAATATTATTATTTTTAAGTTTGGCTGAAACTTGTTTTTAGTAAGGGAGTACTAGTTTGAAATCTTCGAATAGGTGTGTCAGATTTTAAAGTACCTCACAGAATATAAAAAATTCAATGTAAATATACTTTAACGAAATTAGTAATTAAAGAGTAAACTAAAATCATGTAAATAAGCCGTTTCCAAGTGGTTTAACCACAGTTTGATTATGGCCTTGAACAGCGAAACAGTTTTCATTAAAAATAAAGAACTAAAACTAGCAAAACTTTAAAAAATCAATATTATATTTGTCAAAATAAAATTACTAAAAAACCGACTACTTTTCGTCGCCTGCCAATTTCGCTTAAAACTAAACTTCCTCGAGACAGAATATTGTCTTCTACTTGGCAGCATACATCAACATGTTGGTAATATAAACTGCATCGGTTAATACAAAAAAAAGATTATCATACTGTGAGAGTGTTTTATTTAATTTCTGATTTATTGTCATGAAAAACCTTTAAATTAAAAATGTCAATATGTTATAATTATAATACAACAGCTTACATGCAAACGATGTATGTGTAATTTAAAAACCAAACAAATGGTATTATTCAACGGCCTCCATGGTCGAGTGGTAAGACGCTCGACTACGAATCCAAAGTTCGAGGGTTCAAACCCTGCGTGCGCCAATAACTTGTATTTAACGAATATGTGTTATAACACATTTAATTCATATAAAATAAAATAAAAGTATATTTGCGGCACGTTCCAGTGCGATAGATAAGAGAGATAGATAAAGTATTGCCTTGGTGAAAGACCACCATTCAGAATCGAAACGTTGCTTGAAATGGCTTTAGCCGTATTTGGCGACTAGATCTGTATAGACAGGTACCTTTCAACCTTCCTCTTCTCTGCGTCGTTTTCCTCCCTATTACCTTCAGCCTCACAATATACTCCAATTGGGGATGCCATAGTCTCATTGGCTCAAACGGTTGGGAGCAATTGGGACTCTTGTGCGGTATTCACTATAAAAAATAAAGTTTTTTTTTAAATATTTTTGGTTTTGAAACCAGAAACCACCAAATGTAATAATAAATTCGTCGTTTAAACTTTTAAAACAAGCTTTACATACCTGAAAATATGTTCTTCTAACTAAGCGGCAGGTTTTAACTTTATTTTTTTAAATATTTGTTTTGACAACCGGTAACCGCTCAACGTTTTAACGAATTCGGCGAAAATTTTGTTTTTATTTCCAGAACTTTTCCATTACTAGTTTCATAAACATTATCGGAGAATCCAAAATTCATAGAATATAGGACGGATTTCATTAACACGATAGAAAACACAAATCTTAAGTTACTTGTTCGTAAATTTGTTGAGAAACTCTCTCGTATGTAATTCGATAACGCGCTGGTGGGAGTACCTATCGGGAATTTCGATCCGTAGAATATCAGATCAAATATTTACAAAACGAGACTGCAATGCAGTGGAGAACCAACTTTTACTTGGTGATAAAAAAGTTATGAGAAATTATAACTGAGAAAAAACTTAATTAAATAATAATTTGCTCATTTTTTCACTTTCTCTATTACTCGAGAAAAAAAATCTAATCCCTGAGGCTTTTCCAACAGGTCTGGAGATAGGTAATGGAGATGTTAGTTTTTTTTCAGCCTACACTCACTAGCTTAGTTATACTATAAAAATGGAATATTATTATCCGATATTATTACTTTTTATCTTACAATATTTTGTTATTGGAATAATATCTTTAAATTTAAAAGACTTACATACTTTAAAGTTTGTCTCAAGAAGACAGGCACGTTTAAAAAATACTTGATTATGATAAATTCAAAAGTTGAAACCATAGAAATGTTAGTTGAATGAGAAGGTAGAAGTTAAAAATCTTTGTTTTTCAATTAATTTTTATTTTTTTAAATATATTTTTCTGTATCGTATATGTATGAACATATTTGCTCGTTTGTGATAGTCAAAAGGCATTCAAAGAACAAAAAAAGAATTTTCTGAACTTTCTGTCAATAGGAAGCAGTAATAAACAAGGTAATTGTAACATTTCCGCCCCTATTTTGGAAAAATGTGTTTCTTAGCGCTTTTTACGATTTCCGCCTTTGTTACACGTTCTATCTATCGTGGAACCCACGCTTTTCTAAGGTTTGTCAAACATAATTTTTCGAGTGTTTTTCATTAAAATACACTTTGAAAAAAAAACACTCGCACGTGAACAATTATTTTTTTAAAATAAGAGAATACTTTGTTTTAAAACCACAGAATCTATTATGATGAAGGCCAACCGGTTTCGCTTGGATCAAGCTTCGTCAGGGCACATATAATATCAGTTATTATATGTGCCCTGACAACAAGCGAAACTGGCTGGCCTTCATCATAATAAATTTTGTGGTTTAAAAACAAAGAATTCTTTTATTTTTAATATAATGTCCAACCACCATGTGATTGCTTCTTACGAAAAAAATATTTTTTGTTACTATGACAGCACTGAGTAACACTGATTTTGGAACAAATTATAGTACATTCAGATGCGATGTTAACCTTTCCTTAACTATGATGTGTAACGACTACACAATGCTTCTAATATCTTTAATATCTCTATAACTATCATAAATACTGGCTTCAGATCTTAGGTATTCCTCTATAATACACTAACGCATTGAAAAAAAAGTAAAAGTAAAAAGTAAAGTTTATGTTATTTAGCACTTGTCGGGCACATACGAAATATTTTGTGAAAATCGGGAACTAATTCATGAACACAATCAAACGTGTGCTTGTATGTTATATTGGAAAATTCATTCTAAAAACCGCAATGGGATGCGAAGAGCGTGCGGGAAGATACGACGCTATTCACATCTCACTCTTACTTGACTTTGCTATACCCGAGAAATGAAATCTCAGTTCTCAGTTGTGTTTTTTCCTTCTAGATACACAGCGACTACGGCTGGCAGTAGCTTTCGGGCATCCCGTGGAGGTGGTTCTCTCGCCCGTTTCGTGAGCGTCTGTCGATGGTTTTTTTAATGTTTTCAGCTTTTAAATTTCAATTATTATCCTTTTTGACAAATATGATTGATCTAAGCGATTGGCTATGAATACTCTTATTTTTTACCTGTGTAATGATTACATAGCGCCGTAACGCAAAAAATAATTTAACACAGTAAAGGGAAGGTTGATCAAATGATATGCTCTTGAATTTGAAATTCGATGCATGAGAAGGAGTCGCTATTACGACTAGTTCGCTTTTACGACTAGTTCGCTTTTACGACTAGTTCACTTTTACGACTATTTCGCTTTTACGACTAGTTCCATTTTACGACTAGTTCGCTTTTACGACTAGTTTGCTTTTACGACTAGTTCGCTTTTACGACTAGTTCGCTTTTACGACTAGTTCGCTTTTACGGCTAGTTCACATTTACGATTAGTTCACATTTACGACTACTTCGCTTTTACGACTAATTCGCTTTTACTACTTGTTCGCATTTACGACTACTTCGCTTTTACGACTAGTTCGCTTTTACGACTAGTTCGCTATTACGACTAGTTCGCATTTACGACTACTTCGCTTTTACGACTAGTTCGCTTTTACAACTAGTTCGCTTTTACGACCAGTTCGCTTTTACGACTAGTTCGCTATTACGACTAGTTCGCTTTTACGACTAGTTCGCTTTTACGACTAGTTCACTTTTACGACTATTTCGCTTTTACGACTAGTTCGCTTTTACGACTAGTTCGCTATTACGACTAGTTCGCTTTCACGATTAGTTAGCTATTACGACTAGTTCGCTTTTACGACTAGTTTGCTTTTACGATTAGTTAGCTATTACGACTAGTTCGCTTTTACGACTAGTTTTCTTTTACGACTAGTTTGCTTTTACGACTAGTTCGCATTAACGACTACTTTGCTTTTACGACTAGTTCGCTTTTACGACTACTTCGCTTTTACGACTAGTTCGCTATTACGACTAGTTCGCTTTTACGACTAGTTGTGTTTATCAGCTCGGCTCTGGAATGATTTACCGGCGTTTGTGTTTCCTAAATTACTCTTTCAACGTGGGCCTCTTCAAGACTCTGGTTCACTCCTCCTTTTCCTATAAATGACCTTCCACACAGAATTTTTAAAGTACACATGGGCCCCGAGAGAAACTATTTCACCCTGTGTGGAGGTAATGTAATTTAAAAAAAAAATTAATTAATAGGAATAACGGTAAACCTCAATAATTTGAAACGTTTGTGCAAATATTTTTTTTTACTTAAGCTACGCTCTACTAATCTTCAATGTTTTTTGTTCATCATAAAAATATTTCTTTGATATGTAGTTTTCAAGAATACCTATATAAACACCTTTCTATGCAATTTTCTCGCTGATAAAGTGTTTTTATTATTTTATTATTCTTAGTGTAATATTATTATCATACAATAAAAATATATACCCGCTTAGCTTCTGCAAGTAGTATTTCACCATAAAAACAACAAGCCAAAGTAAAATCATCATATTTTCAAAAACTAACCATTCTCCCACTTTGGTAAAAAAATGAGTTAAATATGCAGTTTTAATCGGCGTTTTTTTCTTAATCGAATGCTCTGACTCTCGTTTGATTCTGAAGACTTTTCGGCGCTTCAGCCATCTTAAATATATGTACCATTTTTTTTGCAGGCTTGACTCAAGCGACGCGAGGTTTTGGGCTTTTTTTAGCTTTTCGTCGCCTTAGGTAACTTAATGTGAGCATTTGTGTTGACTTTTTTTTTTCAAAATCCAACCAGCTAGACACTGAAGACTTTATTGTAAAAAAAAAACTTTAAAGTGCTCTGTTGTAAACTTCCTAATTTGGAACTTCAGCCATTTTGCCTTTCCAGCGTCGATAACGCGTTTTTAAGTTACAACCTTTTACCTTAGAACCATATTTATATTAACATTGCACCGCCCTCCGTATTTTGTATTTTATTAGTCACACCGTACGTTAAGTTAGATATGTTTGAATATTCTAACTAACTAACTAACCTTCACGCCGCTTCCCCGCAGGCGTAGGCAGAGAAGACAAACCGCCATAAAACTTTGTCTTGGCACACACTCCTCGCTTCATTCACATTCATACATCGTCTCATGCATACTCTTCTGTTATTCTGACTATTCACATTACCCGATTCAAGCATTTGATTTACTCGATTTTGCCATGTCTTTCTCGGGCGTCCTTGACTTCTTCTTCCATTCACTTTTGCATCATATATTATTTTCACACTCCTTTCTTCGTCCATTCGCTCTACATGCCCAAACCATCCAATCGTCTCTTTCTTGATCCTATTCATTACGCTCACATCAGCCTTGCATTCTTTCCGGATATCCAGAATTTTAATACGGTCATACCATACATGGTTTTAATCATTCAATATAACAATAAGTAGATGTTCACTGTGAGACTCAATAAGCATCCATTCCGGACACTAATAGTGTATATGCCATAGATTTACTTAAAATTGTACCAGTCTGAAGATGCTCGTCATAAGGAGAAACCGGTCAGGTCTTAAATAAAAAAATAGTGGAATAAAGTTAAAAATTTGGTATTATTAAAATCATTTAAATCAATAACAAATCATATTTCTGGTTATGGCCTCATCAAGATATCGTCACATTTTGAACATTCCGTGAACTTCTCACACACAAATAACCTAATGCTTTATTTCACATTAATAAAAGGATCATTTAATTTTAAGGTTATTTATTGAATATAAGTCTTTTTAGACACTAAACAATATTTCATACAAAAAATTCACAAAGCTGCATCTACACAATGACAAAAAACTAACACAAAATATTAATTTCACTTAATCATAACAGTAAAGAGTAATGAGTCCCTTAAATAAGAATAAGATTACATGTTATTTATATTTAATATACCTCGAATAAAAATGTGAATAGCTTATATATGTTATATGGGATGCCCATAAAATTTCTATCTATTTTCATGAAAACATGGGGTTTTAAATAAGTAGATACCAGTAGTTACTGTGGACCAAACAGAATGGCGTTTTATCCTATATCTTTACAGATTAATAAATATATCAACGCTTCACGTCTAACAATGCAACTGACGTAGCGAGCTGAAAATAGTTGAGTTTAGTAACAGTTTTGGAACCTGAACTTTGTGACAAATAACAAAATTTTCAACATCAAATTTGAGACAACTAAGCTTCTGGATCGTAAAGTATATGTTTCCACTTGATTTAGTTTACAGCCATGAACATAAGCGTCATTCTTCACTTTAAAAGATGACTTTAATATTCTATTGTATGATATACAACAGAAATTTTGATTTTTAGAAACATCGATATGTCCATCGCTTCCTTTCTAAAATCGAAAATGTTAATTACACGGAATTTGATAATCATTTTTTTTTTATCGTTGACCAACCTTGGCGTCAATTGTCTCTGTTATGTGTCAGAAATAAATAATTCCGGTGGACAATTGAGTTGTAGTCATAAAGTCCTTTTTGGGAATAAATGTATCACACAGTATGACAAATATCAAACGTTACCGCTTGCGAGTGCTTTATATAAAAGAAATGCAGTAAACAATTTTGCAGAAAGCTGGAAAATATAATACAATGTCGAATTTTACTAATGATATTGCAGTAAATATCCCCAATCTGATTACAACTTCTTAAAAAAATAAATAGAAACCTTATAGACACCGTATACACTGAAATCTGTTTTATACTTTCATGCGTAAATCATCAGTGTTTTAAAAATAATAGTTTTAAAAATAATAGTTAAGCAAATGCATATATCGTCGTTGGAAGGACAAAAGATCTTAAGAAACATAAAGGTGAAAAATGAGTTAAATATGCAGTTTCGATCAGTTTTTGTTTCTACATCGAATGCTATGAATCTCGTTTGATTCTGAAGACTTTTGTGGCCCTTTAGCCATCAAAAATATTTTTTTCCATATGGGAGAAAGGTTGACTCAAGCGACAAAGTTTGAGACTTTTTTTAGCTTTTTGTCGCTTCAGATAACTCAGTGAGAGCATTGCGTTACCTAAGGTAACTTTTTTTATTCAAAATCCAATCAGGTTAATTAGACTTATGAATTTTATTGTAAAAAATAAACTTTTAAGTGCTCTCGGGTAAACTTCGCAAAATGGCGCTTCACACCTTTTGCCTTTCCGGCGACGTTATTGTTTCATCAAACAGGAGAATGTTTACACATCATTAAGATTCTTTGAAAAACGTATTAGAACTGTCTTATCAAATATTAATATGCGTTTATTATCTTAGTTTAAGTCAACGTACATGTTCATGGAAAAACTAAGATATCAAAATCCCGGCAGTGAAAATGTATAAAAAATATTTATGTAAATTAAAAATAATAATTTTATAAGTATTGAACAAACAGCGGCCAAAAACTTGTCAAAAATCTTGTTTAATTATTTGCATGATACATCAATAAGTACTATACATCTGGAATACTGTCATAGAAGCCACGTTGATGTGGGGTATATTGTATAAATCGAATAATAGATATTTGATTTGAAGATAAACTTGGGTTAGCATTTCCGAGTAAAATAATTCGAGTGTGAAGGGAAAAGCTGAATGGCTAAAGCATATTCCAAGAAGACTACAGATCAATAACAGAGTCACTAAAATCCCTTCAACGCAACATGAATTTGCTTTTACCAAAATCAGTTCAGCTTATTGTTGGACAATTTATATTATAAGTTCGATTGAAATATTCTATTGGCTAATTCGTTTGAATAAAGTATACGAGTACGTGAAGTTAAAGTCAATTCAATTCTAATTGTTCAATGCATTTTAGATCTTAGTATGTTATATAAATCGCGTTAGAGGATTTTAACATTGTTGTTTTAACAATATTGCTCTAATATTACAGCATATTGTTGTTAGGGTTTTAGTTTCTCATACTGAATAGTATTATGTAATTTGTCAGCTTCTCGGTGCTCACCTTTAATACTAGGTTTACGGAATTTTTTTGTATTCCTATTTCTACGGGCACCCGTCCAACACAAATACTGTTTAAATAAATGTTTTATTTGACTGAAATTAGACTCCACGTCTCCACACACTGACTACAACTCTGATTATAACTGAAGACAGATTTATTTACTTACACTAATGCAGCCGTACGGTATACTTCGCCAGACTTCCACTCTCGAAGAGACCTTTTTTTATTGCCCCATAAATCATGATGCGCCGAATGTGTTACGCAACGAACGCGTATTCGTAATTTGGGTTTGAAACAAGATATCCTTCACGCCGATGACATTCTTTTTGCATTGCTAGAGATAGGTATATAGTGACTAGATTTAAAAAAAATAATAAGTTTCTCAAAATTAAAACACAGTAAATATATTTTCACTGTTCAATTGTGAAAAGTCGTAAAAAGAAACTTACTAATACTGTCTGTTTAGTAAAATTTGCAAAGCAAATCGGAAATTCGTCACTTCTACGGGTTTCGTAAATCTAGTGTTAAGTCTGTCTCAAAAAGGAAAGATGTACCTACAACACGGTTTAACACTACGAAATCAACCAACATAGCGTCTGTGTACCCGACCGCTAAATACATGTAGCTGAAGCTAGGCGAGCTCTAGCTAGAGCTATAGCTAGATTTAGCGTCAAGAACCCCTTGCCTTTGAAGTCGTTTACTAATTGGGGATTTAACGTAACTTTTTTCGGGGTAACTTTTACGGATCAGTAAAGTACACGTGTACCGTATCGTTAATTATTGATTCCTTGGGAATGAAATAGCAAAAACCTCCGAGTTTTTCCGAATGAAATTTAAAAAAAACGTTTATGAAATGGTCACTTAAAAGCAATGCGCAGAGAAAATTGTAATACAAGAATACAGCTAATATTAAAATCATGCCTTGCTGATTTTGAAATCAGACCGTTGAATTTTATTCGCACTTATTTAATAAAATTATAATACATTGTGCTTTGATTTCTAATGACAACAACATGAATTGTTTACAATATTATCCTTGATTGGATTTAAATCTCACGCTGAACACTATACCATAACACGAGTATATAGATAATACGTTTAAATACATAATATTAAAGATATTGATTTGATGAGAAAGACTATTCATATTTATAATAACATCAAGAAATTTTCATAAATACATTTCTTTATACTTTATTTTAATGAACGCTTTGAATTTAATTTCTAAATACTATCTGTCAAGATACAAGCAATTCAGAATATTGAAGAGATCTCCTTTTTTTAACTAAGCCCAGGAGCGACTATGAAAATGTATTTTAAATCGAAATCAATCAAGGTTTTATCATTTTAGCAAGCAATCTGCAATCACTTAGCAATCAATTGCTCTAACTTAAATCTTGGAGAGAATTGTGTTTATCGGACAAAATTGATTATTTGACATAAGGGTGGAGTGAAATCAAATAACTTCCTACCAAAGAAATATTATTTTTGATTAGTTTTGCTTAACTGAAAATAACTTTGAAATTTTTTTTACTTCGTAGATAATAATAAATGTCAGAATTAGTTATTTTTAAATTTTATTTTTAACAGCATCATATTACAACTCCTATAAAAAAATCTTCTTACTTCTTTGTCATGTGAAAGTTGGGAATTTGTATCAAGCAAATCCTAGACAAATTTGCGTTTATCCTGATATATTTCCACAAGAGTTTAAGCCATATACTCAGTCAATTGATGAGCATACTTAAAACAATAACAAAAATTCAATGTTTCCAAGAAATCCCAATTGCTCGGACAATTTAATTTCATTGATTTGCAATCTCAAATGGCTGTTTCAGAAGCAAAACCACAACTCTTCAAAAATAATAATGTGTATAATTAATGCAAATAATGATCACTCCACCCATAGACATGGTTGATTTTCAATGTGGTATTTGATTGATAGAGTTTATTTCTTGATAATTCTTCAGATTTTCGACCTGCGAAGATTTGCGAAGAAGCGTGTTACGTCAGTAGTCAGTACTAATATAATTTTATAATATTTAAATATTTCAAAAGCACATTCTTACTCTTAAATTAGTATTTTTGGAGTCATACCCCTTTTTTTACAATTAAATTTCTGTCTCGTTCTTCGATCTTTTCCAATACGAAAATCACTCTCAAAAATATATTACAACTTCTACATTGCAAAGTGTACACCATAATATATTTTGCTGTAAATAAATATCTATACCACCAAAAAAATTATAGACTATAGTTATTATTAACATTAATAAAATTACCTTATTATACGAATGAATTTTATTCCTTAATACTATATTTTTTGGGATAAATTTTTATTTTTCCATATTCAAGCAAATAATGTAGTTTTATTTATATCATAAGATATTTAAACAAAAATAGTATATTCACTTCAATTACATTTTATGTATCATTATATTATGCTACTAGCCATGTTCTTTCACATACTCGTATGTACAAAAAGGAAACCATTCTTTAAAACATTGTTATATTTTAAATAGTGTTTAAATGAATAATGTTTACTCATAATACGTTTTGAGAGTTATTCTTTTATTTCAATACAAACTTTTAAGATACACGTACAACAAGCTAAATAATATACCACGCTATACGCTCATACGGCAAAACTAAGAAGGGGGGTTTATTGATGGTAATCTAAGACGATGACTTTTTTCAAAATTTGAAATAAACAAAACTTTTTTATTAAAGTTGGAATTAGCTTTAAAGCATTAATGCTTATTTATTATTAAATATTTAAACATAAAAAACGGCAGAATCTAAAAAGAACAATGGTCATGACCGAAACTCGAACTCAAAACCTCTACTCTATCCGGGAGTGATACTCTGCCAATTAAGCCATCGAGATCTCATGACAAAGAATATCATCAAAATATCGCAGTCTAAAATCGGAAGGAATTCAAATACTAATAATTTTCAAGACAAGTATGAGATCGTTTAAAAATACCGCTTTCTAATGAGGTCTTGATGGCTTAATTGAAAAGTGTTACTCCCGGATAGAGAAGAGGTTCCGAGTTAGAGTCTCGGTCATGACCATCGTTATTTTTAGTTGCTGACTTTTATATGTTTAATCAAGCGCCAGTAAAAAAGTTGTCAAAGCTTTTTTCTTTGAGTCTCAGTGAAAAAAAAGAGACAGTTTTTACCCTACACTCTCGTGAATAAAACACCGGAAGTGTTGTGGTATGAACGTTAACAGCGGTATCGTGATTATATTATGCAGTGATTAGACAATATTAGACGACGTGCAAAGTGTGAAAAAGACAGCGATATAATACAAGCATTACAACATGGGGGTGCGATAGAGATAACAACACCCTTTAACACATTGAGAATATTATTTGATCTGATATGATTTTTATTAAAGCCTGTACCACAAGCATTTTCTTAACTTTCTACAAAGTGCCATTTGGTTGAACCCGTGATCTAGAGTTGATGATTTTGGACAAAAAATACTTTTTTCACATCTTTACAAATCGTGGGTTATGAGAACGTCTCAGGAAATGACACTTTTATATTATTTCTTACGTTTTAGTATTAACAAGAATTTACAAGAAAAATACACCTTTTAGATATAGTAATTTTATCAAGAAAAATAATTATATCCTTTCCAATGTTTAGCACAAAGCTAGCTTAGAGGGTTATATTTTGGACCAAACATTATAATAATAAACATTATTTAAATAATTTTTAATTTTTTTATTTCATTTTAATAATTTTAGTTAGCGGTAAATTGGTCTTTATTTAACAGGGATTCACATCTTAATTAGCCTTTCAAAGTAATATTTACGATTATTTAACGAAAAAAAAATTATGAAGAATTTATATAATCACGCAAAATGAAACATTTCACATAGTTTTTTCGAGGCAATATAGTTTTTAGTGTTGAAAAGAAGAGATTAAACATCTGTTTCTCGTGTTCCCTCAAAACCCTGAATCGTTCAAATCGTGAATAACTTATTCAAGATTCAAATCAACATTCTTTCCAAATCAAATTCGTAATATTTTAAGAAAGTGAAACAAAAAGTCGAAGATTTAATCACTTTTGAACTAGTGCGACTTCTCAATCAACAATAAATTTTGAATGGTACTCAAAACATTTGACTCGGTATATTATTATTTGATAGATTTCTCATTTTAAGAAAACAACGTCAAAATACAATAACATTTCGAAAACAGAAGCCAAATATATACATTGCGTGGGGATCTTTAATGACAAGTTTTTTAAGCCCACTCAAGACAGATATCATAACAGTACTTGGTAGGTACACTATTCAATATCAAATAAAACATTCTATATACATAGGAAGCCATTCAAGAAACTAGAATATTTCATCTCAAATTCACCAACGAAATTTTAATGTATGTTTTATTCACAAGAATTCGATAATAACATAGTACAATAAGATTGTGCTTGAAAGGGAATAATGTTACGTTTTATTCAAGAATGTTGAATCAAATTAATTTACAAGGAACAAGCTTAGTATTTGCCCATCGTTAGTATGGGGTTGACTTTAGAAAGATTTTACGCTTTCCATTCACAGAAAATGGACAAACCTTGACAGAAGTAAAATAAATACTATTCGCCTTAGTTTCGTTTTATTTTACATTGGAAAACGCAACCGTATTATAAACTCCGTTTTAAGCTTAATTTGAAGTAATGTTTAAATATTACAGCGGTAACTATTTACAGATTCGAGTATCTGTTTTAATTATCTATTCGATGATGAGTTAAATTAATCTAGACGTATTTAACTAACGCATACATGAAAAAAGTCACTGGTCTGTAGTTTCACACACAGTTACTGCTTGGGTAATGTTATCTTTATAACAGATTTCGTATCCCTTTGCCAAGGGGCAAAAACATTTCAACACTTTGACCATTGTAATAAAAATGGCCAAGGGTTTGTGCGTACAAAGTCTTACGTACAATTGTTACAAAGTCGAAATATATCACCAAGATAAGTTTTGTATATGCATGGTAATAGTACAGAAGAGTGACCACTCAAATTATTCAAGACTCGTTATTACAAAAGAACACACTGTACAACATAATAATATAATATGTAAATTATCTACAATTTTTTTATCAGAGCTGATGAGCAAATTAATAAAAAATCTTTTCAGTGGCAAGATCAAAGTGCACGTGTTTTAGGCACTTCCCCTTTCTGCAGACCTTCTTCTTACCTATTCTGCACTTCATCTTCTCAATTCTGGTCCTGGTATTCTCCTTGCCAAACTTGTACCTGATGGAGTTATCTCTTCCGAACTTGTAGGGGGGGGTGCTTTTGCTCCCGATCTTGCACTTGGCGGTTTCCTTTGCAATTGTGGTCTTCTTCATCCCGTGGGCGATGAAGTCCAGCGACAATCATTTGTCCGCGCTGGCCTTCACGTTCAAGGTTGAGTTTTCTAAGGTGTCGTTCACGGTCTTGTGCCACATCTCCAAGACCATGCTCCTACGATGCTACTTGAACCTTGACGTGCCGAGCCAAGGACAGCCGATCATCTGGCATGCAGCGAAGACCAACACCACCAAGAAGATGATTATCAGGATGGAATAAACAATGAAGAGGTGTACCAAGGAGAAAGTGTAGAGAGTTTTATGGCACCAGTGGTTGGGTTCGAACAGCGTCGGTTGGAAGTCTGGCCATTTGATTCTGAGGATCCAGTAGTTGCCCAGTGCGAACCAGGCGAGCAGGACTATTGTGAGGGTGATTGCGGCGAGGCGGGGCCCGGTGGAAGGGGGGGATCTGACTGCGAACTGCGTGTAGAGCAGCCAGGCTAGCTTCAGGCCTCCGATGGCTCCACCCACGACCATGTACAAGGGAATATGGGGCTCGCGAGGGCAGTCGCGATAGAACTGGATTCCTGTAACAAAGATAAAAAATAAATTATTTACTACTTCAAGCTTAAAGCTCAATATATTTTTAATGAAATGAAAAAAACTTTGGATAAAACCGCAATATTATTTTGATTTTTAAGACGATCGGTTTCGCTTGGACTAAGCATCATTAGGGTAGAAAATTAAACTAAACAAAAATACAAAGTGTGGAGTTATATATACTCGTACATACACAATATAAAATAAAATAAGAGAAGAGTAGTAAAACAAAACAAAACATTTCAAATATAACAAAGGAACAGAGAGATAAAGTGATAGATAACATGAATTGAAAGAGACAAAACGTCAATTGATAAGGTAATTAATAAATAATGTTATTTTTTTTGAGTTTACGGGAAATATACCTAATATTTGACTACTGGACAAATTAACCTGATTATTAAGAATATGACTATTAATTTTAACGACTTTCTTTATTTCTAGTGCTTCTAAATTATCTAATATGTTGCCATGATCATTTTTGTGAAGCATATGAGCACCGGTGGTTTTATTGAAGGTATGATTTTTTTCATTTCTTTAAATATGTCAAACCACAAAGTGAATGCTTTCTACAAAAATACAAAATAAATTATTTACCATCTTTTAAGCTTAAAGCTCATAAAATACGTTTTGTTGTAAACGGGTATATCCCTTCCTGTTATTTTTTTAGTTTATTTCTGTCATTTACTTTTTCTTGTTTCATTTTATTCATTGTCGATCATAAAGTATTATATTTCACCTCGGAGTTGCAATACACATTCCATTAACCCAGCGTAGTTTCTGGAATAAATTAGTATCATTCTTTAAGGGTTTTTTTTTTAAATTTTATTGATTTGTTTCGTGTACATATTTCCACCTGTTACGGAAATTTTTAGACAACATTAAGGAAAATTAAAGTTCTCGTATGCTTTGATGTATAATATTTAACAAATCACAAGGCTGAATCGTAATTTTGAAAAGCTTACACCAGAGCACTTTAAAGTTTTTTGTACGTAAAAATCACAAGTCTTCACTACCTGGTTGGATTTTGAAAAAAAAGTCTACTTAGGTAACTCAATGCTCTCACTAAGTTGCCTGAAGCGACAAAAAGCTTTAAAAAAGTTCCAAACTTGTGTCGCTTGAGTCAAGCTTTCTCCTAAATGATAAATATGTGTTAGGTGGTTTAAGAGCCACAAAAGTCTTTAGAATCAGATGAGAGTCAGAGCATTCGATGCAAAAAATGAACTGATCAAAACTGCATATTTAACTCATTTTTGACCAGAGTGTCGCTTATCGATAATATTTGAAAGTATTTAATTCAGTCTCTTGATTTTATTCCTTACAGCATGAAATATTTTCCTTTAGTAGCTGAAATTACACAATAGTTTTCAATAAAGGGGATTCATAAAAGTGATTATACTGTAAAATATTTGTAATGTCGAGTTTATTGTTAAGCTTAGTGATGTAAACTTTAAAGCCAAGTGTATATAATTTCTATTTTTTTTAATCAAAATTGGTTCATCGTGCACACTCATATAGCAACAATCAGCAATCAAATACAGAAACTCATTTCAAATATCGCTGGGAACCCTTTCAAAAATACTATACTCGAACAGAAAAGCAAATGTTCAGCGAAAAAACAACCTTTTAATCACATAGACAAATTCAGCTACTATGGGGAATTGTACTAGTATATATATTTGGCAAGACCCAATCGATAGACAGTTTGCTTTGAGGTCAGCAGTTCTTTATTCTGTTAATCGAATTGTCGTACTCTCTCGATCGCATATAGCCAAGTACTATGGTCGTGTTGTATAGTTGGACTGTTCGTATAATACTCAAAACAACCACCCATTTTCAAAGGTCGGCTTCATGAGAACGGGTCGTTTCTTCGATTCATTTAAGCGTTAGTCAGTTCGTATGTGAAACGAGTAACCGACATCTGTATTTCTTCCTTCAATCCCTTCTCACAGCCCCTTCCTTAACCTGCCCCACAACGATGCCCAAGCAGGCAGGGATATATTTTCCCTTTGTATACACGGTACATATTGAAGCACTCTTGTGAGTTGACACAAAAAACTCTTAATAACGTTCAAAATTTTGTTTAATTCAAACAAAGTACCACGTACCTAACACTTTGTTTTGTGATATATTAAAAAGAAAACCCTTTTGTTTAGTAAAATTCATTTGAAATAGATGTAAAATGATTCGTATTTGCTCCGTTGGATCTTAATTAAAAAAATATATGGCAATTAATTATAATGTTTTCCGAACAAATCTAACCCCGCGTTGTTGCCTTTGGTCGTATATAAATAATAGTAAATTTAAAACTTTAAACTTTTGGTTGTGACAAAGTATTTGGATGGCTGAGCTCTTATGTATATACTTCTCCATCATTTAAATCAAGACATTCAGTATTGCAATGACAATAGAATTTTCAGGGGCGAGATTACAATTGACGTTAAAATATGTGTTTATTGGTCTTGAAAAATAATCTCAAATAATAAGAAATGTGTTTTATTCTTTAGAACAGCAAATAATTTAAGTGAGGCTTCTTTTTTTCAAACGCCTACGAATTTCATCAATTTATGTGCTTTTCATTATTTCAGGAAAGCCTACCTACAGAAGTTGAGATAAACTTCCGCTTGATATTCGAGACAAGTTTGACTTCGCCCTAACCGCTAACGAACCCCTCGCCGGAATCCGTCTCTCAGCGAAATTCACCTCCACACTTACACCGAGAATATGTTATAAGCACTCTCTTCCACCCCTAATTTCAGACATTTCCTCGATTCTCGGTTCAGATTGGCGGATAAGGCTTTCATCTCCAGATAAAGGGGAGTAACTTTGCGATATTCAAATTACTATAAACTGTCAGACGGCAACTTATTTCGAAGTGGTTCATGAAAGACATCTTGTAGGTTACAAGAGTTGAGAAAATTTCAGCAGACTTGGAGAAAATCTCAAGTGGTTAAGGGTCAGGACTCAAGAATGACGCTAAACGTTACTTTATAGCGTTCTAATACAAGCATGAATAGAGTGGAAGATACTCTAAGTATCGCCCTGGTGAAAACCATAATTCAGAATCAAAACGTTGCTTGGAATGGTTTTTAGCTATCTTTGGTGACCATATATGAATAGCCTGGTACTTCCAAACCATTCTCTTCCTTATCTTCTTTCCTTCTCGTTACCTTCGAGTTTAATAAATACCCCAATAGGATGCCATAATCTCACTGGCTCCAGACGCCAGGGAGCAGTTGAGACACTTGTGCGTTAGTAACTATAAAAAAAAATATTTAAAAAATCTGCATATTTTCTACGGGTAGTTAGAAAAATGTCTGAGATTTCCAGTGAATACAATTTATTTAACTGTAATTCCTTAAATTCTATGAAAAACATACAATAATGTCAGTAAAAGGTGCAGTTTGAAAACCAGCAAAGGCATAACGTTTCACCTAAAATTCCAGTATGCATTTCACAAAGAATTTATAAGATTGCTGTTGAATTTTTATATTCACTGGAAACCTTAGATATTTTTCTAACTACTCGTATAGAATTAAAAGATAAATAATTTATAGTTTTGTTTGTACTAGAACGCCAAAAAGTGTGTATTTTTGGGTGTTGACCCTTAAGAACATAACATGACATTTTCCGTCGTTTTATATGCTATATTCGCAATACATATCTCTCTTTCAGGCTTTTTTCAGCATCATAGTACGTACTGAATTCAATAATTTTGGTGTATGACCGAGATTAATATATTATGCTAAGGGATGTTATGACGTTTCAAATTATTAACCTCAATTATTTAAACTTTTAGAAATACTATAAGTATGAATGAATGTGATTGAATCAAGGTTTGTGTGCTGAAAGTTGTATCTGTAATTACCCTCTTCCTCCCTCTCAACGAAAAAATGGCACAATAGTTTGTCAGTTAGGGAAAGTTAAGGGTTTTCGGAAAGATCAACTTCAACCCCTCCGGCCATCGACATATTGTCGTGTACATTTCCCATTGCAAAACGCCGGGAATTTTAGCTAATTATGTAAACTGCTCCGTAAAACGTTGTCAAATGACAATTCAAGACTTATCAGCTTTGCACCCCAGTCAAAATAGAACTACAACCTTTGGGGAGCTCATCCCTGGAATGAGAATTCCAACCGAATAAATAGGCATTTCAAAAACATTGGTACAAAAAACAGCATTAAGTTTGATATTAAATAGTATAATGTCGATGAAACCGAAACGTCAATAATGCAATCTTTATGTTAAACAAAGCATAATGGTGGGGTACACTGCGCTTATGGTAATGCGCAAAAATTGCATCTCGGCGAATGCGCCACAGTGCCAATAGTGGAAAACGCAGGAATCCGAAATAGGTTAATGCTTTTCTAGTAAGGATTATCAAAAAAAAAAAAATAATCTCGAATTTCAGCTGTTATATTAATATTTAATATTTTGGTAAGATACCATTAATTCTTAAACCTAATATTCCTATATATTCGCCTCCATTTACTAATTTTAATAATTTCTTAGACATCACATGCCCAATCATATATGAAGAAATAATACATGTTACATTATTCCCACGATAACTTAAAACACAAATCGAAATGCTACTTGGATTGGTGAGTTTTGAAACTAAACGTCATTTTTAAATCGATTTTACGGCGGATTCGATGAGTTTTTCAATTCATCAGTAAGAAGGTTATGTGACAAAGAAAAAAAAAGTAGGTAATGATAGAGTTTGTGGGTTTTGATTCTCTACCCCTCATATAAAACAACATAAACGAGAATACCGAATTAACTAAGTCCCGAATTTGAGTTTGAGTTGGGACCACACAACATGATAATGCCAGCAACTTATATTATGTAGAAACTGTGTGGGTTGGATTTCTGAACGGAAAATACAAATATTTGTTTACTCCCATCTTAAACCACAATTGCTTCAACCCTTGAGTTACAATAAGGATCAAAATAGCCTGACTTTGTAGAATTCCATTTTAAATGCGGGCTCGTTGTCCTTGGTAAGTTTGAAGTGTCAACTGTGGGTAGCATTATAAACATCTGTCAAACCTTTATCGTAAAGTTCAGCTAAAATATAACGGTTAATAGTAAAATACAGATAGAAAAACAATGACGCCTAAAATTGGTATTACTAACCAAAATATGAATTTTTGTTTTGTAATATAAATTTATGATTTAAAAAAACTTTCATAACGTTTCCACTAATTTGACCGGAACGGTTTAACATTATTGAAGTTTTAACAAAAAATTACCCACCTGCATTATTTTTTCTAGCCCTGAATTTTGTTTTTAATTCCCAAAATCATAATAATTCATTCCATAACTCAATATATTATTCGTCGCTTTGAAATGTTTGTCTTTCTTTCAATAAAAAAGGATATTAATTGAAATTCTGTTACCGTACATAGCAATATCTACTCCAGGAATGTTGAATTAACTTCAACGGTTTTCGGAGCAAGTTTCTATCCACTTGAATCAGCCTACAATTGATTATATTATCAAACTCCAAAACGAAGTGGAACTAGTTTTTCTAAACACTATCAAGCAGTGATTTTTGGGAAAACACATGTTTGTTAAAAACACAATAAGCCTATAGTAAACAAAATTTAAAACCGCGTTTTGTAAAAAAAAATGCGAATTTAAAAGTGCAATAATGGAAGTAGAAGGGATACGTATTACAATTAATATTGATGATGATTTGATAAGTGTCAATGATGATTATGAATTTGTCAAAATAGTAATATCGTCGCTGGAAAGGCAAAAGGGCTTATGCGACATTTTGGTGAAAAATAGGTTATACATGCAGTTTGGATCATTTTTTTCTGCTTCGAATGCTCTGACTCTCGTTTGATTCTGAAGACTTTTGTGGCCATTCAGCCGTCTAAAATATTTTTTCCATTCGGGAGAAGATTTGACTCCAGCGACACAAGTTTGGGACTTTTTTAGCTTTTTACTGCTTCGGGTAACTCAGTGAGAGCATTGAGTTACCTGAGTTAACTTTTTTTATAACCATAAAATATAACCAGGTACTGAAGACTTATCAATTTTATTGTAAAACAAACAAAAAACTTTGAGGCGCTTCAGCCTTTTCGCCTTTTCAGCGACGATATTGTAAAGATTTTTTATAATTCTTAAAAGATGTATTGTATGTAATTTAGAAAGAGAGTTCATACATTATTCAAATACAACGTCTATAATTCGTTTTTAACTTATTCAGTCCAATAACCGATAAAAAAAAAAAAACAACTTGCGCCTTTACTGGAAAAAAAATCTTTCGAAAGGCAGCTCAGGTCTTCGTGAAAGCCAAACCGTGTTAGGCTGTCCGTGGAAGAGAAAATTCTAAAACAAAACTTCTATTTTATACACTTTGCGTCAGGAATAAGTGGACCAGAAGTGGCAGTGATCGGGAAAACGGGAATAGCAAAAAGAGGTTAAGCAAACGTATAAACATATATTTTATTTATTTTGTAAATAATAAATAAAAATATATGAGCAGAGAAGCGAAATTTTGGACAGGAGTGGTATTGCCATAGAAAAAATAGTGTTTGTTTCTTCAATGATTACCAATGTTTACTGTAAAAGGGTGGACGTTAGAAATCAAATACCTAGTATTTAGTAGTACAAGTTTTATGTTGAAAAGTTTTGTAAAAATGGGTAAATGACATGCCTTTGATATGCTAAAAAACCAATTGACCCAATCTGTGGTCCGTATATATAAAAGGGTATTTGCAATATATTAATGCGACCATCAACATTTTAAAAGGTAAGCAAACCCATTACGGCTTCAAATCCCAGCGTTCAAAACTAAAGGGTTCAAATCTCGGCGTGCGCAAATACAATTTATTTAATTGCTTTGAGTTATTTCACAATTACTTCATCAACACAGGTATACATTATCGACTGACTATGTCTAGGTCAAAGACGTTGGCCAATATTTTTCTGCAAGCAAACTAGACCTAGTAGTTCAAAGTGACATTGGTTCAAAGGACCACTGCCACATTTTACACTGTTGCAAATCTATGATTAGCGCCATTATTATTTTTTTACGGTTACCACTTAAAATAATCGTCCTCGTTAACCCCTGATTCTCGGTCCGATTCAGCATTTGATCAAAGTTTGATCAGGTGTCAAGCATAACAGCATGACCGTTATGTTATCACTAATAACGCCTTTCACCTAAACACAGTCGATATATAGCAATTGCGGCATGTTCAAAAGTATTATATACTATAGGTATCGCCTTGGTAAAAAACCACCATTCAAAATCTCCTTCTTCTCCCCGCTACCTTCAGCCAGTTAAGACTCTTGTGCTTTATACACATGAAATTATATATTTTTAAAGTCTTTGTCCTTATATAATGCACTTTCTATGTCTTCATCAACTTGCGAACTGGATTTCCCAGCAGTTTCATTATGATCCCTAAAATACTACTTAAGTTGGGTTGTTTCAAACTTTCTTCACATTTGACGTCGTTACAATTCATTAATAAGCGCTATTTTGTTTCGCTTTTTTTTTACATTTGAACGGCCCCCGCAAATAGCCGATTTTAGTCCCTTTTCAGCAAATTTTATCAAATTGTAATCAGTCGAGCTTTAAAATTAAATCTGTTGTGTTTGTCAGCTGATCACAATTCGATAAACAGCTGAAACGGGCATAGAATACAACTGGCGATCAACAAAGGCTGTCATCTAACTAACTAACCATCACTTCGTTTCTCCGCAGGGGTAGACAGAGAGGACGGACCGCAATACAACTCTATCTTGACACACACTTCTTTCATTCACATTCATACATCGTCTTATACATATTCTTCTGTTATTTTGACTCTTCCCATGTACCGATTCAATTATTTGAATCACTTGATCATGCCATGTCTTCCTTGGGCGTCCCCGACCTCTTTCTCCATTCATTTTCGCATCATGTATTCTTTTCACACTCCTTTCTTCGTTCATTTGCTCTACATGCCCAAACCATCTACTCGTCCCTTGCTTGACCCTATTCATAACGCTTACATCAGTCTCGCATTCTTTTTGGATACCAATATTTCTCATACGGTTTTATATGGTTTTACCGCACATACGCCTCAGAGATCTCATTTATGCAGCATTCAGTCTACTTTCATCCTTTCTCTACCAGTTCCATTCATTTCTCACTGCAATGCATCAGAATTGGTATAAGCACTTCATTGTGAACAGCTAGCTTCGCTTTTTTGTCATTTTTTATTTGCGCCAACGCGTTCAGTCCTCCATTAATGGAGTTTCCTCCATTAACACCCTTCTTTCCATATCCTTATCAGGCTTTCCATCTCTCATAAACATACTTCTTTAATACATAAACTCATCCACTCGCTCTAAGTATTCATCATTTACAACTATATTGCTCGCTGTCATCAGAGGCTGCTGAAGTGTCAAAAAAAAGACGGCGCTAATCGATTAATTGTGACTATTTCAAATGTGAAGAGACTCCTACCTTAATCAGAACATGTTTCTCGTTCGAAAAATCATATTTTGATTTGGCTCCACTTTCATGAAATTGAAAAGCAATTTGTTTTTATTTTCTTTGCGCATGTTTACGTTTAAACATTTCGTAGATTCATTCCCTCTTTCAGAAACGAATTTCATTTCATTTCATGTGATGTATAAATATATATTTTTCATTTTCAAATTTAGTTTATTAAAATAAAACGTCTTATTTTTTTTATTTACACTGGGTTTTAACAGATGTATGTGAGAACAATCCAGTTATAAAAACTCAGTTAATGTACAGTTGTTAAAATAAAAAATATAAAAATGATGCAAATTAAAGCAAGATACACAAAGAGAGACAAAAGTCAAACACAATATAATAAGCACAATCGTTGTTACATATTCTGAAGCAATAGGAGAACATTTTTTTCTGAACCTGTACAAATTATCGTCAAAAATATATACATTAGTATACTCTATCTTATTATATAGTCGACACATTTGAGACAGAGAGCTAAAGTAGGCAATATCATTTCTGAATGTACTCTAAATGTGCTATGGCGCCTTAAAGAATAAGAATTAGGTGCATTTATTTCAATACTGCTAAGACATACTGTAGTATCGAGATGACTATGAATATTTTTTTCTTCAACATTATTTTTTTACTGATAGTTGTGGGCATATTTGTGCTTCAAAAGTAAGCTCAATTTTCTCCTACTTTTGATGAAATGGATCAAAAATTTTCAAATATATCATTTCTTTCTCGAACAGAATATCACTTTCACTATCTTTTCTGGGGCCATAGAATCGAAAGGTCATATGTAAAGTGGTGAAATCAGTTATCTTTCAAATCTGTATTGATTGCACTTCTTGGCATTGTCTGTTCGGTATTAAATTAAAAGTATGTATATTAAAAACACTTAATTTTTTTCTTTTGAGTAGTATATTATGGGTAAGTACTCAATAATGACGCTTAACGTTACATTGAAGCATTCTAATAAAAGCAATACTACAAATGATTTATCTGCAATCTTTTTATGGGAAGTTAGATTAATGTCTGAGGTTTCCAATAAATACAAGTAATTTACTGTTATCTTTTAAATTCACTGATAAATATACTAAAATGTCAGTAAAAAGTGTAGTTTGAAAACCAGCAAAGGCATTTTTGAACGTTTTACCTAAAATTCCAGTATGCATTTCATTCAAGAATTCAAAAGATTACTGCTTGAGAATTGTATTCACTGGAAACCTTAGACATTTTCATAACTACTCGCATAGAATTGACAGATAAATACTTTTTAGTATTACTTGTATAAGAAAGCCAAAATGTGTGTATTGTTGAGTGCTGACTCTTAATGCGGAATCTTAAAAATAAAAGGTCTAACTAGAAATATCAGATAATATTTTAATTGTTAGACTTTGCTCTCGTGAAACTAAGTGTATACAAATACCCATAAGACTTTCATATTTATGAATTTATTGTGTTCTATCGATCTTCTTTGCGGTTTATTTATAAAAAAAATCATCTTTTATTTTTTAGGTTGTGGGTTCGATTCTCTATCAATTATAGATATGTTGCTTGTTGACATACTTTCTTAATATGCCAAAATGTAAAGAATTTTCAGTATGCTTCAATGAGCGGATTCGTTTGGAGGTCAAATTTGTTTTATTTTATATAGGGTCCGCCAAATAACTTTTTTTTTTTGAAAAAAGGGCGCAAAACATCGAGTGTAGCTTCGGCTGTGTGGCACGTAGCGCCGTCCTGTTGAAACCAAATGTTGCCAATATCCTCCTCTTCAATTTTTGTGAACAAAAATTCGTTCAACATGGCCCGATAACGATCGCCATTGACTGTAACGGCCACTCCTTGCTCATTTTCAAAGAAAAATGGCCCAATTATGCCTCTGGACCAAAATCCGCACCAAACAGTGACTCGTTTTGGGTGTACCGGCTTTTCAATGTATGCGTGCGGGTTTTCTGTGCCCCAAATACGACAATTTTGCTTGTTTACATACCCGCCAAGATCAAAATGAGCTTCATCCGAAAAGATGATTTTTTTGGCAAAATCGGCATCTTCTGTAAGTCGATCGCAGGCCCACTCAGCGAAGCGAAAAACGCATTGGATGGTCAGTTGGCTTCAACTCCTGAACCAATTGGACTTTGTATGGCGTCATACCAAGGTCTTTATGCAAAATTCGTCTCAATGATGTCTCCGAAATGTTCAATTGTTGAGAACGACGGTGAATTGATGTTGATGGCGCTTCACGCACACTTTCTGCCACAGCATCGATATTCTCGGGTGTACGCACTGTTTTTGGCTTTTCACGCTTTGGTTTATCGATGAGGATGCCAGTTTCTTTCACTTTTTTCACAAGATAACGAACATACGGAGCTGACGGTGCTTCTCTTCTTCCAAAAACCGTACGCAATTTTCGCACACATTCTGCAACATTACCATGATTTTCAAAGTAATGTCGCAATATTTCCCAGCGTTGTTCAAGCGTATACACAACCATATTCGCTCAGCGGAAGGATAAAACTAATTATCTGTCAAATCAGACATGAGCTAAGTGTTACCATTCACGAAATAAGCATTAGTTGAAAAAAAAAAAGGTATTTGGCGGACCCTATATATAAATTCAAGTCGGTGGAATTTAGTGTGAGTTTTTCTATACTTCAAAAGACCAATGAAAGTGCTGCTGTCTTCAAAGCAAAGTTTCAAAGAAAGCGTTCAAATTTACCATTAATGAGAAGAATCATTATTTTATAAATATTATTTTACGAAACAAAAGCATTCTCAAAATACATTTATTAGGTATTGTTGTAGCTTCAGTACTCGGTTTTACCAAGCTTGCATTACTCTCTTTGATATATTTTTATTTTTAATATTACCTTAGTACAGTTTTTTTCATCTGGTAAAGCTAAACTAATTTTTGAAACTATTTTTCTTTCACAATACTTTTGAACCTGTTATTCAATATTATTTTTTCTTTTCGTATATAATATTTTTGAACCTGCTATTCAAAAAATTTTTTTTCCTCTACAATATTTTTGAACCTGTTATTTATTCATCGTATTTTTTTATTTATTTTGTCTTACAATATTTTTTGCGCCGTTTAAAGCCTCCAACGGGCATACATAAATAAATAATAAGATACAAATTTTATAACAATTGTTTTCCTCTACAATATTTTTTTAACTTGTTATCTATTCAACTTTTTTTATTATTTTGTCTTACAATATTTTTTTCATCGTTTTTGAGTTTACTGTTTAAAAGTAAAATGTTAATATTTGTGTAAAAAGCCTTCAACGGGCGTACATAAATAAATAATACGATACAATTTTTAGCCCAATTATTGGTATGAAAAGTACGAGTATATTGTTAAATGTCATACTTTTTCAATACATTCATCACATGTTTAGCGCATTACTTATATGTGTAAGTTTAAAACATCCATTAAACCCTAAAAGGTGCGATAAAATTGCAATGATACCCACGCATAGGCTTTGCCTTTGTGGGATATTTTTGTAAAAACATTACCCAATTTTCTCTATTACCCTGTTTTATATTGTTATTATTATGTATGAAATAAAATCAATTAAAAAAAATATATAAATTGGTATACATGCCAGTGAAAATAAGGTTTTTTGTGTTGATATTTATTTTAATGCCTGACAGCTGCTATGTCTCCTGTAGGCATTTTTGAAGAGAGTGTTTGTTGAAAATCTACAGATACTTGCAAATTAACGATACAAAATAAAATATGGTACTTTTCATTTCCATTTCTCTTAGTAATTAATTCGGTAAAACTGTACATTACTAATCGTTAGCAGTTTAATGTTAGTTGCTTTTGATGGTGATTGACCTCTCATTTAATATCAGTTTATGATTACAAAACCTTTAAAACTAGTTTATTTTGACTGACCAGTTTCTACCCTGGAACGGGCATCTTCAGACCGATCATATTAAAATGAAAATCCACCACTAATTATCGTTTTTTTTAAATTAGAAACCTCTTCCTAATTGTTTTTCAGTTTTATTTATATATTTGAGCATTTTAAACAGCTTCGCGGTTTTAGATACTCTTAGTATCGCCCTGGTGAAAGACCACCATTCAAAGACCAAATAGGACTGTTGAAATAAAATTAACCACTTTTCATGCAATATTCCATGTTTCAATGCTCGTGACAACATCAATGAAAAAAAAAATTATGATTGATGTTGCCGTAGCCGGATGCCTTTTTTTCAAAATTTTTTTTTATGAAGATTTTTCAGAAATTCGTGCAGCGCACTACCAAAACTGAAAAATCCTGAAAATTTTCAGAAAAAAAAATACATTTTAGGCTACAACAACACAAATTTCTTATTTTTCAATCTTAGCACTCTAGCATATTAAAAAATCACGAGCCGCCACTGGTTCCAATATGCCTTATCAAAGAAAGGGTACAATTCAAAAATGTACAAGCTGTACGTTTACCATGGCCCCATGATAATTATAAAAGGATAAGGATAAATTATAACGGATTCCAGTGACAAAAATATATAAATCATATCACTAGGCAACATGAATTATTTATAAAAAATACCAGGCTTTTGTTTGTTTTATGTTCGTAGAACGAAGGAATTATCAGATTTATCAACATTTACCACCGAGACAGCCATTTCCTTCGTGTACATTTAATATATCAACTCGAAACTTCGGCTTAACTTCTCGACGTGTCGGTGAAAATTATACGATGTACCCGATATACGAGGTATTACATCCCGAAGACTCGGCAAAGTAAATAATTCTCACATTCGGCGGTTACCCGCATCCGACAGATTCGTGTATACGTTTCTCGTTTGAAACCATAGAGTGCGGAATACCCCCGGAGCTGCTGAGTGTATTCAAATCGACTAAATCTGATGCGGCAAACGGACTGGTTAAACCCTACCTTATGATTTTAGCGTAGTTTGGAGACAAAGAGCTCAACGCGACGGCCTCCGTGGTCGAGTGGTAAGACGCCGGACTACGAATCCAGAGGTCGTCGGTTCAAACCCGGCGTGCGCAAATAAGTTTTAATGATTTAATAAAACAAATATATACTTTTATTCCACTTTTATTTTATGACTGGACCGGTTTCAGCCTATGACGGCCATCTTCAGACCAGTCGTAGGCTGAAACCGGTCCAGTCATAAAATAAAAGTGGAATAAAGTTATATATTTGTTTTATTAAATCATTAAAATGGAATTCCACCACGAATTAACAGTTTCAAAATTAGAAATAATAAATAAGTTTTAATTGATTAATATGTGTCACAACTCAAATAAAATATATAAAATAATTTATGGTATGTTTGCGGCACGTTCCAGAGTGGTAGAGACTTTAAGTAACGCCTTGGTGAAAGACAACCATTCAGAATCGAAACGTTGCTTGAAATGACTTTGTACGTGTTTGGTGACCAGATCTGAATAGCCAGGTACTTCTCAACCCTCCTCTTCCCCATCTCCTTCTCCAATATTTCGTTGAAGTTCATTTCCCTACTCATTACTCTAATCTTCTGTCAAATATCTACCCACAATTTAACATAACAATTCATGTAATCGGACCAGGTTTAAAGATGTTTTACTAAAAATGTGTATTAATTTAAAAAAAGCGTATATGTTTTACTTGTATTGTATATTTTAGGCCCGGATTATATAAATAAACTGATTCGATTTTTCTTCAATGATTATATTTAGTTTTTTGTGTATTTTATTAAACTGCTACCGTTTTAGTTATTAAATTTTACACGCCGGTTCAGCATTGGTTTAGTTAAGCCGGAAGTAGTCCATTAAATTAGACACAAACGCCGTGGTTGTAAGGCAAGTTTTTCGCTACTCCGACCTTACACTACGCTTCTTTTATTAAAATGTTGCTGATTTAAATTTATGTGACATGTTTAGTAAATGTTTAAATAGTGTAAATGTGTTTTGATAGTAATGAATTGACAGAAAAATCTTTTGTAGCACTGCTTGTATTATAAAGCCAAAAAGTTTTTGCGTATCTCCGCATTGTCGGCGGTTTTTCTTGTTAGTCTTTATGGAATTCTCAAGAAAAATCAAAACTTATTGCATTTACTTGTTTGCCAACTTTGCGACAAACGGCACCAATGTTATATTTAGAACTTTGAGAATATTCTGCAGAAACGTGGGCTATTTGCGGTGGGTATACTACCGGAAATGACTTGTGAAATTGCATCATGGCGGCGGCGTAAGGCGTATACCGCATCCGGGAAACTCTAGAGAAGACAACCCAGAAAGCTTCCGATACAATTAGAACTAACTTAGTAGGTTCCGCTGTAAAGTCAAGTGGTAAAATAATAATTATATATCATATTGTTACATGTAGCTGAAACTATAAACAAGCATCAAATAACATTTAATACGTGATACTAAACTATATCGAGGGAATATTTAATATCAATTCAACTTAATTATGCAGAAAGCGTCTAACCCACAATTTGCCAAAATTGAGTTTTACGTGTTTTCCTATTGACAAATACTAGATTTATATCTGCTGAAAACATCCAAGCTCCAAATGCAATAGATTTTTCGAAATTATTATTTTTACTAACGCACATTGCAGATATTTTAATTAAATTGATGTTTAAAAACATTGTAGAATGAAGGAAAACATAAGAAATACATTCTTTTTAATAAACGCATTGATGGATTATAAATTGCCCATGTATAATAATGCTCATAAAGAAAAAAAGCACTGATATTCACCTAACTAACGCCGATTAGGAATATTAATGCTTTTTTTTCGTCATATTTTTAAACGCCTTTTCCCCTTTTCTCAGTTTCATCTTTTTAGCGTTGGATGCTTTCTGCATAACTACGTCTAATTATTGAAGTAAGATTCAAGGAATATGAAAATACACATTTTCTTGTTATTATCTAATTAGTTGTTACCCGTGAAAAATCACGGGATGTAATCGAGAAATATATTACTACATTTAACCCTCCTATTTCTAATATAGAATAATGCCTGCTAAAATACATTATAGGTGGGGACTTTACTAGATATGTTGGGATTCCAAAAGATAATTTTTTAAAATTTAGTAATTTCCATTTACGTCAGGTCCAAATTGTAAAACTTCACACTCGTACGGTCGTACATACTTACAAACGATTTTTTAATGTGAATATTCGAAAATAATGCAAGGGTGATTTAAGCGTAATGAATATGATCAAGAAAGAGACGCTTTGATGGTTTGGGCATGAAGAGTGAATTAACTTATAAAGAAGTGTGAAAAGAATACATGATTTAGAGGTGAATGGAAAAATAAGTCAGGAGGGGCCGAAGAAGATATGGCACGATGAATTAAATACTTGAATCGGGTCATGTGAAGAATCAGAATAACAAGAGTATGTATGAGATGAGGTATGAATGTGAATGAAGCAAGGAGTGTGTGCCAAGACAGAGTTGTGTGGCGGTCCGTCCTCTCTACCTACCCTTGCAGAGAAATGGCGTGATGGTTAATTAGTTAGTTGATTATTATCAAAATAAAGTGTGAAGCCTTAAAAAGTTTTTTTTCTTAATTTTTTTAAATTCATTCACATTACAAAGAGATTTTTGGGTTTGGTCTTGATGGAATTTCAAAATAGTTTCATTTTCATAATTTATTTATTTTTAAATTAACGGACTAAAGTCCAATTACAAAAAAATACAAAACACGGAATGGGAAAAATGAGTAATAGAGAAAGAAAAGCACATACATTATATTAAATGAAGCAATGACAAATAATACATAACGAAAAACATTCAAGCCAAGGTCAAGTCAAAGTCTTAGTAGAGTCATAAGGAATGTCAAAAAATATTTAGCCTGCTACCAAAAATTTCAAGGCCATGGCTTGAGTTAACAAGTCTCAACATTCTGGACAGTGGAGAATGATATCCATAATTAGTAGAGTGATGATTGAGGAACAGCAATTCATTGTTTCTTAGTCTATGGCAAGGAATTTTGAGCTGGAAGAGTTGCAACAATGTAAATAATTAAATAACAATTTAATGTCGTAAAGTAAATATGTGAATGATCGTGTTTAAAAAAACGTTCTTATACGGTGATATTTTCTGTTCGAAATAATAAAAGCATTTATCTGTGTAAAACTGTCAAGAGAATTTTCAAATGCCCGGATGACATATTTTTTTACCCTCTCGGAAGAGGACATTTTATCTGTCCGGATTACGCGTCTAGGCTGCCAGGCATTACCGAGAAGCTGTTCCCTCGTTGGAAAAAGAACCTCCAATATTGTGTATGACAAAGTCAACGTATTCTATTCCATCGAGGCAACGAGTAAGCGGGTGGTGGGGTTTGACGAATTGCCTGGATTGACCTATCGCCGGTATTAGATGATTGATCTTTTGGTCGGATGGCAAATATATGCACCCACTCTCCTGTCGGAAACTATGTCAATATCTTGGAGTAACGATATAAGGAGGTATAAGTAATATTTTTACCCACCCTATACAAATTTGCGATAAAACACTTTTTTCCGGGTTTTTACGTCGTATACCAAGAGAGAAAAAGAGACAAGAAAAGTCGTCACATAATATATACTCCCTCTTGATGGCGTTTTGCAGAAATGAGGCCTTATATACTCCATTAATATTTTCTTACTTATATTCCTTAATTTATTTACTTTTATCTACATTATTATTATTTTTACATATATTTTTATTTTATTATTTATTTATTTATTTCTTATGAATTTCTGTTCATTTTTTTTATTTTGTTTCTATTATTATTACAATGTATTGATATCAATTATGGAAGGTATTGCATTGCACTACTCCTGCATACCTTCCGGAATAAAACTTTATTATTATTATTATTAATATTGCAACACTTAAGGAACAGTATGTAAAGACGTTCCATATTTCCTTTTTGTTTTGATTAAATTATAAGCAGTGGTTAAATAAATCACAATTGGCACAAATCTCAGTTGATGGTGATAATATGTGCTATACGTGAATGTTCAAATAAGACCAAACAAAGATTATTAAAAATCACTTTTCAGAGGTATTTCAATATTTTTGACCGAAGCTTAGAATTTTTACATTTTTAATGATATAAACACATAAAATCAACAAAAATTTTCTATCATTATTTAGGCAAACTTTTTGTCATTAGTGTTTGTGTGATATTTTGACTTTATAAATCATTTTAATGGTGAATTGATTATGTTTTGTTTAATGTGTTCAAATTTGTTTATTAAAAATGTCCGATTTCCAAGTAGGCGGTAACTAATAGACTATCCAACATGTTTTAATATATCTTTGTCTCTTTTTGTCGAGTCAGTATAAAGTCAACCTTCCTGACTATATTTTGTCATTCTGTTTCGCAAAGGTACCTCTCAATGTCCTCCGAGGTCGATATAATGTCAATTCGTATCAGTGGCGTTGTGACAATCTTTCAGCACGTGGGTAAGCTAGGTGAGCCAGCCAAAAGCCTTTACAAAGCTTTGAATATTTAAGGGACAATGGACAATATGGAAATGCAAAGTGGTTAATTGAATATATTCTACACCTATGTGATTTCAATCTGAGCCACATATATTTATAAGCGATTCGTAGATTTTGATATTGCGTTTTAGATTGCAAGCTTTGTTGAATTGTTTTAAAATATTCTGACAAAGCACATTTAAATTTTGAATACGTTAATATTTTGAAAATTAAAAAAAATATATTTTTCAGAAAATCAACATAAATTAACTAAATCTTAAATCGTCCGAGTTTCGCCATTTTTTCGGAATCTACTATTTTATTACGATTTTTTTAGTAGGTACCTCCTTACATGAATGTGTCATAAAAACCATTTGTAATCCAGTTCATCTATAAGTAAATAAGCTCGTGATGGATTTGACGCCGAATTTTGAAAAGAGTTGCGTCAACATACAAATTCCAAAGGGTACAAGCTGGCTACTTTCATGATTCTAGAACTTAGTGAAAAATATTTTCTTATTTATTCACAAAATATTGTTTTTGGTTTTCATAAAATAATTGAATTTTATCATTTAATTCGAATAGAAAATAGAGAAATGTTTATTTTAATACATGACATTAATCATTTTGTCATCAACAGGTGGCGCTCGAAAACCCCCGAAGTCTTCTCATGACGTAAGACCACAATAAACTTTACATAATTTATATTATTTTTGCCCGCAGCGGGAACGTATGTAAAAAAAATACAGGAATAGTATTACGTATAATATCATGAACCCTGCGGTTTCTAATTCCGCCTAAGAATCGTTCTTCCCGACTACAATGAGGCTGTATGATGAATTACTCCCCCAGGCCGAGTCTGTGACGTCTGAAACCTTGGCGGGACTTGCTCATTCATGGAAATTGCCAAGAGAATAGAACCGTAAAGTTTGCAAATAAAAGTCTAAAGTTGCGAGTAAAGAAATTACTCAAATTTTACAAATGTATCATGTTTTTCACTCTTGTTCATACAGCCGTGAACCCGTGATATTAATTAGTTCTCTGAACTCAAAATAAACGTAATTAGCCATAACGGTTGGTTCGTTTTATAAAGAAAGGGACGCTTAGATGGTTTGGCCACATGGAGCGGATGAACAAAGATAAGAATATTAAAAGAATATAAGAAGAGGTCGGGGACGCCCGAGGAAGACATGAAACGATCAAGTGAATCAAACACTTGAGTCGGGTCATGTCAAGAGTCAGAATGACAGAGAGTATGTATGAGACGATGTATGAATGTTATGAAGCAAGTAGTGTGTGCCAAGACAGAGTTGTATGGCAATCCTTTCTTTCTGCCCACCCCTGCGGGAAAACGGCGTGATGATTGGTTAGTTATTTGTTTTCTTTTAATATTACTAAACTTGTTCTTAATGAATTGTAAAATTTAGAGCATTTTTAAACTTACATTAGTATTTTAAATGCCTCTCCTTACAGTACATAAAATAATGATTCTTCACAAAGGTTTAAGCTCTAATAGTTCAAAATCTTCCAGCTAAGATAAATTTATGGAAATAAAATACAGAAAAACCAAGAAATGAAAAACATTATAAGTAAAAATAACGCATTCACGATGTCCACAAAAAGACACAAACAAAACAGTACGTTTAAAAAAAAGACAAGTATTCGCTTAAGCTTTTGTTTATTTAGTTTTGTGAAAATGAAATCATAGTTTTGTTTTGGAAAATATTTTTGTTCTTTTTAGTCCCTAGTGAAAATTTGTTTGGATACTCATGGAACATAAAATAATGCTTACGCATCTATGAGCATATATTAATAAACTTAATCTTCAAAAAGCTTTAATTTTGTGTCTAAACTTTTTCTATTAAATCCAGACATACTTAAAGTAATAGGAGATAAAATTAACTAACTAACCATCACGCCGTTTCCCACAGGGTAGGCAGAGAGGATACAGTACAATAAAACTCTGCCTTGGCACACACTCCTTTCTTGCTGCATTCATATTCATGCATCGTATCATACATGCTCTTCTGTTATTCTGACTCTTGACATGTCCCGACTCAAGTATTTGATTCACTTGATCGTGCCATGTCTCCATTCACTTTGACGTTATATATTATTTTCAACCTCCTTTCTTCGTTCATCCGCTCTACATGCCCATACCATCTAAGCGTTCTTTTCTTAATACTATATATTACGCTTGCATTAACCTTACATTATTTTCGTATATTCACATTTTTAACACGGATAACATGGTTTTACGCACATACACCTCGGGGATCTCATTTACACAACATTCGTCTTCTTTCATCCTTCCTCTGCCAGTTCCATGCCTCACTGCCAAACAACAGGGTACGTATAAGCACTCCATTGTGGACTGCTAGTTTCTCTTCTTCGGACATTTTTTTTTATTTGCGCCAACGGCGTTCAGTCCTCCATTGATGGAGTTTCCTGCATTCACCCTTCTTTCAATATCCTTATCAGCCTTTACATTTATCTCTTGTAAACATATTTTCTAAATGTACAAACTCATCCACTTGCTCCAAGTATTCATCATTCATATCTATATTGCACGCTGTTCTCGTACTCTCTCTTTCAAACACCATGACTTTGGACTTACATTCATCATTAACTCGTTGTGCATACATACTTTGTCCATCCTAGAAAAGAAAAACTGTAGATCATCCATAGTGTCAGAATCAGCATTGCATCGCATCATAGGAAATTTCAAATATAAATATATTTTTAGGGAGTGAGTATAAAAAAAAACTTTGTGAAACCATTTGAAACGATGAGATTTATTGATTTGAGAGAAAAATTGAATTTTGTAGCGATAAATTGATATAATTTCATGTTTTGTGTACTACAATAGAGGGAGTAAATAAATACGCTCTGACTAACGTATCATAGACACTTTTTAGTATTTTTGTTGCTAAATTACTGATGGATTAAAATAAAATATGATTCATTCAGAAAAAAGATGCTTTAATATCAAAAAAAATCCTTCACTCGTCGCTTGAGTATTCCCGGCACATCACTATTGAAAAGCTGCTGATATCGGAACATGAGAACGGAAATAACTAATCCAAACTTGCTGATTTTAATTGCACTCAATTGTAGATAGAGTAACATTCACGTCGGATTAAAATCAAATGGTCGTAGCACTTTGTGTCAGCGTTTAAATCGATGGAATTAAAAGGGTTAAACCATTTTAGTTTGTATGTTCTCTACGGGGATCAGATTTCAATTTGATTGATGCCGAATGAGATCATGTCTCGATTTGCTGTTGAATTTACATGATGCCATTTATCAATCAGCCAATCAGTCCTTGTCCATGGTGCAGTAATTTGTAAGGGTTAAATTACTGAACAACATTCATTAACATCGGATCCAAACTGCTCCACTAGCTAGTAGTTAGTTTCAGCAATGTTTTTTTTTTAGCTTTTTTGTTTATTTTTAAATTGGCTTCTTTGGTATTGTGTTGGCTCATCTCTCTATAATTAATTATAATACCTGAGTAATTTTTACTTTTTTGTGAAATATGTTAAATATTATAAGTATTTAATAAAGGCGATTTTTTAAGACTTTAAACCTTTGTAATACATATATTTTATTCGAAGCTATATAAAATAAACGAAAACTGGTATTTTGTATGAAGATACCGTAGGTAATGTTAGGTTTCAGATTTATGACCAAAGCTGTAAAGAAAAAAGAACAAATCTACGAAGAAGATTTACATTTTCGCGACAATATAAGCAAGTTTTTTGTAAAATAAAAACAAACATTCTCGGGCTACAAATAGTCTGATAATATATGAAAAACTCCTTGATACGATACGATTATTGTTAGCCTGTCACCAGCTCAGTAAACAACGACATTTGTAGTTTCATACGTGTATTTTCACCCCTCTCGTCTTATCACTCGTTCGGGTTGGGACCAATGGAATAAACTAAAATAATAAAGATCTATTTGTAAAACTTACTTTAATGCACACTTTTCTTTTTTATGTTATTATACTGAAAACTACTTGAACCTAAATCTTAAATAATTTTAAGATCCGCGAGGGCCTTACAAAAGGTAGTCTAAAATGAAGGCTTCTTGGGCAGTTTCTGCGTCTTCTGCAGCTCAGGCCCTCTAAGCTGAGTCTCCCTTCAGCCCCTTTTCCGTAGTCCACCTTTGACTAGTGACCACGTCTGATTTGACTTCTTTCTTTTTTTTCTTCTTTCTTTGACTTTCGCCCTGCATTATGTCGCTGGGTGGAGGACTACATATCTGGTGGGTCACCGCCCATTTACCTCGCACTTCATTCCTGCCCAGATTTACGCCGCTGGGCGAAGACACATGTAGCTGCATAACCATCACCACTCCCGTTTGTGACTTCACTGTTTATCCACTGCCCAGCAACACTCCTCTGGGCGAGGAACGCGTGTCCGGTAAACCATCGTCAACCCCTCTCGAACTTGACTTTCGGTTCCCCATGATCCTATGGAAATCATAGCCCTACCCTTCACATAACTTTTTCTTTCCTTCGTGTCTTTTTGACCCATATCTGTCAATGCGTCTTTCTGGTTGATGTACAAAGACGCGAGCTGCACACTTTGTTATCAACACTTATTTTAAAGAAAACATATTTCTGACAAAATTTTTTTCGTAACATCTTGGTAACCAGCATGGTAAGCGGAAAATGTTGCTTGTGCAATGGTGGAAGACTTGGTTAGCCAAGAGATTGAACCGACAACGCCTGGGTGGAAACCCAATTCTTTTTTCAACTTGAATATTATTCATACTTATTTATAATCACAATATTTGATTATTACAAGTAATCTCTGAAACAAGGGCTGTAAACTACTTTATTTTAGCTCATTCAAAACTGATTTGATATTCCAAAACCGTGATCTCCCAACTTAGTTTCTAAAGTCTACTTAGGTTTCTCCACCCTTTCGGTAACAAATGGCGGCGCAATACGGGTTGTTTGTCGGGAATTTGTATTTTCAGGAATGCACAATTAGTTCATTCCGTTAATTGCATTAATTCCGTTCAGCAAACTCGCACTGAATTATTTCGGACATCTGAGTCAGTGGAGATTTCGTGCTGCGGTTGCTGAAGGACTGATTGATGTTTACTAGTTTGAAACTCGGTAAAACTTACGTATATTCCATTGCATTGTTTAGAGAGACGTTAACAGCATACGAGTAAACTAGTTATTTGTCTTCTCTGTTGGAATGTTTCTTCGAACTGATTTCTTCCTTCGTTTACCCACTCTAATTGGTGGAGGAAGAGAAGATTTATTCTATTCATCTGCTGCACTATTTGCTGAATAAGACAGGAGAGATTTTTCAGTTTTGTTTTGTTTTTTTGCGCATCTTAAAAGTCGCCTGTATCCACAACAGCACCTCAATAAAATTTCAACTAAAAAACACATTAGATAATTGTTAGTTTTTGACCACCAAGTATACTTAAAAAAATATATTACTTTATAACTCCATAAAAAGGAGCTGTTTTCAATTAATCGTCAATCGACCTCCAAATGTTTAAATTTTCAAAAGTTGTCAGTATTTGTTCGGGAATGTTTGTTTGCATGTTCGGGTCTAGAGCGGATACCAGGAACCAATCCATTTTAAGTAACAATATTTTTATTTTTATTTTTTTTTATTTCATCAATTTTACAAAAATAATCATTTTTACTTAATACTAGGTATAACAGTAGGTATAATATTTATTCAGTTTATATGCAATGTCTAGTTTCTAGTTAATGATAAATAACTCCCTAATTGAGAAAGTTCCTCGTGCTTAGGGAGGGAGTCCAATCATGGGTTTCTTGAAATTACTTTTTTATGATTAAAAATGAATATCATGTGAATATAATACATTTGAGGTTATTTTATCGAAAGGTGTAAAGTTTTAAAAGAAACGAAAAGTGTAAAGTGTTTAAAGTTTTTTAAAAATATTTTATATACAGTAAACTTTTGGCGGAATTGTTTACAAAATGCGATGAGGAAATGTGAAAATACGACCAAAAATATAACTATTTTAGCAAATTTTGATAATGTCGTAAGCTCACGTCATATCTCACTCTTAAGATAGCGGTTTATCTATTAAACAATCTTGTGGTAATATAGAATTTCTTTCACGTTTTTTTTTTAAAACGTCACATAATGTGTTAGACAAGATGCCGATATTTGTATCACCTCCTTCTTCTAACTATCTTAACTTTGGACCGTCAATTAGAGAGTGACACAATACCTTTAATATTTTGTAAATATGCCTATCCTTCCTTATAGTGCAAGTTTCACTGTGTTCGTGTTCAAGTTAAACCATAGCATTTATTTTTCAATCGTGTAACCGCGGTTGAATCCAAAACCAATCAATAAACAGGACTCGAATAATAGTGCAGAGTGAATTACAATGATTAGTCCGCCGACTGCTTCATTTGAGCGGCTCTACTATATCGGAACGATGCGGAAATTATTGGGGTTTGGGGCGAAATGGAATGCAGGACCAATTGAAAATCGCGGTGCGCAATTCGCGGTCATTACGGATTTTCGAATTATACAACAAGTATGCAGTTATCTCGTTTGCAAACAATTTGGTTCTGTTTTAATTATATGGATACATGTAGCAATTATTATTGCACCCTATTCACTGAGATTGAGTAAAACGTGTAAACGTTAGTGTAAACGATCGAATAAACAAAGGTGTTTTTGAAGGGGAAACATTATCATTTGATGACCAAGTAATCGTCCGGATTAAATGTTCAAATTTTTTAAAAGCATCTTGTTGTTAAAATAATATCTTACACTGTTAAATTATTTTATTTTCCTTAGATAGGGTTGTTGAGTTATGAACTAGCTGGCATTACATGTTAAAAAATAGACTTTTTTTACTAACTAACCATAACGCCGTTTCCCCGCAGGTGTAGGCAGAAAGGACGTACCGCCATACAACTCTTTCTTGGCTCACACTTCTTGTTTCATTCCATCCATACATCGTCTTTTACAAACTCTTCTGTTATTCTGACTCTTTACATGACCCGATTTAAGTATTTGATTTGCTTGATCGTGTCATGTCTTCTTCGGGCGTCCTCGACTTCTTCTTCCATTGACTTTCGCATCGTATATTCCTATTTTCCACTCCTTTCTTCATTCATTCTCTCTACATGCTCAAACTATATAAGCGTCCCTTTCTTGATCCTATTCATTACGCTCACATCAACTTTGCATTCTTTCCGGATATCCACATTTTTAATACGGTCATACATGATTTTACCGCACATTCATCTCAAGGATCTCATTTTCACAGCATTCAGTCTACTTTCATCCTTCCTCTGCCAGTCCCATGCCTCACTACCATACATCAAGGTTGGTATAAGCACTCCATTGTGGACTGCTAGCTTCGCTTCTTTGGAGTTTCCTGCATTAACCCTTCTTTCAATATCATTATCAGCCTTTCCGTCTCTCGTAAACATACTTCCTAAATACACAAACTCATCCACTTGCTCGCAGTATTCATCGTTCACAACTATATTGCACGCTGTTTTCGTACTCTCTCTTTCAAACACTATGACTTTGGACTTACCTACATTCATCATCAACTTATTAAAATACAAAATCTTCCATTAAAGCTAAAAAGCAGACAAACACCCAAACAGTGTGATTTAGCGTTGTAAGTAATGCGCAAATTTTTTCGTTCGAATTTAATAGTTGAACACAAAGCTTTTTAACTTGCAACGTATTTTCTTCAGCTGTATATTCTTGAAGTACCTATCAAATAAGACAATATCCATTTTGTTTTTCCTTTTTTTTAAAGAAGAAATCAATTTATTAAAAAACGTAAATGAATGAGTGAGTGTTACAATTGATTAGCTAGCGTATTTCAAATACGTACTTGTAGTTCGTAGTATCCTGGTTCATCAAAATGCAGAGCTTCGTTAAATTTGAGCAATTTTCACCAATTAACCTAGAATAACAGTGTTGACGTAACCGATCCTGAAATCCAGAGAATCTCCCTCTACCCCTATCTGGAAATTGCACACACCTGAATTGCATTCTAATTTTCAGAGCAGTTAACTTCCTAACGAGCTGGGACTGAAAACTAAAAGCCAAACTCGGTCGGTAAATAGGTTCGGTTAGAATAAACCTTATAAGGCTCTGTGGGAATCTAACGACTACCGGCAGCAGTGTGAATCAAATTTTCCTCTAGGGAGGAAAAGCCACGTGAATAGGATAATGCAATACATACTTTTCGTGGTGTTTGATTGCTTTCAGACTTTTAGTTTTAAACGTAATGATGTTTTGAACAGAACGTATGGTGTGTCTTGTGAAGGTTTCTCGCTTATATATTTTGTCAATTTAACTTCATACAAAACAAAGTATCTCTCGGTATCGCCAGTATGGGTTTTTATTCAATTTAAATAAGCTTTAAACTTTATTTTACGAAAGTGGTTATTAGTTTAGAAACTAACTAACTAACTTACCATCACGCCGTTTTCTGAAAAGTTAGGCAGAGAGGGCGGATACTCCTTGATTCACTTGCATTCACACATAATTTTCTGTTATTCTGACTCTTGACATGGTCCGACTTAAATATTTGTGCAACATGACTTCGTCGGGCGTCCCAAACTTATTTTTCCATTCATTTTCGCGATATATATATATATATATTTATTCTCTTTTCTCTGTTGATTTTCTCCACCTGTCCAAATCATTGAAGCGTCCCTTTCTCAATCATATTCATTACGCTGACATCAGCCTTGCTTTCTTTTCGGATATCCACATTTTTAACACGCCATATGTAGTGTTACCACACATACGCCTCAGGGATCTCATTTCTACAGCATTTAGTCTACTTTCATCCTTCCTCTGCCAGTTATATGCTTCACTACTTCCTAGTTACATCAGGTTTGGTATAAGCACTCCATTGTGGACTGCTTACTTCGTTTCTTTGGACAATTTTCAACTCATTCTGCACACATACTTGGTTCATCCTAGACATGAAAAACTGTAGATTTTTAATACAGTCAGAAATTAGCACCGCATCATCAGCATACAACAAGCGACATTCTAGTTTCACGTAACCTGCCTCACTACTCACCAGGCAACCCTGCGTTGAGGCACTCATTATTGCACTTTGTTTGTCTTATTATAATTCTTTCTATGGCTGCTGTGTTGCATTTGGTAAAGAAACTATTGTACTTAAAAATGTTTTGCTATGAGTTTGTACCTTTAGTGAATAGTTCATTTTTGTTTTGTGGTTGGTTCAATGAATAACGTCGAATTCGATTGAGTGCATCGGTAAAAGGTCATTTCTACCTATTTAATACACTTTATTTATTCTTTAGACGGACATCGAAATTAAATCAGAACTTTTCTCCGAGGACACCTCCCCCCTACGCTTCGACATCAATTAGAATCGTGAAACCTAACCTCAAATAAGACAGTAGCACATGAAACGTCGTCATCTTAAAATAACGTTTGGTAACCATTTTACTTTAAAGGGGATATATCGCTTGCAATGGAGTATAATATCACCCCCAGCCTGTGCACTTTGGGAGTATCATTGCGCTATCCGCTTTGCTTCATTACGCTTGAATTGACTTCACTCTATACAGCCCGGAGGTAGAGGTGGGGGAAAGGTAAATCGGACCGGATATCCGGTGGAACCAAACCGATTAGTCACGGTAAGGATAGAGCGGAAGTAGAACGAAAGGCACTTGACGTAGAGTGCCGGCTGTAGCTGAAGTTCTGAGCAAACTGAAAACGCGACAAGTTTGAGTGAAAACTCAAAATCTGTGAATATTTTATTTCAGAATGTAAACATTTGATGAAATTTCGAATTTTCCGCAAAACACTTCCTATATATAAAAATATTTAACAATATAATTTACTTGCGCGTATCAATAATTAATTAAATTATAAAAATAATCTCTTTAGACCCAAAGATAAAGTACCAGCTTCCAATACGTTTTACGAGACGATTATTTTTATTCTATATTTGAAATGTGCTCACAGGAAAAAAAAAACTCAGTATCTATCTTGGCAAGTCAAGTTCTCCACCCCATGTTTTTTCACGGTAAACAAGTAGTTAATAATACTTATATATATATATTTTAAAGTACCCTACCGCACACGCGCCTTAAACATCTTATTTCAGCTTCACGTATAAACAAATAAGACAGCGTTACACCCATATATTCTGAAAACAAACCACATTTTTTTCAATCATCACATACTTAAATAAATTATCCGGTTACTTGAGAACCCTTCAATTTCAGTCAGACCACAATTTAGGAACTTCAGGATATGTGGAAACGATAAGCGCCAACAGCCTTAATTACTGATCGCTCGATAAGAGAAGGTCGTGTTTCAAGGGCGGTATAATATATATACTACGAGCAAAATTACAAGTCTATTTCTTTATACCCCGTGAACTCATAAATTAAGATTTTTTTATTACTTGAAAAATAAGGTTGTTCCGATTTTTTCATGTATTTTTTCGCTTGCTATGCTAAAGTTTTCCCTGTGTTACGGCGGACGAAAATGACAGTTTGATTGGATGGAAATTACAAAGTAATAAAAACTGTATATTGGTTATAACGATAAATCATATCAGGGAAACAAATTGTTGTATAAAAGTAAGCAAAAATATATGAAAACCAATAAAAAATCTAATTTAATAGTTAGAATGTATCGGTAATATGATTGATGGGTATTGTGAATTTAAGGATCCACATTAATTGTGTTCTAAAAGTGTAGAGTTGAGTTTCTGTTTTTAAGTTATTAGACTGAAAGATTCTTATGTTAAAGGTTTAGGGAGTTAGGTAGATGCGTTTTTTTTTGTCCGACGTAGTATAGTAATAATATTTGGATGATTTGTATAGCGCCGTTTTTGTGAAAAATCACCTCAAGAGCGCTGTACAGATCTTATTTTTTATTTTTACAAATTAATTCCTAGTTTAAATAAGAAAATATACAGGAACATACCTGGCAGGTCCCATCAGATAGACACACATATTAACTTCAAATTAAAATAATGTTTTATTTTTATTTAGGGCATGGGAGCGAAATTAAAAAATTGAGTTTCTGGATTTGTCGTACTGTACAGGATCTGGTTAAAATTTGTATATCTAAAGGTGATTCGTCGAGAGACAGATTGTGTTAAGATTCTTTAGATGAATTTAAGGATATGAGAGTCTGAAAAGGTAAGTTTTCAGTTTGGATCGAAATAGACTATGAGTATATACAAAAGAAAATCGGGAAAGGAATATCTCCTGAAAAACCACAATTACAACTTCAACTGCATTATTGCTCCACTTTTTAATTACTGTTCAACAATTCTTTTCTCGTGTAACGACAGCGAATAAAACAAGTTTCAAATTCACAAAAATAGAGCAATGAGAATTATACTTAGGCGTAAGAGATACTCAAAAGTAGTTGAAGTCTCAGAGGAACTAAATTGGCTAGCAGCAAAACAGATGCTAACATTAAACACATTGATATTTTTACATCAAATAAGTAAAAAAACTACTTATTACCAAAATATTTTTCTGACAATATTTATAACGTGGATATTCAGACATAATACAAGGACGTGCAAAGAAATAAGACCACCATCACAGAATAAAACCCATACAAAAACATGTTACTTTATAAAGGGATGAAATGTTTACTGCGCTGCCGTAAACCATCAAAATTATACCAATTAATAACGTTAAAAAGCCTGTAAGAACCAAATAAAATACATTAGTAATATCAAGTTGTATATAAGTTGACTAAAACTAACTAAGCATCATGCCGTTTCCCCGCAGGGGTAGGCATTGAGGGTGGACCGCCATATATCTCTGTCTTGGCACGCACTCCTTGCTTCATACACATTCATACATCATCTCATACATACTCTTCTGTTATTCTGACTCTTCACATGACCCGATTCAAGTATTTGATTTACTTGATCGTTCCATGTCATTCTCGTGCGTCCTCGACTTCTTCTTCCATTCACTTTCGTATCATATATTCTTTACACACTGCTTTCTTCGTTCATGCCATTTAAGCGTCCATTTAAGCGTCCCTTTCTTGATCCTATTCCATCACGCTCACATCAGCCTTGCTTTCTTTCCATTCCATTTTGTATACAAGTTACTTTTATTTAGTCAAAAAGTATATGAGTTGTAATTAGTTACTTTAAACTTTGTACAAGTAACTAAAAATAAATAAATCTAAAACTAATCTAATGTAGGTACTGCGTAGTGTACATGGCCTGTTCAAAAGAAAAGGTGAATTTTGAATTTTCGCGGGCTGTGTACATTCAATTATCGTTTTTTTTTTTGTTTTGTTATGTTGGTACACATATGTTTATCATATATTAGCATTATCAGCCATTTTGGATTAGTGGTTTGTTTTCGACAACTGGAAAGGTTAAAAAATTCACCTTTTCTTTTGAACAGGCCTTGTATGTTGGTAAGGCATCTGGTATAGTAATTATGTTTTAAAAAAATTGTTTTATTTGTATAAAAAATGAGATTGAATTAATTTGTAGATGACGTATGTTTAAGATATTATACTCGATGAAGAGTTGTCTGGAGGAATAAATTGTCGATCTTTTTTTATTATCACTTATTACCATTCTCTTGGCTTTGTTGAGTAGATCAATAATACTTTTAGCATAGCCAGCCAAATAATATAATTTCGATAAACCGATTCGAGATAAACGCAGGTTGGAAAACGACGTTTTGAATTATTACCTACATTGGATTTATTACGCTGGAATCATAAATAAATAACGCTTTTTCAATGTCTTATATCGCTGAAGTGTTGCAAATAAATATTTAAGAATTTATAGGTTTTCACTACAGATATTGAAAAAGGGGACAAGACAGTTGTTTTTGTAACTGTCCTTACGTTTTCCAATTTCACAAAATTCCTGAAACGCGAATATTTCAATATAATTTTGTTGTGTTTGAAATGGTTTATCGATTTGTATGGAGTAACGTTGAAATATAGCATTGATATTTGACTCAATTATAAGTAAAAAAAAATCGTACAATTCAGTCATCAAATCTGATATTTGGGTCATAAAAGTTTACTTGTCAAATTATTTCAGAGTACAATATAAATCAACTAGCGGTAAATCTTCATTTTCAGAAAATCTATGACTTAAAAGTTTCAGATACCCACCTCTGTGTATATCTAGTGCCTACTCACGTTCAGTGTCTGAAAGTAATTTCCGCAAAATATAATAATTTTGTATGTCAATTTGTGTGAACGTACAGGTCTTTCAATGAGAATAATTAACTAACCATTACGCCGATTATATACAGGGGTAGGCAGAGAGGATGGAGAGTCTAACCTATAACTCTGTCTTGGCACACACTTCTTGCTTCATTCACATTTATACATCATCTTATACATACTTTTCTGTTATTCTAACTTTTGACATGACCCGAATCAAGTATTTGATTCAGTTGATCGTGCCATGTCTTCCTCGGGCGTCCCATACTTTTCCTTCCATTCACTCTCGCGTTTTATTTATTATTTTCACATTCTTTTTTTTTGTCCATCCGCTCTACATGCCCAAACCATAAAAGCGTCCCTTTTTTAATCATATTCATTACGCTTTTATCAGCCTTGCATTTTTTCCGGATATCAAGTTTTTAATACGGTCATACATGGTTTTATGCACATACGCCTCAGGAATCTCATTTCTACAACATTCCGTCTTCTTTCATCCTCTCTCTACTAGTCCCATGTATCATTGCCATATATACTACCATACGTGTAAATTAACCTTATGTGCTTCGTTCTACTATTGTGAGATGTATTCATTATTTTCGTACTAGAAGTGTGAAGAAATAATTTTCACAATTCTAAATAAAAATACAAAACGACCAAACAAACAAAACATCAGACTTGGTATAACCACTCCATTGTGAACTGCAAGCTTCGCATCTTTACACAATTTTTTTTATTTGTTCTAACAGCGTTCATTCCTCTATCTATGCAGTTTCCTGCATTCACGCTTCTTCAATATCCTTATTAGCCCTTCCATCTCTCGTAAACATAATGATCAAATACACAAACTCATCCGCTTTTTCCAAGTATTCGTCATTCACGACTACCTGCTAAAATATATAACTCGATCGCCCGATTTTATTTTCATAAAGCTTAAGTATGGTGGGTTTTAGAATTATTTATTTTAAATTAAATTAACATTTAGGTTTACAAAGTGTCTAATTATAATTTATATTATTTTTGACTTAATAATTATAACTCGTAAACTACTTGATATCACTTGTGTATTTTAAATGGTTATTACAGGCTATTATAATTTATATATATATTTTTTCTTTTTATTTTATTATTTTAACTAGGAATTAATGTGTAATAATAGAAAATAAGATCTGTACAGCACCCTTGAGGTGATTTAAAAAAAACGGCGTTATACAAACCATACAAATATTATTATTATTATTATTACATTCAAACGCAATCCAAATACTAAGTTAAGAGATCGCGCTTTAGGAGTATCGGGGCTGAAGGCTTAGAATAATCTCCCTCCGGAACTAAGACGTACAACGAGCCCAACAGAATTTTGGTCTAAACTGAAAACTTACCTTTTCAAACTCACATATCTTTAAATTTATTAGAAGAATCTTAACGTAATCTGTTTCTCGACGAATCACCTTTGGATATACAAATTTTAACCAAATCCTGTACTTTACGACAAATTCATAAATTCCATTTTTTATTTCGCTTTCATACCCTTTTTTCCTCCCATTTGACGGCCTCCATGGTCAAGTGTTAAGACGCTCGACTACGAATCGAAAAGTTGCGGGTTCAAACCCGGCGTGCGCCAATAACTTTCATTTAATTAATATGTACCATAACACATTTTAATTCATATAAAAATAGTAAAAAGGATATTTGCGGCACGTCCCAGAGTGGTAGATACTCTAAGTATCGCCCTGGTGAAAGACCACCATTCAGAATCAAAACGTTGCTTGAAATGGCTTTAGCCGTGTTTGGTGACCAGATCTGAATAGCCAGGTACTTTCCAACTTTCCCCTTCCCAATCTCCTTCCCCTCCCCACTACCTTCAGCCTCACAACATACTCTATTTTTGGGGATGCCATAGTCTACTGGCTCTAGACGGTTGGGAGCAGTTGAGACTCTTGTGCGGTATTAGTAAAAAAATAAAATAAAAATGCCCTAAATCGGCAAAAATAAATAAAATATAAAAATCATAATTATAATTTTAAGTAAATGAGTGTTTCTATCTGATGGGACCTGCCGGGTAAGTGTGTTACTGTATATTTTCTCTTTAAACTAGAAAATTATTTCTAATAATAGAAAATAAGACCTGTACAGCGCCCTTGAGGTGATTTTTCACAAAAACGGCGCTTCACAAATCATCAAAATTATTATTTAAAATTTATTAATTGGCATAATTAGGAGGGTTTCCGGCAGCGCATTATAACGTTTCATCCCTTTATAAAGTACGCTATTTTGTGTATTTTCTTAGGGTTATATTTTCCAACACTATCATAAAATTTCTTCTAGACTTATGTAGTTATTAATGTTGAATCCAGACTATTGATACGGAAAGTTTCCGGACTCCGCTTAGAGGGAATTAATTCAGTGTGTTTCGAGAAAGCAACAGAAACGTCTTGTGTCAAATGAAAGCCTTCTGAATCGTTCTACGTAGCCATCATCTCTTGACAGTCGTAAGCCTTAAAATATGAACATACTTTTACGCACGTCTTAAAGATTATTGCAAAAATATTTCACTGCAGAAAGTAAAGAGGAAGGGAGAGAGAATAGCTCCTATGAGACGTGGACGAAATGGCTCCAGCGAGCGCCCGTCTGGGAGGAAACGTAACAAGCTCGTTAGAAATATGTTTTGTGAAACAGTTTAATCATGAGTATTACGAATACTCCGACGGATAAAATGACGATATTAAGAAAATGGTGTGAAAAAACACACGCACAAAGCTAACGAGAATAACAACTGATATGGAAATTTGTAGACAGACAGAGAAATGAGAGCTTTGAAAATTTGTAAATAATAAAAGTATTTTACAAATGATTTTGTCTGGTTTGAGCTGGTGTATGAAATTCGTTATTTAATTAGGTTTAATATAATTTATAATATATTTGTGAAAGCTGTATTTAATTGAAAACAAATCAATTAAGCTTTAAATAAATTTAGCTTAAAAATTATTTAGTAATCTTTTTTTTTCTTAAGTGATGTATTTACTTCGCAAATATGAGATTAGTTTAATTTTTTGATTGTTTTTTTAAAATTATTATTATTTTATTTTTTTGCTTTTTTCAGATTATTTTTTTCACGTACACATTTTGTTTTAATGGTGAATACCGCATAAGGGTCCCAACTCCTTCCAACCGTCTAGGGCCACTGAGACTATAGCATCCCCAGTTAAGGCAATAAGATTGAAGGTAGTGGGGAGGGGAAGGAGATGGGATAGAGGAAGATCGAGAAGTACCTGGCTATTCAGATATGGTCACCAAACACGGCTAATGCCATTTCTAGCAACGTTTTAATTCTGAATGGTGGTCTTTTACCACGGTGATACTTAGGGTATCTGCACTTACTCTGTTAATTGAATATTCGAAAACCCCTAAGGGTGTTTATAAATAAATTTAAAATCAATAAAATAGATCGAAACGTGTGAGACAATAAACCTCGATAAAATAAGTAAAAAAGGAATTACGAGAGTATTATTAACATTAATCCTTATTTGAATTAGTTCTAAGACGTAAAATGTTATCAAAGTTTATTTTTCCGTTTATCATTTATCTTATTTTCAAATGTTAACGTTTAATATGATCATGTAGCGATATGCTTTCACGTTTTATGTTTAGTCATGAATAAAACAGCTATTATTGTTACGTCGCGCGCGATGTCTGGACAAAAACTCCACTTGCCTTTCGCCTCAGTGCCTCATAAACATCTCCTAGATTTATGTTGATGGCTAAACCTGGTAATAAAATATTTATCTCGGAATCTTTTAATGAATACCGGCTTTATTGTTGAACCTTATGACGCTCACTTGAGTTTTATTGTTTATTGCGTTAAATTCAAACTTTAACAATAACAAAATGCAAACATTTACCCGGCTTTAGTCGGCAAGATAATGTATGTATTTATTTTCACCCTAGTAGGCTTTTACAACAAATTTGTAAAATATACTTATGTTAACAATAATACAGCATTATGCAATAATATAACACGCTACATCAAATAATAAAACAAAAAGTACATGTTTCTTGAAAAAATAAAAAAATCTAATAAAATAAGTGAAGTATTTATAAAGAGATCGTTTTATCACTAATACGGAATCTCCAAATATATTGACATTCCCAAATCTATTACCAAGATTATGCAGTCGATTTATAGGTGTGTGATTTATTACCTTGGAGAAACAATATATGGAGAGAGAGCTAATTATTTTTACCCAACTGATACAAACTTGCAATAAATCACTTTTTCTGGGTTTTCACGTCGTACACCATGAGAGAGAAAAAGATAACAAATATAATACTCCGCTTCTACGTACTGTCACAATGATCTTGGGCTCCTGGGTCACCGCGGGACTCCGTCCACATTTTTTATTATGCCACTAAACTTGACACAACTAAACGGTTTTTTAGGTTAGATGCTATATTTTTGTTGACATCAATACTGTGAAAAAGTGGTTTTAGGAATAAACAAAAACCTTTTGTCGATATGTGATATGAATGGATGTATGAATACCCTAGCCTTGGTCCTAGCCACACCCAGGTCCGCCGAATCAAGTAAAAATCATCAAAAACTGACGAAAAATTGCCTTGGATTGATACCACTCTATATACTCTAAGGTTATTACTAATACTTAATTAAAATTTGAATACTCAATATATTCTCCAAGAGCCATGGTGTCATTGACAGCCTCCGTGGTTGAGTTTTAAGACGCTCGACTACGATTCCAGAAGTTGCGGGTTCAAACCCGGCATGGGCAAATAAAATGTATTTTATTAATATGTGTCAGTTATGACACAAAATAATAATGTGTTAACATAAAACAATATAAACTATATTTCGGCACGTATAAGAGATACTGTAAGTATTGCTTTGGTGAAAGACCATTATCCAGAATCGAAACGTAGCTTGAAATGGCTGTGAAACCGTGTTTTGTGACCAGATCATAATAACCAGGTACTTCCCAACCTCCCTCTTTTCCATATCCTTCCCTTTCCCACTATATTACGCCTCACAACATACCCCGATATCATCCAATATCAGTACCACTGGCTCTAGACGGTTGGGAGCAGTTGGGACTCTTGTGCAGTATTCACTATAAAAAAATTACCAATTTCGTTTCCTCCAAGTCAAAAAATGTTTTTGGAAAGAAAATGAAAAATCCTTTCTCTCTATCAGCTATGGGTAGATACATATTTATTCAAATTGAAAAATAATATTAATAATTTTTAAATAGAGTATGAGATCAATACAAATGCCGGTTTCTAATAAGGAATCGGTGGCTGAATCGGCAGAGGCGTTACTCCCGTATTGAGTAGAGTTTACGAGTTCGAGTATCGGTCGTGACCGTTATTCTTTTATTTTCTGGCTTTTTCTGTTTATTTTTTATAGTGAACACCGCACAATAGTCCCAACTGCTCCCAAACGTCTAGAGCCAGTGAGACCATGGTATCCCCAATTGGGGTGTATTGTGAGGCTGACAGTAGTGGGTAGGGGAAGGAGATGGGAAAGATAAAGGTTGGCAAGTACCTGGCTATTCAGATCTGGTCACCAAACACGGTTAAAAGTCATTTCAAGCAACGTTTCTATTCTGAATAGTGGTCTTTCACCAGGGCGATACTTTGAATATTTACAACTCTGGAACGTTTCGCAAATATACTTTATTTTATTGCACATTAATTAAATGTGTTATGACACATATTAATTAAATAAAAGTTATTAGCGCATGCCGGGTTTGATCCCACGACCTTTGGATTCTGAATTGATTCCTTGACTACGAAGGCCAGTATTTTATACTTACGTTGAAGATTATTGATATTATTTCAATTATTAATTTATAAAATATAATAAGCATGAAAGCTTTAAAATTAATTCCAATTTAACACATTTATTTTTTTTGTATAACCGTGTGCTCTTTAAAAAAATTCCAATGTATTATTTTTACTTTTATCCGACTGATCCGCCATATCGGACAGATCCGTTTGTTTTCCTTGACAAGTTATTTGGCTTATGTACAACAGAGCCAAGACTCATTCGAGATGTGTCATTCGTTAAGTTTTTGTGGAGTTTTTTCTTGACACTGAGAGACAACTGTTCTCAAGTAACCGTTTCGATCATCCCCAGGGTATTTTAACTGTGTATTTGTAGGTATGCTTTATTTTTTGAAAAGCGTATAATAATACCATGTCAGGTTTCGTATTTCTAAAAACATTCTAGAGAAAAAAAATTTTCATCGCGTGACGTGTACTGACAGCCAACGTGGAAAACGGTATGATTGATGGCTCTTGTCTCAGAAGTCGTGGGTTTAAATCCTGCCAAGACCAGGATTCAGGATATAATATCCATTTATAGAGGAAAAAATATATTTTACATATCCTGCCGGGTTTCGTTCCTTTTAACAGCATCCACCCGGTACAGATTTTTCAAAAGAATTAATAAACAGTCATCTTTAATGAAAATGCAATAATAACTTTGAATAAGATTTTATTTTATTTTTTATGACCGACCGGTTTTGTTTAACCTAAGCATCTTTAGGGTACAAAATTAAACTCAACAAAAAATACAAAGTGTGCGGTTAAATATACATCTAGAGGAAGAACATAATGTTAAATAAAATACCCGAGAGAAAAACAATATAATAACATTTATGATTAAAATAGAGGAAAAGAGAGAAAGAGACATGTAAAATTAAATGAAAGAGGCAAAACGTTAAGTGAGAAGGTGATTAAAGAATAAAGAGAAATTTTATGGGCTTACAGAAAATATAGTACATAATATTGGACTACTGGACAAATTAAACTGATTATGAAGAATATGAAAAATAAAAATACACACTTTGTATTTTTTGTTTTGTTTGATTTTGTACCTTGATTATGCTTAGGGTAAGCGAAACCGGTCGGTCATAAAAAGTAAAATAAAATCTGTGGTCTTATACAAAGCTATTATTTCACTTTCATGAAATATGTCCAACTTCATAGTGATTGCTTTCTACGAAAATTGGCATCTATAAATTTTAAACCTTTTAACAGAGCATATCTTCTTCTCTGAAGAGAGTTAGCTATCTTTAGTGATTATTGAGCTCGATTCGTCCGATTGCTAACCGAGCATCCTACCAACAGGGATATTGAATTTATCACTACAGTTGGGGGTATCATAGGCTCATTGGCTTCGAGCAGTGGGATTCTAGTGATAATTTCATTATTGCTAATTTATTATAGCTTTTAAATAATACACATCACCTCGAGGGAGCTTAACTTTTGTTTTGGACAGTAAGATAAATGTATCGTTTTTCTTTAGAAAATATTGAAAACAGTAAGTTTAAAGTTAGATTTTTTTATTGGTTTCACCGATACGAGCTTTTTAAAAAGCTTTCAACACTGTTGACACGATTTATTACAATCTAAAAATATTCACTTCACTAAAAAAATGTAAATAATTCCGAATTCATTTAGAAAAACAACAACAAAAATATGAAGTGCTTACAAAACAAGTGATGCAGCTACTAAGCGCAAAGACAAAGATAATAAAATGTAAGCCTCAGCACTCAAAAATGGCGCTAAACGTCACTTCGGAGCATTTTAATTCAAGCAATACTACATAATATGATTTATCTGTAAGTTTTATACGGGTAGTTAGGAAAATGTTTCAGGTTTTTTTTATATATATATTAGCAATCCCGATGAGTTATAAAAACTCACTCTGAAAAAAAAAAAAACTAACCTTCACGCCGTTTCCCCGCAGGGGTAGGCAGAGAGGACGGACCGCCATACAACTCTGTCTTGGCACATACTTATTGCTTCATTTACATTCATACATCGTCTCATACATACTCTTCTGTTATTCTTACTCTTCACATGACCCGATTCAAGTATTTGATTTACTTGATCGTGCCATGTCTTTCTGGGGCGTCCTCGACTTCTTCTTCCATTCACTTTCGCATCATATATTCTTTTCACACTCCTTTCTTCGTTCATTCGCTCTACATGCCCAAACCATCTAAGCGTCCCTTTCTTGATCCTATCCATTACGCTCATATCCGCCTTGCATTCTTTCCGGATATCCACATTTGTAATACGGTCATACATGGTTTTACCGAAATTAAAGGACTGCACGAGTTACAACAAAATACAAAATACAGAGTAATCAAACTAACATAAATCATAAAGTGAATATTATTTTAAAATGGCTATCTTTTAAATTTTACGAAAAACAAACTAGAATTTCTGTATGAGGTGCAATTTTAAAACTAGCGAAGGCATTTTTGAACGTTTTTCTTAAAATTCCAGTATGCATTTCAAAATAGAATTTAAAAGATTCCTATTCACAGAATGTATTTAAAGTTTTTACCGGTATAGAATTAACAGATACATCATTAAATTCGTAGTATTAATTGTATTTGAAAGCAAGTGTGTATTTTGGGTGCCGACCCGAAAGCAATTATTTCAATTTAAATCATTGAACGAAAGCGTCAGGCTATTGGACGCGGCGTCTTCAATTGGGTGGCTTACCTTTTTAAACCGAGCAAGTCTTTTAACTATCTCTCACTCCTATCAACAATCATTTACGCCCCATTGTTCCTAAGCCCAAGGAGTAAAATGGTAATGGTTTAGCCACTAGAGCCAGACTACCAGTTAAGGAAAGCTCGTGATGAGGGTAACGAACGGCATAACCTACTCGCGAGATAAAAATAATAATTTGTGAAAAAATGTTATCCCTTTATTTTTTTTTACTTCACACTCGGTTTTGGGATTATGGAAGAAGGTATGATTTCCTTAATTACATATATTCTACTGTCATGAGTTTGGGGTGTTCGGTGGCTCGTTTCCTCCTAAAATTAACGTCATCACCCTTAGTTATCTCATTGTTAACCTTACTTTCGTCGCAGGGGGCAAAATATAAAGTGTAATGCAGTCGATTTTTTGACAGCAGTGCTTTCAAATTATCGACTCAATCTCTCAGTTATCTAGACTAGATTGAGTTCAACTAGAGAACTTTTTTTAGCGAGATCTTCAATAAAATGCTTACTTAAATTCTATTTAAATTGAATTTATAAAGTTTTGTGAAATTTTATATTAAAGAAAAATATTTCTTTATTAAATAAAAGAATACTTTGTTTTAAAACCACAGAATTCTGTGGTTTTAAAACAAAGTATTCTTTTATTTAATATAATGTCCAACCACCATGTGATTGCTTCTTACGAAAAAAAAAAAAAAAATATTTCTGTTTTTACAACTGTAAATTTGTCGTGGAATTCCATTTTAACGATTTAATAATACAATATTTTAAACTTCATTCCACTATTTTTTTATTAAGACCGGACCGGTTTCAACCTTTTACGGTCATCTTCAGACTGGGGAATTTATGGCTTAAACTTTTTTTTACGTTAATACCGCACAAGAGTCTCAACTGCTCCAACCGTCTAGAGCCAGTGAGACTATGGCATTCCCAATAGGGATAAGTTGTGAGACTGAAGGTAGTGGGGGAGGGGAAAGGATATGAGGAAGGGGAAGGTTAAGAAGTACCTGGCTATTCAGATCTGGTCATCAAACACGTTTTAAGCCATTTCAAGCAACGTTTCAATTCTGAATGGTGGTCTTTCACCAGGACGATACTTAGAATATCTATCACTCTGGAACGTGCCACAAATATACTATATTTTATATCAATTAAATATATTATGACAGTTATTAATTAAATAAAATGTATTTGTGCAACACGGTTTTCGAACCCGCGACCTCTGGATTCGTAGTCGAGTGTCTAACCACTTGACCATGCTGGCCGTCATACATACGGTACGGTATTCATACATTTTGGGAGTGTCGGGGGTGGAAACCATGAGTCCAAGCAATAAATGTACCAGTCTGAAGATGACTGTAACAAGTTGAAACCGGTCCAGCCTTAATAAAAACAGTCGAAAAAAGTTTGTATTTCTTTTATTATTAAGTCATAAATGAAAAAAAATTTCATTTACTCCATGACCTTCACATAAAAAGGTGATTATTTATAATTAAATTTAATTCAATAAAATTTTACTGAGGTAAATTATTATGTTTTTCAGTTTGAAAGCTTCCTTTGAAATGTGGTAAAACGCTCAAATGTAGTTAGCTAGCGTAAAAATTGCGTGATTCATAATATTTTAGAAAGAATAGCAAAGCGTGAACAGTACAGATTGAAAAACAACTAAATAATTTATGCAAAATGCGCATAGCATGATCGATAGCACGTTAATTACATCGTGATCCTTAATATAGACCAATCTAACAGCAGGAAATTACATAATATTATATTTCAGTTTTATTTTATTTTTAGTTTTAGCGGAAACCTTAGCATTAAAGGCTGCATGCTAGCGTCAGCTCCATTTGACCTAGAAGACCACCGTAAAGCTTAGAGAGGTTAATGAAGAGATTATACCTGACGTTTGCAAATTACAAAGTGGTTTTGAATCTAATCACCGTTTTCTACAAGAAGATAGGAAAATGCACTCGTTTTGCGAAGAAATTAAAACTTTATATAGTCTGTAGAATTTAAATTTTGTTCGACCTTTAAAGGCAAGCTTTGCGAGATTTGTAAGTTATCCTTCGAATTTCTCCCAACTTCATATTTTTATTACTGTTCTACTTTATAACCAATGTAAAGTATTATTAACATTTTTACATCGTTATTTGAATTTTCTATTGTTTTGTAATAGTAAATAATTTCGAAACTAAAACATCTGTAATTCTTTTGCAGAACAATAAACAGTGTTATTTCTAATTTTGAAACTATTTATTCGTGGTGGAACTCTATTTTAATGATATTAATGGTAATACCAATTATTTCTACTTTATTCCACTATTTTTTAATTTAAACTTGACTAGATGCCCGTCATAAGATGAAACCGGTTAGTTCTTAATGAAAAAGGGGAATAAAGTTTATAATTTGGTATAATTCAATCATTAAACCGTATTATGACATCAAAAAATAGTTTTCAGCCGTCGTTGAAGAGCTCGGTCATTCAATTATGCGTTTAAAGCGCCCTTCAGGTTATATTTCACAAAAATGGCGCTATGTAAATTAGCCAAGTATTAAATAATCATTTTTTAAACCATTTTTTTATGAAAACTTGAATCTGTTTGCTTCGACCTTGAATCATATTTTTACTGTTATTGGTGGTTGTTATTTGTTTCAAATTAGAGGCAGAAATTACGTATCTTAAAGAATAGACAGCTGCCAATTGAAGAATTATAAGAACTGTGTGTTAGGATTATTTTACCAGTGGTTATTATGATGATCTGAACAATATATAAGTTAATTTATGGAAACTCTCAAATGCTTAAATTAAGCATTAAAAAAATACAATTTTTGTCTCCGCAACTACTTGCAACATTATTTACATATTAAAATAATATGCCAATTGAAAAATTAGACAAAATGTTAAAAAAATTATCCATATTATTAATTTGTTCAATCAGAAAAATGCAAGTTGGTCACTACAAGTAAGAAACTATTAAATTACTAATATAGTTGTTAAATCTTATCTCATTGTAAACAAAACTGAATGTCTCGCTCTGGACTAAGAGAATGAATAAAAATAAATCCTTATCGCGAATGGGAAGTTCCGACATAGTTTTCCGGAAACAGAAAAAAGGGACAAGCATTACCTCGGTGTGAGCTCAGACGACGCAGGAAAATTCCTTCTTCTCATAAAACGAAGCTCAATTTCTCGGATAAGGAGTGATATCGACTATTTATGGCCCCCGCTGGAGCGAGGAATTCAGAAGATTTTCCTAAAGCTTTTCGCGTGGAAAAACCTCCCACAAAAGCGTTTATGCGGTCAGCCATCTAGATATCTTGAACTTTGGGTCGCTTGCCAACAGTTTCGGAGTGACCTTAGAATTCTCCAACTTCTAGAAATGGTCCGACAAAAGCCGAAGTGATCGAAGATATTTGTGTTACGTGCTAAAACAAACCGAAAAAGTGGTAAAAATTTATCGGCTGCAAAAGAACGAATAGCGAAATTATCGTTCTATCCCAAACAGTGCCGTGCTTGACTTTTTCCCAGCTTCATGATTTTCCAGGACAAAAGAGTAGGGATTGGTTTTTGTAAAGTTAAAATCTTCTCTTTTATTTCAAATTCCAACTTTTTATGAAAAAAGTTCTGTTTTAGGAAGGATATTACTTTTTATCAGCTCGGCCCGACGCTGTTCCGGCGTTTGGCCATAAACGTTGTTTTGCCATTATTGTTGAATGCTTTGCAGTTGACCATCAGAACCCTATGGCCCGAGAAAGAAGATAGGTCTTCGGCCATCGATAAAGGTCATTGGTTTTAATGGAATATTCTGAGTTTATAGGTCGGCGTTTCAGGGTAAAATAGAACGGTTAGTTAAGTTGATGGGATGAACTAAAATATATCGCCACAACGAAGCACCATTAAATGAAACCAACCGCATTATTCTCGTGCGTATTTTTTTTGCACATGTAATTTGATGTTTTGTTTAATATTGTATCTAGATTGGCTTGGCTTTTTAAATATATCCTTTATTAGCATTTAATATAAAATTTATTAAAAAATAATTTGTAAATATTACGAAAACCTATATGGTTTTGAAGACTACCTTAAGGGTCAGCACTTAAGAATGACGCCAAACGTCACTTTGTGGTATTCTAATACTAACAATACTACAAATGATTTATCTGCAAATTTTCCATAGGTAGTTTTAAAAATGTCTGAAGTTTCCAGTAAATACAATTTTTTGCATTGTAATCCTTTAAATTCTATGAAAACCATACTGAAATATCAGTTAAAGGTGCAGTTTTAAAACCAGCAATGGCATTTTGAACATTTTTACTCAAAATGTCAGTATGCACTTCATAAAGAATTTAAAATATTAGTGTTTAAGAATTGTATTCACTGGAAACCTTAAACATTTTCCCGACAGAAAGCCAAAAAGTACGTATTTTAATGGTGCTGACTCTTGATGCGAATATAGAACAAACAACCTTCATTATTAAAAAGTAAATAGAAGTAACACAAGAATTTATAAAATTTAACAACTCGATTTCTTTTTTTTGTGAAATGATGGAGGACTTATCTAGCAGAGGAATTGAACCTACGACGTCCGGTTGGGAATCTGATGCGTTTGTCCACTCAGCTACTAACCGATCAAACTTTAACATTGTTTTACTTTAATTTTCAGATTAGTTTCAGATTATCTTTTTGTTGGTTCTATGTAATATTCCAAACATATTATCATGAAAATAGAATTTTATAAAACAGTATTAAAAATGGTTTGACCACAATCATTTCCATCACACTTTCATCAATGGAATATAGTAAATTCTTTATTCACAGAATGATGCATGAAATACAAAAACATGTACTTTCAATCTCAAACCCTGTGGAAACATACTTTGTGTTTCCTTGGATATTCCCGTTACAAAAATATTTAATCTCCGAATATAAAAACATATATTCTAAAAATGCCACGAGGCGAAATTCCCAAATTCGATTTTCAAAATTCGTTTACCAAATGGCTGTTTGATTTTTTTTTTGTTCCAAGTACAGTGTATATTTGACACCATTAAAAGTGTGATAATTGATTTGATCTATTCACAAATTTCCTCTTAGTTAAAATTTATGGAGTTGACAGCTTTTTTTAAAAATTGGTTTAGATTTAAAATACTGAATCTTGTTGTTTTATACAAAAAGCATTAGAATTAAAACATTTAAAAGGCACTCCTAATTAAGGCTGAAGAAAAAAACATGCACTGTTAAAATTCTACAAGATATTTGTAACAAAAATAGATTCGATTTAATAAAGTAAGTATATCAGACTGTTCATTTTTTAGTAAGAAGTAATAATTAATACGATTTTATTTCTTAACGGAATTTATAAATACGCTTTCTTAATTTGTTTTAACCTTTGACGTTCCAAGAATTTTTTGTTTCCAGCTATTATCTGAAGCGACTATTTTGTATAATATTCTTTAACGAGTTACGTGGAAAATTTTAAGTCATGTTTTCATGAGGATTTGAAGTTGTTTTTTCTTTAGTTGTTTGAATTACGCAGAATATATTTTTAATTGTGTTTTTTTTATTAACGATGGTTACGGCTTATTTTATTCTAGATAACGCAATTTTTAAAAATTAAGACTAATCACCATATCATTTAAAATATAAAAAATATATTATTAAAAAACAAGAGTTGCTAAGCGACCAGGCGTTATTAAGGTAGAGTAGGTAATTATATTATCTACTAGCACGAAGCGATAATTTAATTTCGTCTCTTTCTCGCATTCAAAGCTTTCACGCACATAATACGTCTATTAGCTCACAATAATATACATTTATATCATCGATATTATGACAATATTATTCATGTCGTGCCATGAGTAAACTTTTTTGCATTTAAACACATTTTTATTAAATAGTCTAACCTTTTGTCTTCCTAATTATTGTTTATGTGTGATTTAATGCCACTGGATTTATTATAAAGAATTTATGTCGATTATTTTATTGTTCCCGCATAATTTTACTTTATTCGAGCAAAAACCAAAACAGGACCTATATGGATATGATTAAAGATTATTACGTCTGCCCTGATGATGGACACTGCAAGGCTGTCCGAAACGTTGGCTAAACGATAAGAAAGCCCAACGCGGCAAAATAACTCAAAAATCCATTACGATATTACCTACAGAGTTTATTATTGAGCAAATGACATTATATAGAAGTACGTAATGTTAATAGACCTGTTATGTAGGTGAGGTACTTACTTTACAGCGCCCTTGGGGTTTTATTTCACAAAAACGACGCCATACAAATGATCAAAGTTTTATTATAACTTATCGTTAATACGTAATGTCACATATTTTTAGTTAAAGTTCACTGCCACATAAATCTTCCGAGTAAACACAGCAATTAACGTATTATCTACGTCAGTGAGGTGAAATTCAAAAAGGAAATATTATTGATTCTAAAAAGAATTTCACGTCTTTGACGTGATCTTTACCACTGCCTGAAATTTGTTGATTTTTTTTTTTTCTTGTTATTCTATATAGGTACCTTTATTAAAGAATTAATATTAAATTAAGCCACATCACACACAAATGGAGTTAAGCGTCACTTTTTAGCTTTGTATTACAATCGATACTGCACATGATTTATATTTAAAAAAATATTTCCATTGCTGATTTGACCTTCTAATATATTTTTGGTAAAATTATGTTATTAATTGAATTTGTTTATTCTACTAAGTAAATTTATCATAGTATATGTTTGTGTTTAGCTACTTTTTTACTATTTTAAAGATTTTGGTTTTTTTATTCATATTAAAATTATAATTTTTCACTACGTAGAACTTTGAATAATTCTTTTGGGTGGTATAATATTCTTTGTCTTTTCAATTTTTATTTTTTATTGAAGTAATTCACTAATATGATTTAAATATTAATGTTTTAATGAAACATAATACCCGTTTTCCTGCCATAAGAATTGTTAACCTAGGAATTGTTGATAAAACTTTTTGAAAAGCCTTTGAAAGATTTAAAAAAATACCTTATCGATATAATTATATTGTTTTTTGCCTTTAGGGTATACAGAGTAGACGGTGGGTGCCAACCACTCTCTCTCTAAATCTCTCCCAAATTAAAGCATTTTTAACATATCTCTATTTAATATGTAGCAAAAGTTGAATACAATACGATTTATAGTAAAATAAAATATTTCTTGATCCGAGCATTTGAAAAATCTAGAAAATGTTTGTTACCTTTGTTATGTTACACTTGTTTTGCTATACTATGTACTCTTACTGTAAGAGCCCAATGGGCGTTTATCAAATAAATAAATATGTTAATTCTACATAAGCAGCTAAGAAAATGTCTAAGGTTTCCAGTTAATAAAAGTTTCAGGCTGTAATCTTTTAAATTTTATGAAAAAAGTACTAAAATGTCAGTAAAAGGTGCAGTTTGAAAACTAGAGCAACCGTTTTCGAACGTTTTACCTAAAATTCCACTATGAATTTCATGAATAATTTTAAAGATATATTCACTGGAAACCTTATACATGTGCCCTACTACCCATATAGAATTAACAGATAAATTGTTTGTAGCATTGATTGTATTAGAAAGCCAAAAAGTGTGTATTTTCAAGTGTTCTCACTTAACAACTGTTTTCATGTAAGTAAATAAATTATTATTATTATTAGAAAAGAAAATACTTTGAGTGAAATATTACTTAAGCTACTTGAAATAATGTTTATTTCACTAGTTATTAGAGAAGTTTCTGGATACTGGCATTTAAGAATCATTGATGTATTCATTTATTCAATCTGGGATTGCGACAAACGTTATTGGTACCGAAAGTTTGCCAACATATTAACCAAACGCAATCAATCATGGGAATGTTCAAACTTACCCATGATCAGCATAATGACGGGCAGCGTAGACAGGCAGGCAAGCATGACGGTCACCACAACTGAAAAACAGACAAAAATCTAAAATAAAACTACGAAAATACACAGTAAACACTGAAATTGTTAAAAAAAATGCAGAGAATGTTATCTACGTGACCATCTTAGATCGTATGACGTACACCTTGAATACTTTAACATTGATTCACTTAAAACTAGAAGGCAAATAAATGATTTAATATGTTTATATAAAATAGGTCGCTCTAATATTGCTAACAAGTGTAAAACACCTACTTAGACGTGCACACTTCAATTTTCAATCAATTTTTATCTCTAGGCTTATACAATCCTATTTTTTATTATCTGTATTAACCTTTACCTAGATCAAAAACACCCAAAAACATTATAAATGTACCTTATGCACAACCTCTATACTCCAAAACAATATCTATAAAATGTTACCTCCTCGTTATAACTTTATTCTAATATTTATTTAATTTCATCTTTCTCTTCTTTTCCCTTTTATCTTTTTTCCTTTTTATTACTTTTTATTATTGTGCACAACCTAAACAATATCTATAAAATGCAACCTCCATGTAATAAACTTCTCCTTTTTATTTATTTTAATTTTGTCTTTATTAATATTTACATTTAATATTTTATAATTTACGTACATTACGTCTGTCTCAACACAGAAATATCCTAGTAAGACAGACACGGACCAAACCCATATATTTTTTTAATATTTTAGCAGGAATAAATAAATAAATCAAAAAACTAAAAAAAAATTCACGCTCGTCTCGATACTACAGTGTGTCTTAGCGGTATTGAAATAAATGTACCTAATTCTTACTATTTAAGACGCTATAGCGCACTCCACCTGAGTACATTCAGAAATAATATAGCCTACTTTGGCCCCTTTGTCTTGTATTTGTTTTTTTTATATGAATACCGCACAATAGTCTCAACTGCTCCCAACCGTATAGAGCCCAGTGAGACTATGACATCCAATCGGGGTATGTTGTGAGACTGAAAGTAGTGGGAAGGGGAAGGAGATGGGGAATAAGAGGGTTGGGATGTACCTGGCTATTCAGATCTGGTCACCAAACACGGCTAAAGACATTACAAGCAAAGTTTCTATTTTGAATGGTGGTCTTTTACCAGGGCAATTCGATAGAGTATCTGCCACTCTGGAACGCGCGGCAAATTTACTTTTTTTAATTATATTAATTAAATGTGATAAAATTTGGATAATTTGTATAGCGCCGTTTTTGTGAAAAATCACCTCACACACATATTAATAAAATAAAAATTATTAGCGCACGCCGGGTTTGAGCCCGCGACCTATGAATTCGTATTCGAGCGTCTTTTCACTCGACCATGGAGGCCGTCAGTTGTATGGTTTCAGGAAGAATGTCTTGCTATTGCTTAAAGGTGTGTAACAACGATTGGGTTAATTATATTGTGTAATTTTTGTCTCTCTTTGTGTGCCTTCTTGTGTTTGTATTATTTATCATTGATTGGGTTTTTGTAATTTTTATATTTGATCTATCCTTTATATTCGTAATTTATTTAAAAATGATTGTACACTAACTGGGTTTTTATAAATGGATCCCGTTTAAATAAATAAATTTGGTTTTCGACCGTAGTTTCCGGAGAAACTTCAAAATCGATCGTCTCGGCTCAGGCCAGACGTAGTCAAATATAAATTATGGAGATTCTACGATGTAAACAAGTTTATGAGAAGCGATCTTCGATCCAAATCGCTTGAAAATGGTTTGAGAGAGAAAAATAAATTGACGTAATCACCACGATATTCCGAAATGGCGAGTGTGTTACATCAAAACATGTATTGGCATGTAAAAAATACATCTTGACCTCTTTAATGTAAGGATAATGTTAGCTCAGTACTCTACATCATTCAATACTTCTATTAAATACAATACGTACATCCAATAATGGAGTTTTGAAATATCTGAAATCACAACCCTTGATGTATATTAAGAAACCTGTTTCAGATTTTTTATGCAACTTAATTTATTCTGCTTGTATTCTTATTTGCTTTTTTTATTTAACTACAATAATAACATTGCTATTAACGCTTTTAGTAAAGGTATTTTTTTTGTTTAAAATTGACAACATCATCGCTGGAAAGGCTAATGAGCTTAAGCGACACTTTGGTCAAAAGAGCGTTAAATATGTAGTTTTGATCAATTTTTTTCTGCATTGAATGCTTTGACTCTCGTTTGATTCTGAAGACTTTTAGCCGTGTTAAATATATTTACCATTTGGGAGAAGATTTGACTCAAGCGACACAAGTTCGGGATTTTTTTGTTGTTTTTTTTAGCATCAGGTAACTCAGTGAAAGCATTGAGTTACCTATTGATTTTTTTTTTCAAAATCCAGCCAGGTACTGAAGACTTTTGAGTTTTATTGTAAAACAAAAAAAACTTTTAAGTTCTCTGGTGTAAACTTCTTAAAATGGCGCTTCAGCCTTTTTGCCTTTCAGGTGACGGTACGTTTTTATTGGTTTATAATTCTCAAGAGATAATAATGTGAAATTATTGAATCAATATCAATAATATTCAAAGAACATAAAACGGAAGAAGACACAAAAAATAAAAAATATATTTGGTTACAACCGAGACTTGAACTCGGAACCCCTATACTATTCAGGTGTAACGCATCTACCAACTGTGCTACCGAAACCTTTTTAAATACTGTGATACGTATTTATATTCTCATATTTCTTGAAAATGATTAATACTATTTTTTACGCAAAGCTCTACCCGAACACAATTTCGCACATAGAAGGCGTTATGGATAAGACAATTCATTTTTTGTATGCGGGACTTTCGATATTTTACAGTTTAGAATTAGTATTTAAATTATTATAGTATAAGCTTATTAAATGTGTACTCCCGGATAGGCAGAAATCAGAGTGCGATTCTCGGTCCCAACTTATCCCTTTATTTTTTGTGTCATTTTCTGTTTCATAGTCTTGGAAAATTATTGCAATTATTCGATAAAGCGTAAAGATTTAATAAGTAAGCTCTATTTTCAATATTAAAGAAGATGATTTGGTCTCAAATTTTAATTTAAATTTTATATTTATTTTGTTTTCCCTGGTGACATAAAAATAAAATCAACCAAGTGAATAAAACTAACTTATTTATTACGAAAACAAATATTTTTCTGAATGAAAGATAATTATTATTAATAATATTTTTGAGTTAAACAAAACAATGAAACTTTAAATATTAATGCAACTATTGATATATTTGAAACTACGTTTAATTTGCAACTATTTCCCAAACAAAAAAACATCATACAGGGACTTGAAAAATTAATGCTATTTATTAATTCCTAAACGGCCATCAATTGTGACTTATAGTTTGGTAAAATAGTGCTTACTATCACTACTATCTACATATTGCAGTACAATGTACTGTACTGTACTGTACTGCAATATGAAGTGGATAGTACTAGACCTAATTAATTTTTCGCACACTCTCAGTAAAACATTTCAGTAAAAATACCCATTTTGTAGAAGCACTATTTAGTAGTTTCTGAATTTAAAAAAATTCTATTAATATAACTTATTAAGTACTCGTATACATTTCCCCGTAGATTTTTGCAAAGAGGATAGAAAACCATATACCTTTGTCTTGTCGCGATATCCCTGCATCATCCACATTCACACATCGTCTGATACGTTTTCTTTCCTGATTCTAATTCTTAATATGACTTGACTCAAAAACGAAATAATAAATTGGCGTGGAAATATGTGCCAAGCAAAATATTTATTCATAAACTAATGGACTATTGTTCAATTACAAAAAAAATATACAACACGAAATGGGAAAAAAATAGCAAAAAAGAAATAACAGCACATATATTATGTCATAATGAATCAATGAAAAAAAATAGGACAAAATGTACATAACAAAAAACATTCAAATCAAAGCCAAAGTCAAGTCACAGTTTTGAAAGAGTCGTAAAAAATGATGAAAATCATTATGACTGGTACCAAAAATATCAAATCCATGGCTTAAGTTAACAAGTCTCGACAATCTGGACAATGGACAATGATACACATAATTAGTAGAGTGATGATTGAGGATCAGCAATGTATTGTTTCTGAGTCTTCGGCAAAGAATGTTGAACTAGATGAGTTGCAGCAAAGAAAGTGATTTAACTAATAATTTTGAAAAAGCAAATTAAAAAGTCTTTCCTACGCTTTTCTAGTAAAGAAATTTTTGAGGTTTGTTCATTTTTTTCATATGAGTAATTGACTCTTTCTGGCCTTTATATCAATGCATTTCTACGTAAGAAGCAATTTTGTACGAATTCAATATGATGAAATATATTTTATTTTTATTCCATGGCATTTCTAGAAATATTAGTCGTTTTATAAAAAAATATTTGAGCCGGTTATCCACTAATTTTGAGTGATGATTTTCGAAGCCTGCGATTATAAATTTGCATTTTAATAGAGTTAATTAAAAGTTGACATCATTCTGCGACAGCGGAAAATTATTTTCCCAGTTGGAAAGATTTCTTTAGCCGAAAAAAAAAATTCACGAACTTTGATTATGAATACTGAATTATGCAAACAAACAACTTTTTACGAATTAACATTCTGTGTCCGCCCTAAGCAATCGTGTTTACGTGTTTTACATTTTACGCGAATATACTTTGAGTGACGTAACGCGCAATATAATAAATCGCAAATTTTCCGAAAATACGAGATCGCTGAAAATGCCTTTTTTATGAAGGTTTTTTTTCGTTTATACAAAAATATGAAAAGGTTTTCATTAAGTAGCACGCAGCGGATTTACTGTGTAACAAATACCAAAGCAATACCTCTATTGCGACGTTTTTGTGAAAATTTCCTGAAAGCGTTTAATAAAGCTTGATAATTGTTTAAAACTATAACTTTGAAATATTGAGCCAGCTTACTTAGAGTGAAGCTTAAATAAGTAAATGTAAATTGGTACTAAGGCATTTACAGATCTGCATAAAAAAAATCTGGCTTTTAAATTCAACTGTCAATTAAGGCAACGGTAAACACATACACAAAAAAGAAATGAAGAAATAATTTTGTATAAGACCACGAATATTATTTAAATTTTCATGACCTCTCCGCTTAGCTTAAGCGTCATCAGGGTACAAAATTACACTTAACAAAAATACAAAGTGTGTGGTTATATAAATAAAATAATAAAGAGAAAAAAATATTAAACAAAATAACAACACAATGAGAAAATAATAGTAGAAAAACATTCAAATTACAACATAGGAAGAGAGAGAAAGAGACAGATAAAATGAATTGAATAAGAGAAAAAACTGAGAAGGTGATTAAAGAATAATGATAAATTTTATGGGCTTACGGGAAATATATCTAATATTGGACTACTAAACAAATTCACCGGATTATTTAAATTATAGTCATATTCTTAAAAATAGTAACTTTGTGATTAGTCATTTACTGTGTCTTTTTTTGCGGAGTCCCAACTCCTGGAACCAGTGAGACTGGCATCCCCAACTGCGTTATGTTGGGAGATTGAAGGTTGTAAGGAGGGGAAGTAGATGGGAAAGGAAGAGGAAAGATGGGAGGTATGGCTATTCAAATCTGGTTATCAAACACGGCTAAAGCCATTTCATGCAAGTGAGTAGTCTTTCGCCAGGGCAATACTTGGAGTATCCACTCTGAAACGAGCCGCATATATACTTTATATGCATGATTTTATATAAATTAAATGTGAAATAACACACATTAATTAGATGAAATGTATTTGCGCACGCTGGGATTTGAACCCGTGACTCTGGGTTCATAGTCGAGCGTCTTAACCCCTCGACCAAGGAGGCCGTCAAAATATGCATCCAAAGTGCCCATCTAATTAAATTCTATGATTATTCTCAACCAATATATTATTAATTGTTACATTTTCTTTACAGGTCTCAAAACTATCACAGAGCACAACATTTGCAGTACAATATGTAAATATGAACTTTATTTTATAAATACCTATGAATAATATAATTTAAAACAATTGCGTATATCGGTGTGAAGTGCCCTTAAAGTCAGGGTGCGCAAAGAAAAACTGAATGAGTCAATAAACGCAAGTTTTTAGGAGAGCCAAAACAAAATATAGAATTTTTATTTTTTGTAGGTTATCATGTCACGTCCTTTTTCAAAAAATAATAGTAAGTTTTTATTTTATTTTATACTTCTACTACTTGCTAACATACAGAACCTATCAGAGTTCAAAGGGGCCTTAAAAACCAAATTGTTTAAACATCCTACATACAAAACGTAACAAATTAAAAATTAATTTCTTTGAAAACATCGTTAATTTGCTTTGTTTCGGTTTTCTCCTTACTTGTATCCTTAGAACTCAATGTCTCAACTGTCTACTGAAAACCATATATTCACTGTCATAAAATATTAATTGTTCTTCTGTTACTTGTTATATTTACACTGTTTGCATTTTTAGAATCGTTTACTAATAATACTTGAATATTAATGTTTTTAAGTACCAACATGTTAACTGTCCTCAATCTAATTTCCCTTTTTTGAATTTACAAATATGTGAATATGAATTCATACGTTTTATCTGAATTTTTATAGCCTTAGTTTTCGGCAAATTGTTTTTTTTTTAGTTTCTTGATCTACACATGCACTGTTCTACCCATATCTGAATCTCTTTCTCTTGTGATTTATGATAACGATCATGATTTTAGAAAGTTTTAATTTGTATACATATTACATTTTATTTTCACCTTGTTTGTTTAGTCTTATTAGCATAATCAATTTAGTATAAAGCGCACTTGAGGTGAAATATCACAAAATTATGCTGAAGAAGTTCACTGTTATTATTATTTCTGGCTCATCTCATTTTCCCTTGCTAGATATGTATCTCAGGAACAGTTCTGCATGCTTTACTCTAAACTTGTTTTTTTTTAACTCATTCCGTCCTTCCTTTCGCACACAATATTATCACTAGGGTTACTTTTATAATTACCCTTTGAATTATCTTCAATTTATTGAATCAAGTACCTACGTGCAAACATTAACCCGTGACGGAGATCGTTAAATAGCCAGCATCCCGCCGTATCTAATTTTGTGACAATCTCAACGGGGATTTGTCGAAATACCGCTCGACGGGGTAATCGTGAAGGAACCCGATTAGGGCCCGGCTGCCGGTGAGCCGAGGGGAAACGACTGTGACCAAGCAAATTGAGTCGTCAAGGGTGCTCCGGTAATGTGCTTAAGTTCTAATCAGGATTCTGACTTGGCTAATTAATCTACCGCGTGTGTGTGGTGCTTCTGCTCTGACAGAAAACGATTAGTTGTCGGAGTTAACGCTTGTTTCCAGAAGAGGTACATGTATAGTAGACGGCCCGCGTGGTCGAGTGGTTAAGAATACAATTGCAAATCCAGAGGTTGCGGATTCAAACCCAAGGGGTGCAAATAATTTGTATTTTATTCAAATGCGTTACAACACATATAAAATGTTTGCGACACGTTCTAGAGAAGTAGATAGGATCGCCCTGGTGAAAGACCAGCCGTATTTGGTGACTAGATTTGAATAGCCGGGTACTTTCCTACCTTCCTCATCTCATCTCATTCCTACTACCTTCAGCCTCACAACATACGTCAGTAGGGGATGCCGTAGTCTTGAGACTTGTGTGGTATTCACTATAAAAATGAAAAAAAACATAAAAAATGTATTTAGATTTAATTTTTATTATTATTGTTTGAAAACCGCTCAAGAACCCAACTGCCTCCAATCGTCTGGAGCTAGTGGGGTAATGGCATCTCCAATCGGGGTATGTTGAGGGGTTGAAGGTAGCAAGAGGGGAAGGAAATGGAGAACATGAAGGTTGGGTTCCGTTATGTTAAAAACCTTTTCAAGCAACTTTTCCATATTCTGAATGGTGGTCCTTCACCAGGGCGAAAACTGGGAGCATCTACCACATTAGAACGTGACACAAATAAACTACACATTATCTAATTCGAATGAAATGATACATATTACACAATAAATGTTATTTGCGCACGCCGGTACATGAACCCGTGACCTCTGGATTCGTAGTCAAGCGTGAAGATATGTGAATATTTCAAAGCTATTTAGCATTAGCATCGACCTGGAATCTCCAGACAGATTATACTGAAATGTTCAAGTTTTATATCGTTTCAAAACATATTTCTGTTTTTTTTATAACTTGTTACATCAGACTCAAAATTTAATTAACTGGTGGGTTGTCAGTATGAAAAATAATTATCCGTACATAATAAATTGAAAACTTTAATAAATATTCACACCTATTAATTAATGAAATCCATTTCAAATGTGATGTGTTATTTTTGATTGGTTGAGGATATAATTTATGGAAATATAAATAGATGGAGGTATAATTCTTTCGTTTTAAGTTTTTGGTTAATTATTTAAAAAAATAAATATAATCATTATTAAATTCTGCTATTTTAAATTTTTATTTTAGTGGCAGCTGTGATTGGTAATTGTGTATGTGTAAATCCACTTTTTTGTATATTTTTTCCTACTACCACCAACCCTAAAGTCAAGAGATTTTACCCTTCTGCCTCGAACATCATCTTCTTTAGCTTTATTTTACCCAGAGTTGGGTGAAAGAAAGCTCACTTCTGTCTATTTAGATAAAATCATTTGTGGGTCACAATCTGCCATTTCAGACCCTACCTATTTGAAGTTAACGCTCCATCTTAGCTATAGTATTCCTAACATTTTTCTACTTCTCTCCAATTACTGCACTAACAATTACCTTCCTGGCTACGTGATTTGACCATATCAAAGCCATGCATGTTTCAAATGACTTATCGTGGTAGGTTTTCGTTGGTAACAACCTAATAAATTGTACCTCACATCCGCCATGTGCTCGCCTTTCACTGGTATTAAGATTCAGTGCCGCAACGTGGTGGTAAGTCAGCGGATGGAACAAATCATCCCGGGCCATCATAAATAGTACAGTTCATAACCATTCTCATTCGAAATTAATTTGAGTGGCTCAAATCACACATCAACTTATTATCAAAAGGAAAACAGGGTCAGAACCCAAAAAATTCACACTTAAGGTAGTTAGGAAAGTCTCTAAGATTTTCAGTGAATTCAATTTCTTAACAGTAATATATATATATATATTCACACTTGATTTGAGATCAAACTTTCAAAAACACCCCCGTTAGTTTTTAAATTGCACTTTACACTAACATTTTTGTGTGTTTTTCATAGAATTTAAAAGATTACAGTTAAAAAAACATATTTATTGGAAACTTTAGACATTTTCCTAACTACTTATATAAAATTTATGGATAAATCATTTGTAGTACTGTTTGTATTAGAATGCTACCAAGTGACGTTGAGCGACATTTTTTAGTACTAAAGCTTAAAACAATCGTAAGAAACAATCATATTTAGAGTATCTTGTGACTTGTAAAGGTATGTTATTAATAATTACCCCCGTATTCAAAAATGTTCTGACTGAGGGACAGCATGGATTTAGATCTACTAAGTCTACCACAACAAATTTACTTTCCTTCACTAATACCATTGTCAACGCTCTGGAAGATAACTCTCAGGCAGAAGTTACTATACTGACTTTTTTAAAGCCTTTGATAAAGTTAATCACTCAATTCGTATCGCCAAACTTCATGCTATCGGTATTAGAACATGCTACGGTTAGAAACCCTTTTTATTATCTTTCTTCAAATCTTATTTTAATGAGAGACAACAAAGAGTCAAAATTAATGACTTTGAATATATTAATATGAAAGTAATGCCTGGAGTACCCTAAGGTACCCATCTAGATCTAGCTTCTCTTTTATTTAATATATTTATTAACGATATTGCCAAAGTATTTTCTTCCTCTCGTTTTTGGTTTTTGGCAGATGACAATAAGATCATTAAAATAATAAAATCTTTTCATGACTGTATTCTTCTCCAAATTAATATTGACTTATTTAATGAATGGTGTGAAACTAAGTGCCTAGAATTAAACATTGATAAATGTAAAATATGTCATTTCATAGAACTCATAGACCGATCCTCTTCAATTATAAATTAAATAGTGTCTCCCTATCTACCGTTAGATCTATAGAAGATCTTGGTGTCACTTTTGACTATAATCTTTCTTTTCGCGACCACATTAATAATGTAGCTAATAAATCATTAAAACTTCTTGGCTTCATCAATAGAATTGCATGTGACTTTAAAAATATGAAGACCCTAAAAACCCTTTACTGCTCATTAGTTCGCCCTTATTTAGAATATGCTAGTGTAATTTGGTCCTCTTTCTATACCGTTCATATTCATCATATTGAATCCGCACAAAATCGCTTCTTACGCGGTATTGGACGAAGATTAGGGCGAGAAAGAGGGGATTATTCATATGATGAAATTGAACAATTATTGAATATGTCTTCATTAGAAAAGCGCAGGAAAGACTTTGATTTAATTTTCATTTACAAAAATATTAATTGTTTTATTGACTCACCTTTTCCGTTGCATCTTATCCAGTTCAACATTTCTTGCCGTAGACTCAGAAATAATGAATTACTGTTCCTCAATCATTACAATACTAATTATGGGTATAATTCTCCAATGTCCAGAATGTCAAGACTTGTTCACTCAAGCCATGGTCCTGATTTTTTTTAGTAGCAGTCTAAATGATTTTTGTCATTCTTTACGACTCTACTTAAACTTTGTCTAGACTATGGCTTGAATGTTCTCTCTTATGTTTATTTTGTCCTATTTTTGTCGTTGCTTCATGTATTATTATGTATGTGGTATTCTTTCTCTGTTGCTCTTTTTTCCATTTCGTGTTTTATGTCTTTTTTGTAATTGGACTTAAGTCCGTTAATTTATAAATAAATACATAAATATTATATTGCAAGTCTTGCCAGTAGAATTTAGAAGTAAAGACGTTTTTCCCACCAAATTAGAGAGGCTAAAGACAGCCTTCGTAGCACAGCGGCAAACTCATTGACTCATCATTGGTCAACAGTTGAAAAACCAACGAAGAGAAATATTACAAAATTTTAATTGTCGGAAAATTCTTCACTGGAACTGTTCTTGCTGCTTAAACTGTTTTTTTTAATAATCTTATTATGAGAATAATTTTAATATCTTACAATAATTATCAGACAGTGAATTAAAATACCCAAAACAACCGTGTGTCAAGACTAGATTCTAGATTATAAAAAAAATTGACGAAAGCTCCAGGCTAAATAGATATTTTTGGGCTGAATTGATGCTAAATGGCTTAATACGGGTGTAATTACGATTGGTAAAACACTGTTTTACTTACTGTAATTTGAAATTCAGTCATTTAGGTAATTAGTGCTCTTAGTTAAATTGAACCCGAGATAGATTCATTAAAAAATAAAGAGAAACGACCCATGAGGCTTTTTTGAAGAAAACTTCCTTATCCAGGGAAGGTACACAATTTTCAAGGCTTTTGTTGACGTGTATCAAGCTTTTGTCACATTTTATGACCATCAAATCAACAATCAGCACCGAACATATTTTTTAGACATTTGAACAGTCCTCTTAAATGTCAATTCCGGTGCATTTCAGCTTTTGAACAAATCGTGATCAGTTCACAAGTATACCAACATTACCGTCATACTTTATAAAAGCCTTGAGGGAGGTACTTCCCAACCTTCCTCTTACCCATCTCCTTCCCCTCACCTCTACCTTCAGCTTCACAACATACCCCAATTGGGAATGCCATAGTCTCACTGGCTCTAGACGGTTGGGACGGTTGTGCGGTATTCACCATAAAAAATAAATAAAAAGAACGGCGTTTTTATGAAAATGAAAAAAATATGACTTGTTGATGTGTTTGTAGCCGAAAATCACTTTTATTTTTTTCAGGTTTTTTTGTCAATGACGCACCAAAATTGAAAAATCTTGAAAATCTTCATACAAAAAAAAATTCGGATAAAACAACATCAATCGTGACGTTTTTAAAAAAAATTTAGCACTTTATCACACTAAAAAGTTACGAGTCGCCCTTGAAGTCAAGTATCCTAACTTACAGTGTTGAAGAAAATCATTTTCAAAAACATTCAATTTATTTAATAAAAATAAAACAAAATAAATCATCAAATCACACATAACTAGCAGAAGATCAAATTTGTGGCAAAATGTGTAAGTTTTTTTTTTTTAAATGATAATTTAGAAATGCGTTAACCAGGCAATACGTTGATCTATGCCGTGTTCTATTTATAAGAAAAGAGAATATTTTCTTTGCAGCATAATCAACAATCTTTAATACGTATTTTCATAAACCTAGTATTGAATGCCACAGGTACTTGCTTACCACAAACCCACCGTAAAATAAAATGGCTAAAATGCGCATTCTCATATATGTTTTAGGACTTTCACGGTCAATACAGTTAGGTTGATATTTTTTCGGGTGTTGATTTGTGTTGTTCTCCACCTTTATTTTTTTATTCACTCTTCTGGCTATCATGCATTGATTATTCTATCAATTTCCTTATCAGATTTTTTGTCTCTCTCACAATTTTTTCAAGTACTCACGCCGTACAACTTCATTACACACCGTTTTCAAAGTCTCTCTTAAAAATAAAGTTTTGTCAACAGTTTTGACTATTTAATTATCACGACCGCATATGTCTTACGGACAAATGACAGTTCACGCCAACTAAATTAAGCAGATTTTGTCGACGTGAACTGTTGTTCATTTGTTAACGATCTGCTCTAGTGCTTGGGAGTGTAAGCAAATATTCTATTTTGTCAATAAAACTATATCGATGCGCTTGTGCTAGACGCCCTGGGGCCCAAGCACGAAACGTCGATATATACTTTGTCGACAATGTCGATGATTTGGAATCGTTCCCGAGCCCGACTGCAGATTTCCAACGAAAAAACGACAGCCCACGTCGACTAATCGTGATTAATATAGCCGATGTGAACTGCCGTTTGTTCGTTGGCGATCTGAACGATTCCAAATTACCAACATTGTCGACAAAATATATATCTTCCAAAAACATTAATGTAAATTTATTCCAATGTAATATCTGAGTTATTTAATTATATACGCCCTTGTGGGTTTTCACATAACTGTGTAATACACAATTTAAAATAAATGTGACATAAAAATAACATGGAGTAAATGATAAGCACCCAAAAACATAAGTAACTTGTTGGATTTCAAATAGACAACTTGTTAGGTTCTCACCTTTTGTTTATCGTCCAGTCCTTACCTATCCCGCCAATTTGCCATTCAGTTTATTATTGAACAACCTTGCAAAAAAAAGAAGAAAAAGACGTTGTTAGTGATCGTCGTGTCGCGGGTTGTTGCGTTCTTCTGGTTTCGTCGTCAGTCGTGGGAGGTTGTGTTGTTGATTGGGACATAGTGTTCAAGAAGAATTCAAGATTTCAAGCAGTCGAAAACATTTAATTCATCGGTGAGTGAATTGGCTTAAATCCTCATTTTATCCACAATATACAATCGAACCTTCCATCAAGTAGTCTTCGTTTTACAGTCCATTCTAATTTCAAAGTTTATCCGAAACTGAAACGCATTCGGTATTTATCGCAGTTTTTGGATGTAACATAACTCGATAGAAATATTATAATGCAATAAAATAACAGTAATCTTTTTGAAAGAGGTATGCTATTATAGCCTTCTTGTAACGAGAATCAGTGCAGTTGAATATATCTACTATTTCAGCGAAAGCGTTATGCTTTTGTGTGCTAATTAGTCACTCCTTGTTATTTCTGTACTATTTTTTATATATTTATTGCGTAGTTATGTAAAAGCCCATTAGGGTGTATGTAGTAAGACAAATATCGACGTTTCATTCTAAGGCCCCTGGATTCTCTAGGTTCATTATTAATTCATAGCATAGATTATGTTTCTTTGTACGTATTTTTCTGTAATTATTGCATAACTACTAATAGATTTTGAATAGGAAGATTAATAACTATAGTTACTTATTTATTGCTTTAAAAAGTGGCCACTGTAAGGCTGTCCTAAGCGTTGACAAAACAAATCAAATACCTCCGTGCAAAATCAAAAATCTTTCAATAAAATAGTCTCGTATACCGTTGCGGCAATTATTTCACAGCTTGATAAAAAAATATATAACTTACTCGTCCTGTTAACAATTCGCATCGCCCTGCAGACGAAATCACAAGTGCCCGTGGCCTCCATGTTGGCGTCCTTGAGCTGGTACGCCACTGATCCATAAGTCGTGAGAGCTGACACCAGTGCCCTGGGCGGGGGAGTGCCGCGGCCGCCCTGCCCACCGCCCAAGGTGCCGTGGACCGAGCCGCCACTGCAAAGGCGACGTTGCTCATCGCCTGATACCTGAAATAATATTGACTATTTAAATTGTACATTGATCGAATGAAATTTAAATAGGGAACTCCGTTTTAAGGCGGTATGCTCATTCCGGCTTTAAACCTGGTATTGGATACGGGCATAGAAATTATTTCAATTTTTATTATTTTAGGGGAAGATTGGTGGAAGACGCAGTAGAGGAAGAAGCTGCGCTTCGTAGCTTTGAGATCTACGTGACTAGTACGAGTGCATTTTCGTAAAGTTGTTTCTGGCTGCAGTGTGTAGAGTGACGAATTTCTGATGATAGCCACTAAAATAAGAAAAGGCACCAGAAGAAGAATTAAAAAATGTGCTGTTTTTTAAATGTTAAATTATAAGTTGAGGATGAATGTAGGTAAGTCCAAAGTCATGGTGTTTGAAAGAGAGAGTACGAGAACTGCAATATAGTTGTGAATGATGAATAGTTGGAGCAAGTGTATGAGTTTATGTATTTGGGAAGTGTGATACGGGAGATGGAAAGGCTGATAAAGATACTGAAAGAGGAGTGAGTGCAAGAAACTCAATTAATGGTAGACTGAACGCTGTTTGCCTAAAAAAAAATGACCGAAGAAGCGAAGTTAGCAGTCCACAATGGAGTGCTTATACCAAACCTAAACTATAGCAGTAAGGCGTGAAAGAGAGCAAGGATTAAAGTAGACTGAATGCTGTAGAAATGAGATCCCTGAGGCGTATACGCGGTAAAACCATGTATGACCGTATTTAAAAAGTGGATATCCAAAAATAATGCAAGGCTGATACAAGCGTAATGAATAGGATTAAGGAACGGACCCTTCGATGGTTTAGGCATGTATAGCAGATAAACGAAGAAGGAGTGTAAAAAGAATATATGATGCAAAAGTGAATGGAAGAAGTCGGGTACGCCCGAGGGAGACATGACACAATCAAGTAAACCAAATCATGTGTTAATCAATCGGGCCATGCCAAGAATCAATCGGGTTATGTCAAGAGCCAGAATAATAAAAGAGTATGCTTGAGATGATGTATGAATGTGAATGATGCAAGAAGTGCTTGCCGATACAGAGTTGTGTGGCGGTACATCTTCTCTGCCTAACCCTGATGGTCAGTTAGTTAGTTAGTTAGTTCGACGAATGGTTAGGCCTGATGTATGGTTGCGAGGCATAGAAATGTCACGGCAAGGACGAAGGAAAATTGAATGCAGTTAAAAAATGGATCCGTGAGCGGCATGTGTGTTAAAATCGTGTAAGAATGTGGAGATATGAAAAAAGAACAAGGCTGGTATAAGCGTGGCGAGCAACGTCAAGAAAGGGATGATTTGATTTTGACATATATAGCGGATGGATGAAGAAAAGAGTGTCAAGAGAAGAAAAAGTCAAAACGCACTAGGCAAACGCGGCAAGTGTCAGCTTTAAAGTTTAGAAAACTTTTAAGTCGCACCATTTTAACTCAAGTTATATTAATTCAAGCCATGGTCTTGAAATTTTTGGTAGCAGTCTAAATGATTTTTGCCATTCTTTACGACTCTACCAAAACCTTGACTAGACCATGGCTTGAATGTTCTCTCTTATGTTTATTTTGTCCTATTTTTGTCATCGCTTCTTTTATTTTTATGTATGTTCTATTCTTTCTCTGTTGCCCTTTTTTCCATTTCGTGTTTTATATGTCTTTTTTCTAATTGGACTTTAGTCTGTTAATTTATAAATAAATAAATGTCGAACGCTGGTACAGCAAAATAATACATATGAGATGACGTATGAATTTTAATGAAACACGGAAATGCTACGGGGTAATGTCTCGATGGTTTATAAGTTAGTCCTGATGGATTTGTATTTAAAAACACCGGAACTTATGGATTACTATGGGAATCGGAAAAAGCAGATGCGTGTGGAAAATTATTCTGGCCACAAAAAAAAACCTCTGTAAAGGGTTTGAGAATTTAAAATCGTATGTTGGGTCTTGAGGTGTACCATTTTATTTTCAAATTATCGCAGGGTGCGTCTGAGAAGAGCTTTCAACGTGTCCACATAAATAGATGCGGAGCGACTCCTAATATATTTATGTGTGGAAAGGTTTAAGCTCGGAGGTAAAACTCTGGCAAACTTTATGTGGTCGAAACGTCTTTTTTACATATGTTTTTTTAATAGGGAATACCGCACAAGAGTCCCAAACAGTGACGGCTCGTGACTGTTTAGTATGTAAAGATAGAAAAATACGACGTTACTGATGTTTTTGTAGCCGAAAATGATTTCTTTGTTTTATAATTTTTTTTTAATGAAGGTTTTAAATTTTTATTTTGGTTTTGGAAAAAAATAAAAATCGCTTTCAACTACAACAACATCAATCTTTACTATTATTTCTAATTTTGAAACTGTTAATTCGTGGTGGAATTCCATTTTAATGATTTAATAAAACAAATTTGTAACTTTATTCCACTTTTATTATTTTGACTGGACCGGTTTCAGCCTATGACGGCCATCCTCAGACTAGTACAAGTGTTTGTTAACCTACGGCTTATATACTATTTTTGCAAAAATAGTATATAAGCCGTAGGTTAACAAACACTTGTACTAGTCTGAAGATGGCCGTCATAGGCTGAAACCGGTCCAGTCAAAATAATAAAAGTGGAATAAAGTTACTAATTTCTTTTATTAAATCATCAATCTTTACGTTTTTTCAATCTTAGCACTCCAGCACACAAAAAAGTCACGAGTTGCTACTGGTCCCAACTGCTTTCAACTTTGGCATCTCTAATTGGGGTATGTTGTGAGGCTGAAGGTAGTAAAAAGGAGAAAGATATTGGGAAGAGGAAGTTTAGGAAGTACCATTTATTTGCACATGTCGTCTTAAAAGTATGGTGAATGTAAGGACGCGATTTTTTTTTTTTAAAGAAAGACAAACATCTCGGTTTACGAATAACCTGACAGGATTTGAAAAAATCTTACTACCATCATAATAAGCGGAGTATGTTGCTTGTCCAATGATGAAAGACTTAGCTAGCAGAAGAATCAAACCCACGACACCCGAATAGGAATCCGACGCGTTTGTCCACTCTGCTTTTAACCGGTCAAAATACGGGCAGAATACCCAATATAGACATAGAACCTGCATATAACACAACAGACCAATTAAAGACACCTCGCCAAGAACCATATTTTTGTCAAAAGTGAGTTAGTATTCTCACTAAATTAATAATGGGACTCTCTATCCAATGAACACACTATCAGATCACGAAAATGGCACGAACATGGAAAATCAAAGAGTTAAATATGTTAAACTGCAAAATGCAAATTTTGTTTTAGCTGAAATATTTTCCAATGGCAAGACCATGTATCTACAATAATGAAATTGTAAAGCAGAAATGCATTAAAATGCTTAATTATGTAATAAATTTAGAATGTTAGCTATAAAATTCATGAAAAACAGTAGTGTGAATTTGTGATGGTACACACGTTTTTTGTAACAAACGCAAAAAACTGAATATCCCGAAATGCCTCGACTGTAAGTTAACAGGTTTTTTGCTGTGGGGTCTTTAATTGGCAAAATAGAATATTGTGGGCTAAAATTTCAGAAGTCAAATACTTAGATACAATAGTACCGAAAAAAGTATTTCAACCAGTAACAATAATTCAGAATCGAAACTTTGATTGCTTGAAATGACTTTAGTCATTTATTTTCTTATAAATTAACGGACTAAAGTTCAATTACAAAAAATACATATAAAACACGAAATAGAAAAAAGAGCAACAGAGAAAGAATAGTAAATACATAATAATAAATGAAGCGATGACATAAATAAGGCTAAATAAACATAAGAGAGAACATTCAAGCCATGGTCTAGTCAAAGTTTTGGTAGAGTCGTAAAGATGGCAAAAATCATTTAGACTGCTACCAAAAATTTCAAGACCATGGCTTGAGTTGACAAGTCTTGACTTTCTGGACATTGGAGAATTATACTCATAATTAGTATTGTGATAATTGAGGAACAACAATTCATTGTTTCTGAGTCTACGGCAAGGAATGTTGAACTGGATAAGTTGGAACAGAGAAGGTGAGTCAATAAAACAATTAATAATTTTGTAAATGGAAATTAAATCAAAGTCTTTCCTGCGCTTTTCTAATGAAGACATTTTCAACAATTCAATAAGTCATGTTTGGTAACCAGTCATGATAATAGCCAGGTTCTTTCCGAGCTTTTTATGAGTACGCAATAAAATTTACTCCAAGCTAAACGATAAGAAAATGTTTTTTAGGTACTTTAACACCCTTTTCATAATGCTTTTCAACAACTATAAGATTTTAAGTGGTTTTCAAGTACTTGAAAACTAGCTTTGTTCTGTTCTGCAATAATTTCTAAAGAAATGGGTAAATTACAGTACTGTAACTTAAAAATATTGCAACACAACTGTTTTATTCACTCACTATTGCTTTGCTTTTCGTACGAACGCTGTATGTTCCCTCAGAAGTAATGCATTCATTACTCAGTGGAATTAATTTCAGTATTTTTGCTGAGGCGGCTTCTCAAATAATACAAAGATCTCTCCACGATTGTAAGGAAATGTAAAATAAATTATCTTTGACATGGAAACTTCGTTCCAGTTCTTAAATAATAAAAATACATTAACCGACCTTGTACCCTGTGCTTACCTTTTATCGTGTCTCTACCGTATTTTCAAGACAAAAAAAGGCGGAACAAAAGGTGGAATCTGATTCATCCCAATCTACAAATGGACGTCGATTTGCAGAACGCTAGTAAAATACATTTTTTAAAACCTCTCGTTGCGGCATTTGGATTTATCCTATTGTTAGCAAGATTGTCATTTTTCCGTATTACCTATCTATCACATTAGTACTCTGTTGAAAGATGTTTCGACTTGTGTTTCCTCCCTCCTACAATATGGATGTATTTAAGACCCAGGATTCCAGACCCTTTTTCTTAAAAGCATTCGAAATACGACACCTTGAAGATGACATGAAAATTGATATCGGTATCACCAATCACCACACCCAGACTGGCAGATCACATATTTGTAGAATGAAAACGTCATCGAACATTCAACCTTTAAACATAAAGACAAATACGTCTATCATTTTTCATTTATTTATCTGTATACGCTCAAATGGTCCTTTACGTAGATTCACATATATCGTCGCTGGAAAGAATTTAAGCGACACTTTGGTGAAAAAAACACTAAATATGCAGTTTTGATCAGTTGTTTTGTTATAATATACACCGAATGCTCTATAGACTTTTGTAGCCCTTCAGCCATCTAAAATAAATTTACTATTTGGGCCAAGGCTTGACTCAAGCGACACAAGCTTGGAACTTTTTAAACTTTTTGTCGCTTCGGGCAACTCAGGGAGAGCATTGAGCTAACTTTTTTATATCACAATCCAACCAGGTACTGAAGACTTGTGAATTTCATTGTAAGACAAAAAATAACTTATTTTTTTCCCTCCGGCGACAATATTATAGCGATACCGGTGTTAATAATTTCGTTAGTAAACATATATATATATTAATTTTATTGTATTTGTTTAATTAGATTACAGTAATATTGGTTGAGTAGTTATGATATTCTAGCCTTCTTGTATCTACATTCCATGCAGTTAAATACAATAGCCACCTCTGAGTATGAATTACCATATTCATGCAATCTAGGTACAAGCTAGAACCTAAAAGACTTAGTCCCGTTATTAACGTTACATTTGAACAGAATTTTGGATCGAATAGTTCTCGATGGTGTACGAAAGACAATAAAGTTAAGTAAATCAGGACTATCTTTGGTTCTATTTTCAATTTTTAAAATTGAGTCACTTCGGAAATAAGATTTATATATGAGAGTTTTAATAATTCTTAAGATTGCGGAGGTCATCAAAATTTGTCCTTGGTGGATGAACTTTGTGCTCGAATTTCTCTATCTCGTGAAGAGTGAATATACATATTAATAATCCAAATCGTGTATTAATAATATGTGTGAAATTTACCACTCATTGATTTGCAATAAAGCAACATAACTATTTATTAAAGAACATGGGTAAAATCTACAACATTCTAATTGGTCAAACATTTTTATAATGGAGTGTTAAAATTCAATTAAAATTCGAATACTTTATTTATACTTTCCGTGAATATTAATAACAATCAATTAATATTCTCAAATTAATTAATAAATAAAACTATTTCATTGATCTTGTAGCTATCATAACTTGGAAACACTCATTCTGACTGAAAAGTTAATTATGTGTTATCTCATAAGACGCTATTTATTAAATATCTATTGACAGAGCCGTGCACTTCATATAGGCACATATGGATTACCTACCCTGCTGTACTCGTATAAAAATATAAATATTATCAGATTAAATAATATAAAAAATTTGCAAAAAAATAAATCCACACTTTCAAAATACGCGCAAAGTTCAACTAATTGCACCGCTGCCAGTGCCCCATCGACCGTCCTACTATAACGTGTCAAACGCTACTAACGTCAGATTAAATTATTCTATGTTCACTAGACTACACAAATTATGTATGCTGTGAGCTGCGTGCGCGTTCAATTGGCTCGTTTGTGTTAGTGTCTAGGCAGTGCTTTTACAGAACCATTGCAATTACAATCAATGACATATGCCGGTACTTATCTTTATTACCAATTTATCCACTGTTTTTCCAACTGCCTACCTTGATCGAAAACTCTGTGCACGCTACTGCCTATTAAAATACATATTTTCCAATATTCTGAAAAAAAGTCAACTTCACTTATGAATAAACTGTAATCCGACGATCCCTAAATTGTACTGTTTTCAGATTTTCAGTAAAGCTAATTACAAACTCATTTGTCAAATTAATTATGTAACCCACACAAAATGTAAAAAAAACATCGACGTTTGTATTTTTTTTTTTATCTTATTTTATGTACGATAGTCAATCTCTTTGATTTCACAGTATTTTTCCAAACCAACATGAGATTTTATACTAATGGGATTAAGGCTTTGATACCGTGTACTTTTAGAATAAATCAAAACATAATATTTGTTTATGTTTTATTCACAAATAATGTTTCTCTCTTGGATAAATTAATTATAAACATGTTTCAAGATATTCTTCATAACTCTGAAATTTCCATACAACTTTTGTGATGGCTAACTTAATTGTGTGGAATGTATCTCGGTTGTCAAACAGAAGGTTTAACGGCATACTGTTATTATATGTATTATGTGTAACACTTTGCTTCCGCCATTTTTTTCGAAATTCGAGACTTTATTGTAAAAAACTAGTTATACATTTATGATTCAAAGTATTGTCCATCGCTGGCCACTATTTTTTCCCATCTTTCGGGCAGCGTGCAAATCCCGCGTTGAAAAAACTGTTCATCCTTTGAAGCGATCCACAAATTGATGTGCTGGTCAGCCAGGTCGTGTACCATTGATCGAAACAAATGATAGTCAGTGGGAATAACGTCTGTAAAATACGGCGGGTGGGGTAGGACTTCCCATTTTAACGTTCCCAAGTATGCCTTGACCACTTTCGCAACATGGGGTCGAGCATTTTTATGCTGCAAAATCACTTTATCGTGTCTTTTGTTTTATTGCAGCCTTTCAATGCTCGGCTCAAACGCATTAATTTCGTTCAATAAAAATTGTCTTTAATTGTTTCAGTCGGTTTTAACAGCCCATAGTTCATTATGCCGAGCTGGTCCCACCAAATATCAATATACCTTGGAGTCATGAATATTCGGTTTAGCCGTCGACGTGGAAACATGGCCGGGAAATCCCTACGAGTTTCTGCCCTTGGGGTTATTGTGATGAACCCATGTTTTGTTACCAGTCCCAATGCGATGAAGAAATATCTTCCGTTTTTGTCTTTTAAGCAACTATTCAAAAACAAAAAAAAACGCTGTTCAACATCTCTCGGTTTCAACTCGTACGGCACCCAATTTCCTTGCTTTTGAATCAATTCCATGGCTTTGAGGCATTTTGAAATTGCTTTTTGAGGCACTTCCAATGATCGTGTCACTTTTATTTGATTTATTTGGACCACTCCTTACCGCTAAAGCCATCTATGGGAGAACGACGATAGCAAAGTACACCTATATTATAAGCTTTCTACGTATAGAATACATGTTCAACATTAATATGAGTTACAAAATGTTTATTACCTTTCTCTTTTTCTTATTCGCCCCTTTGCGCATAACGCAGGTACAGAATAAGCATCTAAAATTATAGCAAAGCTTTTCCTCCCTTAAGTAATAAAAGATTTTTCCATGTATATAATTCTAAAAAGGGTTTTTTTTGGGTACCTGCCTAAATACCGTAGATATTTAGGGACGTAATAAAGGCGATGTTATATTCAAGCAAAATAATTCATGTGAAAAATATCTCCATTGTTAACCATTACGATTTACGATTACGATATTTGAGATGTTGGAAATTCAAAATAAAGTTTATTAACCATTACGAAGATGATTAAGTTCTTACAGATTGTTCACTGAAGAGTAAAAGCAATCATATTATTTTAAAAAAAACACCCAAGATAATTATAATATAGGGTCCGCCAAATACCTTTTTTTTTTTCAACTAGTGCTTATTTCGTGAATGGTAACACTTAGCTCATGTCTGATTTGACAGATAATTAGTTTTATCCTTCCGCTGAGCGAATATGGTTGTGTATACGCTTGAACAACGCTGGGAAATATTGCGACATTACTTTGAAAATCATGGTAATGTTGCAGAATGTGTGCGAAAATTGCGTACGGTTTTTGGAAGAAGAGAAGCACCGTCAGCTCCGTATGTTCGTTATCTTGTGAAAAAAGTGAAAGAAACTGGCATCCTCATCGATAAACCAAAGCGTGAAAAGCCAAAAACAGTGCGTACACCCGAGAATATCGATGCTGTGGCAGAAAGTGTGCGTGAAGCGCCATCAACATCAATTCACCGTCGTTCTCAACAATTGAACATTTCGGAGACATCATTGAGACGAATTTTGCATAAAGACCTTGGTATGACGCCATACAAAGTCCAATTGGTTCAGGAGTTGAAGCCAACTGACCATCCAATGCGTTTTCGCTTCGCTGAGTGGGCCTGCGATCGACTTACAGAAGATGCCGATTTTGCCAAAAAAAATCATCTTTTCGGATGAAGCTCATTTTGATCTTGGCGGGTATGTAAACAAGCAAAATTGTCGTATTTGGGGCACAGAAAACCCGCACGCATACATTGAAAAGCCGGTACACCCAAAACGAGTCACTGTTTGGTGCGGATTTTGGTCCAGAGGCATAATTGGGCCATTTTTCTTTGAAAATGAGCAAGGAGTGGCCGTTACAGTCAATGGCGATCGTTATCGGGCCATGTTGAACGAATTTTTGTTCACAAAAATTGAAGAGGAGGATATTGGCAACATTTGGTTTCAACAGGACGGCGCTACGTGCCACACAGCCGAAGCTACACTCGATGTTTTGCGCCCTTTTTTCAAAAAAAAAAAGTTATTTGGCGGACCCTATACAAAAGAGATACAAAGAAAAAATAATATTTTTTTAAATATATAAAATAAATAGCAATCAGACTAGTGTAAGAGAAAATAGAAGAAAGGAATATGACCAAATATAAAGAAATTTTTAAATAATAGAAGTGGTTGAAATAGCCTAATTTTTTTATATATTTGAGCAGAGATGGTAATCAGAGGTATAAAAAATAACAACCCATATCGCTACGGAAAAAAACGTTGTCAGAGATGAGGTATTACGTACAAATCCACCGAGAGAGTTGTGAGTTTATTTTGATTTTATTAAATAATAGAAGTTGTTATCAATAATTTCACAACAAAAAAGAAAAAGAAAAAAAATTCTCTCATTTTCTATTTATTTTGTTGTTTTTTTTTTCTTTAAAAAATTAAGTCATGATGTCTGAGATTGAAATAAAAATGTAATAAATATGTACCTTTGTAAAATATAATTATATAGATTGTTTATTATAGAACTTGTTGACAAACTGTTATTGTAGCAGTTTAATGGGACTTAATTGTAATAAATATGTAACTTTTGAAATTAAATTTAAAAAAAAAACCACTTACATTGTATGTGTACATAAAAACTATATAACTACTAGTCAAATTCACTGCAGATTCATTTATTATTTTGCATTTACTAATAATTTCTAGGTGGTACTATCAACAAATATAATCGGTATCTATAAAATTTCAAAATTAACTTTTTTACTTGTACTTGTCTTCTCTATTTCGTCCATAAATGTTAAAAAATAAACTACCAGTTACTCTTTACATAAAAACTGAACGATTTCAAACATAGAATCGTTCATTCTGGTAAAACCTTGAGCAATGTTTTCCAATAAAATTTCACTGTCAACTAAGAATATTATTCATATTTTTACTATCATAAAACGTTCCGAACGAACCGAGATTTAAGCAAATAAAATGTACACGTAATTTTCATAAAATGCTCGTTGGAAATTGAACTCGAATAACTTCATGATCCAGTAAACTGTTTTGATTAATTTAAATAGACTCGTAACTGGGTAGATTTTCATTTTCAGAATACACGAAATTCTCGAATGGTGTCCTTTGACCGCAATAGTTTGCATAGTTGTTCATCGCGGAATTAGTTAAGTATTTTTAAATCAGCGCGCAACGTCATTTAAATCAAGAACTAGAGAGCTTTCAAATATTCGTTTTACTGTCACAAAATATAACACTTATTCAATATAAATATTTTGAAAAATAGGTATAAACTAATTGACTAACTTACCATCCCGCCGTTTCTCCGCAGGGGTGGGCAGAGAGAATGGACTGCCATACAACTCTGTCTCGGCACACACTCCTTGATTCATTCACATTCATACATCATCTCATACATACTTTTCTGTTATTCTGAGTCTTCACATGGCCTGACTCAAGTATTTGATTCACTTGATCGTGCCACATCTTTCTCGGGCGTCTCCGACTTCTTCTTCTATTCACCTTTACGTCATATGTTCTTTTTACACTTATTTCTTCGTTCATTCGCTCTACATGCCCAAAGCATCTAAGCGTCAATTTCTTGATCCTATTCATTACGCTTACATCAGCCCTGCTTTCTCTCCGGATACCCACATTTTTAACACGGTCACACATGGTTTACCGTACATACTAATTTAATACATATTCTTTGATCCATTTTTTTTTCAAAAGTAAAAAATCGAAGAACACTCAAAAACGTGACTAACCTTTCCAGTTATCAAAAACAAACCACTCATCCAAAATGGCTGATAATGCTAACATATGATAAACATATGTGTACCAACATAACAAAAAAAAACGATAATCGAATGTACACAGCCCGCGAAAATTCCAAATTCACCTTCTCTTTTGAACAGGCCATGTTTGCCCTGAGTAAAGTGAACATATTTTAGATTGGTAATAAAATTACTCCCTGCCAGACAAGATTCTTTGATATAAACCCAATTCTGAATTCCGGTACCAAATACCAGCTAAAGAAAACGTGTATAAAAAAATATATTTTATCCTCTCTAGTTTCAGCGATTAGCGACTGATTCATGGAAAATTTTGAAAAGATTTCATCAAATTATCTTTAACCTCGAAAACCTTGATTCAAGGTTTAAAAACGAAAAAAAAAAAAAAAATGTCAACTTTGGTTTACAAATCACGCTCCTAATAATAATTTTAAACGATTCCAGTAATCACTATTCGAAAAGCGTTTACTTTTCGTGTGATCTTAGAATACTAAAATTCAGAAAAGAACATGTTTACCTAATTCAATACCCAAAGACCTGATAATTTTCCACGACTACCCCTCTGGCTTATACCTAGATAGCGTAGAACCTTCATTCTCCTTCCCGGGGGGTGAATTAAAAGTAACCTTTATCCACTCAACGGTGTCAGCTTGGCTGTTATAATAGTTAGTAATAATTGAAGACTAAGTAGAAGCATTTTTCTTCAAGGAAAAACCCATTATTGGAGCCGTTTTATTTCTTAGATTAGTATTTAATGTACCCGTAACCGTTTCCAATGAACTTGCTTGTTTAAAAATACTAAATTTAATAATCGTTTCTTCTATTATGTCAGGAGAAGACTATATAAAGACTAGGCATATTGCAAAGTATTCTTAAAACTGGCGTCAGTACTTCTTCGCCTCAATTAAGGCTTTCCATTGCCAGGTATGCATCTTTATTGGCAAAGTTTGTGTTTGTAAATTACTTCTAATTCTGCCTTAATATCGGATTAAATTGTTAACAAGTATTTATATTGCATGGAACGTTTGAAATATGAGAAAACCTATGAATTAAACTTAATATTTTTATTATTTAGTTCGAATTATAAAAGTTTTACAAATGGGGTTCTACAAATAAACACACACAATTTAAATAAATAAATAAATTACGAATGAATAATTTGATAAATATTTTTTTTTAACGTATAAAAGTACTTACCTAATTTTTAACGCATGTACTACCCAAAACGGAAAAAAAACGTATCAAATGATAATTATTAAAAATGAGAGTTGTTTAATGCTTATACCGCAAAAGAGTTATATTTTCTCTCCATTGTTTGGAGCTAGTGGGACTATGGCATCCCCAATCGGAATATTTTGTGAGTATGGGGGAATACGAAGAGGAAAAATAGATAGAGGAAGGTTGGAAAAAACCCGTTTCTTCAGATTTGGTCACCGAACACGCCATTTCAGGCAACTTTTCGATTCTGAATAGTAGTCTTTCACCAGAGCGATACTGAGAGTATCTACCACTCTGATATGTAAGGAAAAATTTCAGTCCTGTTAAAATTCATAAAATTTAATCTAATTAACACTGTCCAAACAATCTAAAAAATGTTTCGAAACATGTTGATTCTTTAAACAATGTTGTTTTCAAATAATCACTCGGATACGAAATGTTTGCTAAGATACAGAACATTCGAAAATAGATGGAAAAAAACATTCCAGTATTTTTTTGATTTATTAATGCTTTTTTACGAAACAGTAAACTGATGTGATTTTAAATAGAACATATCCGCCATCAAGAAGCAAAATAATACAAGTTTACCATCCCTTGTTTCTGCTGAATTAATTATGCACATCACATGCTTCCTATACTATATCGAAGCCTTATATAAATAAGGCTTCGATAACTATAAAGTTACCATTACACATATTTACTGCCATTATTAAAAAACACCTTGCAAATATTTAGTACCTTTATTTTTAAAAAAGATCTCACTGGAAGCATCGACCAAAAATTCATATCAACATACGAAATTTGAATGTAAATTCCTGCTCACATTTTCCTTTGTCTATCCGAAGTGTTACTTAAAATGTTAATCTCGTTTCCTGAGTAGAAATGAGAAACTTTTTCTGGCAAGAACAAGATACTAAGTTGCTTCCATCGGTTGAGAGGAGATATATATATATTAAATATATATGTTAATGCCATATGGTAATGTCATTTTTTATTAAAGCAGGTAAGACATTTTCCACTGGGAAAATTGCGTTTCCTACAAACACACAGGCTTGTGGAAAAAATTTTCTAGTAAACCACTATTTTTAGCTTTCAACCACTCTTATATCATGTTCACAGAGTTAAATATTAATGTCGACTGAAAACTTCCTGCTCAAAGGGAAACAGCATAAGCGGATCACTGCATAAAAAATATTTATAATTTTAAATACCAGAGAGTAAGCTTTGTAACTTTTTAAAAAAGCTGTTTGAATTTATTTTTTTTTTTGGTGAAAAGTCACCACAAATGCGTCGCGCAAAATAAATATATTTTATTTATTTTCGAACTGTTAAGAATCAACAAAACATTTATAATCTTAACTTATCTCATTCTAGCTATGGCTATCTATGAAATAAGGGTTTTAAGTTAATTTTTTAGTAGCTTTACTACCCGGCTTTGCCCGGTGTTCAAAAATATTTTAAAATAAATAAAGAACAAAAAAATGTTCACATAACGATTTTAATGATACCCAATTTTAAACTATATTCCACTATTTTCCATTTAAGACCTGACTGATTTCACAATTGAATGACTGGAACAATTTTAAGTAAATCTTTACTTAAAATTTTTGATTAACATAAAATTGTACCAGTCTGAAGATGCCTACCATAAGGTGAAACCGTTCAGATCTTAAATAAAAGAAAAGTGGAATAAAGTTTGAAAAAATGGTTTTATTAAAATCATTAAATTGAGTTGCACCCCGAATTAACAGGTTCAAAATTAGAAATAGGTTATTTGTTATTTCAAAACTTCATAGCTCATGATATAAATAGAATTTCTTGCTTGAAAAGTCATAAGAGCTTAACGTTTGTGATTTTTTTTGAGCTTTGAAAGATAATTTCACAGCAAGTAAAATGATGTTTTTTTAAATTTTATATCGAATTTCTTTCTTTATTTACGATTTATGCGACTAAGCTTTTTCGTTCTCAAATATATTTTCGTCATATCCTTTTTTTGCGAGCTTTTAAAATGAGATTAACGCTTTTAAATTGAATTAATGTTCAATATCCGTGAAAGCTTTTACAAAAGTTCATAATCAAATAAAAGCGCTCTGTAATTCCATAAGATCTGTCGGCGTTTTCGAACATGGGCAATTAAATTAATTTATTTTAATTTCTCCGATAATTTCGTTCATGATTTCATCAAAATTGATTTGAAACACTGAGCCGCGATAAATTAATTGATTTTTTAAACAAGTTAAGACCACACGTCAATCAAATCGCCAAATTATACCCCCAAGTGACTAATGATAATACCTGGGTGGAAATAATGTTTTTGACAAATTTCGAGTTTTAATTGAAAAATATTTTTAATTGCGAAACTTCAAATAAATTAATCAATATATATATTCGGTTCATCACGTTCCAACCGTCTCAGCATTAATTCTGTTTGTCTTGAGACATATCTGGTACTTAACAACAAATGTGTTTTAAAATATTTCGGTTAGTGATTTTGTCAACGCTGTCAACCTTATATTATATTCAGTGGCATGGATTATTATTAACATAAACGCAATTCAACCCTACGGTGAATTACACAATAAACCTGAATATACAGAAAGCACAATCAATTAATAAAACAAGAAACAATTTAAGAATACGTTCACAAACGTTCATGCAAAAAAAAAGTTAATTTCTTCAGTCAAAAAATGGTTAATTTTTTTTTTTGTAAGTACGAAAAACATTCCTTGGTTAGGAATAACCTGACAATATTTTAAAAACTCTCCCTTTTATCATAATAAGCATAAATCTTGCTTGTGCAAAGATGGAGGATTTAGCCAGCAGTGGAATCGAACCCACAACGCCTGAGTGGGAAAACGACTCAACTACAGCATTTTTGATAATAACATTCAATAAAACGGTGGTCTTCTAAAGTAGAAAAGTTGACAATTTATAAAAAGTTTAAAACTTTTAGTAAAGGAATAAAGTCATGTATCTATTTTAAAAACAAATATTTCACTGTGCAAAAATTGCTAAAAATGTGGGCGGAATGTTCACAGCCTTTTTCTAGTGCAAGCAGTATGCGGATTCATGGATTTGTGATACGTATCTCGATTTGAAAAAAAAAAGGTTGAGGAAGTAAAATTTATGGTCGAAGGTAGGTTGCAACTAAATATTATAAAATCGTCAAATAGAAACAATTCATTAAACAACTATTGCCATCAAAAATATTCACGATATTAAAAAAAAAACATTGACGTGTTTTTTTTTCTTTGTCTATAATCATTAAATTTATTTTTATGGGTGGTCAACTTAGGGTAGGCACAGCTTTTCGGGTTTTGCGTTCTGCACTTCACAGATTATATTGTAGGAAGTCAATACCGCGAAATTAAGGTCACATTACCAACGAAATCACTTCATTATAACTTTGTTGTCTCAATTAAGTGAACATTTCTCGCTCCACGTTGGTTAGTTTCCTTCAGATTGTTTACATTACTAAGCAAATGCAAACAGGCGAAAAGCATTTGAGAGACTTGATTATTGCTATTATGCTTTTTCGTCTAGAGTTTGGATGGATACTTGACTTGAGACCGAAGACTGCTTTGCCAGTGTTGGATTTCGATGTCAAAATTAATAATGAATCCCAGATTGCGGTGGCTGAACTAAATGTAACCCTTATATGATATTTTGACGTAAATCCGCATATAAGGGATGTTTATTTATCAATAGACTTATAATACGTTTTAAGTGTGACAACCATTTGAGTTAAGCTGCCAAATTTGGTCTAGAACTCAATATATATCTCTCTCTCACACGCTTGCGTCTGTGTAAGATGAGAATTGTGTATGCTCAATTCCCTTCTTCTAGTGGAAAGAAAGTGAAAAAGGTGGTTATGCTGTGTTTTTTCTCGCAAAGTTCTGCAGCACTCGGCGGAATTTGTATTCCTTCGACGCTGGAACACTTTTTTGAAATACGGCAAACGCGTATCCATCATTTGGTACTGTTGGATTTCAAAGTGATAATTGTTTAGGTTATCTTACCTTGATGTTTTTCACCCAAGCTCCCTACCTTTCCAACCATTTTGATAAATCGATTTACGTATTCAAAAGCACTGTGTTCGAAACAGTTGAAAATCAAACAGGAGAGTTTGATGTGAATAAACGTGTTGCTCGTTGATTTTCGCATGTTTATCTTGGTGATTTTTGCTTGGTTTGTTGTTTTGATCTCAAATAATATAAAATAAATGTGGTGTTTTGTGAATAGAATAAGAATAAATTAATCAGTGTGGTGTATTCGCTTTGTTAAAAATATAATTGTGTTAGAAGACTTCAAGAAGTTTTAACTTCATCGGTGAATGAATTGTTACCCATATTTCCTTCATTCCATATTTTTTTCACAAGCTACAATTAAACACTTCTATCAAGTAGGTTAGTTTATAGTTTACAGTTCACTAATTTCCAAATTTATCTGAAGCTGGAAACACATTCGGTGTTTCATCGCAGCTTTGGATCCGACAGGTACGTTTTTTTTCGAATACCAGGTTTACTCCTTTCTCTCGTAGTATCATGAACTACCGTAGAACGAAAATAGTTAAAAAATAATATAAAGCAAAGCTGAAAAGGCTTCAAAATTAATTTAAAAACCTCCTGTATATATTTCAAACACACGAAGGCTTTCCATGTCCTCGCTAACATATGCTAACTTTTCCAAACCAACACGAACACAAATCCTCAACAAATATGAAATTTGAAGCGGCGAATTATCACGGATTAAATTGCTAACCCTGGATTAAGTAACACAGTTTGCTGAGTTAAAGCTGCCTTTTGCACAGATAAATATCTAACAATTTTTCAACGTAGCTACTTTTCTTGTAACGGAACGAAAATTTTGTAATTTCGTGAACATAAACGTGAAACAGCATTACGCAGACTGTTCATTCCTCAAAAACCGTTCTTTTATGAATATATTCATCAATATTGTTTGTTAAATTTGCTAAAATTTAATAGTTAGATTTTTTCTCTCTTGCCTTCCTAGCATTGAAACAAAAAAAACCTCAACTGATACAGTCAAGAAATAAATAAATAAAACAAGTAACACGATTAAGGAAATCACATTTTTTGCACATTTTGAAATTTTCGTGGAAACTGGTTTATCTTATTTTATAGATAAATTTTACCTATGATAGGTTTTTTCATGTGTGCAGAATGAGTTATTGATAAATGTCAATAAGCCAAAAGTCATGGTGTTTAACAGAGAGAGTAAGAGAACAGCGTGTAATATAGTTGTGAATGATGAAAGAAGAGTGAATGGACTGAACGCTGTTAGCGCAAATAATAAAAAAATGACCAAAAAGCGAAGCTAGCTGATGTATGGCAGTAAAGCATGGAACTGGAAGAGAAAGGATGAACGTAAACTTAATACTGTATAGATGAGATATTTTAGGCGTATAATAATGTTTGGATAATTTCTACAGCGTAGTGTTTGTGAAAAATCACCTATGTGCGGTACAACCATGTATGACCGTGTTAAAAATGTGGAAATCTGGAAAGAATGCTAGGCCGATGTAAGCTTAGTAAATAAAAATAAGAAAGGGACGTTTATATGGTTTGCGCATGTCGAGCGAATAAATGAAGAAAGGAGTGTAAGAAGAATATATGACGCATTAGTGAATGCCCGAGGAAAACATGACATGAGCATGTGATTCAAATACCCAAGTCAGGATATGTCAATAGTGAGAATAACAGAAGAGTATGTATTAGATGATTCATGAATGTGAATGAAGCATGAAATGTGCGCCAAGACAGAGTTGTGGGGCGATCCGTCCTCTTCACCTACCCCTGCGGGGAAACGGCGTGATGGTTAGTTAGTTAGTTCCAGCCTTTTATTGCAGCACTTACCTGACTAACGCTGCTGCTGGCTCGCCTGGAGCCCCCATCTTGCCCCCCCTGGTACCCTCCGGACTGGTAGCCCCCCTGGCCGTAGGGAGAGGAGCGCCCCCTCGATGCTGCAAAAAAACACATGCTATGAAAACATTTTTATTTTATTTTAAAATAACATTCTACCCAGAAACATAAAATATTGTTCTAATCTTTAGGATAAACCTACGACCTTTTATAAGGTAAAAGCGGCTTCGGTTGTTGGTGCTAGCCTTAGAGTATATAGAGTAGTATCTATCCAAGGCAGCGAAGTCAGTTTTTGACGTGTTTTTGATGATTTTAAGCTGACTCGGCGCACCTGGGTGTGGCTTGGACTAAGGCTAGGGTATTTATAAATCCATTCATGTCACATACCGACATAATATTTTTGTTTATTCGTACAGCCACTTTTTCACAGTATTTTTATCAACAAAAATATAGCATATAACCTAAAAAACCGTTTAGTTGTGTCAAGTTTAGTGGCATAATAAAAAATGTTGGCGGAGTCCCGCGGTGACCCAGGAGCTTAAGATCATTGCGACAGTATATAGAAGCGGTATATGAATTTTTTTGTCTCCTTCTCTCTCGTGGTGTACGACGTAAAAATCCGGAGAAAGTGATTTTTCTCAAGTTTGTGTAGGTTGGGTAAAAATAATTAGCTCTCCTTCCATATATTGTTACTAAACAATAATAATTGTCAAGAAAGTATAGGCTTGATTGAAATGCCAGTTTCTAATCATTTTTCGGTAGCTAAATTGGCAGAGGCGTTATTCCCGGAGAGAGCAGAGGTTTTGAGTTCAAGTCTCGGTCGCGATCTAATTATTTTTTTCTTGTATTTTTCCGTTTCAATTTTTTGTTGAAGATTATTGATATTTTTTTAATATTTTTTTTTTTTGAGTGTTCCAGTGAACAAAGTTCTTTTTTAAATCTTTAGCTTATTCGGATGGAAAAACGTGTGGTAATTTTTTTATGTTTGCTTTCTCGCCTTTAACTAAATTCTTACTAAGCTCCATTTTTAATGGCTTTTAACAACATATGAGTGTCAAAACCATAGTGGAATAATCTTATCTATCACTTAAAACCAAATATCATTTCCAGATTGAATAGATTCGATTGCAAACTATTTTCCTAAAATGCTCGTGTCTCCAGCGGGTTCTATGTAGGCTAGGTTTTATTTTTGAGAGTGCTGCCGTATAAAAAAAGAACTAAAGAATTTAGCAGATGAAGGCTCACCTATCACCAGTTTACAGCAATTATGTAATATGGCGGCGAGACCAGTTCAATTCGCACTCTAAATTCTCGTTGAACCAACTTCATGGGCCATTACCCTGATTCATGTAATGTGAGCACTTAACTACTTCGCCGCGAGGAATGCATTTATCATTGCTTGTTAATTGTATTTAGTTTAAATATGTTTTTTTTTTGCTTTGAGCAATTGCCAGATTTAGATTTTCAGAAACTGGGTGCATTGTATAGGGCCCGCAGATACTTAATAGCACACAACTGCTGACATACAAATCACAAAGTGCGCCACATTATTAAGAAGCCCCGAAAATCTAAAATATTCCTTCGGGTCTGTTTGAAATATTTATTTCTATTTTGACTTGGAGCAAGTAGATGAGTTTGTGTATTTGGGAAATATGTTTACGAGAGACGGAAAGGCTGATAAGGATATTGAAAGACGGGTGAATGCAGGAAATTCCATGAATGGAGGACTAAACACTGTTGGCGCAAATAAGAAATTATCCAAAGAAGCGAAGCTAGCAGTCCGCAATGAAGTGCGTATACCAACCCTGATGTATGGCAGTGAGGCTTGGAACTGGCAGAGGAAGGATAGGAGTAGACTGAATGCTGTGGAAATGAAATCCCTGGGACGTATGTGCGGTAAAACCATGTATGACCGTATTGAAAATGTGGATATCCGGAAAGAATGCAAGGCTGATGTGAGCGTAATGAATAGGATCAAGAAGTTGGTTATAGTCCCTTTGATGGTTTGGGCATGTAGAGCGAATAAACGAAAAAAGGAGTGTGAAAAGAATATATGATGCGTAAGTGAATGGAAGAAAAAGTCGAGGACGTCCGAGGAAGACATGGCACGATTAAGTAAATCAAATACTTGAATTGGGTCATGTGAAGAGTCAGAATAACAGAAGATTATGTATGAGACGATGTATGAATGTGAATGAAGCAAGGAGTGTGTACCAAGACAGAGTTATATGGCGGTCCGTCCTCTTTGCCTACCCCTGCGGGGAAAACGGCGCGATCGTTAGTTAATTAGTTAGGGTTGGTAAAACAGACTGTAGGGGAGAATTTCGTCCTTGTTTTACTGGTATTTCTATGGATGATGCATTGATGGAATTGCCCATTGATCCCTTCGGCACCGTTGCATAGTCGGGAAATACTCCAAACGCGCGCCCAACATGTTCACACGGTTGTCACTTGTCATATGAGAACGTATGGCATGTAAGTCACTTAACTTTTTCTTATTAAATAAAATAATACTTTTTTTTAAAACCACAGAATTTATTATGATGAAGGCCAACCGGTTTCGCTTGGATCAAGCTTCGTCAAGGCAAATATAATAACTAAAGAAAAAATACAGAGTTAACAGGTATATATAGGTACAACAGTTAATGATAGAGTGAGACAGTATATAATACAAAGAAGGAAGAGAGAGAGCATATATTAGAGGGAGGGAACAATTGAAAGTGCTTAATATATATTACGAAGAATTGGTAAATAAACAAGTGGACATAATAAAACGATAATGATGTAATGTTAGGGGCAGACAAAGATCCTATATTGAATTTATATGTAGAAACGACATTTTCCATTTTATATTTTCCTTAAAACCCGTATTGAATGTATAGATAAATCATTTATAGTATTGTTTGTATTAGAAAAGCAAAAAGTACTATTTTTGGGTGCTGACAAAAAAAGCTTTTTAAATAATTAACTAAAAAAATCGCATCGAAAGGGTTAAGCTTCTAGAATATTCAATAAGAAATTATAAAAATCTTCTCTCCTTTCAGTATCTCCAGATTAGATCAACGGTATCACCAGTTAAAGATTTATCAAATTCTTCTGTTGGAATTTTGGAACTACTTAACTTTACTTGAGTTATTTTCACTGACAATATTATGTTACACAACGCTTTCAGAATCGTGCAAGCTTGCTAAAAAAGCTTTTTTAGCTTTTTTTTTAGAGCTGATTCTAAAAATTGTGAATTTGATAAATAAATTACATTAAAAAAGCAATACTGATGTAACTCCCATCACCCGCAACCATAATTTACCTGCGTTATATAATGTACATGGTCTGTTCAAAAGAAAAGGTAAATTTTGAATTTTCGCGGGCTGTGTACATTCGATTATGGTTTTTTTTTGTTATGTTGGTACACATATGTTTATCATATGTTAGCATTATCAGCCATTTTGGATTAGTGGTTTGTTTTTGACAACTGGAAAGGTTAGTCACGTTTTTGTGGGTTCTACGATGTTTTTACTTTTGAAAAAAATTTGCGTAAATTATGTTAGGTTAGGTTAGTTTTGAAAAAAATTAAGCCTGACTAACCTTTCCAGTTGTCAAAAACAAACCACTAATGCAAAATGTCTGATAATTCTAACATATGTGTACCAACATAAAAAACCAAAAAAATCGATAATCGAATGTACACAGCCCGCGAAAATTCAAAATTCACCTTTTCTTTTGAACAGGCCTCGTATATCTAGGTCCGGTGATTCTATGAAAACTTCATTACCCATTGTTTAAAAATGGTAATTTATGAAACGATCCGAAAATTTTGTGTGAATCTCACATGGACAGGGGGTGGCGGGAACGCGCGACGACTTCTCCATCGAAAGAATTTACTGTGACTGAACAAAATGGCCGACAAACACGCGGGACCAAACAAACTCACCGTTATGATTCCCCCTACACGTCAACTTCGAAACAAAACAGATCCCCCGGCCTCAGGAGTCCTTGTAACCTTACTTTCTGGACGATCCTCGTATATATCTGGGTCCGGTGATTCTACTAAGATTATATTACCCATTGTTGAAAAATCGCAATTTATTTTCGGTTCATTGGCTCAAATGTGACTTTTTTACTGTTACGGCAGTATTGATTTCCTGTGACGAAGGGGTTTTATTTATGTTGTATCACTACATTAATTTTTAAAAGTTTGGGTTTGCTTTTATTCGAAGGACGTTTATTTCGATTCATAATTTTTGACGTAATAAACTTAGAAATTATTTCCTTTTCATATTTGGCGAAAATGCTTCAAGCTTTCATCTGTTGAGTGCTTCGACATTTTTGTAATATTGATGATTGATGTGTAAAGCTTTTTTTCCGAAACACGATTGAAATGGATTCCATTATATGTCCCGTTGGATTTTTGTCACAATTTATTGAAAACTGTGGCAAATATAGGTAGATCGTTCATTCTCCAAACGAAAATTATTTTATGCCAAAAACTTGGCAAGTAAAGATTATTTTTTAGCTTTTCAAAGTTGATTCACATATTAATGTTACGTCAACTGAGATAAAATTGACATGTTAAATTCCACGAGGCTATTGCTATTTATAAGATTTTTGTGGTTATTCGTATTGTAATCTGTATTAGTTGTACAGAAAATTAAATAATAACTTTGTATAAACCACACATCTCATTTTAATTTTCATGACCGACTGGTAAAAATATATAGTATGATAATATATACTCAATATTAGATATATTTCCGCTAAACTCATAAAAATTTTCATTATTCTTTAATCACCTTCTCAATTGACGTTTTGCCTCTTTCATTTTTTTATTATCTGTCTCTTTATTTATATTCCTTTGTTATAATTTGAGTGTTATTTTTTTGTTTGTTCTTATTTTATTTATTGTTTTTTCCCCCTGTATGTTCAAGTATACATATAACCACACTCTGTGTATTTTTTTTTTTAGTTTAATGTTGTACCCTGATGATGCTTAGGGTGCGTGAAACCGGGCGGTCATAAAAATTAAAATAAAATCTTTGGTCTTATATGAAGGTATTATTTATTTTTCATTAAATATTTCAAACCACAAAGTGATTGCTTTCTGCGAAAATATATATTAGATTGGTCTTATTTGTTTATGTAAACTTCTGACAATAATTATTCGGGAAAAGGCTCTTTTTGCTCGAGACCTCGATATCTCGACCCATCAATCTTCATCACTCGTGCTTTCATTCAAAATGCAAGCATCATGCCTTTGGAAAGCGCTTCCCCTGATACACGATATAAACTATCAAACCTCACTTCCATTTATAAAATGAAAGGCGCTAGAATTGATTATTGAAACCAGAAGTTATTCCAGCAACTTTCATGCTCTGCCTACGCCTATCTCACTATATTTTTCTTTCCATATTTGCAGAGAAATTATCTACATGTTTTCATACCAAGCAAACAAAATTAAATTTTGCCCAACTAATGGGAATCACACTCGCAACTTCCTATTATCAATATCGTCGACCACGGCTTATTATATATAACTAACCCTGCTGTAGGGGCAGTGAGCAGTTATATACAGTCAGTCCCAGTCCCCTCAAACCTTCAGAACCTACTTACCCTTTGGAGAACAATGACAGAAAAAGTTCACCCTAGAAACGTTTCAGCAATTTTCCAAATTCGAGCTTTAAGCTGCTACGAAGTTATTTCATGGAAAAAACTTTCGCTGAAAATAAAAGAAAGTTTTGAATTCGCCAGGTTTCAAGGACATTTCTTCTATCAGATATTTCAGTTGTTATTGAATCTGTAAATCGCAGGACTGTTTCGTGCCTCAGAAGTTTGCCGATTACTTTAATTTCGCATCGAATGCTTTTGACGTTGCTTGAAAAGAGCACCCGAAGATGATAGATGGCATTTAGAGAAGCAGGAGTATTAATCCATTTGTTTGGAGGTTAGATTGCTAGTCTAACTTTTAATAACAGCCTGTGAAAAAAAAAACCCTGTCAACAAACATTAAAAAATATTATCGTCTGGCAAAAAAAATACTTGGTCACTCATTTTTATCAACAGAGTTTTTTCATATGACTAAGATTCTACGCCGTAATTAATTGTTCATTTTTAATGCTTATTATTTTTTATAGTGGGTTAGATTTAACTTATCTTGGCAGTATAACATAAATGTTACACTAACTTTGCTATCTTTGTATTTTTTTTAATAAATACTTTAACATTTTTAGTAATGATAACACTTAACAAAATTTCTTTTTTATTTTCTTGTCAATTGCTGATTTCTATGGTAAGTTTAAAAAATATAAATTTAGCTTATTATCTTATCCTTAACCTTATATATATATATTTATATGTTTTACCTAGATAAGGGATAAGACGTAAATTTTGTTAGTTGTTGATGATATATTACTAAAAAAGCATTGAAGGGTATGGAAATAAAAACACAACGTAAGATTAATAAATTGTGATTTGTTATATTTTAAAGATCTTTTTTGTTTTTACAATAAGAACTTGTATTTGAAAGAACCGGATTATGGTTGCTTTTGAATCATCATGTCTATAATTACCCCTTCAAAATGCTGTTAAATAGATTGTTCTGATAAATAAATATCGCCAACGGAACCTTAAACATCGTTTGCCTGCAAAAATAGCTGTACAAAACTTTCGATAACTTTTTTTTTTTTTAAACATTCCCAGACTTGCTAAGCAATTTTTTTTTACGAGCTTGGAATAAGGTTTCTCGCCAGAGTCGATATTTATTTATTTAAAATGTGTGGCAGCACCACTTCCATTTATTCTACAGCGTTATTTACTCAACTTCTAATGTAAAATTAGTAAAAAATTGCTAAAACAATAAATCCTTTTACTTTATTTTGATGAATTAACCTGTGCAAACAAAAATATTTCACCAAAAAAACCTTTTTTTAAATTCTGGGTACCTTTCTATCGAACTACTTGAACTCTGGGATAAAAATCATTTCAGCTTACCCAAAGCTTTTTGCCGTAACACTTAATTTATTTTTAATCCAAATTTTGGAAAAGATTATGTTTTTTTTAGTGTGCAGAAAAATCTTTAAAACAACAAAGAATAAAATAATGTCAGTGTAAAACATTCCAATGATTTGGAATCCAAAAACCAATATGTGTCAATTTAAGAAAGGTTCGTGGACTTTCCGTGAATGCTAATAGGTCCACATTTGTTCCTACCTACCTTCTCTTCAGTCAGAGATCGTCAACACTTTAAAGTGATCTTTAATATTTTAATCGAAAACAAAGTTTAGATAGGAGTTTTGCAATGTGCCAAGACTGAAAAATGAAATGATGAGAAGAATTTTAAGGTAATGTTAGAATAATATTATAACCGCAGGAATTATATCTCCGATACATGTTGTTAATCAACATAAGTCAAGTATAAAAATAATAATTAGTAATAAGTTCAGAACTTACTGTACATCTTTTTCATATTTTTCTTGCTTAGGGTTTTTTTATCCAGTTAAGGCCTTTTCCCTAAGAACTCACTAATGTAAACTTAAATTCAGCCAATTAAATACAACCATCAGATGGTGATAGTAATAAGTCATAATGAGCCGTAATACTAGTAAGATAGGCAGTATAATATTTGGATAATTTGTATAGCGCCGTTTTTGTGAAAAATCACCTCAAGGGGTAAAAAAACCAGCAACTATTTTAAATTATCGAAGTGACATAGACCTGCAGTGAATAACGAATATGTATATTATATATAAATTGAAGCATTTTTTGATGCGTATATTTTAAAAGAAAGTGTTTAAATTGAAGATTGCTATTCTAATTTCCATTTGACTGATTTGTAGCTGAGTGGATAAATGCGTCGGGTTCCCGACCCAAATGTTGTGGGTTAAATCTCTCTGCTAGCTAAGTCATCCATCATTGCCCAAGCAACAATGTTCACTTATAATAATGGTAGTAAGAGTTTTTCAAATGTTCTTATTTGTATAGCCAGAATGTTTGTATTTCTTTCAAATGAAAAATAAAATTTGAAAATTATTATTGTATTCCCATGTCTCATTTTCTTTAAAGTTTGCAATGTATTTCTTTTTATTAGAATAAACCGAGTAATATGTGTTCCCTTAAGTTTCAAGTTAGTGAATCAAATGTTTTCAAACTATCTTATTATTTATTTGCGTTTAACATTGTCTTCATTCTTTCTAGATAATTTAATTTAAAAGCATGTATTTTTTGTTAAGTAGAAATTCAAACAACCTAAAAATTCTCGTTTAAAAGAAATGTTTCTGAACTGTTTGTAAGTAAGATCAATGTTGAGTCTTAAGCGAAAAATGTTCTCGGACCCTCCCTTGGGGCTAAAAGGTTTGAATTCAGGGTCTGTAATCGGTCGGGTAAAGAACCCACCTTTTGAGGCGCCAACCGGCTGTAAAATAAGGGTCTGTAGCGCCTGTGTGTACCCAGGTTTACGCGGCTAAAGGGTTTATTAAATTACGTTGTTCGATTTCCTTTCAAACCTCAAAAATATTCATTTTCAAAGAAATTCCAATCTAAAGACACGTATGTCTTTAAAGGACTTAAATTATTCAAAAGCTTCTTCTGAAAGGGGAAATTACATTTTTAGAGCATAAAAGCCACCACTCAAAATCGTATTACTAGAATTCTATAGCTTCTGAGGCTTTATTCCTGGCGCATATGGTATTCCAGTTTACTTCTCATCACACTCAGATAAACTGTAATTGTTGTTAAAATATCACGTTTTGCGTGGTGAGTTAAATATCGTAGTGACCTGTCGTCGGCCTGTCACTTTTGTGGTTGTATTTTACTGTGAAGTAAATGTGTCTTCACCATCACCATCGACGTCTGGGAAACACAAATCCTGGTTTCTCCTTGCAGGTTATAACACTTAAAGAAACAGTGTTTTCCTCTTAACTCACAAACCATCTTAGTTTAGGTCTTTCAACACTCTTTAGTCCTTCAGGTTTATTAAGAACTTCTTTGGTGGTCGACTATCTTCCATTCGTGCTACAGGTCTTGTCAGCAACAATTGGCCTTTGTTCGTCTGCAGATACCATTTTCTAGTATGACTAGAGAGATTCTTTTTTTGCTCTTCTGTAGCCGTTGCATAACACTGGTCTGATAAGAAAATTAAATTGATTTCTCGAAAATAGTTACGAATTGACATGTCCTTTAGCTATAGCATCTGCTGTACAGGATGATGCTTGCGTTCATTTATTGACTTCGTTCGTTCGTTTGTATGTTCGTGGTTATATTACTTATCTGGTCGTTTTGCAGCGTAACAGCTTTTCAAAGTGAATACCGCATAAGAGTGCCAGTAAGACCATGATATGTTGTTTTTCAAGGCTGAAGGTAGTGGAGAAGAAGGAGATGGAGAAGAAAAAAGTTGAAAAGTACTTGGCTATTCAGATCTGATCACCAAACAAGGGGAAAGTCATTTCAAGCAACGTTTCCACTCTGAATGGTGGTATTTCATAATGGCGATACTCACAATATCTACCACTCTGGAACGTGTCACAAATCAAATATATATAATATTAATTACACGTGAAATAAAACATGTTTATTAAATAAATAAATAAAATTGCCTACGCTGGGATTTGAACCTGTGACCTCTGGATTCTAATCAAATGCATAAACATATAATATTTTACGTTTTGTAACTTTTCGTATGTACAAAACGCACACATTAATGTTGAGTGTTTGCTCTTACATCTGTATTTAGCAGTTGGTAGGCCTTCATTTAGCAATATTTAAAATACAGCTGATAATGACGTGTCTCCATCTTTAAAGCTCGCAGAATTATGCAAACTCTGTTGCTAAGACAGACTCGCATAGGCTAAAGCTCCGTGACCTTATATTTTTGAGAAATCAATATTTCCCTACAACCACTTGGACTATTCGACATACATTTTCAGGGGCTTTGTCTTCAAGGTGATCTTTCAGTGGGCTTCTTTAAAAATTGTGTCTTTGGAATTTTGTCATCATTACGGTTTACATAGTGGAAGGTTTAAAGTAGCTGGTGACAAAATAGTCAGCCGTTTAGTTGTCTAATCTAAATTCCATGATTCACAATAGCTCACCCGGGGACCTAAAAAGTGTGACAATTAAAAGTATTAGCTTCGTCTTGAAGTGAAAGTTTTTTTTTAGAGTGAATACCGAACAATAGTCCCAACTGCTCCCAACCGTCTAGAGCCAGTAAGCCTATGGCATCCCCAATCGGGGTATGTTGTGAGGCTGAAGTAAGTTGGGAGGGGAATGAGATGGGGAAGAGGAAGGTTGGGAAGTACCTGGCTATTCAGATCTGGTCACCAAACACGGCTAGAGCTATTTCAAGCAACGTTCCGATTCTGAATGGTGGTCTTTCACCAGGGCGATACTATGAGTATCTACCACTCTGGAACGTGCCGCAAATATACTTTTTATTATTTTATATGAATTAAATGAGTTATAACACATATTAATTTAATACAAGTTATTTGAACCCGCGACCTTTGGATTCGTGGCGGAGCGTCTTACCACTCGACTACGGAGGCCGTCAACAAGATTAAGATTATCTTTGAATCGCTTTGTTGCGAGACCACCGTTCAGACTCGAGAAGTTTCTTGAAAAGGCTTTATCTTTGATTATTAACCATATCTCAAAATACAGAAAAACTTTTTTAAGTGTTGTCTTTTTTAAAGAAATCTCCGAAATTGGGTGCTCTCTAACTACAGCTCTCTATTATAAAGTAATTGCTTTAATAGTAATTTCCTGTCATTTTGTAATGATTATAAAATAATCACGTATGTGCGTTAAACTCTAAAATGTACGTGTATGCAATATAATTGACCTGTACCACACGTTGGCACTCAGAATGAGTTTAAAAAAATACCTTTTACTTTAACAGATACAACAAAAAGTAAACTTTAAATGTTATCTTATAAACCCCTTTGTCCTCCATGTGATCAAAAAGTAGGACAAAATTTTTAATTACCTTTTTGGAATTGCGGAAATTTAACATCAAAACGTGTCAAAACAGTTGGAATATTAAATAAATATTTTTTTAGTACCTTCTCGTATTAAAACAAGTTTACTTTTAAAATTATACTGGGAACTTATTTGATCTCTACTCCTACATTTTAGAGGGTTATGTAGTAAAATATCTGAACAGTATAACATGTTTATCAAGCGAAGCACGTATTAGCGAGCATCATTAAACATTTTGCTATAAACATTTCAAAGTTTATTTTCAAAACAAAAAGTGTTTCCACTAAAAGAACACTCGCCTTGATTAAATTGAAAGCAGTGATTTTGGTGAAAAAAATACCTTATCTTGCAGTTAACAAAGGTGCTAGAAGATAAAACTTGATTTGTAAAGAATTATGGAATATTGAAAAACAGTAGTTGGTTATTTATTGCTACCCTGTCTCGATGACTTGGATTGACTCGTCAAAAGGTTTGCGTAAAATCTCGGAATTAAAAAATATAACGGTTCCGATATCAACCTTTTTTTTCTCTAATTTACTAAGGTAAGCCTTCACATTTATAATATGAAACTGAAAGCAAAAACCTGAAATTTATTTTAAGATAAATTACTCAATCCAATCAATCAAACTACTCAGATCGAAGTTTTTAGAAGTAAATCTTATTTTATGTTTGCGGTAATTGTGTTTAAAATATGCATCTTTGCATTTAATTTATTCCAAAACAAACTTATAATTTCTTTACATTTAATTTATTCCAAAACACACTTAGAATTGTGTGTATTGGTTTATTTGTATGCACTTTCGACGGCAATGCCCCTTATGAAAAGCCACTAAGAAGCAGCGAAAAGTTTTTACGTTGTGTTCTTTTCATTTAATAGTTCGAAATAAAATTTTTCTGTTTTTTTTATTGAACTTTGTGTGAATTTCACCCGAATCTTCTTTTCTTTTTCTAATAAGAATTTTCAAACATAATGCAAGCAATGCATCTGTGTGCGAACTGTATTGTAATCAATATCCGCTACAATTTTGTAAGTTTTTATTTTTTTTATTTTACAAGTTAGGTAGTTTTGGAATATACTTATTAAAAGTTATTAAGGGTTGCAGCCGGTGGTATGCAGATTTTTCTGATTATATCAAGTTATAATGCTAGTCGATAGGAGGGGGCACCAAAAATAAGTTTTTTTTAATTGATTTTATTGGATCAACGAAGCATGCCAAACAACCAGAAAATATCATGAAACTTGATTGATTTAAAAAAATTAAACAATTCAATAACTTTAAAAAAAAAACATATTTTTAAAACCTAATAAAACACCGTAATATATATATAAAAACAAAAAAACAGGAAAATCGTTGAATAGATTTATAGTAATTCCGTTTTGTAGGAGAATTCTCCAATATTTATGTTCAAACGTGACTTTACAGTAGTAAATTCATGGATATATTTTTAACATTTTGTCAATATTTTCTTCATAAGTTGAACACTTTGGTTAGCTGTATAAACCTCTCATTACTCGGTAAATCAAATTCTCTTTGGTTTGTGTGAGAATAATTAGTTCTCTGCGTGTGACAAGTTTATTGTTAAGGATATTATCAGATCAAATAATAAATTATTTTGGGAAAGCATACTTGAATAAATCCAAAGTCACGGGTTCGAATCCCATTGTGCGCAAATAATTGTTATTTAATAAATATGTGTTATTTAACATTTAATATCATTCATATAATCGATTTGCGGTAATTGCTTCAAATGGCTTTAGACCATCATTCAGAATCGACACGTTGCTTGAAATGGCTTTAGCCGTATTTAGCGTCCAGATCTAAATTTTCATGTACTTTCCAACCTTCATCTTCCCCATCTCCTTCCCCTCCTTACTACCTTCAACCTCACAAAATACACCAATTGAGGATGCCATAGTCTCACTGGCTCTAGACCTAATTTTTGTTTTCTTCCTAAGGTAATCTCATATATTTTTATATACAAAGTATTTAAATGCTGAGAAAAACACACTTTAAAATTGAGTCCCAAGTCTATTAAATCATTGTGTGATATTGGTACCTAGATATTAGATACCATATATCAAAAAGCTGGTATGTCCGAGTACCTCAACGGAATATTTTTAAAAATAAAAACACCCCGAGAATCCTTTGAGTTACCAATTATTCGTAAATCCTTAAACAAAAATTAAAATCAAAGCTTTTATAGACAGCCATAAAAAACAGCTATTGACTTTAATATTCACTTTAAAAACATTAAGGTTTTTTGAAAAAGATTTTCCCTTTCAGAGAGGACTTTTTTTCACTCTCGTCAAAATTTTTTTTTTCAATCATTTACTCAGACTTTGGCATCCTTTCTATTGGTTTCTTTGGATGAAAAAACGGAGACAGGCTCATGTTTTACCTTTCAATTTAGTGTCCTTCGTCACTTTGGCTTTGGCCACGTGTCACGTGTCACGTGCCACGTCACCGTTACTTTCACTCTGTGACTTCCACCGGGCTGGGAGTCGAGATAAGATATTTCCGAGGTCCATTTCATTACGCAGAGGATTTGGTTATTGCTTTGAGTGATCAAGATTTTATAACATTTTATTTTTATCATTTTTTTATCAGTTGTTAAGACAGAATAACAAAGAGTATGTTGGAATGTGAACGAAACCAAGGAGTGTTTGTCAAGACATTGTGTGCCGGTCCATCCTCTCTGCCTACTCCTTCAGATAAATGGAGTGACATTTAGTTAGTTAGTTGTTTTATTAAATTATATTTTTACGTGGCAAACTTTCAAAAACTCGGAAACAGTGTATGCGAAAATGAATTAAGTGTAAACACATATTTCAGAGTGATAGATACTCTATATATCGCCCTGAGGAAAGACCACCACTCACAATTGAAACGTTGCTTAAAATGACTTAGCCTTATTTTCTGACCAGATCTGAATAGCCAGGTACTTCCCAACCCTATTCTGCCCCATCTTTTCCCCTTCCTCACTACTTTCAGCCTCACAACATACATTGATTGGGGATGCCATAGTCCCACTGGCTCCAGAAATTTTGAAGCAGTCGGGACTCTTGTGCGGTAGTCACTTTAAGAAAAAAATTATGGAATCTTGATAAAAGGGTTTGGCTTATTGAATTTTGTTATTTCTTGTGACTCACTTAGACACAGATAATAAAAGCACGCAACCTAAACAATGTAAAGAACACTTTTCTCAGCGACATTTTTCATTAACTAAGAATTTTTAAAATATTATTAACCGTATTGAATGATTTGGAGTAGGTTATCGTTTAGATACTATCGTGGAAATTTGGTTAAATTCTGTTTGGAAGATTGCTTTGCCTGTATATTTTTGATATTAGAATGTTATTTGTACATATTTTATTTTATCTTTGTGTTGTCTGGATATGATCGTACTATGCATGTAAACGTAGTTAATATACAAAGTGTGCTCGGTTTTATTATCGAAAGCACTTTTTAAATGTTTCTTGTTGTAACTTTTTTTTTGAAGGTACTGTTTTGATTCATGAGTTAGCTAATAGCTAATAATAACTGATTGCTACCAGGGAATTTACTAAATGGTAGTAGAACAAAGCTAAAGCCTTCGAGGAAACCTTTGATTTACAATAATGTTAGTTTACTAAAATATTGTCGATTGCATTGAATATAAATAAATATATAATAATAATCCATCGTAACGCAAGGTAACCCTAGAACGAGGGGCGAAAAAATACTTTAAATATATTCAACCTTATATACGTGTAAAATCACTTTCTCCGGGTTTTCACGTCGTAAACCGTGAGAGAGGAAGAGATAAGACAAGTTGTCACATAATATCTCACCACTTTTCGGTATGTAAGCATGTTTTCCGTCTCTTTTGTTATATGACATAACACAACGGTTTTTTAGGTTATATCCTATATTTACTAATACTGTGAAAAAGTAGTTATACAAATAAATAAAACATTATGTCTTCATGTGCTATTAAGTGATTTATAAATACCCTAGCCCTACCCACGCCCGAGTCAGGATAAAATCGTTAATCCCGACTACACAAGCTCCTAGTATATTATTGCTCTGAGCATTTAAGTTAGTTTTTGTTTTAAAATAAAATTAATGATAGTTAATGTGATCGCCTATCTAACCTGACTTCTATTAATGTTTCAATGCTTTGCAATAATTTAACAATTAAATACTGTTGTACCATCTAATTGTAAGGGATTCTGAAACCTTTGAAGAGTACCAAAGTATTAAGACTGCCTAAAAAAGTTTTACTTCAAGTTGGAAATAAAAATTAAACCAGTTAAGGTTTCATGTAGTTCGGTGTGGTTCTAATCAAATTGGTATTAGGAAAGGTTTAGGAATGGAAAGTATTTTGATGTTAAGATAAAGTTTTCAGCAGCTTTGTTAGCTTTACTTTTTTGACGAAAGCTTATTTCTATTTCGTCAGGAAAGTACTAATTTATACGATGTGCTGAGGTTAACTGTATATTATGGTTTTAAATTACATCACTCTCGTTTTATAAAAGTCTGGTTTCTGGAAATTCCTTGACTTTTATTTCTGATTTTTCCTATTTTTAAAAAGAAGAAAAAAATCTTATCTCTCAAAAATTCATTATTTTCTTGTATTTTTATAGTGAATACCGCATAAGAGCCCTAACTGCTCTTTATCGTCTAGAGCTAGTGAGACTATGGCGTCCCGAATTGGGGTATGTTTTTTTTATTTGATTATTATTTTATTAAAAAAATCAAACGTTAATAGACCCCGACATATTCTTTGGTACATGCAGTACTTTTAGTAAAAAGAATTGAAAGCTGGCCGAGAAGATGTTAGTGACGACGAGCGTCCTGGAGTTGTGGAAAAACAAATCATGGATTTTATTCTTCGATTTCAAAAGTAAAAAATCTAAGAACACACAAAAACGTGACTAACCTTTCCAGTTGTCAAAAACAAACCACTAATCCAAAATGGCTGATAATGCTAATATATGATAGAAATATGTGTACCAACACAACAACAGCAAAACAATCGATAATCGAATGTACACAGCCCGCAAAAATTCAAAATTCACCTTTTCTTTTGAACAGGCCTCGTATATAACCGCAAACTTTCTATTTTTTGTTTAGTGTAATTTTGTACCCTGATGATGAATAGGCTTAGCGAAACCGATCGGTCATAAAAGTAAAAAAAAACATTTCTGGTCTTATTCAAAGTTAGTTTTTCATTTCATTAAATATATTTCAAACCGCAAAGTGATTGCTTTCTACGAAAATCATAATAAATACGTTGCCTAGAGGCTATTCCCACATTATAAATATTGCGATACGGATAATACAGTTTATGTAACAGGAAGACAATAAATATTTAACTGAAGACCAGAAAGTAAAATGCCACCAGAAAGATGACAATTACTCGTATGTTCATCTTGCGACCATTTCAAATGTTGCAAGGGGATCAAATAGCAGGTTCCGGCTTAAAACATCAAACATTTAAAATACAGGAAAGAGGCATGTGCCCAGCATTAGATAGAGTAACAGAGCAAGACTAAAGAAATATATTAAGAACTTGGATCATTTGTATATGTTCTCCAGCAAATGAAATCAGGCCGACCCCGCAATACAATACAATTATTTTACCCAGGAGAAAAGAGCTGGAAATTCTGTCCCGAAGGAGAATAATGTATTCAATTTTAGATTGGCCCACGTGAGAGTGTCCCACTGGGAAAACAAATTACAGATAATTCTTAGAGCTTTGAGATCTCTCAGATTCTCAGCGCAGCTTAGAAAATTCTGCGAGAATTAGTTAGAATTTGAAGAGATTATTACAAACTGGGCACGTAGTGTTACATTGACAGTACACTTGTGTGTTTAATTTTATGAAATTAGAACAGCACACAGTTGTAGTGTAAATGTTTTGCCTTGGGTTTTATCTAACTAAGCGCGTGTTTAAACTAACTACCTTAGGACGTGCATTGTCGTTTACACGGAAGAAAATATATTTAAACGTACCCAGGTAAGTAGTTACTAATATTCATTATTTTATGGGAGATCTTATCGTATTAATGATTTATTTTAAATAAATAAAAAATATTTAACCCTTATCTTAGCAGTGTACTATATATGTTACAACAACTTTGTTATCTTTTTTTCTATCCTTTATCGTCCTGTTAATTGCTGATATATTTATTTATGAATTAACGTACTTAAGTCCAATTACAAAAAAGACATAAAACACGAAATGTAAAAAGAGCAACAGAGAAGAATTATCACCTACATAATAATAAATGAAGCGATGACGAAAATAGGAGAAATTAAACATAAGAGAGAACATTCAAGCCATGGTCTAGTCAAAGTTTTGGTAGAGTCGTAAAAAATGACAAAAATCATTTAGACTGCTACCAAAAATTTCAAGACCATGGCTTGAGTTAACAAGTCTTGACATTCTGGACATTGAAAAATTATACCCATAATTAGTATTGTGATGATTGAGGAAAAGCATTCATTGTTTCTGAGTCTACGGCAAAGAATGTTGAACTGGATAAGTTGCAACAGAGAAGGTGAGTCAATAAAACAATTAATAATTTTATAAATGAAAATTAAATCAAAGTCTTTCCTGCGCTTTTCTAATGAAGACATTTTCAACAATTCAATAAGTCATGTTTGGTAACCAGTCATGATAATAGCCAGGTTCTTTCCGAGGTTTTTATGAGTATGCAATAAGCAAGTAATCTTTGTAATAGTTTTCATTTCTAACCACATCAATCAAAAAAATAAAGAAAGCTTCAATGTACCAAACTAAACATAGATACAAAAATATTTTCAATAACATATATACCCCACGACCCACTGAAAACTTTATTTGACGTTCTGAATGTGGGATGTAATATATTGTTGTTTTTTTAGTGTTCCGAATGTTAAAAGAGTCGAAATTGGAACCTCTCTGATCCTTCTTCAGGATCTGTGACGTAGGTGGATACATATTTAAATCCTTTTAAGGTCAGTAGCGTTTTTGAAACTGAGTGGAATAAATAGCTGAGTAAATTTTGTTGGAATCTTCCATAAAAGTTAGTGCAATTGTTTACATTGTTTCGGTATTTTAAAGTAAGTCTGAATATTGTATGATCAACTATCAAAATTTATATAGTTATTAAACTATCCGCTTTTATTCGAGATTAGGAATGAAAAATATTTAACACTAATGGCGTGTTGTTATTTTTTTTAATCAAATCGATATTCCAAAGCTTCGCAGACGGTGTTTGACATTACTTTGCAAAATCAAAATAGTTATGTTGACCTATAAATTATATTCGGAACAAACTATCAACGTTATTTATATTACAATCTAAGGCGATTAAAAAAAACCAAGGAATTGAACAAAACTTTAATTATCGTTCGGCGTTTTTTTTTCATATTTGATTAGTGGACAGCTTACGTGTTCGAGTGTTAAGACACTCGGCTACGAATGCAGAGGGTTCGGGCTCAAACCCGGCATTCACAATTTTTTTTTAAATAAATGAGTTTCATCACACATTTTTTAAATAAAAATAAAGTATAGGTACTATGTTTGCGTCACGTTCTAGAGTGGTATATACTCTAAGTATTAAAGACCAGTATTCAGAATCGAAAAGTTGCTTGAAATGGCTTTCAGCCGTGTTTAATGACCAGATCTAAATAGCTAGGTACTTCCCAACCTTCCTCTACCTCAACTCATTCCCTTCCCCACTACCTTTACCCTCACAACATACCCGATTGGGAATGCCAGTCTCACTGACTCTTTACGGTTAGGAGCAATTGAGACTCTGCTGCGGTATTAACTATAAAAATAAAAAAATAAAAAATTGAGTAGTAATTACTGAACTTAATAATTAACTACAAATTATTTCCTTTGTGAGTACGTACGTCAATACGTAAGATTGTGAACTTTTTAAATTGAGAACTGACGGATGTGTTCAGGAAATTATCAAATTGAAAAAATAATCCTTTTAAATACCTACCTACCTAATAAAGTACCTACTTTCATGTATTTTAACAGACAATATTCTATATTTGAAATAATATTTTTTCTTTGGCAAGTTAAGGGTCAGCACCCAAAAATAGACAGTTGTTTGCTTTCTAGTACAAACGATACTACAAATGATTAATTTATTAATTCTAAACAGGTAGTTAGAAAAATATCTAAGGTTTCCAGTGAATACAATTTTTAAACAGTAATCTTTTTTATTCTTTATGAAAAGCATACTAGAATATTAGGTAAAACGTTCAAATATGACTTTTCTGGTTTGAAAACTGCCCCATTTACTGTAATTTATTATAAAATTTGTATGTTTTTCATCGAATTTTAAATGATTACAGTTGTAAAATCATATTCACTGGAAAAATCAGACATTTTTCTAACTACCCATAGAAAATTTTAAGATACATGATTTGTAGGATTGCTTGTATTAGAATGCTCGGAAGTAAGGTTTAGTAGTATTTTCGAGTGCTGACCCTTAGGTTACATTCTGTGATTTTTCATGGGTACAACTAGTATAGTAGTGATAATTTAATATTTTCTTTTGTGTCGATTTTTTATGTAGCTTCATTTACTATATTTATAGGGGTGTAGTATATTTCATCGAAGAGTTCCACAAAACTCTCTCATAAGTATCATCATTTTATTCTTTGATAACAACTATCAAAAAACTTCCCAATTTTTGACAATTCCAAACTTTGAAAGAAGAAACACATTTATCATAAATAAATAGAGACATGCAATAAAAATTACTCAATTTCAAAAGCCAAGAATGTTCGTAGTTTGTACAATTCAACCAAACAAACCGTAAAATGGGGGAAGGTGGTATACTGCCCGATAGCGTGATACAAGGCCGCACGCGTCACTATCTTACAAGCTTTGATAAAGAAATTATGTGATTGATATTTGCGATTCCAAAAATGAACCCATTTGAAAAGTTCGAAAAGTATTAGCTTTTTACTAACTCACAAGACTTACGACATCAAAAACTTCTTTTAGGTACACACTACTCACTTAAAACTGTTATATTAGCGACAAATTTTCTGTAAAAAGTAATGTGCTAGAACTTGATACAATCGTTTTTTTATTTTTTATAGTTAATACCGCACAAGAGTCCTAACTGCTCCTAACCGTCTAAAGCCCGTGAGACTATGGCATCCCCAATTATGGTATGTTGTGAGGCTGAAGGCAGCGGGAGGGGAAAGAGATAGGGAAGAGGAAGGTTGGGAGTACCTTGCTATTCAGATCTGGTCACCAAACACTGCTAAAGCCATTTCAAGGAACTTTTTGGTTCTGAATGGTGGTCTTCCACCAGCGCAATACTTGGAGTATCTACCACTCTGGAACGTGCCGCATATATACTATTCATTATTTTATATTAGTTAAATGTGTCATGATACATATATATTTATTACATACAAAAATTTTTCGTACGCCGGGTTTGAACCTCCGACCTCTAGAGTCGTAGTCGAGTGTCTTACCTTTCGACCACGGTGGCCGAAAAAAAAAGAACATTTCAAAATGGAATAAAGTGCTCCAACGCACTTAAAATGTTGACTGTGGCATTCGGCTGGCCTACTTTGTCTCAAAAAATTATTTATAAGTGGTACAAGCGTTTTACAGAAGCCCGAGAAGATGTTAACGACGATGAGCGTCCTGGAGTTGTGGAAAAACAAATCATGGATTTTATTCTTTGATCCATTTTTTTCAATAGTAAAAAATCGAAGAACACACAAAAACGTGACTAACCTTTCCAGTTGTCGAAAACAAATCACTAATTCAAAATAGCTGATAATGCTAACATATGATAAACATATGTGTACCAACATAACAAAAAAAAACGATAATCGAATGTACACAGCCCGCGAAAATTCAAATTTCACCTTCTCTTTTGAACAGGCCATGTATGTCTTAACCTTAATTAAAATAATGATGTTGTCTTATCATTGTTGATTAACTTGCAAATTGATTGTACCCAAATAAAGACTAATAATTGCCCTGATATAAAATTGATTGCTAATTGATTGCCCAAATAAAGACTAATAATTACTAATAGAAACCCTGGAAATAGCTAAATCAGTGAAACTTAATGATAATCACCTTTAAATAACCAAAAGAATTTAACTTATAGCCCTATTCTAAACATGTTTCCTTCCCTCCACCTCTTCCTCCCCTCAAACTTGACGTTCTGCTACCCCCTCTATCTTCCCTCGCCCACTTAACTAAATACATTATGATACGTTTCTTGTCCCATATTGTTGTCTCCCTCCTAATACTATATCTTCCTTTTCCCCATGTTCACCATTATATATATATATGCACTAATTTCATTAGTAGATTTTTAAGTCCCGATGAAGATTCAGCAGAGTCGTAGTTGACTTATACTAAAATAAAGTGGACACAAGCTTGTTTTTTATTTAACTAATAATTGTGTCCATCGTTAAAATTGTGGAAAACAGTTTAATTCATGTAAAAACAATTTTTCACTTAAACAAGCGGTTACAAGTTCCTTTTTAACTGTAGTCTTATTTGTACCATGGTTAAATTTTTCCCGTGATAAATTTTAAACACGGCTACATTTCGATCATCGAAATATTTTGAACTCGGTCTTTTTTTTCGAACGTAACTTTCAACGACGGAAATATTTGAGCTCGTTATTGTTTTAAAGGCTGTATATCATTTGTCCAGGGTTATATTTTAAATGTGAGAATTTTCGACAATTTACGAAAAAGTCTTTGTTCGATGGTTCAATTCCGTCTTTATTCTTAGAAGCTAAAATATCCTCTGGTATTATTTTTGTCTTTATTTAATGCAGACAAAGAGAATATCGTGTAAACACGAGTAGCTTCTCTCGGCTAAAATATCATTCACGTAAGAAAGGGTAAAATTACCGGCGCGAAGTTTGACGGGGTAGTTTGATAACACTCGGAGTGAGTATTTTAAACACTCGCGGGCCTTTTTACTTGTCACGTATGGTAAACAGTGTTATCTGTTTCACGAAGAGGATGCTGTTTTTACTTTTATTCTAACAGGGTTGTAAAAAAGAAGAAAAAAATCTAATTTAAAAAAATGGACAAAAGGAGTTTAATGGTACACAGAGTTGTAGATACTCTCAGTATCGCTTTAGTAAAACACCACCATTCAGAAATGAAACGATGCTTGCTACTACTTCATTCTGCGCCAGTTCACACATTTTTTCACCTAGAAACGAGGAACCAGTTCCACCGTCTTAGTGTTTTAAAGTCATAGAATATCTATCAACCCCTCCCTCCTCAATGTTTTTGTTGTTGTTATTTTTGTTCTCAGAATATTGCTAGCAACTCCCCTCCCCATGTTTTTTTTTGTGAGCCGATTCCAAAATTAATTGTAAATAAAGTGCGGATTGAGCATTTAAACTTTTAGTTCGATTAAAGCGTCCACCGTAAACGGTTCATTTTAAAGAATTTGTAGTTCGTGAAGCATTCACAAAACTTTGAAGTTTTCCCATCGCCAGTCGCGGTAACAACTATGTGATTTCTAGTGCTTATTATTTGATAGTGATTAATATTATCTCATTGAATAAGACCCACCTTTTTATTTTGCCCCAGACGCATAGATAATTTCATTTCTTACCAATGCACGAAAAATACTTAATTTAAAACTTACTGAATTAGTCTCATGTAAGTAGGGATAAAATATGTTCGCAATGCATGAACTCATTTTACGTAGGCTTACTGATATGTTTAGTCGCATAGTGATATTTCTAAATCTGATTAAGGGCTGTCTATTGTGAAATTTATTACACGTCATAACAGCTGCATAGCCAATACATCAAAGTTATAAATGGATATCACAATAACCTGAGTGGATGTGAAACAGGTAGTTCTTAATTAATAATATTTATATATTTTTAGTCGTATCTTTGTGATTTGTTTCATTTGAAAATTGACATAAATAACGTATTAAATTCCGAAATTTTAGTTAGTCAATTTGTTATGATTTAATAATTTCAGTAAACAATGTATTGTAAATTACACGCTGCCCATACAGTGGGCGAAATAATATCGTTTTCTTTTTTATCACACACATTTTAAAAGAGAGATATTATTTTAACCTGAAAAACGTCACGTACGTCGAGTTGACAGTTCTACGTGTAGCAAAGGTTAATTCAAATAAATGCTGCAACTCCCGCTCACATTTTCATCGCCAGACATTTTAGGGACTATCTTTTGAAGCATGTCAGGAAATAACCGCTTACCTCTCCCCATAATTCCTCCCGTTGTCTTTTGTATCATTATTATTCAATTTATTTAGTTTAGTTGTGTATATTAATATCATGCAGTGAAATTCTAAATTATATTTAATACTAGTGCTGACCCGTAAAAAATAACGCCATACTTTTTTTTACTTTTATTGTTATAAAAAAAAATATACAAAAAGTTATTGGAATTAAGGTCTAATTTTGACAGGAATTAGACAATATTGATGCGTATAAAAATAGTTTTTGACTTTCGGGGATCAATTTGAAGAAGTTTTATAAAAATTTCGTAATAAGATTTTTGTCCAACTTTGCAAAGGGAATACAAAATCTTATAGGAGTGCTCTCAAAAACTGTTTTGTTAGAACTAATAAAAGCTTCCAGGGGTGTTGGTTTTTTTTACTGGCTTTCTTGCATTGGGGCTTGATAAAAATAAGTATAAAAAGCTCTCACGTGAAGCGTATGATAAAGGGCACCACATTTCACTCTTGACATGCAATCATCGAGTTTCTACTTGCACCATCTGACCCTCGCTCTCCCCTACTCTTTCTTCTTCTCTTCACCACGATTTCTACTCATATTGGGGAAGTATTTCCGGAAGGTATGAAATAAACGTGATCAGCTAACACCATACATTCTCTCTTCGTATTGAACAATTAAAAGACGTACTATTTAGAATCGAACACAACTTAATTGATAACCCTGATCTTTTTCAACGCATATTATTCCATTGCAACTGCAGATAGTCACTTACTTTTATCTCTCTCATTGTACAAAACCAATTCCATACAAAATTGTTTTACATCAATAATTAAAATAATATCAATAATCTTCAATGTAAAATTATAAAACAGAAAAAATATAACCGTCGCAACCGAGACGCAAACTCGGAACCTCTACTCTATCCGGGAGTAACGCTAAATGACACCAATTCAGCAAAGAAAAAACTAACAAATAAAAATGGATGGTTTATCCCAGACACCATCTAGGTATATAATATGTGCTCATGTCGAGCTTTGTATACCATACACAGATGGCAGTCAAATCGGAAGAAAAGTTAAAATAAATTAGATTAATAATTTTCAAAGTGAAGAATAAGATCGATTAAAAATCCCGGTTTCCTACGAGGTCTCGGTAAAGAATATAAAAATAATAAGCATTTAAGCTTCAAAGTTTATTCTTATTTAAAACTATTTCATTTTTAGATCTACAAATTCATTCAACTTATATTATTACCGCATTGACATTTTTAACATGACTATACGTGATATCAAACTAAAATACATTACATAACTCAAATTGCCTTTTCATCTACTCCCGTCCTTTGTCCCTTTATCACAGTCCATGTTCCTCTCCCCCTCCCATCACCCCTCCAACATAGTTAAGCTAGCTGAAATAAAACTGTATATTGTCACACTTTACTCATTGCATTCATAATTACTATTGGACAATTTATAACTGGCATGATTTATTTGCTTTATTTGTATTTATATGTTAATTGCTAATTTGCTGTTAAAAATAATGTGCGAAATTCCAATACCCATTCGTCACAGTGGATATGACATTGGAAGTTGAAATTTTTTGCGTTGATCTTGAAATCCACAGCAAAAAAAGTTGTGAAAATTTCATAATAGACACACTTAAAAGTTAGAAGCGCTTTGAACTATGGGCGGTAAAATTGATTTTACTGAGCACCAGACACGAACGACCTTCGTGGTGAGTGGAAAGACGCTCGAATACAAATCCAGAAGTCACGAGTTCAAATCCGGCGTGCGCCAATAATTTTTTAAAATTAATATGTGTCATTACACATTTAGATCATATAAAATAAAATAAAGTGTATTTGCAGTACGCTCCAGAGTGGTGGATACTCTTATATCGCAGTGTCTTATATCTTAATATCTCTTTGGTGTAACACCACCATTCACAATCGAAACGTTGTTTGAAATGGCTCAAGCCGTGTTTGCTGATCAAATCTGAATAGCCACGTACTTCCCAACCTTGCTCTTCCTCATCTCCTTCCCCTCGCCATATTCAGCCTCACAACATACCTCAATTGGGGGTGCCATAGCATCACTGGCTTTAGACGGTTGGGAGCAGTTGGGACTGAAATTTAAAAAGACAATAAAAAAATCTATTTTATATTCATCTCACAAATTTATTGAATACGAAAAATGATTCTTTCTTAGTGAACGTAGAATAACGGGACATAAAGTAGATTTTTAGCTTTATTTTTACCACTGTAACGTATTTTAAAAGCACATAAGAAATTCTTTTAAACGTACATAGCCTTCTGAACAGCAAATTCAACAACGTAGACACCTGCCGTAGATACGTTTCTTCCTTCTTCTCACTAAAAGTCAATTTACTCCACCGCCGAGTATTCTATTCAGCTCGTGTTTTCGCGTACGTGACCGAGCCTCAGTATTTGGAGAAAGAATCGCACCGTTTTACAGAAAATAACTGTTAAATTTAAAAAAAAAAAAACAATAGAAAACTTTCGCGGAAATATTTTGGCGTGATAATAAATATTACGTTAAAGTTTTTTTTTTTGTGAAATTCAACCTTATTACTCTCAAGGGTTTATTAGGGGTTTTTTTATGCTAAAACGCTCGGAGCAATCACTTATTTTGTTATCTTTTGATCTCTTCCAGATGATAGAACTAATGAAAACGAAATAAATTTAGGTTTTTGAAAAAATATTTTTAAAAAAATTATTAGTTTAAATATGCAAGAGGTAATTATGTGTTGTTATTTTTTGTATTTACCTCATTTGCTTGGAAGATGTCATGAACATTTGACAAAACTAGTTAATTTTTAAAATAAAATATTGAAAAAAAGTGATCGAAACGAAGTTATTTAGTAATCAATTACATTGAACTTTCATGATGAATCGAACAACTTTTTGAATACGTTTTTTTATTAGGCATAACTAGATTTGATTGGAGATGGTTTCGTTGACAGGAATAGTTGGCTTTGATGATTCAGTCTGTAAAATACGAGTAGGTGTTCGACATTATCGGTGTTTGTGCGGCCGCGTTTAAAATCAGAAAAACCGGCCCTCTACCATTTTTCTCGAAGGAGCAAAGTCCGAATAACACTTGTCAAGCCATTGCTTTTCTTGGACGGTATTTTTTCCCATTAAAAAACGATGCTTTATAAACACACGTTTTTTTTTCATTGTGTCAAAAATTCCATAAGAAGCATCACTAAAACCACTGTAACTTGTCGAATTAAACGTCAGATTGTTATTAAATTTTGACATGTATTAAATGAAGATTGGTGTTTTTTTAAAAACCATAAGGATTTATCAATAGTGGCGCCAACTATATGTCACTCTACCGAACTTATTAAATGATGGATTTCATGATACCCAAAACATATACATATGCCCACCAATAAAATATTATTTATTATGAATACATAAGATTTCCACTAACTAAAGCCATTGAGAATATAACTGTGCAGAATATTAACGAGCGTCGAAATCCATACTACCTCCTCATATTATTGAATAAATCTTAGAGTTACGAGGCATCCATTGGTTTCGCATTTCGTTTGATAAATGGTGAGATCCATTTTTATCAAATATGCAAGATTCTCCATTGCGGTACCAAAAATGACCTAAATTCGAATGATTTCTCTTCACTTCGTGATCTACTAGAAACGTGCAAATCACTCTCAGACCTATCGCTTCGGAACGAAATACAACATCTTCATTTGACGGCTTCCGTGGTAGAGTGGTAGGACACTCGACTACGAATCCAGAAGTCACAGGTTCAAACTCGGCGTGCACAAAAAATTTTTATTCAATGATATTCAATATAGAGTGGTAAATACCCTGGTGAAAGACCACCATTCAGAATCGAAACGGTGTTTGAAATGGCTTTAGCCGTGTTTGGTGACCAGATATGAATAGCCAGGTACCCCTCAACCTTTCTCTTCTACATTTTATTATCATCTCCAGTATACATACACACAAATAATATATTTATATACATGTATTAATGTTATATATATATTTATGTGTTAATTGTTAAAAAAAAAATACATATTGGAGTATTTGTAATTTTTCAACAGTTCAATGTTTTTTCAAATTGTATTATAACTTGGGCGATGCCGTGTAGTAGCAATTGAATCGTAAATAAAAAAATGATGTTTACAACAAGAAGTCAGTTGGCGTATTTTCTTTGTGAATGTGTGAAACGGGAAAATCAGTCAATATTTTCCTAGGTTATGTTTAATTAAAGAGAGTCTAATTTATTAGAGAACGACCATTTAGTATTTTTTTTATCGCTGGTAAGACCACATATTGCGGTCATAAAAAGAAGCCCTTTTTTATTACAGCAAAGTGGATGGATTCTATTTTAGAACCTGATGGATCAATTGATGGGCGGCGTTAGTAATGACAACCCTAACGCGTGGATTACGTCTAACACTTGGTTAAAATAAAACGCTCTTTGGTTTTAGTTTAAACCCCTCGTTAATTTACTCTTTCGACAACAGCTCTCGCGGTTTTCAGTCACTACCAAACTCAGTTATGTGGTAACCCTGCCAAAAGTCGTACACACATCAGTCAGTGAGCAAATTGTCACTTAATTGAAATGGCAAAAGGTTAACGATAACTGTTATTGGATTTGTCGGAGCTACTAATACTCACGTCAATTCAGACAATTCTTTGTTATAACTACTAAATTCATTTGATTTGTGAACTACTTTCTGAATAACAGTGGTATATACTCAGAATACTTAGTATCGCCCTGGTGAAAGACCGCCATCCAGAATCAGAAACGTTGCTTGTAACGACTTTATCCGTGTTTGGTGACTAGATCTAGTGGTTGATTTTTAACATACTGATAATATACTAGATCATATCAATTTAAATTTTAAGATCCGTTATTACGAGTTATAAAAAAACATAATCTTATTTAAAACACCAGAAATCTGTTTTCTGACGATGTAAAAACTGAACATTTAAGTATAATCTTATTGGAATTTTCAGGTCCATGCTAATATGTTTAGCTCGAAACGTCGTTTCCATCTTGAGCTGTAGAGATTTGAATTATTCAGATGTCTTCACGCTTGACTAAAAATCCAGATGTCACGGGTTCAAATCCCGGCGTGCGCTACAAAAATAATTTTGTAATAAGTATCATTTAATTCATATAAAATAATGTGTATAACTGAATAGCCCACTTCATAACCTTCATTTTTTCCATCTTCTTCCTCTCCGTATTTCTTTCAGCCTCACAACATACCCCAATGGTGAATGCCATAGACTCACTGGCTTTAGACGGTTTGTAGCAGTCGGTACTTTTGTGCGGTATTATTGTATTATTTTGCGTTTGGATGGATCGAGTTTGAATCCCACAGCGGGATCCGCACCCTTTTTAGCACGTGGAAAGTAAGATATTAGCCCCATCAACCTTAACGCTGCCAGGATGGACTCCCTCTTGAAATGAGACCTAATATCCTACATTAATATTTCAATTTAAATATATAGAAATACATTTATTCATTTTTTCTTACGAATTAATATTTTTTTCATTATTTTTTATTATTATTATTGTGTTTATCATAACATATATTTTATTATTATTGTGACTATTTGTTATTATTTATTATGGAAGGTTTTGCATTGCACTACTCCTGCATACCTTCTGGAATAAAATTTTATTATTATTAGCTATAAAAAAAGATAAAAAAGAACACTAACTTCGTCAGGAAAAAGTTAAGTTAGTTAAAAAGTTATCTTTGGAGCGAAAATAGTACAGTTTTGTTTCGCAGAACTTAGCAATGTGTAGGCAAAAGTACAAGGGTGAGTGTTTATCAGTTTTAAACGAATTTAGCGAGAATTTCGTCACGTATTTTTATGGCAATTTGGTTTGAAGTTTTATTCTAATTCATTTCCTGGAATATCGGAAAGTTGTTTGTTGCGATACACGTTGTATATTTTATAACATTCTGTCTTCAACATTATTAATTATGCGCTGTGTACGTGAAACGTCAATAAACTTTGAGAATAATTTTAATTCATCAAGAACCAACTATGCAATGAACTCCCCAGTCCAAAGGTTACATAGGCTTGGAAACCAATTTAGTTATGTTGATATTTTTCTGTGTTCAATCATGAGATTCAGATCGGAGTTGTATAGCTACTCTTCACAAATACTTCACTGAAATATACGAGTCTACCAGATAATTGTGAATACGTGTTTTTCTTTTCTATGTTTCTTTTTGTATTATTGTAATTTTCATATTGCATTTTGTATTTACCACTGGTTATATATTTATTTTGATTTTTTCAAGAAGCATGTACTTTTGTTTTATTTTTTAATGTATCATGTACTATCATATAATACTTTACCTGTCAACATCAATACATTGTACAAATTTGTTGTTAAAGCCCACTAGGGCGTTAATAATAATAAATAAATAAATAATAAATAATCGACTGACAAGTAGCCCCCAAATATGGCAAATGAATGGGGTGTAGGTAAATCTTTATTGATAAGATTTTTTTGTTTGCCCAAATATGGCAAATGAATGCGGGGTCGGTGTAGTTACTAGCTCATAATCATACTTGTAAATATTGCCTGATTATGATGGCAAGAGTTTGAAACGGTTAGTTGCTGAGTGGACAAACGGCCGATTCTCATCCGGGCGTTTGGTTAAAAATTAAATAATTTAGTGTTAGCTCATTTACATCATTAGACAAAACTTTTTAATTTCATTTTCGCCTATTATGATGGTGGAATATTTTAATTTTTCAAACAGGTCTGAAAGATGGCCGTCATTTGGCTAAACCCGGTAATATTTGTCTTTCGTTAAAAAATAAATAAATTATTTAGTGTTACCCATTTACAAAATGGTGTAAAACTTGTTGTAAATGGCATTTATAATATACAACAATGCAAAATTGGTTTAACAAATAGGGTATTATTTTGCTTAATTCTTGTCTATTCTCCCTTTTATTATAATTTTATGACGTTTTTATTGCATAAGCTTAACATCACATCAGAAATGTAACGTTTTCCGTCAGTGCTCAGATGCACTTGAGCTGAGACCGTTGCGATATAACTGGTGTACTGGGATTATTCCTTAAAAGGTTGCGAATTCATCCGACATCATCTCGACAGCATCCGTGTACAATAGCACGGAGGATTAGCTTTAGTTCAAACCCATTTGTTCTACACCTTTTAAACCACCTGTATTTACTGTAAATCCCTTTCGTTGGTTGTGGCAATAAATTGTCATCAAATATCCTAGCCCTCTTTAGTAATAATATTTGGATAATTTGTATAGTGCCATTTTTTTAAACATCACCTCAAGGGCGCTGTAAAAATCCTTATTCCCAGGATCTATATTATTACTAACTACATATCGTCACCGGAAAGGTAAAAGGGCTGAAGCTCCATTTTTAGAAATTTACACCAGAGCACTTACAATACAATTCATAAGTCCTCAGTACCAGGTGGTATTAAAAAAAAAATTAAATCGGGTAACTCAATAATCTCACTAAGTTACCTGCAACAAAAAGCTAAAAAAAGTCCCAAATTAAATTTGTGTCGTTTGAGTCAAGCCTTCTCCCAAATGGTAAATATATTTTAGATGGCTGAAGCGCCACAAAAGTCATTGGAATCAAACGAAAGTCAGAGCATTCGATGCAGAATATAAAACTAATTAAAACTGCGTATTTAACTCATTTTTTACCAAAGTGTCGCTTCAGCCCTTTTGCCTTTCCAGCGACAATATACAGAAACATAATTTGGTTCGTATTGCAATATATTGTTGGGGTGTTGGCACTTTCAAACAATGTTCTTGTTGGAAAGAGAAAAGGGGCCCCTTTGAATATCGAACAGAGCAATGAAAACACAATAGTTTTATTATTATATTTCATTTATTCCAAAGTTGTCCTTTCCCATTTTCATACATTACACAATTCTGCTTAGATCACGAGCCAGTTTTTTGTTACAACAATACTTATTTCAGCTTCTGTTTTACATCGATTAAAATTCATGAGAATAAGGGTAGTTTGAAAACTTCAGTTTATTTCCACAAGTTGGCGACATAATTCAAACAGTGACATCCCCCGTGGCAAGAGTCATGCTTCAAGCCACCTCTCTCAAATTTTCAACGATTGACAGCCATATGAATCGATCACTTTGACATTTGCCGCAAAGATGATCTAATAACCTTTTTTCTTATTCGAAGTTGACAGCCGCTAAGATCAAAGCTGGTAAAGTTTACAAAGACCCTACACTAGCTTTATGGGCAGTTTATTTCTAGATAAATTAATTTAAACGCGTGGCCGTAAATGCAGCGAAAGATAAATCGCACTCCAGGACTTCATAAAATTCTATGGCATCGTAAATAATATAAGCGCTAAGCAGCCTCCCTCGTGCAATAACGTGCAAAAGTGGGAATATAAATGAATAACGGCTCCTCACAAAATTCAGTCATAAAAATTATAACTGGTTTAAAACGGGAACTTCTCAAACATTTTAAATGTTATTGCTTCTCAGTTGCTGTGATTTTATTTTTAGACGGCCTGCATGGTCGAGTGGTAAGACGCTCGACTACGAATACAGAGGTCGCGGGTTCGAACCCGGCGTGCGCAAAGACATTTTATTTATAAATAGAACATATATACTTTGTTTTTTAACCACTTTTTATTTAATATTTTGTCTGCGGTTTCGGAAGTACATATCAGGACAATATTAAATTAATCTTTAGATAATAACTTCATCTCTTCTGGAAGAAACATATGTGGAGATAAATTCTGTAAAATAAAATAATAATAAACTTCAAAATCTTTGTAAAATGAATACTAATATACATTCTCCAGATACTTCAAAACATACATTTTTTGATCGTGTACAGAATTTATCTCCACATATGTTTCTTCCAGAAGAGATGAAGTTATTATCTAAAAGATTAATTTAATATTGTGGTACTTCCGAAACCGGTAGACAAAATATTAAATAAAAAAAGTGGTTAAAAACAAAGTATATATGTTCTATTTATAAATATGGCAAGCCACAAAGTTAATGGTTTTTACGAATACATTTTATTTAAAAAATATGTGTCAAAACACATTTAGTTGATATTAAAAAAATATATTTGTATATTTGCGGCGCGTTCCAGAGTGGTGGATACTCTTAGTATCGCCCTGGTGAAAGACCACCATTCAGAATCAAAACGTTTCTTGAAATGGCTTTAGCCGTGTTTGGTGACTAGATCTGAATAGCCAAGTACTTCCCAACCTTCCCCTTCCTCATCTCCTTCCTCATCTCATCCTATTGGGGATGCCATTGTCTCACTGCCTCTAGACGGTTTTGAAGCGGTTGAAACCCTTCTGCGGTATTCACGTCATAATTTTTTTTTAAATACTCGTACAATATACAATCATTAAGAATATTCATATAATCATCTATCTCTTTGGTGTTATCTACGTGTATCATCGTGTTTATAGCGATTTTTTTTTCTTCTTGAAATGGTGACCAGATATGAATAGCCAGGTACTTTCCAACCTTTTTCTGATAAAGCTCCTTCCCCTCCCTACTACTTTCAAACCTCACAACATCAGGATGCCATAGTCCCACCGGCTCCAGACAGTTAGGATATTCACTAACTAACCATCACGCCGTTTCCCCACAAGGGTAGACAGAGAGGATGGACCGCCATACAACTCTGTATTAGCACACACTTTTTTCTTCATTCACATTCATACATCGTCTCATTCATAATCTTTTGTTATTCTGACGTGGCCCGATTCTAGTATTTCATTTACTTGATCGTGCCATGTCTTCCTTGGGCATCCCCGATTTTTTTTCCATTCACTTTCGCGTGATATATTATTTTCACACTCCTTCCTTCGTTCATTCACCCTGCATGCTCAGACCATCTATGCGTCCTTTCTCGATTCTATTCATTACGCTTACATCAGCCTTGAATTCTTTGCCGGATATCCACATTTTCAACACGGTCATTCATAGTTTCACGCACATACGCTCAAGGATCTCATTTCTACAACATTCAGTATAATTTCATCCTTCCTCTTCCAGTTCCATGTCTCAATGCCATACATACTGCCATACGTGTATAGTAACCTCATGTGCTTCGTTCTACTATGGTGAGATGTATGATTTTTTTTCTTCCCAGATGTGTGAAAAAATATTTTCCACAGATCTAAATAAAAATACAACAAAACATCAGGCTTGGTGTAAACACTCCATTGTGAACTGTGATTTATACTATACTATAGATCAACCAAAAACATGTAACTATGCTACATCATACATTTATAAACAGATTTCTGGAAACCTTAATTTTTAACAAAATCGTTGCTACAAACCCAGGAAAATCCGCAAAAATACTGTATTGTGACCTTACTCGTGAAGAAAAACATATCAAGCGGTGTAACGAAATCTACATACTTGACCCACGCTCGTCAGATGCCGCCTGAGTAGTCAGAGTGCGCTTACGTTACCTATATTCGCAGAATTACTGCGCTTTTTTTTCGTCCTAGCCCGGCGTTTTTGGTACCATTCTCTTTGAAATATTGTGCCCTGCGAATTTGTGCCCGATTTTTCTAATTCTGTTTCTACTTTGCTCTCATATATGCTCTCGTAAGCGCCCTTGAGGTGATGTTTCACAAAAATGGCGTTATACAAATCAGCGAAATATTATCGCGAACATCGATAAATTTTCAAACTATTTCAAATTAACAGCCTCGCATCTTTTTGAAATTTGAGATATATAATCAAAACTTAGAACGAGTTATCAAATATAGGCTCTTCTTCAAAATAACAGTTAATTTACTTAGATCAGACAATTAATCTATGCGAAATGATTTCGTTCTTGGACACGTATTGAAGCCGGAAATTCAAAAATCGTGGGTTCACTTTGTGCGTCAAATGTGGAAGTGGTTTTTGGCACAGTAGAGTCTAAGATTGAGGCACCATGTCTATTCTTATGGGAGTTATTGAAGTTTAAAATAACTTCGACTAAAACTGTCACTCATTTAGACGCGATTGGCTCTCCACACCCAGCATCGATTTTAAAGACATTTTACGTCAAAAACATTTACCTTTGACAAATGACTATGAATATTAAACCCTTACGCATTTAGTATTTTGTTTTGGGTTCGTGTTTAGCAGTGAACCTCACTGTTTGAACTTGTAGACGTCTGCGTACTTACAATCGATGTTCAGGAATTTTCTATAAAGACATAGATCACGCAGTCCAATGGCGGGCGGGAATCTATAATGGGTTTCTGTACGTGAGGATAGCCAGGCTGCTCCCACTATATCCATCCCTCCGGACAAACACCAGAGGTTTCCTTAAAGCCGTGTATTTATTGCGGAAGTTACCTCGCGATCCTTCCGAGCAGAGACGTTTTATGGAATCATAAATGCGTTGCATGGGTGAAGTAAAGCTAAAGGTCACAAGTGTATCTTCAACAAAATGTTATTAATGATCTTTTGGTTTCACAAAAGAATACTATAATACGGCCTCTGTGGTCGAAAGGTAAGACGTTTGACTACGAATCTAGAGGTCTTGGGTTGAAAAACGGCGCCCAAATAAATTTGATTTAATTAATATGTGTCATAACACATTTTACTTATATTTGTTTATTTGTAAACTAAGGACTATTGTCCAATTACAAAAAAAAAAATAACACGAAATGAGAAAAAAGAGCAACAGAGAAAAAAACAGCACATACATAATATTGTAATAAAGCAATGAGATAAATATAACAAAATACAAATAAGAAAGAACATTCAATTCAAAGCCAATTCGGTCTATTCAAAGTTTTGGTAGAGTCGTAAAGAATGACAAAAATTTGACTGGTACCAAAAATTCCAAGACCATGGTTTGAATAAACAAGTTTCGATATTCTGGATAGTGGAGAATGATATCCATAATTAGTAGAGTGAGGATTGATATCTATGTAAAATAATAAACAGAATATTTGCGGCACATTCCAATTCGAATTTACTGCAAGAATCGTCCTGGTGAAAGACTACCATTTATATGGTTTGAACCGTGTTCAGTGTCCAGATCTAAATACTCAGATACTGTCTCTCCTTCTTCTTCTCCATCTCCTCACCTTCGTCCCTACCTTCAGCCTCACAACAAGCCCCCATTAGGGATGCTATAAACTCTATCTGGCTCTAGATGGTTGGGAGCAGTTGGGACTCTAGTGCGGCATTCACCACAAACCAAAAAAAAAGTTAACTCCATACTAATAATTTGTTTCGAGTGCAGCCTTTTTGCAGCGAATCCAATTTAAACGACAAATATTGCATGCTGGAAAAATCATTTTTCCTAACGAAGGCATGTTTATTTCCGTAACTAGTTATTTAATATAACGGTGGTATACAAAGTAAGTGTCTTTCATTTAACCCTTTACCGCATCGATTTTTAATCCTTCCAGAACAAGATATATTTGCTTAGAAATGTATTTAGAATCATGTCAAAAATAGTAAAAATATATTTATTTAAAGAATTGCAACATATTTACTATAAATGTCTTGTTTCATAGTTGGCACTACATGCGATATGGCAAATAAATAAAATATTCCCAAATTTTTCACACTAGGCATTAAAGTTATACCAACTACACCAATAAGTAGAAAATAATTATATCTCAATATTAAGTATTACTTCAAAAAATATAACAAAATGATTCACACACTGAACAATCTCAACCATGTTTCTTCACGAAATGGCCGAAATGACGACTTACTGATGCAACTGTAGTTTGCGAGTGTAGTACTTAAAAGCTCATAACTGGCAACACTGTTCGATTAATGGTAATTCAGAGCTCACAGTAAGGAATTAGCTGAATATAAAATACAATTATGGCCCACATAGTCCTTTATGATGATAATATTCTTATGTTCCAAATTTGTAACTGTATGCGGTTAAGGGTTAAAAAAAAATTATTTTGGTTTTTCAATGAAAACATGTTGTTTTTATTTATTTTAATTTTGAACAGAACCTACATTTTTTTCCATAGTGTAAGCTTCTTTGGTAGAAATTTTCATTCAACTAAACTAGATCTAGTGTTGGTATAAAATTAATATTTGTTTTTTTTCACTTTGCTTGGCAAACGAAGGAATGAAGGTGGGCGGAAAGAAGTACTTAACGCAGGGGATCAAAAAATTGCCTCTTCAATTTAATCATGAGGGTGACTTTTTAGGGGGACCTCGTACTAAAAACGTGCCTACACCATTAAGGAAAGTATTTTAATTTATTAAATATAATTTTCACATTAATCTTAATATATCTGCAAAATATAAAATCTTTGTTCGTAATAAAAACACTCACCTACAATAACAAGTGTAAATACTTAATAAATATTAACTATTAACAGATTCACGGGCACGTAAACTTTTGTTTTCTATTTATAACTAAGTAACCATCACGCCGTTTCTCTGGAGGGGTAGGAAGAGAGGACGAACCGCCATACAACTTTGGCTTGGCACACACTCCTTGCTTCATTCACATTCATACATCGTCTCACACATACTCTTCTGTTATTCTGACTCTTCACATAACCCAATTCAAGTATTTGATTTACTTGATCGTGCCATGTCTTCCTCGAGCGTCCTCGACTTCTCCTTCCATTCACTCTCGCATCATATATTTTTTCACTCTCTTCTCTTCGTTAATTCGCTTTACATGCCCAAACCATCTGAGCGTCCTTTTCTTGATCCTTTTCATTACGTTTACATCAGCCTTACATTCTTTCCGGATATCCACATTTTTAATACGATCATACATGGTTTTACCGCACATCCGCATCAGGAATCTCATTTCCACAGCATTTAGTCCATCCTTCCATCTTTCCTCTGCCAGTTCTATGCCTCCACTGTGGACTGCTAGCTTCGCTTATTTTGACAATTTCTTACTTGCGCCAACAGCGTTCAGTCGTCCATCAATGGAGTTTTTCCTGAGGCGTATGGGTGTAAAACCATGATCTATGGCCGTGTTAAAAATGTGAATAATGGAAAGAATGCAAGGCTGATGTAAACATCACGAATAAGATCAAGAATGGGACGCTTATATGGTTTGGGCATGTAAAGCGAATTAACGAAGAAAGGAAGCTGAAAAGAATATATGAAGTGAAAGTGAATAGAAGAAGAAGTCGGGACACCCAAGGTGGACATGGCACGATCAAGTTAATCAAATACTTGAGTCTGGCCATTCCAAGAGTCATAATATTAGAAAAGTATGTATGAGACGATGTACGAATGTGAACGAAGTAAGTTGTATGTGCCAAGACAGAGTTGTATGACGATCCAACCTCTCGGCCTACCCCTGCGGAGAAACGACATGATGGTTAGTGGGGTTAGTTAGTATTTAAGATTTTAAAAAATATATTGTCAACTAATTTTTGACACAAAAAACATTTTTTTAATAATGAATTTGAAAACATCGCGTTATTAATAGTCATCTCCAGAAAAATCTGCTTTATTATTTATTTCTATTATTTTTTTTACTTTAGTATGTACAAGCAATAGGTTTATCATTATTACGATTAAAATTACAATACGTTTCAATACGCAGACTACGAGCATGAAATAATATATTCTAATGCAATATCATTTCTTATTTTAAATCTACAACAAAAATATTTTGACGATCAAGGTACCAACGAAAATAATCTGAAAGCCCAACGCTCTGCGAAGGACCACCGCAAAGTTGACCATTTTCAAAACAATCCGGTCAACCCACGATTTGTAGAAACTGATATCAACTTAATTCCAACGGACGGGTTAAGCTTGTTAGTGATTCACAGGTTATCACATTCCATAGTTTCAGGAGCGATTGTACAGTTCTATAGATCTGTTAACAAGTAACTTAAGATGTAACAGAACTTCCAGTTTCCAGCAATTTGGCGAATTTCCTCGCCGCAGATGGGAGACCGGACGATTGAAGGAGTAACTTCTTCGTCTAGAGTTAGGAAGAATTAAATATCAATAGAGTAAGAATTCAAGTTTTGATATCAGATCTATTGAAATTTAGACTTGTGATTGATAATAACCTTAGTTACTTTGAAACAGTAATTAAAGGTAACAGACGTATAATGTAATTAAAGCCTGTTATTAAGACTGAATAACTAAATATAATAATTATTTTATTTTATTATTATTTTTCATTATTAATTATTAATATAAACATTTAATTTTATATAATTTATGTGCACTACGTCTGTCTCGGCACAGGATTATCCTAGTGCGACAGACATGGACTAAACCCATGTTTTTTTTTAAATATTTTGACAAGAATAAATAAAAAAATAGAAAAACCTCAGAGCAATAATATACCAGGAGGGATAGCTTTGCGAGTGTAGTCAGGGTTGTTGATTTGTTCCTGACTCAGGCAAAGCTCGGGTTTTCATGAACACACCTTTTTACATTCATCCATAGCACATGTTGGTATAATGTTTTGTTTATTTATATAACCACTTTTTCACAGTATTGTTATAAAAAAAAAAATAGGATATAACCTCAAAAACCGTTGAGTTATGTCGTATATCAAAACGTGGTGGGCGGAGTCGCCGGAGACGCGGGAGACAGAAAACATGCTCAAATACTTAAAAGTGGTGCGATATTATGTGACCACTTGTCTTGTCTCTTTCTCTCTCACGGTTTACGACGTAAAAACCGCAGAAACTGATTTATCGTATATTTGTACAGGTTGAGTAAAAATATTTAGCTCCACACAGCATCCCCAAAGATGACATAGGCCCTGAGGGAAATTGTTTTCCTCAAGGCCTCCTGTGTGGAGTTATTGTAAAAATAAAAAAAGGCTCTCTCTCTCCATATATATTCTTACTCCCAAAGTAAAACAAATAAAGTTTTGTAACCAAGAATTTATACTGATTGAAATACAATATGTGAATGCGTAGCAGAAGTGGCCACATACAATCGATTTCGTGGATTGGCTTTGCAACTAATGCGTTTCACTAGAAATTTGTCAAATAATTTATTTTTTTTTGGATTTAATAAAATAAATCAGTATATTTAAAAAAAAAAAATCATCATTGTAAATAAGATCACATGAATATGATGAGATCTAAATTAAGATTGATAAATAAATTACTTGTGTTAACAGTAATGCGTTTTGATATACATCTGAAATTTATTGTTAAGCAAATTTTCAATGAAACTATTCAGTGTAACGGATTTTGAATAACATATTTTTTTCTGACCTGTGGTTACCAATTATAATATTACTGGCTTAGTTCCCACGTTGTGTGAATAATAACTGCTTGCATACTCGGTGTAGCTTCATCTATTTTGTTTTATAAGCTATGTCCTACTTAAGTAAATTACCCCAAGATATGTATTAATAGTTTCCTTTGTTCCCTGTTAAGAAAAAATAAAACTAAAAGTACCCTATTCATTATCTTCATGAGATGTTATTACATCGTAAATTGTAATAAGGAATATAAACTCGCATCATTCTGAATTTTATTATTACTATTTATTACAAGCAATGTGGTTTTTAAAACTTAATTAGAGGTGAAGATAAAAACATTGCCAACGTAGGTACCACAAAACTCCACAAACATCCTCTTTCATTTGTACGGAAATTGAACTTTACTGCGTTTTTTTCACCTTTCTAAAATTTAAGTGCCTACTTTATTTGGTGAATTATATTTTTTGTGATCTAAGTATAGATTTTTATGATGCCGTACTTCTTAATGATATTTATTTTTCGCTCTAATTAAATATAGTCAAGGAAGATGAAAATATACTCTTATAAAATAGAAAGGGAGTCTCCCTTTAGAGTAAAACATACCTCTTTGTTTCAAAGACAGAATCATGTCTGATTACGACCAACGGGGATCGAATCGAATCGAATTTCTGGTCTCCTTTAACTCAAACAACTGAACAACAAGCTTTCCTTTGACCGTCTGTAATCCGTCTGGTAGTTTTCTCTCTCTCTTAATGGAGAAATCGCCATCCTTGGAATACAGATGACCACTGAGAATTCACTTGGCATTATTTTAGTGGAAAGTACTGCATGAAACTGGAACCATTAATCTCTCTTGCACTAGCCACAGTCGGAAGACGTGACAGACGCGTTCCCAGCATATGTTAACGATTGGCATTTTAAACATGAGCATAGGTCACGACTTTTTCTTGTGGTCAACGCTTGACTTGGCGATGTTTATGTTTCATCTCTCTACAATATGAGTTGTTTTGACAACATCCCTTGACATGAAATACCAGTAAAACAACATAGATTTATAATGACCTGCTTTGTAGAGTTAAAAATATTAAAACATTTATTTTTATTATTATTATACAACAGATATAAATCCAATAACAGTACAATGGAACAACTTTACAAGTAAGAATTTTAAAATTATAACATTTTAAAATTAATAAGTTTTTTGAACTTCTGTATATTTTCGGAAAATATATCAATATAAATAGATGATTTATTTAATAGAATTATACCATTGTCATGCTATGCTATCCCAAAACATCTGTCCGACCATAGGGTATGCTAAACATTGCATGATTTCTGCTGCGGCAGTATTTTTCAGGCACGAATAAGCAGTAGCATGCCAAGAGGTATGAACAGTTGATCAAGTGGCTTATAATCTTAAAGCCTATTGTCATGAGACTAGCATTGCGCCTAGTCTCTAAGCTATGATGATTTGTCTCTTCGAGTAGTTCCATGTGATGCATGAACATAGGGTATGTTCCGTGCGAACGCATGTACACATACCTGAGAATTTTTTTAACAGTCAGGTGAATGAGCTCTATCCACTTTAAACTGCCTTTAAATCTACGAAACAGCGAGTTTAACTTTTGACCGATCAAAAATGCACCGATCAAGTTTCTTTGGTGACACTGTATATTTTTATAAAGAAAAGTATACTTCCCACTAAAAAAATACTAACCACACGCACAACCATTAATTTCAGTTCATTTCCGCCTAGGGGTTAATAAATTCTCACCAGTTACCTTACTCGACGGCGTTACCTTACTAGATGGCTAGAATAGTGAGCATTAATAATAATAATAATTGGCTGATTTTTCTATGGCGACGTTTTCGTGGAAGAAATATCACCTCAATGGCACTGTACAACTTGACACAACCTACAACTTAATCCCTAAGACTCATAACTAGCGGCGTATAAATTATTATTTACCAACAGCTAAAACTTATGATTAGGGACATGGAATTTAGACTAACAACTAAGACTTATTGATATTAATCAAATACTTATAACTAGTGACTTACAACTAACATATTTACATTTAAAAATATGTGTTCTACAAATATATTAGTTCCCTCGTAACTCAAAAAATTTTGAATTAATGAAAAAAAGGTGACACTGTTAAAGAAGTCACTCAGTTTTATAAAAGGTGAAATAAAATCATTGAAAATGATTTCAATTTTCTTTAGGCAATTTACAAGTGAAAAAAGGTAAATTTTTAACGCTGTTGATGTAGAATAAACATTTCGAATTCTAAAAATATCCATTACTTTCAATAAGTCAAAAAAAAATGGATTTAATTTTTTTCTCGTCGATACAAGAAAATCTCTTTTCCATAATATTCCGATCAACTTTGACGAGTGTTAATATTTCCGGCTCAGACGAAAATATTTGCAGGAAAAAAATAGGATTTTGCGTCTATTTTAATATCCGGCTCGTGATGGATCACCTCAATTTACATGACAAAACTCCCGGCAAAAAGTCGAGCGAATTTCTCGTTTTCACATGAACATCCTACAGCAGGGGTACTTAGCCAGTGGTTGAAAAATCGTCACAAACTCGTACTGTGAGTGCCGAAATTCTTAGGATAAGTGTGCGTTTTGAGGATCTGAAATAGCTGCTATTCAACTGAAACTTGTTCGATATGATTTTTTCTAATTGTGAAACTGTTAATTCGTGGTGGAACTCTATGATTTTAATAATATTAATTTTTTAACTTTATTGTACTGTTTTTTATTTAAGACCTGACCGGTTTCACATTATGACGGGCTTCTTCAGACTGGTACAATTTTAAGTAAATCTATGGCACATGCGAGTATACTATTAGTGTCCGGAATGGACGCTTATTGAGTCTCATAGTGAACATCTGTGACCTTGGGTTTTGTTTTATTTCTGACAGAAGCAGCTTTACAATAAGTTTAAAAAATACATTCGGGTAGTTTTATTAGGTCTTAAATAAAAAATAGTGGAATAAAGTTAAAAAATTGGTATTTTTAAAAATCATATATGATAATGTTACAACTTCTTATAATGACGGCCTCCGTGTAGAAGTCTTAAGACGCTCGACAACAAAATCAGAGGTCACCGGTTCAAACCCAGCGTGCGCAAATAAATGTAATTATTATAATATGGGTACTTATTACTCGTAACACATTTGATTCATATTAAATAATATTTAGTATATTTGCGAAACGTTCCAGAGTGGAAGATACTCCAAGTATCGCCCTGCTGAAAGACCACCATTCAGATGGTTTAATTCGTGTTCGGTGACCAGATCTGAATAGCCAGGTTCTTCCCAACCTTTCTTTTCCCCGTCTCCTTCCCAATACATTCAGCCTCACAACATACCCAAATTGGGAATGCCATGGTCGCACTAACTCTAGACGGTTGGGAGCGTTCGAGATTCTTGTGCGTAATTAGCTATAAAATAAAGTAAATATATATTATAGAGGCATAAATTAAGCTGTTTAATCGATTGCACGAAACGTTATTCAATCATTTTTTTTTAAATTCATGTTGTTCGGAAATTTATGGAAATACCTTCCAGCTAATTTATTAAAGTCATCTCCTATCTGGGCATGTACTCTTACAACTGAGCTATAACACCAATCTTCAAACCTACCATTTATCTTCTCCAAATATAAGTCTAGGATACCGGTGTTTTACAAAATAGATACATTATTTTTTGTACAATTATTATACTAAATTGTTTCTTTTATAATAACCTTTTAAACTTTTTTATGAGAAGAGGTCCATATGGTAGAAAAAAGGTTATGAATTCCTGTTCTACAGGGGTTATAAACCCGTATATTCGTCTAAGGCATTCCTTTATTTGTCACCTTATGCTGCTTCCAAGGGCCGTAAAAGATGTCCTTTTGCCTTTTATAAGTGTCACAGATACGAATATTAAAGCTTTTTGTATGGTACATCAGAGACGCTGAAAGGGGAGGCCACGAAAATGGAATTCTGATCATAGAATTATATCGAAGATTTTGCTTTAGTCTAGTGGTACAAGTGTTTCAACTGCCCGAAACCAGTGGGACTATGACATCTCTAATTGAAGAATACTGAGTGGGAGGGTAAGGAGATAGGGAAGAGGAGTGTTTAAAAAATATCTGGTGATTCATATCTGGCTAACATTTCTTTAATCACCTTCTCGGTTTACGTTTTGCCTCTTTCATTTCATACTATCTGTCTCTTTCTCTCTCTTCCTTTATTATAACTTTAAATGTTATTCTATCGTTTGTTCTCATATTTAAGGTTATATTGTGTTTTTCTTCTGTTTGTTTATATCACCGCACACTTTGTATTTTTTTTTGGTTTAATTTTGTACTGACTTTGGTTAAAAAAATTGTTTGTTCTCTTATTTTATTGTTTATTGTGTTCTCCCTCTATATGTATATATAACCGCACACTTCGTATTTTTTATTTAGTTTAATTTTGTTCCCTGATGATGCTTAGGCTAAGCGAAACCGGTCGGTCATAAAAATTAAAATGAAATGTGTGATCCTATACTAAGTTATTATTTAATTTTCATTCGTTGAATCTTGTATTTCTTTTAAGATTACCAAATCACTTCTGTATTTTTTTAACCCGTATCAAAGCTTTCAAATATTTATAACCACTAAAATAACAATTAGAGATGGCCGATATTCCTGTCCCGGTTACAAGCCGATCACTGGAACCGTCAATATTATTTCTCCGAGGAGCCGGTTCTTTTTTTTGGAAAATAAAAATCGATATCATTTGTCCGGGGAACCCCGTTCTGGCCATTAAATGCTTTTTGTCTTAAAAGGTCATTTTCACGAGTTCCACAGTTGCTGAGCTATTCGTTTTTCAAACATTGCTAGCAACCCTTCCGCCTTCCTATAATATAAAAATCTTATTTGTGGAACTTTTCTAGCACCAGGAACTGGTTCCAAAAAGAACTGAATAAATGACCGGTTCTTCGCTAGTCACCGGTAACTGGAACCACAGGTAGAACCAATTTCCGATATCAATCATCCCTAATAACAATACAAAAAAATAAACTCGTTTTCATTATTCTACTACCGAAATATTGATGAAAACATTTTTAGTGCGAATTCTTAAAATCTGAAGCAAGCGTGCTTACAATAGTTTTCTTCTTTGGCAGATCAGCCACATTGTTACGAAAGTTAAGATAATACCGTTTTTGTTAGCACTGAATATATTGTTTTTCACTTGTGGGGGGTATATTTTGCTGGCACCTAAAACTTTCGAAATAAGGTTTGCCAAAGATCAAAATTTTCCACAATTTCGGTAAATTGTACATCAGTAGATATCCAATCTTCATAAAACCTTACGATAGTCCGACAAAAAGCGTCGGTACTAAAAAAGGTCGCGAATAATCTTTCTGCTCGATCTAGGACATATTCAGCTGTGCTCTCTTCACGGCTAATAGCAATCTCATGGGTGCTATTGACCTTAAGGCTATCGATGGCCTGAACTTATTTATTCATGAGTCTAAGTTACATGTATAAGTCTCAAAGGATACACAGGGGTCAAATAAATCAACAGCGGATGCGGCCTTGCGGGGTTTTAGAGACGCAAAGGGCATGGTCTGGATAAGTAATGAGCAACATTTTCGTAGTTTACAAATTAGAAATGATTTTATAGCAAGGCACTAATCAATAGAATTAGTTTTGTGACGAGCCACTCTACGCGTAAAACTATGTCCAATATGTTGCCATACTAGAGAAGTGCTACTCTACGCGTAAAAATATGTCCAATATGTTGCCATACTAGAGAAGTGCCACTCTACGAGTAAAACTATGTCTAATATGTTGTCATACTAAAGAAGTGCCACTCTACGCGTAAAACTATGTCCAATATGTTGCCATACTAAATAAGTGCCACTCTACGCGTAAAACCATGCCCAATATGTTGCCATACTAGAGAAGTGCCACTCTAGGCCAAGTATTAGGATCATTGCGGCAATCTTACATGAAAAAAGTATGTCGTGGCGCTAAAGGAGACCGAAGCCTGGTTGGCGAATTCTCATTTTTCTCTCAGTCTTTTGCCCCAGCAATAGTGTTAAATAATAATCTGAGCTTGAGATGATTTTTATTATCATCGGTGCAATATTTTTTTTTCTTTAAAAAGAAAGACAAACACTCTCGGGTTACGAATAGCCAATTTGTAAATTTTTTACTACCATCATAATAAGTGGAACATTTTTCTTGTGCAATGATGAAGGACTTAGCTAGCAGAGAAATTGAACCCACGACGCCTGGGTGGAAACCCGATGCATTTATCAAGTAAGCTACTAATATCCTTTAATTAAAAGTATAGTAAATATGTTAGTCACGTTCAATACAACCTAATGGGTATATGTCAAACCTCGCTTTACTAAATTATTACTTTATATCCAGATTATTTTCTACAAGGTTACAATAAAATATAATATTTAGATCCGTGCTGGATACGTGATCATAAAAAAGCACATAGCAGTATAGCACCCATCTTTAAGTTTCATTCCGGCCCTTTATCTTAATAACTCAATTCATATTCTAAAGATGTCGATACTCCAAAAAAGGTGAGAAAAAGCAATATAATTGTAATTAAGCTCACCAGCAGCACCGTTATCGTCACTGGCTCTTCTTGTTCCGCTAGGAGGCTCTTGGAAGGTCAAGGTCAAACTTCCTCTTGCTCCACGACCCCCTTCCCTCCCCCCCTCTCCCCGACCAGCATCTCCGCCAATACTCCCTCTAGGGCTTCGTCCCTCCTGTATCACTCCACAAATGCTTCCCCTGGGACTTCTTCCCACCTCAGGGATCATCCCTATGCTCCCACGAGGACTGCGGTTCCCTATGTCTGATATCAGACCACCACCTATACTGCCTCTAGGGCTCCTGCTTCCATCGCCCAAACTTCCTCGTGGGCTCAATCTCGGACTCTCTGGAGCAATGCTACCACGTGGACTTCTACTCATATCTGCTTGTCCTGGCGTCAGGGAATGCCTAGGACTTCTGCCTATATCTGGAACTAATGAGTTTCTGTGCTGACTCCAGTTGGACGTATCTGGAACCAAACTGTTCCTCGGACTCCTGGCTGTATCTGGTACCAAACTGTTTCTAGGACTTCTGTTGAAGTCTAAAGGATTCAGGCTCATTCTTGATCCATAAGCAGTGTCTGGTATGAGGTTTTGTCTAGAACTTCTATCTAAACCAGGAGCGAGACTGTTTCGTGGACTCAATGCAGAAATGTCTGGAACTATGGAGTTTCTGTGTGATCTTGCAGCGCCTTCTGGAGCCAAAGAATTTCTCGGGCTTCTGTTGTAATCTGGGACCAGGCTGTGTCTGGGGCTTTTGTTAAAGCTCGGTATGTCTGGAGCTAGACTGTGTCTAGGACTTCTGTCTAGATACGGGATGGGCAGTGTCCGATGGTCTTCTTCCATATCTGGGGTTCCTGGGCTAACGTCTAGATCCGGTGCAAGACTATGCCTCGGGCTTCTCCTAGGGCTCCTTGGGATTTGGAGGCTTTCAGTATCTGATGTGACGGCTACGCTGGCCCGGCGGGCGGGGGACAGGGAGGGGTTGGGCGCGGGGGCTCCGGGGGCCTTCGCGAGGCGGCCCTGCGGGGAGGACGCCGCGCTGCGAGACGCCCTCCGGCGCCGCGACGATGAACTTCGATGCAACATCATTGTAGCACTACACAATAATCACTCACTGATTATTTATTTTCTAGGAAGCAATTTTTTTTCTCAAATACCACTTTCTAAACATCACTCATATGAACTAATTTTTATTTTTAACATGTTTTTCAAATGAACTAGCACTGTTACTAAACTTTTCTATTTTTTAATCAGAAGCTCGTAGTACTGGCAGGATTCATCTGAAAAAGAAGAAATTTGCGCATGAGTATTTTTGTATTATACATTATACCAGACTACAATTAGGAGCTTGCAAGTATGTTATTCTCTGCAGAATTTAATTTAAATAAAGAAAATTCTGAATTGTGTTGTTTTTATTTTGAGGTATTAAAGCTGTTTTGCACTTTTTCTTTCTAAGCCAACGCTTTAGACAGCCTTAAAATATCACGACAAATGAGTTGACGGTGTTTTTGATCAGAGCACCTTTACCCTTAAAAAACATGGTTTTCTGAAAAATTGACGCTGGTTCAATAATAATGAGGCAGCGCAACAACTCCAAAATGTTAAAATATTTCAAGTTTATTAACAGTTGTAATATGATTCGAACAAATTATTTCAGTTTTACATTTTTTTTACAGTGAATATGAATTTTCACAAAAAGTCCCAACTGCTCTCAACTTTCTAGAGCCAGGGAGACAATGGCATTCCCGATTGGGGTATGTTGTGAATTTGAGGTGCCCACTTGAGATGAAATATCACAAAACTGCGCTATATAAGTTTACTCTTATTATTGTTATTATTGTGAGACTGAAGGTAGTGGGGTGGGGTAAGAGATGTGGAAGAGGAAGGTTGAGAGTACCTGGCTATTCAGAGTTGGTCACTAAACACTGCTAAAGTCATTTTAGGTAACGTTTCAATTTTGAATGGTGGTCTTTCACCATGGCGATACCTAGAGTATCTACCACTCTAGAACGTGCCGCAAATATACCACACACTTGGAGTAAGAATATCTATAGAGAGAGAGCTAATTTGTTATACCCAACCTAAAGAAATTTGCGATAAATTACTTTCTCCGGGTTTTTACGACGTATACCGTGAGAGAGAAAGAGACAACAAAATTTCACACCGCTTCAAAGTGCTGTAACCATGTTCTTTGACTCGTGCGTCTCTCAGAACTCTGCCCACACGCTTCGATGTGCAACTAAACTGAACATAACTCAACGGTTTTTCAGGTTATATGGTATATTTATTTTTATAAGAGTACTGTGAAAAGGTGGTTATACGAATAAATAAAAACATTGTGTCGACATGTGCTATGAATGAATGTGTAAATACCGTAACCCTGGTCTTAGCCACGCCCAGGTCCAACCGAGTCAGTAAAACCTAGTAAAAACTGACTACAGATCGATCTACAGCGTTACCTCTTATATATTGTTGCTTTAAGACCACACATTAATTAAATGTATTATGACACATATTTATTAAGTGAATGTATTTGCGTACGCCGGGCTTGAACCCGCGATTTCTTGATTCGTAGTCGAGCGTCTTACCCTTCGCCCACGGAGGTCGTCCATTATTATTATAAACTTATGTCGGTAAATTCTTAGGTTGGGGTGCTTCACAAACTTTACACAGTTTGTTATCGTCACAATTCAGTGATAAGCGCTATTTTTTACGTTTTAATGGTCGTTAAACGTTGATCTTAAGCCCGTTCCAGTTTTTGCAAGTGTGATCAGCTCGCAAGCATACCGCTATGCTTTTCAGCTTTTGATCACAATTTGTTCAATGGCTGAAACGAACAGACAATCGGCGGTGAGCGGGAACCGTTCAAGTGCCAAAAAATCAAAATGGCGCTAGTCAAATTTTGACGGCCTCCATGGTCGAGTGGTAAGACGCTCGACTACAAATCTAAAGTTCACGGGTTCTAGCCAGGCGTGCGCAAATAAATTAAATTGAATTAATATGTGTTATTTCACAATTAATTCATATAAAATAATATATAGAATATTAACAGCACGCTTAGATGGCTTGGGCATGTAGAGCGAATGAACGAAGAAAGTTATAAAGTTATAAAGAATATATAGTGCGAAAGTGAATGGAAGAAAAAGTTGAGGACGCCCGAGAAAGACACGGCACGATCAAGTAATTCAAATACTTAAGTCGGGTCATGTGAAGCGTCAGAATAACAGAAGAGTATGTATGAGACGATGTATGGATGTAAATGAAGCAAGGAGTGTGTGCCAAGACAGAGTTATATGGCGGTCCGTCCTCTCTGCCTACCTCTGCGGGGAAACGGCATGGTGGTTAGTTAGTTAGTTACATTTTTTTAAATAGGTACCTCAGAAACGTGACAGTTTTGTGATAACTTCGCCACATTTTATGTTTTATTATTAGAAAAACATAACATCAATCACAAGTAATCATTACATCTCTATCAAAATTCTACACAACTCGAAACAATCAAATTTCGTAACAACATGGTGTCGTGTAGATGGTGTTTTTCGGATTTTCATCGCGGCGAGTTTGGAAAACTTTTTAAAAAGTTTTCCCACGAATGAGTGCTCATTATACATTTATTTCAACCTCTACTCAGAGGAGTTCCCCGTCGAATCGTCTTTTCCTAATAACTGATACACGCTTACCCGATCGATGTGAACACAGTACTTAAGTACGTGATCAAATGAACGTTGAATTTTCATGTCAATAAATAGAGTCAGAATAATAAATAAAAACATAGGTAAAAGTTGCTTTACTCTGAGGATATACGTTATAAAGTATAAGTTATAACCTTGGAAAAACAATGTATGGAGAGAGAGCTACTTATTTTAATGATTTAATAAAACAAATTTTTAACTTTATTCCACTTTTATTTTATGACTGGACCGGTTTCAGCCTATGACGGCCATCTTCAGACTAGTACAAGTTGTTATTAACCTACGGCTTATATACTATTTTTGGGGATGTCAGGGGTAGTAAACAATGATTTCACTTTAATTATATTCATCAGTATTGTTGCATGATTTTAATAGTTACAGGGTAAAAGCTACTTTTAATTTATTGGTATTATTATTTTATATATCTATCTGGAATATTTATTTATTTTATTTAATATTTTTATTTTATTTACTTATTTTTACCCAACCGATACAAACTTGCCATAAATCACTTTCTCCGGGTTCTTACGTCGTACGCCGTGGGAGAGAAAGAAAGAACAAATATAATACACCGCTTCTATGTACTGTCACAATGATCTTGGGCACTTGGGTCACCGCGGGACTCCGCCCACATTTTTTACTATGCCACTAAACTTGACACAACTAAACGGTTTTTTAGGTTAGATGCTATATTTTTGTTCATATCAATACTGTGGTTATACGAATAAACTAAAACATTATGTCGATATGTGATATGAATGGATGTATAAATACCCTGGCCTTAGTCTTAGCCACGCCCAGGTCCGCCGAGTCAGGTGAAAATCATCAAAAACTGACTACACTGCCTTGGGTAGATACCACTCTATATGACTTATACTTTTATAACGTAATATAAATATATATACATTTTATACTTATGCAAAACGTATCTTAGTTAATTTTTTTTTTTTTTAAAACGTCCTTAATTTGCTTTGTTTCGGTTTTCTCCTTACTTGTATCCTTACAAATAAATGTCCTCACTGTCTACTGATAGCCATATATTCATGTCATAAAATATTTATTGTTATTTTGTTACTGTTATATGTGCACTGTTTGCATCTTTGGAATCGTTTACTTATAATACTTGAATAATTATGTTTTTAAGTACCAACATGTTAACTGTCCTCAATCTAATTTCTTGTTCTTTGATTTAAAAATGAATTCATATGTTTTTTCTGGATCTTTATACCCTTTAGCTTCTAGTTAATTGTTTTTTTTTTTAATCTGTTAATGTACACATGCACTGTTTTACCCATATCTGAAACTTTTTCTCTCATAATTTATGTTGACGATTATGATTTTAAATAGTTTCAATTTGTTTATATATTACATATTATTTTATCCTTGTTAGTAAGTCTTATTAGCAATTAATTTAGTATGAAGCACACTTAAGAGTTGAATATATCTCAAAGCTGTGCTTTATAAGTTCAGTCTTTATTATTATTATAACCAAGACCAGAGAAAGTCTTAAATACAAAGTACGAAATCTGTTTGTATCTCTCACTAAACACTCGCGAGCGATAAGCCCTCCTTAGTCGAGTGGTAAGACGTTCGACTACGAATCCAGAGGTCGCGGGTTCAATCCCCGGTGTGTGAAAATAACTTTTAGTAAATTGATATATCTTATAACACATTTAATTCATGTAAAATAGTATATAGTATATTCGCGGCACGTTCGGAGTGATGGATACTAGAGTATCGCCCTGGTGAAAGATCACAATTCAGAATCGAAACGTTGCTTGAAATGGGTTTAGCCGTGTTTGTTGATCAAACCTGAAGAGCCAAGTACTTTGAATCCTTTATTTTACTTCATCTCCTTCCCTTCCCCACTATTTTCAACCTCACAACATACCCCAATTAAGGATGCCATAGCATCACTGGCTTTAGACTGTTGGGAGCAGTTGGGACTCTTGTGTGGTATTCATTTTTAAAAAGCTCATGTATTGAGAATATTGTTATTGTCTGAAATGCCTAGGTCGACGCAACCATATTGATAAAGAGCTATGGAGTTTTCAAATATCCATTTAGCTGTCGCAAGACGCCATGCTTTTTATTCCATATTTTTCAATTGTTTAACAGTGTAGTTCCTTATATTTTTAGTATACTTAAATAGTAATAATTGGCACACCATAATTCCATGGTCCATGCATCTCCTCAAAAAAAATCATTATTTTGGATTGAATTACGTTTTGTAAGCTCAAATGAATAATATCCTGGCTTAACCATTTTCAAATGAAATTTGCATTTGTTTCTACTCAAAAACAAAAAACTTATGCTTGCAAAAGCAAGAAAAATGTTGTAGTTGTTTTCATTTTGATTGAAATATGTAGACTTGATAGTCAGGAAGTGATATTAATTAAAAAGTCAATCGTTTTTCAAACAGCTTTGTTGTTTTTACCCTATTTGGAGAGCAATCAGTTCATTTTAATTAAATTTTACAATATTACTGTATCGAATTTTTGTTCTAAAAAGACTAACGAGAATTTTAGTGTGAGTTGAAAATAATGATGGTAATAGAGTTTTCTTTTTAATTTTTTTTATCATCTGTGTATTTATTGAATTATTATTATATATTTATTATACTAGATTTTAACGAATTATTCACACTTAAGGGATAACAAACCAATTATCAAAACTCAGTTGAGGGATCCATAATCATTGGCGTGCACAAAGTTTTTGGATCAGGGTAGGCAGTAAGAAAAACAGCGGATCAATTGATAATATAGATAGATGCCAACAGATTTCAGTGATTGCCATAGAATTTTTTCGGTAAAAGCACTGCTTTGGACACTAACAAAGATACTAACACAAACGAGCCACTTGAACCTACGACATACTCAATACTCTACTATAGTTGGCGGTGTTTGAGCATGTGTAGTTACTGCTTTTGACACGTTATAGTAAGAAAGTCGATGAGGAGCTCATGGAGGTGCGATTATCTGAATTTCGCACGTAATTTTGAAGGTGTAGATTTATTTTTTGCAATAATTCGTAATATTTATTCCAATATTATATAAATCGTGTTTTTATGAAAATACGGCAGGGTAGGCAGTGCTTATGTGCCTTTATGGAGTGCACGCTTTTATTCATAGTACGAGTATATACCTAGCGACTTCAAAACAGGCAAACAAAATTATCTACTTGAAAATAATTCATTATTACCCGGCTCCACCAGTGATTTGAATTTCTATAGAAACTTTGATTGATGCTTTTACTTTAATATCCTATTACGTTTCATGAAAAAATCTTGATAATGTATGTCTTGTAAGTAATGAAAAAAAAAATGTAACAAACAACATAGCATCTAGTCATCTTTTGTGACAATTAAATGATTAAAAAAGTATGTGTTGGTTTATTATAAAACAAAACATTGTGTAAAATTTTTATATTAGTAGCGGTGCCATTACATACTTTGAAACTAGGCAGATTACTAAAAAATTAAAAATACAATACCTTGTAATGGGCATAATGCTGCGAGCTGAAAATGGTTGCGTTAACTTACAAATTTCTAATAAAAAAGCTATCCGAATTTCACCACGTCAGAGCTCACCGATCAAGGGGTTTTTCTGTTTCAGAAAACAAAATTTCTGCTTTCGAATTAAAAGTCGAGCTTGCATTAACCATTTACATTTTGGGTTTGTTCACACTCTAAACGTTTACAAACAGTTGTTTGTTTAGTTATCTGGGTGGTTATCTATATGAAAAATTAAAACAGCTGCGAAACTAAAAAAAAGGGTCTGAAGTAAATTTTCCCTAGGCTTAACTATTTTTCGCGTAACATTTCGAAATCGCATTTTCGCTCGAGTCCCGAGTTGCTTGGATTTAACTGTTTACTCTTCATATCTCTCGCAAATTTGTTTCGAGTGAGTAACTGGTCTGCAAATTTAAAGGTGGAAGGTTGTGTTCAAGATCAAAACGAATTTCAATTTAGAAAAGGTCACCCATCCACTGCTGTGCTTTGCAAACTTATTTATTTTTCGGCTGCCAAAAACTTTCCAAACACCTTAATTCAACACATACAGGTCTGATTCCAATGAGAGAACGCCAATTTGCATAGTTTATAAAGCATTTAAACACATTTGGTGTATGTACATTTAATTTTACGACGTTTTGAATTTTTTTCATAGTATTAATCAAACCTCTCCAGAAGAGTGTTTTAAATTTTGTTCATTTTAAATTCCACTTCAAAGGTTTTGATCAAATCTGATTTAATATCAATCAATTCTTCTTGGTCTGGTTCAGAATTTAATTATCTGTTGAGGATTTTGCTTATGGTGTTTATTTATGATTGTAATTGGTAGGCATTTACGAACGGAAAATATTTTGTCGCACGCGGATAGGAAAAAGATTGTTTACTCTATCGTAATCAATTATTTTATGTAGTTAATACATATTCCAACCGATGACATCAATAATGGGTCGTTTTTATACGCAACAACATGACTCTGAACGATAAAACAATTTTTAAATTCAACCTCCTTTACATTTTTTCTTTACACAGAATCCTTTAATGTAAAATTGTGCTTCTGGAATACCCCAAGGCTCGTGTAGTAGACCATTTTTAAGTAAAAACTTCTAGAAGATTGCTTTTTACGCTAGTTGTTTGCTTTCTAACATCTGTACGTTTATCTGTAAATTTTATTTCATCAAAACATCTCAAAATCTACCGGTTGAAGCTGAATCTATATTTAGATAGAGAATTTATTTATAGCCAAAATAAATTAAACAAAATAGTTAGTTTTTAGATTTTATAACACAAATACACGGTTGTAAAGCTTTAACTGTATAAATCCGATTTTTAACTTACCGCTGAAGAATACTGAACTGTTTAGATTGTCTACTGTTTACACAATATTTATTTACTTAACTTTTACAAGTAATTATACAACGAGTATATCAATCAGCGATCTTGGATAGAGATAGAAAAGCATTGTCAAAATGTATCTGCCTCATTAGTGTAACCGTGCTGTTGACCTTGCAAAATTTCGAACACTATTTCGTTTAATACTTCTAAAGCCAGATATCTGAACATAAAATATATGAAATAACCAACCCTACGTGCTTTTCCAGAACTTTATCACCCCAAGAATAAAGAAAGAGTAGAATTTTAAAACGAAATAACTTCAAACCTCGTAGTGGTTTTAATGAAAATTCCTCGGCTGACGCCGATGGATATTTATCGCTTTAAATTTTGAAAAAATTAAATAACTTGTTTAAAAGCAGTAAGAGGCAAATGCCAGTGATATTTTAGTATTTTTTTAATCAATTATTAGCCAAAAAAAAAAGCTGGAACGGGTACGTACAAAATAATTAAGAAGATGAAGTAAGAAAAATATTATGAAGATTATCTAAGCTTAAACATTTCAAAATAAGTACAGTTTTTTGTTTATAAAAATGAATTGATAACTTTGTAAACGACCACAGATTTTATTTTAATTTTTATGACCGACCGGTTTCCCTTAGCCTCATCATCATGGTACAAAATTAAACTAAAAAAATTACATAGTGTGTGGTTATATACGAGTATACTCGTTCTACAAAGGGAGAAAAAAATGTATAATAAAATAAGAGAACAGTGAGAAAACAATATTTAACATTTAAATTATAGCAAAGAAACAGAGAGAAAAAGACTGAAAGAAAGGTGATAAAAGAATAATGAGAAATTTTACGAGTTAACAAGAAATATACTATACAGTTTTTTTCGTCGAAATAGTCTACATATGTATCTTATTCCATATTGGCGTTTCAGTGATGTGACTGTCACAGTAAAACTGATGATTGAGTCGAGTTGACCTATTTAATTACTAGCCAGTTCGCGATGAGTTTGAACCTTTGTAATTAAATGACACCGCACACGGTGCTACTTTAGTAACCAGTTGCTAGAAAAATTGACTAGTTTTTTTACTTGAGTCGCCATTGAATACATCACCGTTTATTGTCACATAATTTTATTCTATAATATTATCGTATTTTGTATTTATTATTTTTATTTTATGTTTATATTTGTCAATTTTTGTATTATTTAATTGTATATATTTCATTTTTATTCACGAAAATGAACGATCAACAAGTGAATACAAAATTAGTGGGAGAAGTAGAAAATATACCGTTATATATTACTTCACCACCTTGCACACCACACAGAAAACTACCGATTTCGATACTTCTCACTAACTAAAACGCAAACCGTAACTGGCTAGTAATTACAATCACAAACCAGTTCAGTTTCTTTCGAGTATCTCCGTGTGAATACAGCCTAATCATCATATTTAAGGCTCTCCGTTTTCCGTCTCTAATACGGAGGCATTGAACTTTCTTCCATCCATTAAAAGGAATATAATATATTTTTTATTTTCATGAAATTATTTGACGTAGTAGCAGAATTTATTACTTTTTATAATTAAGCGAAAAACTTCTAAACAAGTCTTTTTCTTCGTGTTTGAGTCAATTAGCATAAATTAAGTAACATATTTTAGCAGCTTTAATAAATACTTTAATAAAACCTTAAATTATATGAAACGTGTACATTTTAAGAGAACAAGTCTCGCTTTTAAGCTTAATCAAATTCTCTTTGTCAAATATATACCTGATTATAGAGAGAAAAAAACCTCGTTTTCGACTTTCGACAGACGAAGTTTTTGGCACATCTTATGAACTTTCAAAGTGTGCAGCACGTGTATTGAACTCCAAGAAGGTTTAAATCATATTTATTAGACTTGAAGCTTTTTTGTACATATATTTTATAGTGAATACCGCACAAGAGTCCCAACTGTCTGGAGCCAGTGATACTATGACTTCCCCAACCGGAGTATTGTGAGGCTGAAGATAATGAGGAGAGGAAGGATGGAAAGTCCTGGCTATTCAGATCTGGTCACCAAATACGGCTTTTAACATAGTTAATGACTTTTGAGATTTCTACGTCAATTTATCTAGACGTTGACCTAAGACTTTTCAGCTCCTAGACCTTAGACAGACCAATGAAATTGATCTTCTTTTCAAGAAATAGATTAGATATTGAAACATGTTTGAAGACCTTCGTGGTCGAGTGGTTAAGAAGCTCGACTACAAATCCAGAGGTCACATATCGAAATCAATAATAATTGTTATTATTATTATCTTTGTTTAATATAGTTTTGAGTTTTTTTTTTAAACATACAATATCGATTCATTAGAAAACGTACACACATAAAAAAAAAAGTAAATTAAAAAAATGATGACTTAGTTTTTGTATAAATTAGTTTATCATTTTCATAATCTGCCTCCCAAGGCAAGCCTGTGTTGGGGCAGTAATTTTCGCAAATTGTGTTACTTTAATTTGATATATTGTTTTTTTTATGATTTAAATGTGAAATAACAAACATTAATAAAATAAATTTTATTTACACGTTCCAGGATTTGAACCCATGACCTATAAATTCGTAGTCGAACGTCTTAACCACTCGTCTGCGGAGACCATAAATAATATTTTTATTATAAAATATTAATATATTTACAAAACATATTGTATTTATTTTAAAATGTTAACATACAAAATACATTTTGTATATTAATCCCAAGGAGTTAAAAAAAACTCATTCTGGGAAGGGCAACATTATAAAACAAAAAGGAATAATATTTTTACAAAGACTTACAAATTCCAAATAGGAAGCACAAAAGAAGAGGGAACAAGCGAAAAAACACATCAAACAGATACTCATAGAAAAGATACTCATAGGAGTATATATTAATATCAATATATTTATTTAATATATCTAAAGTGGAATTTCAACGTTTTATTAATTAAATTGTTATTACTTTCAAAAGCGAGGCTTACGAATTGAAATGAGGAAATTTTCTTAAACTTAAAATAACAATTTATATATCTCAGGTTCATCGCAGGTTCATCACAGATCCAGGGTCCTATTGCTAACTTAAATGGTGTCAATGACATTCATCTGGAAGACTTGGATTAATTAAACGGGCGTCTAACTCGCGTCTGACGCAATTATAAAAGAAATGAATTAAATCTTCTTATTCTAAAACCCTTAAATCAGGGCGTAGCACTAAATTGCTCAGCGCCCTGGCAAACTTACAAATAATGACGGCACGCAGCGTCTTTAACATTAATAATAAAATTCGTATTTTTTAAGAAAGTTAAGCATCCTCGTGTTACGATTAACCTGACAATATTTGAAAAAGTCTTACTGCCATCATAATAAGCGGAAGATGTTGTTTGTGCAATGATGGAGGACTTAGCTAGCAGGGGAATGGAACCCACTACGCCCGGGTGGGAATTCGACTCATTGGTCCTCTCAGCTAGTCCTTATAAAAATTACTTAAACCGTTTTTAATAATTTAAACGCATATATTGACGGCCTACGTGGTCCAGAATCCGGAGGTCGCGGGTTCAAATCCAGCGTGCGCAAATACATTGTTATTCAATCAGTATGTGTCGTAACACATTTGATTAATATAAAATAATATATAGTATATTTGCGGGACGTTCCAGAGTGGTAGATACTCCAAGTATCGCCCTGGTGAAAGACCACCATTCAGAATTAAAACGTGGCTTGAAATGACTTTAGCCTTGTTTGGTGATCAGATCTGAATAGCCAAGTACTTCCCAACCGTCCTCTTTCTCATCTACTTCTCTCCCCCCAATACCTTCAACCTCACAACATACCTCATTTAGGGATGCCATAGTCTCACCGGCTCTAGACGGTCGGGAGCAGTTGAGACTCTTGGGCGGTAATTAACTATAAAAACAATATATATATACACGAGTAGATACATATTATATATACAGGTACTTCCTCATTAACCTTCTATTCTCCCATATCCTTCCCTTTCCCATTGTCGTTAGCATTAAAACGCTTACCATTTACTTGAACAATCTGAATAATTACGTGTTTGTGAAAAATCACCTCAAGAACACTGTATGAATCTTATTTCCTACGCTTCATTCTACTACTTACTACATATTTATAATCTATGGCAAATTAATATTTTTTTATTTGGTGCACAGAGCTAATATATTTATAGAAGCATACTTACCTGGCAGGTCACTTCAGGAAAACACGATTATTTTTGTTATTTCTTGTTTGGAGATATACTTTTACACTCACATGATGTAGGCAGGATTATAGTTGGTATTTATTTTAATTATTATTTTTTTTTTTGTTTGATTTTGAGGCATGAGAGCAATTTCATGATAAGCTTTCTGAATTAGTAGAACAGTAAAGGGATTTGTTTAAAATTTATAAATCTAAAGGCATTTTTTCACTCAATTAGAGATGGATTATGGTCCAAAGCTACAATTGACATAATATTACTGATAGTTTCATTCAATAAGAGACAGATTATAGTACAAAGCTACAATTGACATTATATTACTAATAGGTCCGTAAACTACTCGCACTTCAAACATTACCTATTTAGTTACACGCGATTTTTTTGTCGATACTATACTATAGAGTCTAAATAATTATTTTAAGTTAATTTTTTAATTCAAAAGAAATGACCGAAAAAAGTACAATTAGAAAAACAACACAAATTTTATTTTATAAATGAGAGATGAGACATTTTTCCAGAGTTTATAAAAATTAAGGTTATTTTTTAGAAGTACGGTTTTTTTTTACGTGAATTACCGCACAAGAGTCTGAACTGTTCCCAACCGTCTAGAGCCAGTGAGACTATGGAATCCCCAATAGGGGTATGTTGTGAGGCTGAATGTAGTGGGGAGGGGAAGGAGATGGGAAAGAGAAAGATCGGAAAGTACCTGACTATTCAGATCTGGTCACCAAACACGGCTAAAGCCATTTCAAGCAACGTTTCAATTCTGAATGGTAGTCTTTTTTGCCAGGGCGATACTAAGAGTATCTACCACTATGGAACGTGCTGCAAATGTACTATATTATGTTTTATTTCAATTTACAATCAAATGTACTATATTAATCAAATTAAAAAATATTTGCGCACGCCGGGTTCGAGCCTGCGACCTGTGGATTCGAAGTCGAGCGTCTTACCACTCGACCGTGCAGGCCGTCATCAATTGTATACATTTTTTTATTTACTTAACTACATGTTTATTTACAATATTTTATAAACATTGTCCTCCACGCTAGGAGTTCACCTGTGATGTGGGGGACATTTTTCGAATTACATGATAAAACAATTTAAAATATAAAAGAAAATTAAATTAAATTAAAATTAATTACAGTTTATTTTGTCATATTTTGAACAATTTGGGCAGCTACCCAGGCCGTCCAGGTGATCGCTACGCCACTGCGTGTAAGCACCTTTATTGAAATGGATTATATCTTCGTATTTAAAAATATATCAATTTCCGTCCTATCACCAACAGAACAATAAAGTATCCATTCCATGTACCTTTGATGAATGGTGGAAAAGTGTATAAATGATAAATACTCAGCAAAAATAGTTTAAATGGTAGATCGCAGTGTCCTTATTTGAATTGAAGGGCTTCGTTATTTATTCACTCCTTCCATTAAATTACTAACTCATTGTATTTTATGCCTCCCCACTCAGAAGTGTCTACATCGTAGTCTTGCATTAATATTATTTTAGTAGTTAGAATGTAGCTAGTGATACATCCTTTTTCATTATGCTTTAAAACTCCGGATATATGTTTTTGATAGGATATTATTTTTTATCAAAATTCTCGAACCGTTCTCAGAAAGCCGACATCAACTGTGAATGGGTGTTCCTCTCATGTCAGTTTTGTTAGCTCCTCCGAGAAGGCTCCATTGAAATAATTGTAGAGTAGGCTCAGTATACTAAGGTTTTGTATGTTTTAACAACGGATTGTTAATCAAACGAACTGCCTTTCTTTACACAGAATCAGGTAGGTTTATCAAAGCTTAAGCCATATCAAGCAACATTTCGATTCTGAATGGTGATTTTTCACCGGGGTGATACTTAGAGTATCAATCACTGTATAAACTGTTTTTATGACTGTATAGAGTGTTTTTATAATCAACAAAAAAATCTTTAAATAAATAGCGATATAAAATTGATTTGTCGATTGTAGATTCCCATGACCAAAGAAGCGAAGATAGCAATCCACAATAGAGTACTTAAACAAACCCTGACGTATGGCAGTGAGGCATGGAACTGGCAGATGAAGGATAAAAATAGACTAAATGCTATGGAAATGAGATCCCCGATGCGCATGTGCGGTAAAACCATGTATGACCGTGTTAAAAATGTGGTGTACCCGGAAAGAATGCAAAGCTGATGTAATCGTAATCAATAGGATCAAGAAAGGAACGAAGTAAGGAGTGTGAAAATAATATACGACGGAAAATAATATAAGAAGTCGGGGATGCCCGAGGAATACATGGCACTATCAAATGAATCAAATACTTAAGTCGGGCCATGTGTTAAAGACAGTCAGAATAACAGAAGAGTATGTATGAGACGGTGTATGAGTGTGAATGAAGCAAGAAGTGTGTGCCTAGACCAAGTTGTATGGCGGTTCGTCCTCTCTGCCTACCCCTGCGGGAGAAAAGGCGTGATGGTTATTTAAGTATTCTAAGAAATAATAACTTCACTTCTGTTAAATTTATTAAAAATCTCCTAATTCTATAATATAATCCATACCGTGTATAATTCACTATTTCACAAACTATATTGATTTTCTTCTCTATGAGTTCCAGCATTCATTATTCCGTGAAAAGTATGCTCTGTAAACAGTGCCTGTCTGCTGCACTTGCACAAGAGACAATGTGCAATGTGCAGTGTGCAGTGTGAAATGAGCAGCTTGATAGAATACGGTATCCCGGCATATAAATCCGCGATGGATACCTTTGCCTAGTCACAATGAACATTGCCTTCCACGTTTCCATTCGGCAATTTATTGGATTCAAGGTAGATTTAGGGCTTGTCTTGCGCTTTCGCTGGGTGAATTTTAAATCACCTCACGTTTTTAAGAATCGCCTTATGTCGGAAAGAAGGAAAAAAATAATGGTTTATGGATTTTTCTGATTTTTTCCACACTACAAGACCAACCACGGAGGAGAGGGAACAATAATTTAAACGAATAACTCATACATAATAATATACTTATTCAAAATAAGTATATTATTAAGCTAAGTTGAGACTTTAACAATTTTTTCTTCCTTTAATACTGAGTTTATTTAACAGGTTCATTATTCACGAATGTGACGAAGAAAATATGTTCTGGTTTAAAAAATGGCACTTTTAAATATTTACAGTTTTTGTTTTTGTTTTTATAGTGAATACCGCAACTGCTCCCAACCGTTTAGAACCAGTGAGACTATGGTATCCCCAAAATGGGGTATGTTGTGAGGCTGAAGGTCGTGAGTAGAGGAAGGGGATGGGGAGAGGAAGGTTGGTAAGTACCCTTTTGCCTTTCCAGTTACGATATATTTAATACTTGAACCTTTGGTACCACATTAGCCTTGTTAAAAGCAAGCTGACTTAGTTGCGATAAAATAAATTTATACTTTTGAATAAACACTATTTGGAAATTGTTTACATTCTAGATATCGACACCACAAAATACGAATCATATGCTTTTTTGCCTTCACTTTCAATTTTCTAAAGCTCTAAAATTTACTTTCATCTTTGATATCACATTACACAAAAAAATATTGAGATAAGTTTAAGAATGAACCTCTTCTCGACCTTCAAAGAGTATGGCTTGAAGAATGCAATTGACATTTCAACGACCTTTTATTTGCCTTGACCTTATCTCCGAAAGCTTGTCAGTTTGTATCCAATAAGCACATTACATTACATTTTAGTTATTTTTAATTACAATTATTTAAATAGAAATAACCTATTAAAAAAAAAAACAACCAAATATTTGTTAAGGTTGCTCAGATGCATCACTTGACTAAAATGCCCATTTATAACAAATTTTAGGATTCTTTTTTTGTTTTTTATTTACGTGTAACAGCTGTTACACTTCTCGAAGGCATTTAAAACTGTGCTGAAGCTACTGAGAATCAATTTATGTATGTATTTCAAATCTACGGATACCTGAGAACTTAACATAGATTTAAAGTTTATTTTTATTTCCAATGGCCAATGTGGTTCTACCGCAGTTTAACAATTCATTTGGAAGGCTAAAAGCTGCCAAGCGTAAGAATAACTATACCCTTCGACCGGTTAGTTGCTGAGTGGACAAACGCGTCGGATTCCCACCTGGGCGTCTTGGGTTAAAATTCTCTGCTGGCTAAGTCCTTTATCATTACACAAGCAACGTCTTCCGCTTATTATGATGGCAGTAGGAGATTTTCAAATATCTTCAGGTTATTCGTTACCCAGCAATGATTATCTTTCTTCAAAAAAAACCTGGATGAGCTTTAGAAATAATTTTAAAAATAAATAATAAAATTTACTGTTATTAATATTACCTACAAAATACTACGGTTTTACAGAAAAAAAATCCCAAAATTTTTCCTGACATTATTGGTGGGTTTAAACTTAGTTCGTGAGTATAACGGTTAGGCAGAAAAACACCAAAATCAATTTAAATGTAAAACAGCACGGGAACTTTTGCCTTAACTACTTTTAAGATTTATCTTGTATTTTTCTAATGCATATTAAAAATGTCGATTTACATTTTTTTCCGGAAACCTTACTTCGATTTAAAACTGTGCTTTGTATTCAAGAATAATTTTATTTAATGCTATGCCTAATGCTTACTGACCCGTAAAGCTCTGTGTACACTTGAATTCTGCATAATATTTGCATAAAGCTGCCTCACAAACAGGACATTAAAGACACGGTTTGTTTATTCTAATGCCGCCTGCAGGCTTGCATAGAAATTAACATTACTGAGAAGTATTTTTCAAACATAGAAAAATTAAACATCACGCCACTTAACTGCTGAGGCAGGCAGGTAGAATACCGTACAAAGTACTTGTCCACACTTGCTTGATCCAGACATAACGTCAATTATTTTTATTAAACCTTTGAGTACCCACATATAAAATTTTGTTTTTTAATTCATAAATGTTTTATTTATTATTAATTTAAAAAAGAAAGACGAACGTTCCCGGGTTACGAATAACTTGACAATATTTGAAAAATTCCTACTGCCATCATAATAAGTGGAAGATGTTGCTTGTGCTATGATGGAGAACTTAACTTAACCCGCGACGCCCGACGCGTTTGTACTAATCAATCGAAATAAATAATTACACGGTATTACAAGTATATCATTTTTTTTATATTCTTCTGTTCTAAGCGTTGCTTTTGTAAACAGAATAATAAAACATTATATTCTATTATTCTGACTATACATGACCCGACTTACCGTCTGACATTAAGAAGAAGAAAAAAATTAGCTGTACTAAAATGTTTCAATGGCAACACTAATTGGAATGATTTTATAACAAATCAAAGTTCTTTCAGATATGAGGTTATGTTTGACTCCCGACAACGACATTTTACCATTATTTGATAGGAATAACGACATAACTCAAATTTTTTTTTCTTTATTGCGTGTTTCTACCAAATGGTTTTTTTTTTTTTTTAGATGTAGTTTAAGTTAACATTTATTAAATAGCTTCATTAGTATGCACATTTCAATAATATAAAAAAAAATACCTTTCCACCCAATTATCTCGCTAATAAAGCATTAAAAATAATAAACTCGAATATTATTTTAGAATATGATGTAGAATCATTAATCAGTCAATGATGAAATCAGTACCATTAAAATTCTGCACATCGTGTAGGTACACATAATATGAAAATGCACACTTGGATGATAGTTTTTTTTCAAGCTCCATCCCTTTTACTTTAAACCATCTTGGTGTTGTAATTTAAATAAATTAAACTGCGATCGCAGCGCTATGCATTTTTTCAACGTTTTTGTGTTAGTACTTGAACAACTGTAAGTATGACCGATTAGTAGCCGAGTGGACAAACGCATCGGATTCCCACCCGGGCGTCGTGGGTTAAATTTCTCTGCTAGCTAAGTTCTCTATTATTGCACTAGTGACATATTCCGTTTATAATCATGGCAGTAGGAGTTTTTTTTATATTTTCAGGTTATCCGTATGTCATTCTTTAAAAAAAAAATTTGATAGTTTAACGTCTTTCCGAATTTCCCCCGCCCTCTGTTTTATTCAACTTTCCCAACCGTCTTTCTGCCATTCATCCTCTGCACTTCCCAAATTGGGCATTCAATTCTTTATCATGTTTAGTGGGCTTAAATTGACATGGCGCCATCGGGAGTATTCCCTGGCTATTCAAATCTAAGCTCAAAACACGGCTAAGCCATTTCAAGCAACGTTTCGATTCTGAATGGTGGTCTTTCACCAGGGCGATAACCACTCTGGATTACTTGTTATTATTTTTTACTTAAAGGTTTGAACCCGCGACCTTTGGATTTTTATCTCTTTCCGAATTTCCCCCGCCCTCTGTTTTTATTCACTCTTTATACACTCTTCTTTCTGCATTCATCCGCTCTGCACTTCCCGACAACTTAAGCATTCAATTCTTTATCATGTTTATTGGGCTTAAATTGACATGGCGCCATTTTCGGATTATTCCAATCATTTAAGATTTAACCTCATATACTCCTCAGAGACCTCATTTTTTATGCTTGCAGTCTACTTTTGTTCTTTCTCACCCCGTTTCATGTCTCTTTGACATACGTTAAAGATAGTATTAGAACTCCATTTTTATCTACTTACCTCGTTTTCCAATTCAATCGCAACGGTCTTCTCATAATCAAATATTTGTATTTATTGACTCGATTAGATAAGCATTTTTGTAGCTAGGCAAGCCAGTTTTTGTATTATTCTACATTTGGTGTAGCTTACTAGAGGCAGCCAATAGTAAAATGAAACACTTGCCAGCTTTTCCGTTCCACGATTAAAATTTTCGGAACTTTCCCCAAGGAGTTCCATTGGTTACCTTATTGAAAAACCTGTTAACGACAGCTGTGTCGAGCGAATTTAAAACTTTGCTTTCACAAATTTACTTTGCATTCAGATCGTGTTTCAAATCTAGGTTACAAAAACCTGATAAAGTTTTTCAAAAATGTCTGCCAGTCAGCCTAACTTTTCCAAAAGCAGGTGTAGAACTTGAATATTTTTTAAACAAGAAAATACCGAAGAAGGCTTACAATTCTAGTGATTCAAGTTGTTATAATTTTTGTTAACTGAAAGTTGTGGAAATGGCGAAACTTTGTATTGGGACCCATGAAAATTAGCAAAGTGAAGGAAAAATTAAAGTCGCTGGCAAGATGGGGAAAATTTAAAAACATGTATTTTTTTTAAATAAGATCAAATTTTAAGCTTTTTTGATAGTATAATCTTGCAACATTTCATCATCTGAGGTCAAGGGGGCCCCAGAAGATGCCTCCAAAGGCATTTCAAAGAAAGGTTACCAATATCTTAGAATTTTGCAAAGATAAATCAATTTTGGTCATCAACATGAAAGAGGAAATCGTTAAAGCACACGAAACAAAATTTTAAAAATATATATTTCAAAATACTAGGGAACAAAAACAAAAGAAGTGCTGACAACTTATTGTTCCACAAAAAGTTAGAGCAAATCACAAAAAAAATCAAACCGTTTATTTTCAAAACAGGCTGGGAGGAACGCCATACAATTCCGTATTTGCACAAACTCCTTGCTTCATCCACGTTCAAACATCGTACCATGTATACTCACTTGATCTTCCAACTAAAGCTTGAAACATCCCAGACGTCGTCTTCCATCCGTCAGTGCGTTATATATATTATATAATCTCAATCTTTATGTGTGTCAAAACCGTCAAAGTCTTTTCTTATTCAAGTGTACACTATCCTTTCATTGGAAATACACTATTTTTAATACCTGTATAAGTAATAGATGCTTAGATGGTTTGAACAGATAGAGCAAATAAACGAACAAAGGAGTGTAAAAAGAATATATTATGCGAAAGTGAATGGAAGAAGAAGTTAGGGACGCCCGAGGAAAACATGGCACGATCAAGTGAACCAAATCAACCGGTCGGTAGCTGAGTGGAGAACGCGTCGGATTCTCACCCGGGCGTTGTGCGTTCAATTCCTCTGCTGGCTAAGTCCTCCATCATTGCGAAAGCAACATTTTCCGCTTTTTATGATGGCAGTATGAGTTTTTCAAATATTGTCAGGTTATTCGTAACCCGGGAATGTTTGTCTTCCTTTAAAAAAAAAATAATGATAATAATTGAATTAGCCCATGTGAAGAGTCAGAATAACAGAAGAGTGTGTATGATACGATGTGTGAATGTGAATGAAGCAAGGAGCATTTGCTAACACAGAGTTGTTATATACATTCGCCTAAGGGAGCTCACATTTACTGTATCCAGTATATTTACATCAAGCTTGCTATCATTACTCCATTTTGGAATGCTAGTTTCGCTTTATTTTATTCTCTTTAGCCCATGAAGATATGACGTCCAAGCCAAGATGTAAATGAATATAATCCAAAATATTTCAAATTATTTATGAGCAGTTTGAGGTTGTCAGCAAAAAGTAGAAGTGACATTTCGGATGCATTCTTGAATGTCATCAATCAATATCAAGAATAGTAGACTCAAATAGATTCAAGTGAGACCCCTGTGGTATTCCTGAAAATGCGTTATTTTTTTTGGACTCATGACAGCCGATGCATTCGTACTGTGTTCTGTTTAATACGAAACAACAGAAAAAACATGCATATTATGTAAAACAATAAACTTTGTAAAACACCACTTTATTTGAGTTAACCGCCTACCAGGTTTCGCTTATCTCAAGCTTCGTTAGGGCAGAGAGATATAAATATAATAGAGTTAGACAACTAATTAGACTATACTTATTTATCTCTATCTCCCTGTACTATAACATTCATTACTGTCTTATATCTCTATCTCCCTCTACTATATCTTGTATCTTTTCTTCATCACTGACATTCATATACTGTTTTATATGTATCTCTCTATATATAATTCTGTCTCCCTCTACTATATATTGTATCTTTTTCTTTCATCACTGTCCTATATATATCTGTCTGTATGTAATGTTATTTAGGTAACGTAAAAGCCCTGACGAAGCTTGAGATAAGCGAAACCTTTTTGGTTAACTCAAATAAAGTGGTGTTTTACAAAGTTTATTGTTTTATTTAATGTATAATGAGACACCCCCAAGTGTTTGCTTCATTCGAAAAAAAAAATTAATTAAGTAATATGATTACACATATATATGTGTAATTTTACACATATGTTCGCCTAGGGAGGTCATATTTACTGTATTCATTATTTATTTAAATTTACTGTAGATTGCTAGCCTCATTTTCTTTTACAACATTTTACTATCGACTGCTAATTTCAATCCCCCAATTTATGAACATGCTGCATTTACCCTGCTGTCAATATCCTTATCAGCCTTCTATCTGAACTAACGGAATTATTATTTACATCACGTGAGCTCCTGACCTCAAAACAGGTCAAACCGATTGAAAATCATATTTCTCGCAAAGTTATTAAGTGAACGATAATTATGAAAAACTGCAGTTAAAAATCTTATCAAACAATGGCGTATTATTGCATGTTTTTAACGGTCATTTTCAAATAGTCATAACACATAAATACAAAGCATTAACACTCATTGCTCCACAACATGCAAAAGTGAGATAATGGGTTCATAAGTGACATGGATCACTTACAAGCTTTGAGATCATTTACATAGTGTTAACGGTTGTTGAAATTTTAATATTTTTTTTACACGCGAGGAAATTGTTATTTTCCTCGTGCGTATGTTGCTTCAAAACAGTGAAAAGGTGGAAATTTTGCGCTGCTGAGTGGTTTTTCAAAATTTAGCGAACTTCAACAATATTTGCCTTCAAGAATTTCTATTTCTTTCTTTCTTATTTTTTTTCATTTTCAGTTCGTAACAAAGTTTTTTTTTAAATGAATAATTTAAATTTTAATTCGATTTACGTAACTGTTAGAATTATTTTTAGTACGTAGGGTAGAAAAGCCGGCTAATCAATGTTCGGTCGTTTGCGGTTGGCAGCGAAAAGCCAACTAGTCGGTTAAAAGTAATTGATGTGTTAAGAAGTTTCTATTAACATCAGTAACACTGAAGGTCGTGAGTATTAATTAGAAAATTCATAATAATCGAACGATTGGTAGAGAAATTAAGTTTTTTTGTTAAAATGTGCATTTTTCAATTGTTACAAATTTTATTGGTTCTTAATGTAAAACTTTAAAAACATCGTAGGTCTCTTAAGTGTATACTTTTCCTATAATTAACATAATTATTTTAGTCAAATTGTTCACCATTACCTTAACGTGATTATTACTTTTAAAAAATATATATTTTGTAATCAATGCAGTGCTAAATATTAAAGAAATAAAACCATGTAATATATTAATACTTACAACGTAAATTTATGTAAAACAAAATAAATTTAATAACAAAACGTAATAATGCATGAGTAGTTATTTATCCTACCATACTCTTGAAAGTTTGCTAACAGATTTCCATTTAGATTTTTAACTAAACCAAAATATATCTCTACAGTCGATGCAGCTTTATTAAGTCTTTACATCGCCCTTGAGGTGATATTTTAAAAAAATGGCGCAATATAAATTAGTTAAGTATTTTTATAGTAAAATGGTCATCTGTGGTGCATGAAAATTCATGTTATGCTTAGAACGAAAAAACTACCTAATTTGTTTTAACAAAAATATGATTTAAAAAATATATATATTTAAATTTTAAAATAATTAAATATAGTGAATACTGCACAAGAGTCTCAACTGCTCCCAACCGTCTAGAGCCAGTGAGACAATGGCATCCTCAATTGGGGTATGTTGTGAGGCCGAAGGTAGTGGGAATAGGAAGGAGATGGGGAAGAGGAAGGTTGGGAAGGACATAGCTATTCAGATCTGGTCACCAAACCCGGCTTAAGACATTTCAAGCAACGTTTCGATTCTGAATAGTGGTCTTTCACCAGGGCGATACTTTTTCTACTACTCTGGGACGTGCCACAAATATACTTTTTTGTTATTTTATTTGAATTCAATGTGTTGTGACACATATTAATTAAATAAAAGTTATTGACCCACGCTGGGTTTGAACCCGCGACCTTTGGATTTGCAGTCGAGCATCTTACCACTCGACCATGAAGGCTGTCAATAGATTTAAACACGCTTATTCAATTGGATATTAAATGACTTTCCACACTCAAACCAGCACTCCAAGTTGTAATGGCGTATTTTAGCACTCTCGCAAAATATGCCAGTTAACCGCTAAACCACATCTGCATACTGTTGACCCATAACGGTGCCAATAACCGTTAGGTTAAGATAATATTCTGTCACAGCGGGGTTGGTAGACAGTGTCGGTGTCAGCCAAATGTCCCATTGATCGGTGGGCCCTGCCAAAATATAGCGTGCAAGCCCCGCGACCTCATTTATTCAGGTTGTGTTATTTTATTGAACATGGGCATTACGTTTCTATTAATGGTAAAACTTATTTCTTGGAACCTTTTTGTTCTAAAAAAAAAACAAAATATCGAAAAAAGCTTGCGTTTGTAATTTTTAATTTTTTTTTTAATTGTTTATAAAATGTAAAACTCACACTTTTTCATCGAATTAAACACATAAAGGGAATTATTTTTCTCGAACTGAAAATTCGTAGCGTAATTCTATTTAGGTAATATCGTCGCCGGAAAGGCAAAAGGGCCAAAACTCCATCTTGGGAAGCTTACACAAGAGTACTTTAAAGTTTTTTTTGTTCGACAAAAAAATTGAAAAATTAATTTTATTTTATTTAAATTTATTTTAATTCATTTAAATTTATACTATTTTATTTTTGTATTATTTTGTTTTATTTTATTATTTTTATTTTTTTATTTTTTTTATTTATTTTTTATTTTTTTTATTTTTTTATTTATTTTTTATTTTTTTATTTTTTTTATTTATTTATTTTTTTTATTTATTATTTTTTTTCATTTAATTAATTTGTTCAATTTATTTTATTTTATTTGGGAAACAGTTTACACACAAACTAGGTGAAATATTATATGGGTAGTATTAATAAGACCATTTATAGGTTTCCACTTGAGTATTTGTATATACAGGTGAACTGATAGTGTAAGTAAGTGAATCTAATTTAAAAAATTAAACACAAATTGAATTGTTTTGTTGCATCCCTTCCCTGCGAGTTTGCAATGGTGTTATTGGGGTCGTATAACCTCGCTGCAATTTAAGATGGCTTTACTGCCCCGGTAGACCTACTGATGGCAATGTAGGTTAATGTGCCCTGAATGCTGCCGGCATGTTTGTTCCTAACAATGAGGAAAAGAAATTTACGATTCATTGATTAACTCCTGTCACTGAAAACATTTCATATTCTATTTTTTAGTTTGAGACCACCTTAATATGATCTTTGAAATATATTTAATTAATTTATATCCACATACATCTTAAAACCTTTGAAAAGATTTTTCCACCTACTTTAAAGTCTTATTTAATTTGTTATTTATAACACACGATTGTCCCAACTGTTAAGGACCTAGAAGGCTTATCACACCCCCATTGGCAATTTGGGAATAATAACATTATTGATTTTAAAAATAAAGACAAGTATTTCCGGGTTGCGAATAACTTTCCGTTTTTTTTTAAACTCCTACTTCCATCATATTGAGGGTATAAACGTGTTTGTGTATTTATGGAGGACTAGCGGAGGAATTAAACCCACGATTCCCGAGTGGGAACCTGACGCATTTGTCCACTCAGCTACTAGCCGGTCTAAATAACCGGTAATTATGGTTTCTTACAAATAACAAATATAATGTTACTTTGGTGAAAGACCATCATTCAGAATCTAAACGTTGCTTGAAATGGCTTAAGCCGTGTTTCGTGACCAGATCTGAATAGCCAGGTTCTTCTTAACTTTCCTCTTTCCCATCTCCTTCCCCTCACCACTACCTTCAGCCTCACAACATATCCCAACAGTGGATTGTTAGTTATTCAAAGCTCATAGGCCATTATATATACCCCATAGCACAGCGAGTAAATAAAATATATCATATTCTGTACAGAAATAGTTGTGCATATATCATCTTCCAATAATTTTTGCTACTTAAGTATTTCTACTTAAGTAAATTTGCTACTTTCAAATTTTATGCTTATTTGTTTATGTTATTTTATTGTTTTATAGTTAATACCGCACAAGAGTCCCAACTGCTCCCAACCGTCTAGAGCCAGTGAGACTATGGCATCCACAATTGAGGTATGTTGTGAGGCTGAAGGTATTTGGGATGGAAAGGAGGTGGGGAAGAGAAAGGTTAAGAAATACTGGCTATTCAGATCTGGTTACCAAACACGGCTAAAGCCATTTTTGAGGCAATGTTTAGATTCTGAATGGTCATCTTTCACCAGGGCGATACTTAGAGTATCTATCACTCTGTGACGTGCCGCAAATATACTCCATTTGATTAAATTATACGAGTATGTGTTATCACACATATTGATTGAATAAAAGTTATTGGCGCACGCTGGGTTTGAACCGGCGACCTTTGGATTCGTAGTCGAGCGTCTTACCACTCGACCATGGAGGCCGTCAAAATATATACTATATATGCCGTCATATATATGCTATCGTTTATAACAAAAACATATGATTTTGCTTACATAGTGCAAATACACCATATTTTATGCACGATTAGGTAAAAAAAATAATAGTCTTACCTTTCCCTCTGAAATGCTGATGAGACGCTTAATTTTCTACAAGAATAAAAAGAATACTGATTTGTGGAATATCCCCATTTGCGACGGTTGGGATTCCCAGAAAGATGGAGTTCCTTAAATCCAATCAATCGCACCTCGTTGCTCCTCCAAATTGGTTTTGTTTTGGGATTCCGGGTCCGGTCTGGAGCCGGAAATGGAATCGGAAAGAACGAATTGTGATCTGCAATTGAATTTCAACGACACGACGTATCGAAAAAAAGGCGGACACAATTACTGAGCACAATGTATTATTGAAATGATTGGACTAATGGATTAAATAAATTAATGGATTAATGAAGCGAATGGAAATTAATAGATTAATGAAATGAATGGTTAATGAAATTAATGGATAAATTAAATCAATGGCTTAATGGATTGTTGAAATTAATGCATTCGTGAAATTAGTGGATTTATGATGTTAGTAGATTAATGAAATTAATAGATAAATGAAAATAATGGATTAATTAAATTAATGGATTGATGAAATTGGTGCATTGATGAAATTAATGGATGAATGAAATTAATGGATTGATGAAATTAGTGCAATAGTTCATTTATGGATTGCTGTAATTATTGGATTGATTAAATTAGTGCATTAATGGATTAATGAAACTGATGAAAATTAATGAAAATTAAATATTCATGAAATTAATGGATTAATTAAATTATTGGATTGATGAAATTGGTGCATTGATGAAATTAATGGATGAATGAAATTGATGGATTGATGAAATTAGTGCCATAATGAAATTAATGGATTGATAAAATTGATGAATTGATGAAATTAGTGCATTAATGAAATTAATGCATGGTTGAAATTAATGGATTGATGAAATTAGTTCATTTATGGATTGCGGTAATTATTGGATTGATTAAATTAGTGCATTAATGGATTAATGAAACTGATGAAATGGTTAAATTAATGAAAATTTTATATTTATGAAATTAATGGCTAAATCGATTAATGAAATTGATTGATGAAATTAATGAATTTATGAAATTAGTGCATTAATGAAATTAATGCATGAATGAAAAATGATTGATGAAATTAGTGCATTAATGGATTAATGAAACTGATGAAATGATGAAATTAATGAAAATTATATATTTATGAAATTGATGGATAAATTGATAAATGAAATTGATAAAAATTAATGGATCAATGAAGTCATAACATCAATGGACTTATGCAATATAAAAAATAAAAATAAATAGTTCATTCATCCTTCATCACCATTCACTACAATTCGCCGAGGCAAAAGTAGATGTAACAAAAAAAAACAGAAATAAAAAGTACCTAGATATTAAGTGGAATATAAAATTTTTATTATTTATTTATTATGATTTAATTAGGCATACAAAAGATTATTAAATTCGTAAGCTTTTCCCGCTGGAATATCCCGTACCAGGGAACACATTTTACATTAAACATTTATGATACAATTTATATGATTAATTGGCCAGATGTAAGTATTTATTTTCAATGTGTATTATTTTTATATGACGTAGTTTGTTTTATTTATTCTTAATTTTGTGTTTCTTTGTGTTCTGGATCCATTTTTATGGATGGTTTAAAAGAGAGTCGTAATCTAGTGTATAGCTTGGTGCTGTAGTAAATGAAATGTCGCTATCCAAATGTAGTGTTTGTTTTGCTGGTTGGATGTGCCTTTGATTGAAAGATCTGGTGATTATGTTTTGTGTGTAGGTTCTTAGTTCCAATGCTTTATTTCTGTGAGTGTAAATTTGTCTGGTTTTGGACATGATATTTAGATTATTTAAAATGTTAACCGAACAAGTTTTGATGGGGAATTTGAATAAAATTTTCACGATGGCTTTTTGTGTTTTGATTAGAAAATTTAAAGTAATGTCATTTGCACTGCTCTATTCTATTATTCCATATTCTGATAATAATTTACATAAACCATGTATATTTAAATTAGTTTTCTTTTGCCAAGAACATTTCTGATGATTTTCAAAAAGTTTTTTATAAATTTATTAGTTTTACATGTTCTACGCATTTTTTCAGTATCTTTTTTTTTCTGAAAAGAAAGACAAACATTCTCGAGTTACGAATAACCTGACAATATTTGAAAAACTCCAACTGTCATTATAAGAAGCCGAAGATTTTGCTTGTATAAATGATGAAGAACTTAGCCAGCAGAGGAATGGAATGCACGCTGCCCGGGTGGGAATCCGACTCGTTTGTCCACTTAGCTACCGACCGGTCGATATGCTTAAATAGGTACTTAAATGTAATCGATATATTCTTATGGTGGGAATTTTTAAATGGGAAACTTTACCTAATTTAACCTTACCTGAATAAATGTTTCATAACTTAACCGTTTCGGACCCGCCACAGTTTTATGCAACTTATAACATACAGCTTTATAAAACAATTGGAATAACTACAGGAAAGAAATACGCAAATTAAAAATATATCGCAATTGAAAAATGTATGTTTTAATCATCTGTAAAAACTGCATTGGATTTTCAAAACGATTGCGGGAACAAAATTTGTTTTTGTTTTTACTATTATATTTTATGCAGACAAATTCTCGGAAAACATAATGAGAATCCGACGGAAGATTGATTAACTATTTCTAATAATACTAAAAACCATGATGCATTTTTCCGACGAGCTGTAAGATGATTGGAAATGAAACTGAAATCAATCACACTTCACTCTTCTCTATCACACAAGTTCCGTGGTGATGGGAGATCTGTAAAGAGTGGTGAAAAAGCATTTACTATTGATGAATCCCTTAAGTGATAAAATAATACCATCTCTCAGTGAACAAATATTAATTGGTATTTCAAGGAGCACGATTTTAAACAACGTGGGTTATGTTTGTATGAGATATTATATTTTTGAAAAAACAAAAATAGAATAATATCTTTTTTTTAATGTCGATCAGTTTCTAAAAAATCCTTTCTTTGTTAACGCAGAAGTTGCAAAACTCAAGAGATACAGAAATAAATATAAGGTGCTTTGAAGAATGTATAGTAAGAACGGGATATATCTGAAGACAGGACGGCTCATATAAATTATTTTTATATTTATGAAAGGACGTTTTCAGAAAAAAAAATTTATTTATTTTTATATCGATAATTTAAGATTGTTTTTATTTCACCTTGCTACAGGCAGCTAGCTTACGGCTTGTAGATTTTTGTATGTAAGGAATATTTTTTTAATAACTAATTTTCCTTGAATGTTTATGTTTTTTTTATTTAAACCATGTTTTTCCCTTGTGCACAACTTCGTATCTGCCGTTTAGGGCGTGATAGATTTGTATGTGCAATTTCTCAGAGAAAATAGGTTGGGTTTTAAAAGGTGAATTGAATTAAATTTAATATAATAATTATTTTGTTCTGCAATTCTAAGTTTTTATTTTTAGTGACGGTTTCAACGTTTAAGGTCATTATCGAACTGTAAATAAAATTAAAAGAGTTTCCAGGACTCTCCAAGCAATGAAACGGTGATAAGTTTCATCACCCTTCTCAATAACTACATGTTGATAAGTCCAGTAACAAAATGCACACAAATGTCACTACGTCGAATCAAATATGTTTTTAACCAAAATTCTTAAATTTTGGTTAAAAAATTCTATAAAATCCTAGTAAATAAATTTGCATTTTCTTCCCTTTTCTGCATTTCATTCAGAGTCAGGATCCAGAGTCCCTGATCCCGTGAAAGCTCTGATTTAATTAGTTTAATCACTTTCCATATAAACAGAACTACTCGATCCAAAATTATTCTTAAGTTTAGCAATACTATCAGGACTGAGTCATTTCAGATACTTACTTGCACCTAGATTGCATGCAGTGAGTAGTTCCTTCACAAAAATACTATATATATATATTCAACTGCACTAAATATAGTTACAAGAAACCTATAATACAATATCTCTTCCAAAATTACTAATTTTAATTTATTCCCTTCTAATTGATGTTTTTGTGAGCTAATCATATACTCCGTGTTACTTCTGTAGTACTATTATTTTATTATCTTTTTCACGGATATGTAAAAGCGATTTTCTATAAAATCCTAATAGAAAATTTAATGACAAATGCATGAAGCCAGAACCTACCATACTTAAATTCTTCGTGCTGCATAAAAACAGATTTCCGCTAAATATAATCACTAAACCAGGATTTTATTACCTAATTCATATTATTAGTTGGTTAAACGACACACTACAAATCACCAAAATATTTTTTTGCTACAATCATATTTGGAAAACCAATGAACGATTTCCTTTATTTCTTCGTCAAAATATGTCTCAAATTATTCCCTTTTTATCTTTCAGATGTTTAGATTCCAAGTGATTGCCAAATTACTCCTGCAAAAAAATAAACATTTCATCCTTGAGTTTGGCATCATTATTTTTCCATTTTTCAACAAGTGTTTGTATGGCTGGCGTGTTTACTACGTCGGTTTGTTATAAGGCAACATCTTTGGGACACTTTTTCAGCTCACTGCTTTTAAAAATCCTGTTTATAATACTTCCTCACTTTAATAATGGAGAGTATTATATTTCGTGTCAGTTTCACATCCTTTGATGTAAAACTGTCGAAAATAATAAATTGCGACGACATTTTGCCAAGTTTTTTGTGAAATAACTTCGTACAGCAAAGGTTTTTTGAGGATAAGATACTAAAAACATAACCGAAAAACTTTATTACACAGATTCCCTTGAGATTTTGTTTTCGATGTACAGCTTCTTGTTTATTTTTTTTTAAATTAAAGGCATTGTAGCTTGACATTAAACTCTAAATAATAGTATATTTTGTTTCAAACCACTTTTTTGCTATACACTCAGAGCAGGAATAAATATGGAGAGAGAGCTAAACATTATTACTCAATCTATAAACAATTACAACAAATCACTTTCTCCGGGTTTTTACATCGTAAATCTTGAGAGAGAAAGAGATAAGACAAGTTCTCACACACTATAGCCCCGATTTTAGGTATGTAAGCATGTTCTCCGTCTCCCACATCTCTGGCGACTCCGCCCACTACGTTTTGTTATGCGACATAACAGGACAGAACTCAACGGTTTTTTAGGTTATATCCTACATTTTTGTTTATAACAATACTGTGATAAAGTGCTTATACAAATAAATAAAAACATCATGTCGACATGTGCTATAAATGGATGTATAAATACTCTACACCTAGCCCTAGCCACGCCCCAGTCAGGAAAAAATCATTAAAACTGACTACACTAGCGCTCCTTCCTGATATACAATTACTCTGAGGTTATACATATACGTGTGTCAACTAGTTTCGGTTAAAAGACTAACCTTCATTAGGACAATACTCGTATAACATAAGTGTATTACATAAGTTAAATTATTTTTAAAAAGCTCCATATTTCATGTATCGACCTAAAAATATTTGCCTTGGTGCATTTCTGACCTAAAAAGCTATCCGAGTGTTATTTTTAAATCCTTAATGTAACTGAGGTTATTACGTGATTTTTTAAATCAGAGTTAAGGGTTTGAATAAATGACTACTTAAGAAAATGTACATAAAAACTTGCAGATAAACGTGATAGGAATAACAAATTAACACCTGCTTTATATGACGAAGAAAATTCGCAATTCTAAAATGCAAGGAATTAAATTATCTTGGACTAGAATTAATTACTAGAACTAAGTAGAACGGGGAGATTTCAGAGATTAATATTGTCCCGGTGAAAGAAAACTATTTAAAAAATCTAGTCTCATAAAATTAAATTGCCATGTTTGGTTACGAGAACGGAATAGCCAGGTACTTCCCAAAGTTATTTCATCTCTTGTACACCTCTCCCTGCATCCTTTTACCTTACAATATGCCCTTACTCTATACTCTGGACAGTAGACTCGTATAATAACGTATCCTCCAAGAATTCCGGTAAAATTCAGAGCAATTATTTTTACCATAAAAGGTTTTATGGAAAGAGCTTCTTACAATATTTTCTACTTCTTTTTAGTCAGAACTCTATCTCTATGAATGCTTAGTCATTATGCTTTCATAAACACCCTGCATATTTTTAACAAAAGAGAAATTTAATACTTTAAGAAATCTTTTCCTTTACAAAATCATTATAATTTTCAATTGAAAACTATCCTTTTACAGGTGCTTACCAACTTTGTTATTTTTAGAAACAATACCATCGATTTTCTCGGGCAACGCAAGGCAAGTCCACAATTCCAAGCATTTGAAATTGAACAAAAGTTTTGATAATATCATCTTACAAATTTCAAAAAGTTTCGTGGAAATTTATTTGAATAATACTTAGATTTCTCAATATATGAATTGAAAAAGATATCTCTTATTTTACCAATGCCAAATAACTAACTACTGGCACGTGGATTAATATCATGCCGTTCTATGTGAAACACGTTTCTTGATAAAATATTATTTCTACCGAAAACTTTACTTCCAAAAAACATGAATTTGAACTGTTTATGAAACATGAGATTATTGGAAGCAAAACAATGCCAAGAGGAGAAAAAATTGAAAATTTAATTATAAAAGGAAAATTAAAAAGAATATACACAACCAAGTTGGATGATTTTAGTAAATCGTAAATAGGAAAAATTAAAAACGCTTTGACAACAAAGCTTTTGGACTATGTTTCAAAAAAGATTAATTAATTTCTGGGGGTAGGTGGGCAGGGCCGAACCTAGCAATGATTCCATGTGGTGCAAAATGTTTGGATTTCACAATGATAGGTTTTGTTAAAGCGACTTATATTTTGGTTAGAAATAAAAACTCTTTTATTTTTGTACCCACAAAGTTTAGTTACCAGAAGTGCTTAGTATTAAAAAAAAAACATTTAGAATTACTATAATATATAGGAAGTTTTCTCGCTTTATCCCTGGCAAATCTTAGCTATAATGTAAAATTAAAATCTGTGATCTTCTGATGTGTAGCGGCAAAAACTATAAAAAACGGTGAATTCTGGCTTAATACTTCCGTCCCAAAAGGGGTTTTCCTGTCACCCCGAGAGTTTCATGCGATGCCTTAGATAAAGATTACTGAAATATTTTGAACATATTTCTAAGTTTTACCAAAACAAATTACAAAAGATTTTGTCATGAAAATGCTTTAATGCATGATCAAATGGAATAACTGCGCTACCTCCCTTCGGATCGATCGTTTTATTTTTACTTTGAAGTACGGAAAGCTTTATGAAATTCGCAAAGTTTTTCTTTGTCTCGAATTTAAAGAAAGTTGAATTTATTGTGATGCCGTGTTGTAATTTATTGTTTAAAAATACATTGAATACATTCCCAAATAACAATTTTTGACATTTATTTCGAACAGAATGCAGTATTTCCTGCGGAATGTGTATTTTGAATGTTTTTTTGCTACCCTCTCTGAGATGACGCCCGGCTTATTAACGCTCGCACTGTTTTAAGTTTGTCTCGGTCGTGACTTCTTCAATTTCCCCGTAAAGCTATTGTTCTTCGTTTACCTTCCTTCCACGTACTTCTCATCCACTTTGAGATTAGTTAGTAGACAAGTGGAAAAATCTGTCAGGTTCCTACCCAGACCTAATGGGTTCAATTCCTCTGCTATGTCCTTCTCATTAAGAATAGGAATTTTTCGAATATTTTCGGGTTATTCAAAACCCAGATATGTTTTACTTAATATAAAAATCAAAATGCTAACAGCTTGATTTATGGTATCTGTACAGGCGGCTAAAAGACGAGCGATCCTGAGTGTACGAGTATACATGTATATAACGTATTATAGCAATTTTGAACAATGCCAGGAAATATTTCTCCCTCTTCCCGTGTATCAGCTATGGTTAAAGGTACATAAATTAGGAGACAATCTTTTCTACCCATTGAGCGGGTTGCATTTTGCTACTGTAGGGTTCTTTTATGTATATCGTCACCGGAAAGGCAAAAGGGCTGAAGCGTCATTTTGGAAAGTTTACACCAGAGCACTTAAAAGATTTTTTGTTTTACAATAAAATTCGTAAGTCTTCAATACCTGGTTGGATTTTGAACAAAAAAGTTAAATCAGGTAACTCAATGCTAGCAAGTTACCTGAATCTACAAAAAGCTAAAAAAGTCCCAAACTTATGTCGCTTGAGTCAAGCTTTCTCCCAAATTGTATTATTACAAATATTTTAGATGGCTGAAAGGCTACAACAAATCTTCATAATTAAACGAGAGTCAGAGCATTCGATGCAAAAAAAATGACCAAAACTGCATATTCAACTCTTTTTGACCAAAGTGTCACTTCAGATCTTTTGCCTTTCCAGCGATGATATGTTTACATACAAGTACTTTAAATGAAATTTTGTAGGCTGTGTTTTGTGAGCTCTTTTTTATTTTAGATGGCTGAAAGGCTACAACAAATCTTCATAATTAAACGAGAGTCAGAGCATTCGATGCAAAAAAAATGACCAAAACTGCATATTCAAACTCTTTTTGACCAAAGTGTCACTTCAGATCTTTTGCCTTTCCAGCGATGATATGTTTACATACAAGTACTTTAAATGAAATTTTGTAGGCTGTGTTTTGTGAGCTTATAGCAATCTTTTATTTAAGCCCGCTCACCAAGGTTAGGGAAGAAATAAGATGGCATTTGGAAGGAGACGGAGATTCGAGGTGTAAGAGATCCTGATTTACATGGAGATATCTTTATTCGATTTTAGAATTAAATCAGTATATATGGCGCTGTAGGCATTATTATATTTTAAGACAAGCATAATATGATTATGCTCTGAAAGAAGAAATTCGGATGAAATGCTGTGATAAGCACAATGTTCGTCTGTACGGCTTTTGAATATTCATGTCGAATTCTGAAATACTAGTCGATATTTACTACTCCTCTTTTCGCCAACGATTTAGACAGCCTTGCAGTATTCACCATCAGGGCAGATGTGTAAATTGTAGTGAAAAGTGTGTTTATTTCTAAATGAAAATTTGTTAAAGAAAGGTTAGCGCAACACGGCTCAATACACCGAAAATGAATCAATTGAACCCTTTAAGCATTGGAAATCTTATATCATATCCGAAACATAAAATACAAAATTTGACCGGTCGGTAGCTGAGTGGACAAACGCATCGGATTCCCACCCGGGCGTCGTGCGTTCAATTCATCTGCCGGCTAAGTCCTCCATAATTGCACAAGCAAAATCTTCCGTTTATTATGATGGCAGTAGGAGTTTTTCTAATAATGTTAGGTTATTCGTAACCCGGGAATGTTTGTCTTTCTTTAAAAAAAAAAAAGAAAAAAAATTGATTGTTTTTAATTTCCAATTATGAAACTGTTAATTCGTAGAGGAATCCCATTTTAACGATTTAATAATATTAAACTATTAACGTTATTCCACTGTTTTTAGAATGAATTTTGATAGTATTTAATCATTTGGGTTTCTTGTACTGCAGTGTTCACTTTACTAGGTCACTAGAGACCTGTTTTAAGGGGAACCAGTATTTGCTCTTAGTACATAAGTGTCCTCGTCACGAAGGTAATAATTGAACATCTACAGGCCCTTTTCCGTATTCTGCTAATTTGAAATTTCATAAACGAATACAGAAATCAAACCGTATATTTGGGCCAGTAAATGAATTATATCTGATGTACTTACTCCCTATGTATTTAATGTTATTATTAATGTAACTTTGAATGTACTGCATTACTCGTAATCTTTGTAGATGCTTTGCGGAGGGTATTCCAGAGGGATCAGAAAAGGATATAGTGAAGCTTAGTCTTCAAGAGACCCATTTTAAAGTAGGGAAGAAAAGACACAAATCCCGGTAAACTTCTTTCTTCCTCAATATCGTACAAAAATTTAATCAAATTTATTTATAACTGATTTTCAATTAAATGCAAGTATTTTGCTGTTGTGACCAAAATTAAAAGTTGCTTTACAAATTATAAAATAAGATTTTTCCTCCGTTTTTCACCCTTCGCTTAGGTGTTAAAATCACAGCAAAAGCTTGAATCGAACCGTAACATAAAATAATTTTTTAAAAAAAATGATTGCAAAAACGTAGAATTCCACCACGAATCACATTTTAGAAAGAAAAAAAATATCTCCGAAAGCACATAATTTTATTTCAACTTTCTTGAGTCCACACCTGGAGTAAATTTTTGACTTAATATTAAACAATAACGTGTAATACAACATACATTTCTCTAAATATACTCCCACCATCAATATTATATTTCGTTTTCCTTCACAATATTACAGACACTCATTAAATAATGCCATAAATACAAATAACATCTCCAAAGTGGCGTAAAATATATCATAATCTATTACAGCGTGAAATTTGTAGCCTCTTTGGTTTTATTCCAGTAATTTATTTTGTTTATTTTACACTTCGAAAGTTTATATTGTAAATTTTAATTTAAAATGATAAGTAGATACTTCCATATTCAAATCGTGTTTATTTTAATTTACACAAAATATTGATGAAATTTCTGTACATTTCAAATGTTTTTTTTTACGAAATTCTTTACAAAAACGTTTCTTTTTGCGTTGAGTTAGTTTCTGAAAGCACTGCTACAAAAGCTCTCAGTTTTATTATATTCTATGGGCGTTCAGTTACCTTTTAAGAAAAAAATGTTTCAGGTTGGCGTTTTTATAAATGTCGTGTGGAAAATACTGGAAAAAAGCGATTGAGTTTTAGCAATACAAAAGTTGAAAAATAAATTTAAAAAGTTCTCTTAAATAAACATAGGCATTCTAACTTTCATTCAAATTTAATCACAAACAAAAAATAAAGGTGAAGGCCAGGTACTGGACGAGACATGAATCAATTTTATTAAGTTGCTTTTTGGAAACATTTGGTTTTATGGTGTCACGGGGGGCTCTAAAGCTGCCTGGGATCGTTCAATAGCTTAAATCAGTTACCCGATTAGCAAAAAAAATAATTGCAATTTTTTTTCAGTTGGTAAACATGATAATTATTATAATTTAAATATTTTTTTATGCATTACACTAACCGATTAATTTAAAACGTTTTAGAAATCAGACATAATATTTGCAAAATTATAACTAATTAGGGTCAAAAAATTCTTAGAATTTAAAAATAAAAGTATAGATAAATAAATGGATAGACTAATATTATGCATGTGTTATGAAAATAAAATACACATATTCTCATCGTGATAGAAAATGAAATATATTTTTTTGATGCAAAACGTCAAATGCAAGTTCAGTAGAATCAACTGGGTGTAGGAATGTATGTACGTACCTACTATGTATGCAATCAATAACGGCCAATTCGAACGAAGTGTACTGTGGCATTATTAGAATATACATTTTTTTATAAGAAATACGTTCCCAACTCACTTTTTCCGCAGCTAAACAAATGGTTTATTCCCTTATATATTCTTAGTCTCTTGGCATGGTCTGACCTAAGTTTTTTTATTTCCTTGTTTGTGACATATCTTCTTCGGGCGTCCCCGACTTTTTTATGTCAAATATTTAACATCCTAAATCTCTAAGATATACACTAAAAGACATAAATTCTTCTTTTTACGATTCTGCCAAAATATTACATTAAAACGGCCAAATTACAAATAATTCAACACTCGTCACACAACAACATTAAACAGCCTTCAATTCCGACATGCACCAGCACAAAACACAATCACAAAATCAAATACACTTATCGTCATCTACTCACACAACTAAATTTGGCATTAACTCCTTACAATACATCGCATATACACAATACAACGCATTACCTATTGAATTAAAACTCCCAGTCGAGAACAAAAAAATATTGGCAAAAGCACTCAAAGGATATTTTCTCAACAACTTTATAAATCAGTGATAGGTATTTCGTTTCTGTAAAACCTTTATGTGTGTAAAGATTTATCTCAACTTATTATTAATCCCTACGCTCGTGAGTCTCTTTTTAATGTACTTAGTGGCTTGTTTCCCTTCCTTTTGTACTCCCTTTTAAAATTATTATTCCTTTTTGTTTTATAATTGTATTTCCTTTTTTTAAAGTCCCTGGAAATAATATATCAAAAATGTACTTTTTTGTACTATATTTTCATTTGAATAAAAATACATTTGATTTCAAGAACCAATTAACCTGAATACGTTTCAAAATCTTAACATAAAAATTATTTATTGTTCATCTCCTTTGTGAGTTTGGTTTTAAGATGCGTGTGGATGAGTCCTTGAGACGTATCTCTGCTCTTGAGAAAACGTAGCTTCCCGACTTCCGGGATTGTTGAGACTTCCCTTCGATCTTCCGGTGCCGGTTAATTTCCTGCCATGTTTATTTTGTACAGCCTTCATCACGCAAACTTGAAAGTGACAGTTGGTCATACCTTCAGGCATTATCCACAAAGTTAAGCTTATGTACTCGTACATAACTAAATTTAATTTATATAATCTATTTCTGGAACGGACTTTCAATGATATAATAAATTGATTGCTATTATTAATTTTGAAACATAAAATTAAATGATCGCTTAACGCCCAGGTTTGTGTCTTGCAGTTTCTTGGTAAGCAAATATTACAATGTTAACTTTTACATAACGTAGGATTTAACCTCTAGTTTGCCGGAGGTGCCAATAGTCACCGGGCATTCATCATTATCTTTTCAAGAGCTTTTGTCCTATAAAACTTGTTGTTTGCATATTTAAATGAACCGTTATCGCTTCTCAAAGAAATAATTAATCCTAAGAGATAGTTTGCATTGTGTTAAATTCGGTGCAACCTGAGTAATAAATTATTGGAGTTTGCTTACGTCAGTGCGACTAAAAAAAAAACTGTTTTCAAAATGAAATTACTTTTTTATTAACAAGAAAACAATGCAACTTTATTTTTATTTGAAGGCAAATTTATTCAACCTCACGAAAATACAATAAAACGACAACAAAATCATCGCATTTCTTAACTAAACTTTGTTTAGTGACATGAGGGAGAAAAAATCTATTCTCCGAATATGAGTAGCTATTCCAGAAAAAAAACACGTATACCATTAATATATATCTAGAAAAACATTATCTGAGAAAACAACACAAGTGGTAGATACTCTAAGTATCGCCCTGATAAAAGACCACCATTCAGAATCAAAACCTTGATTGAAATGGTTTTTAGCCGTGTTTGGTGACCAGATCTTAATAGCCAGGTACTTCCCAACCTTCTTCTACCCCATCTCCTTCCTATTCCCACTTCTTTGAGCCTTACAACACACCCCAATTGGGTAAGCCATAGTCTTACTGCCTGTGGACGGTTGGGAGCAGTTGGGACTCTTGTGCGGCACTATAAAAAATAAAAATAAAATACGTGAAAACATCAATTTGTACAACACAAGTAAGTTATTACGAAATTACAGTCAGCAAGGTACGATGGAAATTGTACCTTACGGGAATCCTGCATTACAGAGGTTAAGTATCAACTTCCTTTCAAATATGAATTTATTTGATGTAGATATAACCTTTTGACTCTGAACTAAAACCAAGTATTTTATACTTCTATTTCCGAGATAATCCTGTTTTGTGGCTAGCGCTTTTTAAAACCAACATTTTGAGGGATTTAAATGAATAAGTAGCATTTGAAAAAAGAGTCGATTTCCGTTAAAATATCAAAATAAAATTATGTGTTTCTAAAATCATCATAAATATGCGCTGTGCTTAGTTAATTGAAAATTTATTTCAACATCACTTAGTACGAGCGAAAACTGGTCGGTGTCTAGTAAGTTTTTTTAAATTTATTTTTATAGTGAATACCGCCCAAGAGTCCCAACTGCTCCCAACCGTCTGGAACCAGTGAGACTATGGCATCCTCAATTGGGATATTTTTTAAGGCTGAAGGTAGAAGGGAGGGGAAGGAGATGGGGAAGAGGAAGGTTGAGAAGTACCTGGCTATTCAGATCTGGTCACCAAACACGGCTAAAGCCATTTCAAGCAACGTTTCGATTCTTAATGGTGGTCTTTCACCAGGGCGATACTTGGAGTATCTACCACTCTGGAACGTGCCGCAAATAAACTTTACATTATTTTATATGAATTAAATGTGTTATGGCACATATTAATTGAATAAAAGTTATTGGCGCACGCCGGGTTTGAACCCGCGACCTTCTTCGTAGTCGTAGTCTAACCACTCGACCATGGAAGCCATCGTGTTTAGTGTCTGATATCTAAGAAAATACAAAATAAAACTTTCTGAGAACAGTTAATTTTTTAAAATTTAATGAGCCAAACGTGTTTTGTTTTTGTTTGTTTTTTTAAATGTTCTCATTTTCATATTCTTTAAACGTTTATAATTAATATAAGACAATTTATTTTTTTAGAATTATCCACACAATTTTCTTTGCTGATTTTTAATAGTCAATGTACACAGGTTGAACGGATAATTGGTCATGCGAAATAAAAATCAAGAAGGCGTTTTCAAATTAAAAAGATCTAAAATTTGCCTTAGAAAATTAACGGCGTGATGAAATAGATAACAGCCTTAAGGCTTTTCGGATCTTTGTATGAAAATGACTTTCACTTAAAAGACATCGGCTTAAGTAATGTAAAGGTCGACTTTAATGTAGAAAAAATATTTTTCTAAACGGAACTCATCTTGACATGATGAGGAATTGTTTTTGAGATGAAAAATGTTAAATATTATTTTGTTTGTTTATTTAGGTGATACCTCAAAAGGCTCCCCTGTGTGGAATAAGTATAGAAAAACGTATAACCACCCAGTTAGGTAACCTTGAATAGGTCCGTATTCAAAGATAAACTATAGACGAATGCCGATAGCTCGATTAATTTGTGCATGGTGTTTTACTAAAGAACGAGTCGAAGAAACGAAGCATTCTTGTGCTGCCGACATCAACTGTGAATACGTTTCCTTCTCTTTTCAGTCGAGTTTTTTGCTGATGCGACGTGACGGTGCGTGGTAAAATTGTTCTTGAGATTGAAGCATGAAATATTTCATGTAATAAAATAATAATAACAGTGAACTTATATAGGGCAGTTTTGTGATATTTCACATCAACTGCGCTTCATACTAAATAAACTAAGCTAGAATAACAAGAAAAAAGTAATATATAATATTTATACAAATTTAAACTATCTAAAATCATGATCGTTATCATAAATCATGAGAATAAGGGTAAAACGTAGATGTGTTCATCAAAAGATTGAAAAAAACAATTTACTAGAAGCTAGGGTTCTGAAAATTCAGATAAAAATTATGAATTTGGATTAACAAATTTATTAAAGCAAGGAAAAAAAAATTGTGCAATTAATAGTTAATATAATGGTACTTAAAATCATGAATATTCAAGTAACGATTCTAAAAATGAAAATAGTTTCAATTATAACATGTAACAAAAGAACAATAGAATATTTTATGACAATGAATATAATAGGGTTTTCAGAAAACAGTGAAGTGGTGTAAGGATAAAAGTAAGGAGAAACCCGTAACAAAGCAAATCAAGGACGTTTTTAAACGTAACGTAACGTTTTTGAAATGTAACTTTGTGAGTGCATTTTTTCGCTTCGTTTCTATTTATAGAAAAAACAGCGTTTTTTTTTAATATCGCAATCGATCAACATTGTTTAAGATTTTTTGAAAAGCCTAAAAATGTAAAAGCTTAAGTGTGAAAAAAATGTAACATGTTGAAAATTTTACAATAAATCAACAACAAAAAAATATGGGAATTTATCGCTTGTGGAAACCGGTTAGATTAAACTGATGAAAAATAACAGTTTGACAAGAATAACCATAATTCTCTTAGAATGGTAGCTAAAACAGATAAAATGACGTAAGACGCATTGTTTGAAGCTTCGTTTATTGTAAGCTAAGAGAAACAAAAAAGATTACTAAATATACGCGATTTTTATAACAATCAATCAGTAGCTCTGTTTTGGTACACACTCCTTGCTTCATTCACATTCATACATCTTCTCATACATACTCTTCTGTTATTCTGACTCTTCACATGACCCGATTTAAGTATTTGATTTACTTGATCGTGCCATGTCTTTCTCGGAAGTCCTTGACTTCTTCTTCCGTTCACTTTCACAAGTCTAAATTTCAATAGATCTGATATCAAAACTTGAATTCTTACTCTATTGATATTTAATTCTTCCTAACTCTAGACGAAGAAGTTACTCCTTCAATCGTCCGGTCTCCCATCTGCGGCGAGGAAATTCGCCAAATTGCTGGAAACTGGAAGTTCTGTTACATCTTAAGTTACTTGTTAACAGATCTATAGAACTGTACAATCGCTCCTGAAACTATGGAATGTGATAACCTGTGAATCACTAACAAGCTTAACCCGTCCGTTGGAATTAAGTTGATATCAGTTTCTACAAATCGTGGGTTGACCGGATTGTTTTGAAAATGGTCAACTTTGCGGTGGTCCTTCGCAGAGCGTTGGGCTTTCAGATTATTTTCGTTGGTACCTTGATCGTCAAAATATTTTTGTTGTAGATTTAAAATAAGAAATGATATTGCATTAGAATATATTATTTCATGCTCGTAGTCTGCGTATTGAAACGTATTGTAATTTTAATCGTAATAATGATAAACCTATTGCTTGTACATACTAAAGTAAAAAAAATAATAGAAATAAATAATAAAGCAGATTTTTCTGGAGATGACTATTAATAACGCGATGTTTTCAAATTCATTATTAAAAAAATGTTTTTTGTGTCAAAAATTAGTTGACAATATATTTTTTTAAATCTTAAATACTAACTAACCCCACTAACCATCATGTCGTTTCTCCGCAGGGGTAGGCCGAGAGGTTGGATCGTCATACAACTCTGTCTTGGCACATACAACTTACTTCGTTCACATTCGTACATCGTCTCATACATACTTTTCTAATATTATGACTCTTGGAATGGCCAGACTCAAGTATTTGATTAACTTGATCGTGCCATGTCCACCTTGGGTGTCCCGACTTCTTCTTCCATTCACTTTCACTTCATATATTCTTTTCACACTCCTTTCTTCCTCCATTCGCTCTACATGCGCAAACCATCTAAGCCTCCCTTTTTTGATCCTATTCATTACGCTCACATCAGCCTTGCATTCTTTCCGGATATCCACATTTTTAATACGGTCATACATGGTTTTAATAAATTAACATAAATATTTTTAAAGTTGTTTTTACAATAGCTTTATTATTTCCAAACAGTTGTTACACAAGTAGCATGTTTTCTAGCCATTACTTAAAACTAACTTTAAAAGAATCGTCACTGTACTTCACTTCCCACGCTCGAAAAGGAAACATGTGCAATCCTTTCCAAAGTGTCCATTCAATTCCTTGCATTCTTGTAGTTTACAATGTATTTACCAGTGGCGTACCAAAAACGTACAGGTCCATGGGCTAGCCAAAAATTAAACCCTCCATTCCTCACAATTAATATTTATACAAATTAAATCAAAGCTTTTATTCCCTCGGTAGAAATTAATTTGTAGAGGGAGGCGAGAGAGGTCTGGCGGAGACCCCTATGATAAAACACTCTTCCGTGGCCGAATGGTTAAGATCATTGAATACGAATCCAGAGATCACGGTTTCAAATCCCCCCGTGAGTGAGTAAAGTTAATTTTAATATTTTGTGTCATTTCACAAGTAATTCATTAAAAATAAAATGTAGAATATTTACGGCTTGTTCCTGAGTGTCAAATACTCTCTGTGTAGCCCTTGAGAAAGACCACCATTCAAAATTGAAACGTTGTTTAACATAGCTTTAGCTTTTGGCAAAGCGGCGATTAAGCTTAAGTTTGACGGCCTCCGTGGTCGAGTGGTAAGACGCTCGACTACGAATTCGGAGGTCGCGGGTTCAAACCCGGTGTACGCAAATAATTTTTATTCAATCAATATGTGTCAAAACATATAAAATTCATATAAAATAATAAATAGTATATTTACGGCACGTTCCCGAGTGCTAGAAATTTTATATAACGCTCTAGTGAAAGACCACCGGAAAGAATCGAAACGTTACTTGAAATGGCTTAAGTCATGTTTGGTGCCTAGATCTGAATATCCAGGTTCTTTCCTACCTTCCTCTTCCCCATTTCTTTCCCCTCCCTTACTTTCAGACTCACAACACATTCTTATTAGGGATGCCACAGTCTCACTGGTTCCAGTCAAGCAGTTGGGACTCTTGTACGGTATTCACATTAAAAAATCATATAGTTTTAGGGGTTATTATGAATGTTTAGTTTGTTTGTTTTGTTTTATTGATCGTGGTTTTATTTGTGAAAAAAAATTGCAAGATTCTGTTGTTTCGGCAAAAGATTGGTTTTTGATTGACTAGTGATGGATGTAATCTAATAACGTTATGTCCTTATTTATTGTTTTTCATCCACTCCGTTACGCGGCTTTGCCCCCTTACTAATTATTTTTCTCCCCAGAAAAAATGTTTCCCTTACAGGAGATAACGTCAGCAAAAATCCTCGTCATCGCCGGGCCTAGGGCAAAAATTGATATCGACTTCAAAACATTATTACAAACAAATCATCCAGAAAAAATATTAACTATTTCTCATCTTTTGAAAGATTTTGCTGCCTTAGACAAACGAACGGTCTGCGTGATATATATATATTATTTTTTTTTATAGCATTCCGAATTAAGGACGATTATTAGCGCTAAAGTTTACCCTCTGGAGAATCATCTCAATGTTTACCTTATTTAAGTAGTCTAAGGTGTTTATAATAAGGTATTTAAAGGATGTAAATTATAAAGAAAAAAAAATACTTTGAAGTTAAACAACAGATATTTTTATTTTTTGTATGACTTACCGGTTTTGCTTAGTCTAAGCATTATCAGGGTACAAAATTAAACCAATAACCGGTAATACAAAGTAATTTTCTTATTTCTTTAAATATGTCAAACCACAAAGTGATTGCTTTCTACGAAAGTATATAAATTATGAATAAAAACATAAACATTGACAGAAAATTATGCTTATACACAAGGGTAGCAGAATTTTTATTTAAAATTATTTGACGAATGACGAGAGTGGTAAATACTCTAAGAATCGCCCTGGTGAAAGACCACCATTCAGAATCGAAACGTTTCTTGAAATGACTTTGGCCGTGTTTGGTGACCAGATCTGAATAGCCAGGTACTTTCCAATCTTTCTCTTACCCATCTCCTTCCCCTCCCCCACTACCTTCAGCCTCACGACATACCGCAATTAGAAATGCCATAATTTCACTGGCTCTAGACGGTTGGGAGCTGTTGGGACTCTAATGAGGTATTCATTTATTTATAATATAGTTTGAATATTCGATTTAAACATAAACTGCCTTGCTTATAAACGAAGTGCAAGTGTTAGGCGTGGTGTAAGTTCTAAATAGTGAAAAAGTTGCCTTAAAACCACGGATTATGCGTCTAATTTAATAACTTACGTCCGGTGTAACTCAACCAACGCTGAACCGGCGTGTAAAAATCTATTAAGTAGACTAACTAACTGACTTTCGCAAGTCTTGAAAACAAGTGCACTGCACTGCATCTCGTGAATAGCTCATTGTTGCAACTTGGAGTTGAAAGAAGTGGTGGCATGTTCACACCCCCTGCCTCCATTGAGCGAATGCTCCTTTCAGACGCCCAGAATAACTCGTTCCACTGAACACCTTGTGCCGCTTGAGGTGACGTAGAATCTACGTGCTAGCAGCAGCTGTAATACAGAGTAGTGACAGGATATCTAATGTACTACTGGTTTGTGCGGGGGGGAGGTTCTCGCGAATTAGGTTTTTAGTATCGAAGAATAAACAAAACATCCCAAGTGGCAAAATGAATAAGGGCGAAAAATATAATTGCAATTCGAAACACTCTACTAAAAAAAAATAATTAAAAAATACTGAAACGGTTGAATGTTACAAGAATATCATTAGAATCTGAAAGAAACAATGTATGGAGAGAGAGCTAATTATTTTTACCCAACCTATACAAACTTGCGATAAATCACTTTCTCGATGCCGATGTGTCTCATCTCTGAAGCGTGATGTCCCGCCTCTGAGGCGTTATGCCTATGAGGTGAAATATGAAACACTGCTAAAGAGGCTTTCACCATCATTTTGCTGGAAACGAACACGTTTTTCACACGAAATCCACGCTAGACAGATTCCCAGAAACGTGCTCTCTTTTTTCATTCGTGTATTTAGTTATCTGTATTTGGTATTATTTCCATTTCTTTGCTCTAACAAATTTGTTCATATCTATACATACTTTTCATTTTGATTTTTTTACACCCTTAGTTTCTTATTTTTTTTTTTTTAATCTTACACACTCACTGTCATTATTATTTTTATTTTTTTACGTGAATACTGCACAAGAGTCTCAACTACTTTAACTGATTATAAATATATAAATATATTTTTTTCATATAATTCAATTGAATTAAATTTAATATTTTTATTATTGAGTTCTGCTATTTTAAGTTTTTTTATTTTTGTTTTTAGTGACAGCTATTTCGGCGTTTAAGGCCATTGTCACCGGCCTTAAACGCCGAAACAGCTGTCACTAAAAACAAAAATAAAAAAACTTAAAATAGCAGAACTCAATAATAATAATATTAAATTTAATTCAATTGAATTAAAAAAAAATGTTAATTGTGTTCTACAAATTGAACACAAAAACTATAAATAAATGATTATAAATACGTAGGAATGCATATTTAAAATAATTTCTGAACGTACAAGATGTTCAATGAGGTTGATAATATTTAATTTTTTTGCCTATTCTTTTACCTATTTTCAGTAGATTTTTAGGTGTAAAAGTTCACGTGTACATTGTATATAGCTACTACATAAATAGTAAAAAGTCAAAATACATATTTATTTTTACGTGAATACCCCACAAGAGTCTCAACTGCTCCCAACCGTCTTGAGCCAGTGAGACTATGGCATCCCCAATAGGGGTATGTTTTGAGGCTGAAGGTAGTGGGGAGGGAAAGGCGATGAGGAAGTGAAGGTTGGGAACTATCTGATTTCAGATCTGGTCACCAAACACGGCTAAAGCCATTTCAAGCAACGTTCGATTCCGAATGGTGGTCTTTCACCTAGGTGATACTTGAAGTATCTACCACTCTGGAACGTGCCGCAAATATACTTTATTTTTTTTTTTTTCAATTAAATGTGTTATGACACATATTAATTAAATAAAATTTATTTGCGCACGCCGGGTTTGAACCCGTGACCCGCGACCTCTGAATACGTAGTCGAGCATCTTACCACTCGACCATGCAGGCCGTTACACATCCACTGTTATAACCTCAGAGCAATAATATACAAGATATAGTGCTGCTATGGTCAGTTTTGATGAGTTTTGCCGGACTCGGCTAGACTTGGGTGTGGCTAGGACTAGGGCTAAGATATTTATACATCCATTCATATCACGTGTCAACATAATGTTTTTGTTTATTCGTAAAACCACTTTTTTCACAGTATTGTTATAAACAAAAATATAGCATATAACCTAAAAAACCGTTGACTTATTTCCATTTATGTCGCATATCAAAACGTGTGGGTGGAGTGAACGGAGACTCTGGACACGAAGAACATCCTTACAATACTTTAAAGCGGTGTGATAATTTGGGAAATTTTGCTGTCTCTTTCTTTCTCATGGTGTACGTGGTAAAAACCCGGAGAAATTGATTTATCCCAAATTTGTATAGGTTGGGTAAAAAGAATTAGCTCCCTCTCCATATATTGTTACTCCAAGGTTATACCCATATCTGAACCTTTTTTGGGTGATTTATGATAACGATCACGACTTTAGATAATTTCAATTTGCATACACATCTGTTGTATATATTTTTTCTCGTTGTTATTTTTAATTTGAAAATTTAATGTAAAGCACAAGTGAGGTGAACTATCACAAAACTGCGCTCTATAAATTCACGGTTATTATTATAACGTTATCAAAACACTCGACTACGAATCCAAAGGTGGCGGATTCAAACCCGGCGTGCGCAAATAACTTTTATGTAATTAACATATGTAATACAACATTTAATATATAATATAATTATTTGAAATAATATAAAGTTCCAGAGTGGTAGATACTACTACTAGGTATACATCCATTCATATCACATATCGCCCTGGTTTTGGTAAAGCCACTTTTTTCACCATTTTTTATCAACAAAATATAGCAATTAAAAACCGTTTAGTTGTGTCAACGTTGCTTGAAATGGGGCTTTTAACCAGCGAAGTTTGGTTGACCAGATCTTTGCGACAGGATATGGAAGAGAAGTCTGTTGCAACCTTCCTCTTCCCCATGTCCTTTTATTACTTTTCTGGGTCCCAAATTAGCTTCCCTCTTATATTGTTACTTCAACATAAACCCCAATCATTTGGGATGCTATTTCTCAACCTTCCTCTCTTCCCCATCTCCTTCCCCCTTCCGCAACATTGGGGATGCTATAGTCTCACTGACTCTAGACGGTTGGGAGCAGTTGGGACTCTTATGCGGTATTAACTATAAAAAAATTTAAATAAAACTATTACTATTTTCTCCGTCAGTAAATATGTAGGTACTTTAATTATGTTTTATTAACAGCTATCTAAATATTAATGCTGGTCCCGCTACCTTATATTTTCACCTTAAATAGATATATAAAGTTACCTGCTTGTAATCGTTTTGTCCACGGAGGATTTAGGATGAATTTATGGATTCCTGCAAATCCATCGGTTTTTGTTTACGTTTCACAGTTATGGTCCCTTATGGGTCGTAGTTTTCAAGTAATGTTTAGGTCCTACTGGTTTACAACCCATCAATTTGTTTATGATCGCACTAAAAAAATATTTCTAATAAATCAAACTTAAAAGCTAAAGCTCTAGGGAGTCGTTAACCTTATTCGATCGCAAAGTGTTATTCTAAAAGGTAACACTTTGAACAACTTTTAAAATACGAAAGAATTATGGTTCATCTTACCTTCTAAACATGAAATAATATTTCGTAGCGCTTTAATCTTTCAGTTTTTGAAAATGGATGCTAGAGATTGTAGAAGTATTCAAATTATCCAGCAAAATCTGCAAATTCATTTTCACTATATGCAACCATAAATAAACATTAATTTATAAGACATATTATGCATTTCCTATCTATAAAAAATGTTATATTCAGTTCGATATTAACTCCGATATTATATTAACCTTAGCAATAATATACAGGAGGGAGCGTTTCTGTAGTCAGAATTGATGATTTTTGCCTGACTTGGGCGTGTCTAGGACTAGACTTATATTTATACATTTATTCATAGCACATGTCGACCTAATGTTTTTGTTTTTATTTGTATAACCATTTTTTTACAGTATTGATATAAACAAAAAAATAAGATATAACCTAAAAAACCGTTGAGTTATGTTATGGAGTCGCCGGAGACGGAAAACATGCTTACATATCGAAAGGTGGGGCTATATTTATTGAGAACTTGTCTTGTCTCTTTCTCTCTCACGGAGAAAGTGATTTATCGTAAATTTGTATAAAAATATATATTGTTGGGTAAAAATATTTAGCTCTCTCTCCTCTTGCTCTGAGAAATTAACGATTTAAACGGCGGTTAAGTTTAAGCTTCACAGTCTCCGTGGTCGAGGGGTAAGATGCTCGGCTACGAATCCAGAGGTAGCAAGTTAAAACCATGTGCATTAAATTCAAATAAAATAATAAAAAGTATATTTTCCGCACGTTCCAGAGTGGTAAATACTCTTAAGTATCGCCTTGGTGAAAGACCACCATTTAAAATCTAAAAATTGCTTAGTATGGCTTTAGCCATGTTTGATGACCAGATCTGAATAGCCAGGTACTTTCCAACCTTTCCGCTTCCCCATCTCCTTTCCTTACCCCACTACCCTTAGCCTCACAAATAATCCCAATTGTGGGGATGCCATAGTCTCACTGGCTCTAGACGGTTGGGAGCAGTTGGGACTCTTGTACGATATTAACTAAAAAAATAAACCAACCATTTGAGAAAAAAAGGTCGGTTTGATGGCTTGCCGTTAACTATCTCAAAATGAGGACTTTTATGTTCTCAAAACAACCTGAAGTAAAACCTGAAGCTAAGTATTTTTAACGTACAAACATTTTGGATAAGACTGCCATTAAAAAATCCAGCTGAGCTTGAAATGACTGAAAATGCTCAAAAACTGGACCGAAAGCAGTGAAGAGCCAGGCAGTTCAGCGTTTTCGTTTTTCGTTATATTCCAGCGGTCACTTTTCTAAAATAATAATGCCATAGCTTGTTGTACAATTTTCAGCAAGCAAAACAACAGTCGGATTCTTATTTAAAAATATAGTTGTAGAACTCCATTTTAAATTTTGATTAATTTGATTAAATTAAATATTATTATTTAATTCTGCTCAATTTAGTGACAGCCGTTTCAGAGTTAAAGGCTTTAATCAAACTGTGATTACGCCACGTAGAAACGACTCATTTATATGATTTTAGTTTTACTGTTTTTGTTACTTATTCCGCTAAAAACCAAATTATTTTGAGTTTTTTATTCTGCGAGGTTCTTAACTTTAAAATCTGTTTTCTGCCATGTTATGATTAAAAGCCATTACTTTACTAAAGGCAGGTTTTTCTTAATTGTTTGATAGTGTGATTTTCAATTGGTTTACCCACCGTTTATGAAATGCAATTTTGTTTTTTTTGTTTTGTAAAGTACCCTTATTCATTATTTAGTGATTATATATTTAATTTTCTTTACTCAAATATGTTAAAAAGCTATTTTCATTTTTTTTAAATTACGAGACAATTATAAAATAAAGTGTTCTTAGTTTACCTGTGTATTGAACTTAGTTTGGTTTATTTTATGTATTTATAAATTTACAAACTATTGTCCAATCACAAAAAAATGCATGCATACGAAATGGGAAAAAATAACAGCACTTACATAATATTAAATCAAGCAATGGCAAAAATAGGACAGCATATACATAAAAAGAACATTCAAATCGAAGCCGAGGTCAAGTCAAAGTTTTGGTAGAGTCTTAAAGAATGACGAAAATCATTTAGACTGGTACCAAACATTCGACATTCTGGACAGTGAAAAGTACTGAAAACTTATGAATTATATTTTGTAAAAACAAAACAAAAAAACTGTACAGTGCTCTGGCCTTTTTCCCTTTCTGGCAACGATATTATAATGTTTACTATTATAATGCAAATCCATGAAAAGAACCGAACTGTTAACTAACTAAGCACCTATTTTATTAACAGTTACATTATAAAATATAAGTGCTCCAGTAAAACATAACACCTCCGTTAAATCAAATATCTCGATCGAATAGTTTCTTACGATCCCTTGGGAATGCGAATATATTTTCAAAAGACGAGTATTTTGTCATGTCGAGGAAAACACCGTTCGAGAAACGCGAGATCGGTGAAAAACTCGCCTAGTTCGATTACATAGTCGCTGGAAAACTAATCTCATTGGATAGCCTAGAATAAATTGATTTAATTTTGTGTTGAGTCCACAAAAATAGAAATTTGACACTAAGTTCAAATTGTAATCTTCAATATAAAGTATCATAACATTTAAGTGGATACAGGAAAATGTAGAATCTCGTTATTTTCGTAGAAAAATGTAGCGCAGACTTTTCAATAAAAGTTTTCGGTCGCTAAAATACCACTCACACGAAAAGCTTTATCGTCCATCGGTATTAAAGTTTCCCTCCTTATCACCACAATCCCTACCAACGGTATCCACAAAAGGTTGTGTGTCATAAGTACAAAAACCTAACCGCATTTATTCAATATAAAATATTTAACACGTATTGAATTAGACCCTTTTTACGGAAGTGATAAATTTACTTAGATTTTTTCGCAAAAACTTTGTGTCGGAGTTCGAGGATAATATGCTTCGACCAGGACTTGTTTTTATCGTGACCCAAGCTTGTGTCGTAATAAAATGAGCAGGTGAAAATTTAAAGGTTAGGTAGGCAGTAAAAAAATTGTCTTGAATATTTTAAAAGTCAAAGGCTTTAGAAAGGAATTTAGCGGCTTGAGGGTCGGCACTTAAAAATACACACATTTTAGTTGTCTAATACAAGCAAAACTACAAATGATTATTTTTATAATTATTTGCTGGTAATTATGAAAATGTCTAAGGTTTCTAGTGAATCCCAGAGTGGTAGATACTCTATGTATCGCCCTGGTGAAAGACCACCATTATCAGATCTGAATATCCAGGAACTTTCAGCCCCCCCTTTTTCCCATCTCCTTCCCCTTCACCATACCCCAATCGTGGTTGCCGTAGTCCTACTGGTTCCAGACGGTTGGAAGCGGTTGGGACTCTTGTGCGGTATTCACTATGATTTTTTTTTTTTTAAAGTGAATACAATTTTTGACAGTAATCTTTTTAATTCTTTGTGAAATGCACACTGAAACTTTAGGTAAAACGTTGAAAAATGCGTTCGCTGGCTTTCAATCTGCACTTTTCACTGACATTTTAGTATGTTTCTCATAGAATGTAAAGGATTTCAGTTTAAAAAAATTATTCACTGAAAACCTGAGACATTTTCCTAACTACCCGTAAGAAAATAAAATAATATACTATCGTATTGCTTGTAAGAGAATGCTACAAAGTGACGTTTGGCATCATTTTTAAGAGCTGAGGTTGACTGTAGTAAAATAAACTTACGTATCCACAGTCAAGAAAGTGTAAAAAAATATATTTTAAAAATGTAATGCAATACAATCAAATGAGGAATTATTTGAAAAACTATGTTTTTCAAGATGGACATTGGCAAATTATGAAGTTTTTAATTTTAATAATTTGTTTATATCACGATAACACGCACGATTTCCTACGATTACCCGGAAGCAGTAGAAACATAACCTCTACATTTGCGAAATTTTGTAGAGCTGAAGGAAGTGAGGGATTAAGAAGGATAGGGGTACGAGAAAGGTAGGAAAATGCTAAGCTATTCATAATTGGAGACCCGATGACTGTCGACTCATTCTGAGATAATTGGTATATTGCGTTTTGTTAAAAAAAGTTAGTACCATCACAAATCCACTAACTATTTTTTTATGGATTTTATAACTAACACAATAAATTCTACATATAATTTAGCATCTTAATGCATTTCTGCAACACAATGTTATCATTGTAGATAATATGTTCTCGCTATTAAAAAATATTTCAGTTGCAACAAAATTTGCAGTTAACATGTTCGACTCTTTGATTTTCCATGTTCGTTCCATTTTCATGATCTGAAAGTGTTATTGGATTAAAGCGTACCAGAATTAGTTTAGTGAGATTACTAAATCATTTTTGAGAAAAATGTTAGTTAACATGTTCTTGCCGTGGAGTTTTCAATTTGTAACTTAATATAGGTAAAGTTATTTAACTAACATAACATAACCAGTTGTAGCTGAGTGGACAAACTTGTCGGATTCCCACCAGTGCATCATGGGTTCGATTCATCTGCTGGCTAAGTCCTCCATCATTTCACAAACAACATTTTTCGCTTATTATGATGGTAGTAGGAATGTTTTAAGTATTAAGTTATTCGTAACCTGGAAATGTGTTTCTTATAAAAAAAAACTTTGATAGCTTGATAGTTCAGAACAGTATTCAGGATAGGGGTAAATCCCAATCGTGGTAATAACCTTATTTTGTGGGGAATTCGAAAAATTATACACTATAGAATAAGTGCGTTATTATTTTTAAAAAAAAATACTTTTACGCTTTTCCCATAGGTTTTCCGAGCTCCATTAAATAAGCTCTTGGCGCGGCTGAAAAGTTTATTTGGGTGGATATTTGAAATTGGAACATAGTGCTTAACACGTGATCAAATAAAGTCTACGCCATTAGGATTCCTAAGCACAAATATTTGACATTCGACTCCCTTTTCACGTTCTGGGACCTTTAAAGTGAAGACTTACGCGCTGTAGGCCTACCTACGCCACGTAGACCTGTACCCTTATACTCGTACGCTTGCGGAATGTCTACCAACTTGTATCTTTATAACAGACCTATCTCCTGTTTGCCGTAAAGTCGTATTGGTAAATCGATTGGGAAATAAAGCCTCGGCTTTGGTCGGTCTCAGATTGCAATGCCTTCGGACGCTACCACTTTATTTTTAAAGGCTCCGCTTTTAGTGGATATATGAAATAAAATAAACAATATCGTGTATCGTTGTGTTTGATTGGGAAAAACATACGTTAGTAGTCGTTATCTACCCAACGGTCACTCTTGTACGTACATCAAGATATAGTGTCAGAACTCTCTATATATGCATCTAAATATATCTAAGGTAGATGTAGCTTCATTGAAAAGTTCCATCGCTTTATATATTAGCGTATTTTTGTAGGAGGAATTTCTGACTTTGTGTGACTGGGGTGTGTAAAACATCACATGATGCCTCGTACGAATGTGTTTACTTGGGGCGAACAAGTTGATCTCCTTTAGTATATATGGGTTATAAATACCTCCAGAAATCAACATTTAAAAATGTTTACCCAAAAACATCTTCCGGCGGGCTTGCAAGGTGTGAAAATTTAGCATTCCGCATAAATAATATCTTTTGATTCATCTCATATTTTTCTCCTTGCTTTATTTGGGTCAAGAACCTATCGCCTCGACAAAGCTCTTCCAAGCTTTCCTGTTCTGCTCTGCTCCGTCTATAGTAGGCCCAGCCTCTTTTCGCTCAGCCTCTTGAATTGCTTCCCCAATTTTTAGTAAATATTAAAACACAAATACTAACATGTTTTCAAAATGTTCTCAATATTACACAAAACATGAGTAAATTAATTTGAATAAGTTGATATTAACTTCGGAGAGCAAAACAGCCATCACGCAAAGTAATAAACGAGCGGATCATAATTATAACAAAATTACTAGTATTATTTATTATGCAGCGGGGAAGAGAATTATTGGACTAAATAACTAAATATAACGCCGTTTTACGCTCAGGGGTAGGCAGAGAAGATGGACTGCCACACAAATCTGTCTCGGCACACACTCCTTGCTTCATTCTCATTCATGCATTATCTCATAAATACTCTTCTTATATTCTAACTCTCGACATGGCCCGACTATATAGCATTGACAGCATGTGTTTTTTTTTTGTAGCATCGAGGGGGCGCACTTTTCTCTACGACCAGGAATACTACTAGTCCGGGGGGCACCAGTAAGGGCAAGATGGGGGCTCCAGGCAAGCCACCAGCAGCGTTAGCCAGGTGAGTGCTGCAATAAAGGCTATAACTAACTAACTTACCATCACCCCGTTTCCCTTCAGGGGTAGGCGAAGAGAATATACTGCCCTACAACTCTGTCTTGGCACACACTTCTTGCTTCATTCACATTCATAAATCGTCACATACATAATCTTATTTTATTATGACTCTTGACATTTGCCGACTAAAGTATTTGATTCAATTGATCGTGCATGTCTTCCTCGGGCGTCCTCGACTTCTTCGTCCTTTAAATTTCGCGTCGTATATTCTTTTGAGACTCCTTTCTTCGTTCATCCACTCTACATGCCAAACCATCAGAGCATCCTTTTCCTAATCCTGTTTATTACTTTTACATCAGATTTCCAGATATTCACATTTTTATTACGATCATGCATAGTTTTACCGCAGACACGCTTTAGGGATCTCATTTCTACAGCATTCAGACTACTTTCATCCTTCTTCTGCCAGTTCCATGCCTCGCTACCATACATCAGGGTTGGTATAAGCACTCCACTGTGTACTACTAGCTTCGCTCCTTTATACATTTTTTTTATTTGCGCTAACAGCGTTCATTCCTCCATTAATGGAGTTTCCTGCATTCACAACAGAATTAATGGAAAATGCAAATAATGAAAATCGATTTTTACAAAATAACTCCAAAGCAATAAATAACGCTTTTTTTAAATTTCATGCCGGCGTTCTCAAATACCGATGTTTCTAGAAAAGCAAATTTTCAATTGAATAAAATAATCGCATCCTTCAGACCAAATATTTAATACAATTTACACGTATAAAGCATGACAGTCTTCTGCTAAGGTCTTAACTCAATAAACAGATGTAGCACGTGCTACAGCTTTACAGGGTTTTTGGTAAATAATGGTCAATACCCGACTTCTCCCGAGTTTTAACACTATATTTTTTGTTCTTTTTTTTTAAGTAAACACCGCACAAGAGTCTCGAATGCTCCCAATCGTCTGGAGCCAGTGGGACTATGGCATCTCCAATTCGGGTATGTTGTGGGTTGAAGGAAGTAAAGAAGGGAAGGAGATGGGGAAGATTTGGTCAACAAACACGGTTAAAGCCATTTCAAGCAACGTTTCGATTCTGAATGGTCGTATTTTACCAGTAATACTTAGTAGGAGCTTTTATCACTATCGCACAATAATAAAACATGAAGCCAACAATCTACATCTAGTCTTATAATGAATATTTTAAAGTACGATACCATCATCATCATAATGGAAATAACATTGCGAGCTGAAAATGGTTGCACTGGTCTAAAATTTTCGAGATTTTTTAAGACCGAAAAGAAAGAGTAATTTTTTTAAATTTTAATTTTCAAGAAACTTTAGGGCAACACTCGAACAAAAATTCATTTTTTTTGTTAAGATTACAAAAATTATATTCCTTCGTTATTCGGAATACGTAATAAAGTAATTATAATTATTATTAAAACAATTACAATTTCTATTGTGATGTGAGCACGTAACTTTCTAAAATTCACAAATACATTATTCTTATTTTCAAGACATATAATAAATGTATGGCACCGTTCTCACAAAATTTGGTGGCGTAATGGTCAAAATGGCTATCTTCTACGAAGTTGGTTGGATTGGATTAAAAAAAAAGTTTTATCAAAATTTTAAATATTCTAACTGAAAAGAATGGTGCCAATACATTCAACGACCTTTTAAAAAGATATCTCAATATCTGTCAAGCTATATTCACATGAACTTTTTTGCTTGCACATGTCTCTACAGTATTACATTTTTAGATTTTCCGCATCGAGTCACCCTGTACACCATACTTTTACAGTGGTATTTCCAGTACACCGTATGAGCTATTTATTGCAATGCAGAACACGTTAATACAATTATGTAGGATTTGTGAAGTTAATTATAATTAATATGCCGTGATTTTTCTCGGGTCTGCGCTAGTTGCTATATAAAAAAGAAGAAGAACAGAAACAGTTTTAGGGAAGTGTTACTTATGAAACACACTACAGCAAAGTTCATCGTTTAAAAACCTTTAGGGGCTATTTCACCACCTCTCAATAAACTGTTGAATAACTATTCATTAAATAACTCTAATCATCGGAAAAACATGGCGTTAAACTGGCGAGCGTTTCACATTCGTTAGTTAGCTCCTAATTATTATAAAATATATTAGTAAATTATTATTATCATATTAGTAAACCAAAGTGTGTTAGACATGGGGTTCCACAAGGAACAGTTATCGGCCCGTTACTGTTCCTAATTTATATAAATGATCTCTGTAATATTAACATTTCGGGAAAACTATTCTCATATGCTGACGATACTGCAATCACAGTACATGGTAAATCCTGGAACGAAGTCACTGAAAATGCTAATAAATGCACCTCCATTGTCAAAGAATGGCTCAACCAAAACCTTTTAACTCTGAACTGTGAAAAAACTATTTATATTCCATTCTATAATACCAAAAAGGCTGCACCTCTAACTAACCTAAATATAAGGTTCCATAACAATAACTGCAACCCTATTTTATGCTCTAATTGTGTAGAAATGAAATCGGGAAATACAGTCAAATATTTAGGAATTACAATAGATAGTCAACTCAAATGGACGAATCATGTAGAAAAGCTTGTAAATAAACTAAGATATTTAACTTACATTTTTAAACGATTAAACAACATAGTTGACATAAAAATAATGAAATTGGTGTACCATGCATTGGTTCAGTCATCAGTATCTTATGGAATCATCGGTTGGGGGGGTATTTATAATACTCATATTAAGCCATTAGAAATATCTCAAAAATTAATAATAAAAATAATGTTGCATAAAAACATTACATACCCCTCCATACAATTATTCCAAGAAGCTGATCTCTTAGATATAAGAAAAATTTATTGTATACAGTGCCTAAAATACATATTTTCGCGAAGTAAACTATTTACAAAAAATGAAAATCGTTACAGCAACAGAATAAATAATGTACTGGAGGTACCTCTCTGCAAAACTAGACTTGCGCAGAGACATGCATACTTCATTGCCCCAAAAATGTATAATTCACTCTCATTACATTTTAAGTGTTCAAATTCAACTTCCTTAAATACATACAAAAATGTAATAAAAAACTGGATAAAAGCAAAAGATACCAGCCTCTTCATACTATAAGTGCTAAATTCTAAAAAAATTAACTAACTTATCTGTTGTGTTTTTTGAATTTGAAAAAAATAAATAAATAAATAAATAAAGTTGGTTAAAAACAAAAAATACCAACCTCTTAATACCATAACTGCTATATTTTTTTAAATTCTTAACTAACTTATCTGCTGTGATTTAAAAAAAAAAAAAATTAAAATGTTTTGCTTAATTTGAAATGTAACTCTTTATTAATTGTAATTATATACTGTTTATCTATTTATATTATTGCTATAGAGAACCTACTATTGATTTATATTAGTATACCCACGCACTGGCTTTTGCCTATGTGGGATTTTTTGTTATATCTACATTTGTTCTTCCTTATTTTCTTTTCTTTATTGTTTATAATATGTTTCTTTCTTTTTAATTAATGTTTTTACTTTTGTAATCTTTTTCTTTTCTAATTTAAAAAAAAATGTATGTGACAAAAAATCAAATAAAAAAAAAAAATAAAAAAAAAATTAAAAATTATGTTATCCCGTCTGCTGTCACGTCTGTCAATACAATGCCGTTAAAAAAACGTATAAAAAATTGACTCTGGCTCTGAAAACACGCGGTATATGTTTTTCCGCCATGTCCTGTTCGTTTATGATATTTAGATCTTCAACCACTTCCATAATTATAGTAAAAAATCAACTTCAACAGAAAACTCGCCTACTAGACCCGCCAGCTGTCAAGTGTCAAAACAGTTCGCCGCCATTTTAAATCAGAAGATAGGTTATAACTACTGGGTAGCAGGAAATAGTTTAACAGACACTTTACGTGGTGGATAGCGTTACGCAGTGGTGGTGAAACGGATAACATACGCTATCATATGGGTAGCTCTTATTGACAGCTTATTGAGAGGTGGTGAAATAGCCCCTTTAGTCAGACATTAAAACAGATTTTCTGCTTTATGGTTAAGACTTTCTTAATCGTTATTGTGCGAAAAATAAATACGGCTTGTGCGAGCCTAATAAGAGAATATAAATTATCTAATCTAAAGCGTAGTAATAAAATAAAAATCCCTTTTGCGTTTTGGATTCAAAGGTATTCCTTAAAGGGGAGTTAAATGCCTCATTCAGCTTTTTATTGTAAGAAACCACGCACTCAAGTAACAGTAAGCTTCCTCATGCATTACCATAATTTCCCCATGCAAATTAACTGTAGTTTATGGTGTTTATTTCCACGAAAGCTTCCAAATTTTACCTCGTTTTAAGGTGCCACCATGAAATAAGGGTAATTTTTTGACCAAGGGGTATTTTTTTCGTGGGTTCGATTGCCTAGGAAAGAAGTAAAAAATAATAGGTTTTCATTAAAATTTCTTAGAATTATATTTTATTCAGATTTATAACATTTCGCAAGGTACTTATTTCAAATTGAATAAAAATAGTTTACATTAAATTGATATGAAATAATATATATTATATTTGCGGCACATTTAAGCCTTAGCACCCAAAAATGGCGTTAAACGTAAAGTTGTAGCATTCTAATACAAGCAGTACTACAAATGATTAATCTGTAAATTTTCTACTTGTAGTTAGGAAAATGTCTAAGGTTTCTGATAAATACATGTTAAAAGCTGAAATATTTTAAATTCTACTAAAAACATCCTTAAATGTCAGTAAAAGGTGCAGTTTTGAAAAACGGCGAAGGCATTTTTGCATTTCATAAAGATTTAAAAGATTACTTTTCAATTATTTTATGAACAGGAAACCTTCGACACTTTCCTAACTATCCGCATAGAATCGAAGTATAAACAATGTTTAGTATTACTTGTATTAGAAAGCCAGAAAGTGTTTATTTTTGGGTGCTAACCCTTAAGACTGGTAGATACTTTGAGTATCACCTTGGTGAAAGACCACCATTCAGAATCGAAACGTTGCTTGAAATATCTTTAGCCGTGTTTGGTGAGCAAATCTGAATAGCTAGGTACTTCTCAACCTTTTTTTCTCCATCTTCTTCCCTTCTTCCCTTCTTCACTACCTTCAGTCTCACAAAATACCCCAATTGGGATGCCATAGAAGCACTTTGTAATTGAATGCAATGATTGCTGTTCTTTTTTTGTTAAGTTTCACATCATCAACATTCATTTGTTCGAATTACTAAATATTATGAGAATAGTTCATCCGTGCAATATTTTGAAGGAAGTTTTTTTAATTAGTAATATTTATTCAAAGTGAAAAATTAAAACGTAATTTTCATTAGTAATATGAAAGCTTGCAATAATTATTTTAAATACCACCGGTAAGTGCATGTCTGAATGTAATTATTCTTTATTATTTTATGGTGCATTGTGCAACAAAGTCAAATATGCATGAACAAAGTTTTTTAATCAATGTAAAGAATAAATTTAGCACTTGAAAAATTTTTAATGCTCGGGTAATTATCAATTTAAAAAATATATTTAATTAACTTATTTTTGATCTGAAAAATAGATTTTATAATCTAGCAACAAAAAATGTTTAGTCTGTATAAAATGGCTGCAACAAACTACCCTGAAAAATCATGACTATATCTTCCGCTGCGATATTGTTGGATTATTCCGCTTGTTGGATCCGAAGCTGCGATAAAACCCCGAATGTGTTTCCAGCTTCAGATGAATTTGGAAAATAGTGGACTGTAAACGATAAACTATACAACTCGATGGAAGTGTCTAATTGTAGCTTGTGGAAAGATTATATAAAAGGGAAAACGGGAAACCATTCACTCACTGATGTAGCTGAATTTTTTAAATTCTTCTTACACAATTGTAATAATGAAACGTATCACAAAAACACCACATTTATTTTATATTTTATCGAACAACAAACCGACGTTATAGCGAAAATAAACAAGCAACACATTTTTTCACACCAAAACTCCTCTGTTTGATTTTAAATTGTTTCGAACACGGTAATTTTGAATACGGAATTCGATATGGCAAAATGGTTGGATAGGTTGGGACTTGGTTAAAAAACATAAAGGTAAGAATTTCAATCATCATTTTGAAATCCGACACCGCTATTTAACCGATTTCTATCAATTCTTACTAACTAACCGTCATGCCGTTTCGCCGCAGAGATAGGCACTCCTTGCTTCACATTCATACATCGTATCATACATACTCAATTATATCAATTATATGTTTCACATATTACATGTCCTCTTTTACATCCTTAAATTACTATTTCGCATCGATTTTTAACCAGCTTTTGAACAAAGGAACGTTTATATTATCAGAAACACACTCTATTTTTCTCTCTCCAAATTGGCCTGTTTTTTTTATTCCAAAAGAACTGGAAACTTCCAGGATAAAGTAGTTTCAATAGTTACATCGTGTGTGCGTCAATAATATTACCATCTCCCTTGAATTAATATTTAGTGTTGTACATTACCCGAAACATGTGTGTTATTTATGTATTGTGAGAATAAAACGTGCATGTTTTGACTTAGAAATAAAATTGATTAATAATAATTTATTCACGAAGTCATATTCAAATAATTAATAAAAATAAAATTATAAAAAGAATGTGCTGCTTTCTTCAATTTTTGGTTACATGAAACATGTCCTGGCAAAGGTAGATAATCATTAAATATGAAAACATACATTTTTCTCTGAAACAGTAGGTTATATTAAGCTTCCTTAAAATTCTCCCAAAGCATCAAGAGTTTTACCACTGTAAGCCGCTCTCAAAGTGCATTTTACAGCGGATAACACAAAATAGAGTGCTTGAAAAATATGCTGGTTTTGACTTCAAACGGAACTTATGTCAAATGATTTACATCAAGACACTATGGAATAAGCTTCATTCCACACATGGTTGACATTATCGGATAAAGTACTAAGAATATCTCTCGATTCTAATAGTTTTAATTTTTAAACTAAACTAATTCTTACAAATTTACCACCCTTTAGACGACACAGTGCTAAAGTTCTTGACTCTGTATTCGGAGAGAGCTGATTCAAAAACCCCTCCGCCGTTATCGTTGGCAATTTTCAATCGTTGAATATAACCGACGTTGACGCGACAACATTGATTATAAAAATAATATTCCCCTATTGGGAGAATTGTAACAGTCAGGACATTGAAAACGTTGAGGGTGTTATTTATAATGCAACATCTATATCTTACTTACCACCGGTAGATTTGCTGAACACTAGGCGCTAAGTATCGGCCGTTTCGGATGGGAAAATCTACAAAGACGTCTATTAAGGAGGTAAACAACCACAAGATCATTCCAAATTACGCATAATATTGTTCACGAAGTATACACTCTAACACCTATTTGATTATTTGGCGCTAAAGCTAAAACAATAAGTACATTATAAGAGTGTTGAGACTGCGTTGCGTTGAATAATACTAGTTTGTAGCTACTGATATTTTTATTAATTATACCCAACTGTTGACGTAAATTTTCGTAAATAGCCTTAGACGTTGACGGCATCTAACTGCTATTTCCAACAACTATTTATATTTTGATACAGTACTGGTTCCAGGTAGTTATCAGTCAACTCTAATCTAACCTAAGATTAAAGCGTGCAATTTCTTTTTTTACATATTTTCACACGAAATGTTGACTTTTTACAAACGATGGTATTTTCTGTTACATTTATTTTTCCAATCTAAACTCCCTTGCACGGTAGAACGACAGCCACTGATTGGAAGCAAGTTTAATATTTTAAAAGCTATACTAAGCTGCATTTATCATTTTTAATTGCACCGGGAATATGCATAAGCTCCAGTAAAGCCACCCACTGTAAAATAAAGCCAGAATGTACCGGAAATAGCTTGTGCGTGGGTGTTCTCACAATATATACACGGTGACAGAAAACTGACGAAAAATATTTTGAGTAAACGTAATGAAGGTGACAAAATCCACTTTAAATCTGCCACTTTGCGAATTCTGTACTAAGTGATATCTAAAATATAAGGAACTGAATTGCCTGGGCCAAAATACACATATCGAATCTGTGTGCGAAAGGAAAGGGGGGATGAGTCAATTAAATCGAGTTTTGAGTTAAGTATTCAGAGTTGTCCCTTAGATACATATCTACTAAGGACAAATTAGAAATAAAATAATTTACTATTATTTTTTTTAAAAAGGACCTACAAAAAATAAAATTCCTCAAATTTATTTTGGCGCTCCTGAACATCTGCGTTTATTAACTCATTCCTATTTTCCTTTCGCACACAGAAAAATATGCGCCGTGATTATAAATACGTAGAAATGCATATTAAAAAATAATTTCTGAACGTACAAGATGTTCAATGAGGTTGAAAATATTTAACTTTTTACCTATTCCTTTACCTGTTTTCAGTAGATTTTAAGGTGTAAAAGTTCATGTGTACATTGTACATAGCGATTAAACTTAGCTACTACCTATAAAATAAAAAGTCAAATAATATTTTTATTTTTTTACGTGAATACCGCACAAGAGTCTCAACTGCTCCCGACCGTCTAGAGCCAGTGAGATTTTGGCATCCCCAAAAGGGGTATGTTGTGAAGTTGAAGGTAATTGGGAGGAAAAGGAGATGAGGAAGGAGAAGGTTGGGAAGTACCTGGCTATTCAGATCTGGTCACCAAATACGGCTATAGCGATTTCACGCAACGTTTCAATTCTGAATGGTGGTCTTTCACTAGAGTGATAGTTAGAGTATCTACCACTCTGTATATATAATATAATTAAAACTACCTCTGAAATTGAAGTAGAAAATCATAATGATTTTCCTTTGTTTGCGGAAGAAGCGATATTGGGATAGAGTCTTTAATAAATACCAATTAATCTCCCGAATAACCTGGGAGTGTAATAATGCTACTCACTTCCTTTTTACACTCCCTTTTTTAAATATTTTTTTTTTCTCAGTTTTTCAAGTAATTATACTTCAACAACTTTTGAGAATTAAAACTATACTCATAAAACTTTTTTGCGTTTACATATCTCCTTGATTTCGTTTATCAATATTTCGCCTCGAGTACCAATCACCCTGCATAATGCTAGTGAAATATTTCCGTAGTTATATTATTGATATAGTTTTTGAAGACTCCTACTTGTACAACTTGGAAAATCACATTACCTGATTACATTTGTATATACTTGTAATTTAATTGCTTTAAAGAAAATTCTTTCGTAAACTACGGGATAACTGTACTTAATAAAGTCTTGTTTGATCTCACCCCTTCCAATAAATTACGGTTTCACCTGTATTTTTCAGTTCTGCCATACAATTCTGTCTTGGCGCACACTCCTTGCTTCACATTCATACACACTCTTCTGTTATTCCGACTCTTGACATGGCCCGGCTTTAGTATTTGATTGACTTGATCGTGCAATTTTTTCCTCGGGTGTCCCTGACTTCTTCTTCCATTTACTTTCGCATTATACATTATTTTCACACATTCTTTCTTCAATCCATCTAAGCGTCCCTTTTTTAATCCTATTCATTACGCTTACATCAGTCTTGCACTCTTTCCGGATATCCACATTTTTAACACGGTTTTGTCGCACTTACGCCTAAGGGATCTCATTTACACAGCATTCAGTCTACTTTTATTCTTCCTCTGCCAGTTCCATGCCTAACTGCCATACATCAGGGTTGGTATAAGTACTCCATTGTGGACTGCTAGCTTCGCTTCAAGTCATAAACGTTCAATATTATACAGAACTAATGGCGTTTATTTCTGGCATAGATGTTGTAAATATCATAGAGTCGCTTGATGGTTTTACCGCACATACGCCTCAAGGGTTTCAAAAATAAAGAAGTTAAAATCTGATAAAGGGTCTCAAATACTCAGCTCTCACTCTACTCATTGAAGTGGTAATAAAAATGGCCAACGTCTTAAAAACACTTCACAATATTATATATTGACCAGCTCAAATGTAATTTTCCTTTAAGTCATATTTCAACAAAGTCAGTTAATTAACGGCAGTACTCTAACTGCACTCAGAGCATGTTGCACACGTGTGCATGTGAAGGTGATCAAGTGGCGCGTGCAACACGTCTCGCTAGAGTACGACACGCTTGCAGCAAGCGGGCGGGAGGGTGGTACCTATCTACCTCTGCCAGTATATTGCACTTCAGTGAGTCATGCACTTAAGGTACAAGTGCCGAAACGACGTGAAAAGTTACGTTTTTGGGTCAGTAGTTAGGTCAAATTTATTACATTAAATAACCGTGACAGAGCACGAAAAAATCGGCTCACTTGTAGTTTTATGCAGGTGAAAAATGTAGCCATCTCGACGAACGAAAGATGTCTATGAGAAGATTTTATTTTTATCTAAATTTTATTATTTTAATATCTCGTTAACATACATAGCAATCCCGATGAGTTATAAAAACATACTCTGGGACAAGGCAAATTAAAAAATACATGTGTTAAACAAATACAGAGTAATCAAACAAACGTAAATCATAATAAATCAAACAATATAATGTGATATAATAAAAAATACAATATAAGGGTTATTTGTATTAATTAATATAAGAGATACGACTAAATTTTATAAGAACAATTGATCTGATATTATTTTAAAACATATATGTCACCCATTTCCCAGACGGTAATATAACCATTTAAAGGTATATTCAAATGTAAAACTAACTAACTAAACATCACGCCGTTTCTCCACAGGGGTAGGTAGAGAGGTCGGACCGACATGCAACTCTGCCTTGGCACACACTTATTGCTTCATTCACATTCATCGTCTTATACATACTCTTCTGTTATTCTGACTCTTCACATGGCCCGATTAAATTATTCGATTCACTTGATCGTGCCATGTCTTCCTAAGGCCTCCCCTACTTCTTCATCCATTCCCTTCGTATCATATATTCTTTTCACTCTCCTTTCTTCGTTCATTCGCGCTACATTGCCAAAATATCTAAGCGTCCCTTTCTTGATCCTATTGTTTACACTTACATTCTTGCATTCTTTCCGGCCTTGCATTCTGTCCGGATATCCACATATTTATCATGGTCGTTCATGGTTTTACCGCACATACGCCTCAAGAATCTCATTTCCACAGGATTCAGTCTACTTTAATCCTTCCTCTTCCAGTTCCATGCCTTACTACCATACATTAGGTTACGTATAAGCACTCCATTGTGGACTGCTAGCTTCGTTAAAGTCATAAATGTTTAATTTTATACAGAGCCAATGGCGTTCATTCCTGACATAGATGTCGTTAATAGCATAGTCACTTAATTTTTACCAGTCTGAAGATGTCTGTCACAAGGTGAAACCGCTCCGGTCAAATATATATAAATGAAAAGAAGTTATAAAGATTATTCAATCTTAAATACATTTTGTTCAAGTGGAATTTCATTAAGAATTATCAGTTTGAAAATTAGAAGTAATGAGTGCTTTGTTATATTTTGTTTATATTTGTAGTTCAATATTTGTTTAAAGGAAAATTGATTAAATTTATTTTCAATAACCGTATCTGTATAAATATTTAAGTTTGTATATTGGAACACACAATGATGTGATCTAACTTATGATGATTATTACAACAAAAAAATGATAGCAGTGAATATATAAAACGCGTTTTTGTGATAGTTTACCTCAAGTGCGTTTCACACAAAATTACCTAATTTAATATTACAACGATAAAACAATATATAACAGGTATGTGCGTAAATTAAAACTATTTATCTCAAATCATGATTGTTATCATGATTTTTTTTTTTTTAGATATGGGTAAAACAAGGCATATGTAATGTATATCAACAGATAAAAATTTACTTAATGCTAAAGGTGTAAGTCCAGATGAGAAGTATGTTTAATTATGAAAGAAACGTTAAAGCAAACAAAAGTAAATAATATTGAAGATAGTTAAAGTGATGCTGCTTAAAAACATTGACGAAAGCGATGACATAAACGTTAACGATTCTAAAAATCAAACAGTGTGAATATAACAAGTAACCAAGAACAAGAACATATTATATCACCATAAGTAGGTATATGGTTTTAAAACAATTATTATATATATTAAGAGGCTGAATAAAGGCAGTACGTAAATTAGTAATAAAATAACGAAAAATCAATTAAATTGAAGTAAAAACAGCTACGAAAAAAAATCTACACAAATACTTGTATAAATAAAAAGAAAAACGTCGAGTGAGAATTTCACCCGATCATTGATCCGCTTCACTGAAGAATGTACAACTGTACAGCCCTGGTCACATGTATTAGGCGCCCTATACAGAGCAGTTATATTAACTTAATCGATGCCATTTCAGGAAACTTTTAATTATTTTGGCTCGCATTATGCAACTTGAAATTTTATTTCCTGCTATCCCATGATTCCCCCAACGGGGGTGTGGTTTATTGAAAACTGACAAATTCGCATATTTCGCTCGTCATTCTCAAATGTACAAAATCATTTTCCGGCCATTTGAACGAGTTTTAAGTTACGTTTTTTGCTACTTTTTTGTTTAACGGTATATGAATAAAAATAATTTGCCAAATATTGGGAGTTGGGTGAAACTTAGAGGACACACATTATTTCATTTAACACGCGGGGGCTTAAAACAATTTTTACAATGTCTACCGATATAGGCTGCCATCTCTGTAATGGTATGCAATGCTCTAGGAAAGAGCTACTTTTTATTATTGGTATTCATTTATTTATTAACGCCTTAGTGGGCTTTTACAACAAATTTGTATTGATGTTGACAGGTAAAGCATTATATGATAGTACATGATACATCAAAAAATAAAACAAAAAGTACATACTTCTTGAAAAAATCAAAATAAATATATAAATAACCCGTGGTAAATACAAAATGCAATATAAAAATTACAATAATACATACAAAAGCATAGAAGAGAAAAATATATATTCACTATTGTCTGCTAGACTCGTATATTTCAGTGAAGTATTTGTTAAAATTTAATATTATATTTGTATTATTTGGATAATTGATTTTACATTAATGCAAAGAAGGGTGCTGACTTTACAGCGTTTTATTAATAAAACCAATGGAATTGTAATGCTAAATGTAAAATCTGATACTAAATATAATGTTGGCGTCATATACGACCATGACCTAGACCTACGACCATGACCTAAGTCTCTATATTTCAGAAAGTGGGATGTCAAATCGATCACATTGGAGATGAGGGATTCTTGGTTGTAAATATTTTTTTTTAAATATACATATTTATCATCCTATGTATTTCCTAATATTAAGGAATGAGTTTTTTTATATGAGAGACATAGAACACTTATTCACAAATAAGAAATGCATGTTTTGGTGAAAACGTACTTTATATTAGGTTATGCTGTAGGACAACTTGTAATGCATCGACTAGCATTATAGGATAGCATGCTGCATACGGCGGAGAATAATCCTGGTCGTTTGGTTAGCCCTGGCGGTATTGCTGGGCAGTTCAACCACCTTGGTGTTGTTGCAATTCTTCAGCTGTCCGTTTTCCAGAGAAAACACACTTCTCTTTCTTTAGGCTTCCTCCAGAAATTTTTTGGGTTTCGATCCCCTGGATCAAACCCGTTAATACTCCTCCCTCACCTTTGCGAGTCTGTCAGCAGTCGATTCCCCTCTGTGCAGAAAAACTTGGGCCAATCGTTATTAGTTAGTTTACCTCTCCTCGCTCACCGACCAGAGTCTATCTTCTGCGCCGCTTTTCACAGGGGACTTCCGTGCGTATAAAAGTATAGTGCGGTAAGTACTTAAATATGGGTAAGTAGTAAATATATATATGGGTATATTGGAGGTGCCTAATACATTTGGCCAATACTGTAGATAACTTTACCAATAACAACTTTATATCGAGAGTAATAAAGTTCGTTCGTGCTCTTTAATTGACTTCTAAATAAACATTGACTTTGTACTCGATATTCGATTTTGTTGTGTTAATTAAAATTTCGTTCTGAATCCCTCAGAAAATGAAGAGTGAATATTTTCCTCGATGTGAACCTACTTTTGTTTATATCTTTTTTTCCGTTGAAATTACCTTTTGCATAGTTTTATATTAAAATGTCGTATTTTACTATTTTGCTTATGGGTTTTCTGTAGTACTTTTGTATGGAAAGTAGACAATTTATGGAGTCGTTTAAGATTGTTTTTTTTTATAATTGTTTTTCTAGAGTAGCTACTAACAATTAAAAATATTAAAATGGTACAGTAACGAAACAAATCGAAATATTTTGACTTATTTTAAATTCACCGTTACTAAATATTCCATTTGCTATTATTATATGTATTTTTGTACATCTTTTTATAGTATTATAGTGATGTTTTTAATACTTTCCTTTGATTGTTTTGCTAATGACAATTATTCTTGTATTTTTTTTTTGTTTTTTTACTGGAATATAATACTTAGGTCACCTCAAATTCATTTCATTCTTATTTTGTGTTTTTAAATTGTTTTTTTTTTTAATAAATTTAGACATTACTAAAAAAGAAATCACTCAGAATTTACTAATTATAATTAAGTTTGAGTCAGTAAAACAGCGACTACAGAATAATGTCTATTTTTCGCAGCAAGCCAATAATAAGTTTGTTACCAAACAGTTCGTAAATAACGGTGTTAGTTTTTAGTGCATTCACTCGTAATAATACACAGACAGGAGTGCAAACCAAATGCACCGAGAGGATATTTTAACGAGACCAGATTCTAAATGCTCCAAGCGCTGATGCTTGACATAAAAATAGAAATTTTCAACGTAAATTTCAAACGGACAATGGTTACAAATATGTATTATCAATCTATCTGTAAAACCCCATTATTTACATGATGTACTTTCAAATAACTCTTTTTTAATATTCATGAATTACTTATGTATAAAATAATTTTCTCTGCTAGTACGTACGAGGGCGGACTTTTCAAATTAGGAACTAATGTTAACTAAAATTATTATAAAAAATAATGTTATTTAAAAATCCCTACCTACCTAATAAAGTCAGTTCCTATAATGTATCTTGTATTTTTGCAGACACAATTCTATATATGAAATGTGTTGACTAAAGCAACTTGTTGTCAAGTCAAGTTACATCCCGTGATTTTTCACCGGTGGTAAAATACCTAACATGCCGACGGCCTGCGTAGTCGAGTGGTAAGACGCTCGACTAAGAAACGAGAGGTCGTGGGTTCAAACACGGCGTGTGCAAATAATTTTTATTTAATTAACGATTTTCATAACACATTTTATTCATACAAAATAATTTATGGTATATTTGCAGCACGTTCCTGGGTGGAAGATACTCTTAGTATCGCCCTGGTGAAAGACTACCATTCAGAATTGAAACGTTACTTGCCGTGTTTGGTGGCCAGATCTAAATAACCAGGTACTTCCCAACCTTCATCTTTCCCATCTCCATCTCCTTCCCCTTTCCACTACTTCACAACATACTCCAATTTGACGTCACAACAAAATAATTTATTTTTTTAAAAGCCGTGTTTGGTGGCCAGATCGGAATAACTAAATACTTCCCAACCTTCATCTTCCCCATCTCTTTCCCCTCCCCACTACCTTCAGCCTCACAACATACCCTATTCGAGGGTGCCATAGTCTCACTGGCTCTAGACGGTCGGGAGCAGTTGAGACAGTGCGGTATTCACTATAAAAATAAATGTTTTTTGCTAAACAGTATCGCACCACCCTTTTTATCTTGGAATCCATAAACATGGAAGCTTTTTTAAAAGTCATCCTATACAATACAGTATTTGTTTTCGGCATCAAGCTACCTACTAAATATATCCAATATATAAAGCCATAAACGGGAAAAACTAATTAAAGCTCCGAAAGTTTCGCCATTCTTTGTTACTCGATTCCTCTTTTTCATTTGGTTAAATATTGGGACCATTAAGGAAAAAGTACACAAATATAGCACTGGTAGCCAACACGGCTTCACACTTCAACAGCCTTAATTGTATCCGTTCATAAGCCTCTTTATGGACTTTTCCAGTTCGATAAGATACAGATCGTGAGAGGGATGTGGAAATAGGCATTATTTACTTACTCCATAGGCTTGCCCGTACCAGTGGATCATTTGAACAAATAAACAAGCCGGCATATCAGTTTTCTGCACGGAAAATTATTTTATTTGTATGTTTGTTCCTTTCCATACTTGATACACTTATGTTTGAAAAACAGATTCAGGTTTCTTTTGTTATCCTTGTTAAGGCGGATTTAAGTCTACATACCCTTAACTCTACATAGACGGATTTTAGAGTAATGGTCCTCAGGTTCTGTTTAAAAATAAAAATTATTTCAGAATATTTTTAAATAGAACACTTTTTTATATTTATATTTGTATTAACTGAGACCAAATATTCGTCTATTTAATCCATTTAAAATTAAAATAATTTTTACCTAAAACATTATAGGAAGGTACTTTATTGGGTAGGTGGAGATTTGAAAAGATAGTTTTCTAAATTTTATAATTTCAATTAACATCAGCTCCAAATTTGATGTGTTCACACTCGTACGTATGTACGTACTTACAAATGAATTTATTTATGGTTGATCAATCTTGCAGCAATGCACATTGTTGCTTAGTTTATGTCCAAACATATAGTCATTTTCACGAGTACTTTCGTAAAACACATCAATCATAAAATATCACGAAAGATTTTTTCAAAATTACTCCAACCCATATTGCAAAGGTTGAGACCTTAATAAAATTGTGTAAATAAGCACTTTATATTTTGAGTTTATTATTTAAATTAACGTGACCTTTGAGAAATATTAATTTATATATATATTTGAGCTTATCGGGCAGTATTTAATATCCAGATAAAGTCGGCAACGGAGAAAAAATCCAACAGCAAAATCTGAGCTATTTTAACACAATGATATCCTTATCTGCCCGATCACAAAGTGCTATTGAGAAGATTAATTGTCTGGAAGTATAAATGTCAATCAAGCGGCCGATAGCGCTGTCTGAAACAACAACTTGTCATCAAGGTGAACATTTTGGTTAATAAATTTGACATGGGAGACAAAGATATTGTGGAAACAAACCACAATTTTTTTCTTCTTTATGCGCTGAATTTTTGTATGTAATTGTATTTAACAGTTTGTAGCAATCGCCTAAGTTGCCATTTAAAAAACACAATCGCTTTTGTTATTGGGCTATCATTTTCGTAATAAACTGAGATTAAAGCCCTCTAAAATTATACTCCTACGTCAAAACATTGTATACCACGTGTTAAATTTAAATTCACGTGTGGAAATTTCGTGAAGTTTTCGAAAAATCTTTAAATATAATTATTAAAAATCACATTGTGTAACACGTATCACGAGAGTTCTAACTACTCCCAACCTTCTAGAGCCAGTGAGACTATGGCATACCCAATTAGGGTGTGTTGCGAGGCTGAGGGTGGTGGAGAGGAGAAGAAGATAGGGAAGAGAAAGTTTGGGAAGTACCTGGCTATTCAGATCTGGACACAAAACACGGCTAAAGCCATTTTAAGCAACGTTTCGATTCTGAATGGTAGGCTTTCACCAGGGCGATACTTGGAGTATCTACCACTCGGAACGTGCCGCAAATATACTATACAATACTTGTACAATAAATAAAATCAAATAATAATAATGGATAAAATAAAAGTTGTTTGCGCACGCCGGGATTGAACCCGCGACCTCTGGATTCGTAGTCGAGCGTCTTACCACTCGACCACGGAGTCCGTCAAAACTGTATGCGCTCTGATAATATTTATGATACAACTGTTAGTTTATCTTTAATATAAAATGGTTTCCATTTATCTGATTTCTATTGTCCGTTTTACGGACTCATTAGCACTTTTGTGTGAAAGGGAATAATTTTTTAATAATTCAATTTATTTATTTTTCCATTGTTTTTTTATTGAAACCGGACCAGTTTAAACTTGTTATAGCGGACCAGACTGAAAATTAACAGGTGTAATCCGGTCCGGTCTTAATAAAATAAACAGTGGAAAAGAGTTTAAAATCTTGAATTGTTAAACCGGCAACATAAAATTCCACCACGAATTAACGGCTGAAAAAATTGAAATATGATATTTTTATTTTCACTTGTAATATCTCTGGTTGACAAGTGATAACAAACCTTTGCGTTAAAGATCAGCAAGCCAACGAACATGAGCAGTAGTGGAGAGTGGCTTTTCTGTACTAGTCATATTAGAAAACTGAATAATTCGTATTTTTACTAAAATTTTTATGTTTAAAACCGAATCTTTCATCTTAATTTTTTTCAGGTCAATAACTAGAGAAAAAATATAATATCTAAGCTAATCCGAAGCTGCGATAAAACACAGCATATTTTTGCAGCTTCAGATAGGTTAGGAAAGTAGTAGACCTTAAACCATAAACTATATTGCTTGCTTGATGGAAGTGTCTAATTGTAGCTTGTGGAAAGAATATGAAATAAAGGGAAAATGGGAAACCATTCGGTAGTTGTAGTTGAAAGTTCTTGAAGTCTTCTTACACAATTGTATTATTTATAAAACAAATACACCATACTTATTTTAGTCTTCTGAATTCACTACGCACCAAATTTATTTTATATTATTATTTTTTATTTTTTTTTTATTTAGGAAAACATACAGTTGCTTACAAAATTTTATAAATAAAGTGATTACAATGTTACAGTAACCAGTGATGTTTTTTAAAAATCTAAAATGGAGAATGAAATATTTAAAATAATAATAATAATTTTAGAATTATAAACAAATAAGAATTATATCTATGTATGAAGTTGAATAAATCTGGTTAATAAATAATACATCATAGAATGTAACCCGAAATGATTAATATAAACTAAAATAAAATTATTTTTAAAACACAACATACTGTGTAAAAATAAAAATAGACACAAATAAATAACATATCTTAGATCTGTAACGCACAACAGTGAAAGGGAGTTAATAATTAATGTTGTTATTCGATTATGTCCCGTATGCATTAATATTGAGATCAAAATAAAAATAAATAAAAACTGACGAATAAGCGAAAACGAACCAGGTGTTTTTTTTTAATACGGAATTCGATAGAGCAAAATGGTTGAATTCGCTAGGGACTTGGGTAAAAAAACATCAAGGTTAAAACCTATTAAATTATCACTTTGAAATCAAACAATATATATATTGAATTTGCACTGTCCAAAAGGAATCACTGAAATGAGACATTTCTGAATAAAACTTTTTTTTTTCATTTAACTCGAGACGATCGTTGCTTTGGTTTCACAAAAGCACATTCAAACTGTTCCGCGAAATGCAATTGGCTGGTGAAAGGGCTCTCATGCTCGAAATTCAACAGATCTAAATGTAAAATATATTGACATCATCTCAGTGGAAGACACTCTCAGAATCAACTCGATGAGAAACTGCTATTCAGAATTGAAACTTTTCTTGAAGTTACTGTTGCATATTTAAATAGCCAAGTACTTTTTAACCTAAATCTTCCTAAATAAATAAAAAAACTTCAATCTCTTTGATAGCCACAATAATATAATTAAAGAACTTTTTAGTTCCACTAACTTTCATTAAATAAAACTAAATTTGAAAAAACTAGCACTTTACCAACATAAAAGTTCTCGCGTGTTCCAGCACTGGTTTTCTTGCGAGAACCTTTTCGCGTGCTAAATGAAAGAGTGTTTCCTTCGTAACTGCCCATAATTCGGTCACACAAAACATTCATTTATCACGGGTAAGCCCTAAAGTTGGTAAAGACCAATACCCATTACTGGAAAATAAAGCAGCGCGTAATCTTAAGAATTCTGTTAATCCCATTTCCCGTAAAATATGCTCAACCGACGCTATTATACGCAACCCCTACTTGCCTATACGGCCAGCCAGGGGCTACTTCGTGACTGGGTCATTAATATTTGAGGCCTTATTCTTAACTGTCGGTAGTGTCGGTGCTGCCCTGTGCCAAGGGAAACCGGACCACGCGAACCGAGAATACATTACCAGTCGTTGGTGGAATAATTCCAAGATATGTATACAACAGGGTTCACGTGGAAAAATATCTACGACGTGATATAATAACCCTTAGATCGTTGATATAAAGCATACTCGTAGATTCCCAACTCTCTTTTGCCCACCGCCCACTTTGAGATTATTTTTTTTTTCTAGAACCCCCTCCCCCCCCCCAATTTTTTTACTTACCATCTGTCGCGTTCGCGGTTGCAGTTACCGGTGACCACCGAGGAACCGGTTATTTTTGGAACCGGTTCCTGGTGTTTTTTTTCGAAAAGTACTAGCAAATCGACAAAAGTTCTTCCCCCAAAAAGGGCTAGTCGTTTTGAAAACGAAAAGAACTGGAACTGGTTCCTTGCCAAAAATAAAGTACTAGTCAGTAGAGATTTGAAAGTGAAAAGAACTGGAGAAAAGAACGAACAAAAAAGGAAATCGACCATTCCAGTGACCGGCTAGAAACCGGTTCCTTTAAATCGAAGTTACCAAAGTACCGAAAATTCTTCGTCGACCTTCAATTGAGTGTGCGCTACAGCGAAATGAAGTAGTTCTTTGAAGTCGAACTTCAATTGAAGTACTTGAAATGAAGTACTTCTTTGTAGGATTTGAAGTTCAACTTCGCAACTGAACTGTATTAACTGAAGTATTTTTTCCAACGCCCCCTAATTTTCTCTGGGTCTTCTACTGACCCTCTGAAAGCCTCAAACGCCCACAAGGGGGCGTTATCGCCCACGTTGAGAACCTATGATATAAAGGAATCGTTGAGATTATTATCTCATGTAACGAAATTTTTTTATAAGGCTAATTTAAAACAAGAAAAAAATGCACCACATCAAAGTAAAGTCAATTGGACGTAGTTATGCAGAAAGCGTTCAACCCACAATTTTCCAAAATCGAGTTTTACGTGTTTTCCTGTTGATAAATTCTAGATTAATATCTTCTGAAAACATCCAAACTCCAAATGCAATAGATTTTTGGTAATTATTATTATTATTAACGCACATACACATATTTGACATAAATTGAATACTGGAATTAATTAAGGCTCTAAGTGCCAAAAAATTAACAACTTTTTTTTTTACAGAATCGTATTTTATGATGGAAATAAAATACGATTCTTTAAAAAAAAAACAGTTTTTATTTTTTTGGTACTTAGAGCCTTAATTAATTCCAGTATTCAATTGAATTTAAAAAACATTATAAAATGTAAGATAACATAAGAAATATTTATTCTCAATAAACAGATTGTAAATTAATTATTTATAATCTGTTTATTAAGAAAAAAATAGATCATAACGCGGTCAGAGCAAATAAAATTTAAGTAAAGTTTTATTTTTATTTTTAATACATAGAATGCAAATTAATTATAATGCAATAAATTTGCAAGTCGTTACGGAATGGAAATTTGTCTCAGTGGCAAATTAGTGTAGTAACTTTCAAGATCGTTGGTGAAAACGGGGTCAGTTGTACTCAATGACCAGGATTGAATAAGTTCGGAACTAATTAATATATACCTTTCCCTTAAACGCATATTATGAAATAAAAATTCTTGATGAGAACTTTTGTAAATAAATCAATCGTTCTTATTTCTGAGTTCTTGCATTACATTGGAGTCTAATTTTTTTTTTATGCGAATGGAGTTGTGAATAGGAATAAACTTTTAATACTGTATGGATTTGTTTTTAAATACGGATACAGTCGCAAAGTTAATTTCTCGACGCATCGTTTGGTATATTTTTCCTTAACTCTATGTTTAAAACATCTAGATATAAATGCTTGAAATTTATGTCTAATTTTTTTTTAATATAATTAAAAAAATAAATTTAAAAAACTCTTTATTTTGGACGGCCTCCATGGTCTACGAATCCAAAGGTCGCGGGTTCAAACCCGGCGTGGGCCAATAACTTTTATCATTATGTGTCATAACACAATTAATTCATATAAAAATAATAACAAGTATATTTCCGGCACGTTCCAAAGTGGTAGATACTCTAAGTATCGCCCTGGTGAAAGACCACCATTCAGAATCAAAACGTTCCTTGAAATGGCTTTAGCTGTGTTTGGTGACCAGATCTGAATAGCCAGGTACATCCCAACCTTCCTCTTCCCAATATCCTTCCCCTCCCCACTACCTTTGCCCTATTTGGGGATGCCATAGTCTGACTGGCTCTAGACGGTTGGGAGCAGTTGAGATTCTTGTGCGGTATTCATATTAAAAAATATTTAAAAATTAAAGAATAAACAAATGAACACCAATCAAAATGTATAAAATGTTGGATTCCCGATACTTGTTTTGCAAAGACAAACAAAATTTAATTTGGCTCTCCTGAACGATTGACATTATTGACTTTTTGAAATTATTTATTTCTGGTACCTTAACTTTTCAACAGATATTTATTTTTCTGAAACTTTCAGTAAACGTATCTACTGAAATAATAATAACGACAGCATGTAGTAATAATAATACTGGGCTTATTAATATAGCGCCATTCTTGTGAAATATCACCTCAAGGGCGCTTTACAAAACATAAAAGCATTGACTAAATTTACTATAAAACTATCTTAATACCTAAAGCTTTGGCTAACTTTACCTAATTGATATTTATATATAAATTATTTTCATTTATCGCGGGCTGTGAAAAGGTTTAGATCTTTTTGTTTAGCAGTAGATCGAGGATTGAGAAAAATATTATTATACTGGTGTGTTTAGATGCTAACGGATTAGCCTTGCATTGTGTAAATGAAGGACATAAATAGTATTTGTATAAACCGTTCTCCCGAACACAATATAAAATAAAATAAGAGAACAGTAAGAAAATAAAAATAATAACATTTGAATTGCAACAAAGAAACAGAGAGAAAGAGATAGTCAATATGAAATGAAAGAGGTAAAACGTTAACTGAGAAGGTGATAAAAGAATAATGAGAAATTTTATGAATTTAATTTTCTAAGCGAAACCGGTCGGTTATAAAAATTGAAATAAAATCTGTAGTCTAAAACAAAGTTACTTTTACATTTTCATTACACTTGTCAAACTACAGAGTGATTTCTTTCAATGAAAATATTTGGTTATATTCATTATGACTAGCCATATTCACAATAATAACTTGGTAAAAGCTTATAGATTAATATGTTGATGTGTATTTCCTTTATTTCATAGTTGAGGTACCTTTTTTATCTCGTGTTATTCAAAGACACCATCCCCGTGTCCATTGAATTAACTGTTACACCCGTCCCCCTTGACGCAACATTCCGTCTCACCTTGCGCTCGTCCAACGCTCCTTACAGCCCGCCCACCCCTCTCCGCCGGCACTTGGCCCCGCCTCTCAACACGAATCAATCAAGTTCATCAAAGCGGGTTAAACTTCATATTGATTCCCCGATCAATCGGAAACGCAAATAGTATCCTGATAACAATACAAACAGCGGATGTGAAAGCTTTGGAGACTGATTTGAATACGACACGGTATTAAATTACACTTGAATCCATCGCAGATTAACTGTTTGAAGAACGTTTTCTGTAGATTATAGACAGATACTCAATCAGGACATTGATGCTGGTAGTAAATCTGAAAATCAATAGGAAACAGCACCCATCACGTAGTCATACAACCTAAACTGGATAACTAACTAAAGACAGATTATGCGGGAGAATGATTTAAAGGTTTTTCTATTCTTAAAACATTTCCCTTAGAATTATTTTATTGTATTGACGTTCTACACATAATACTGTAATGGTGCCGGCCTTTTCTTTGTGAATCTCGATTAAAAATATTAGGACGTTAGAGATACTCAAGATCGATATATAGTAACCAATTTAGAAGTTCTTGGTAGAATGACCAAGAATTGTAAATTTATGCTATAATAATAATAATAAATGGATTACTTTTATAGCGCCGTTTTTGTGGGAAAATCATCTCAAGGGTGCTTTACAAATTAATTTATCTAACCTATAATTTATCACTTAAGCTTATAACTAATAACTTACAGTTAAGATTTATTACTAATGGCTTACACCTAATATTTTCAACTAGTTACTTACAATAAGGATTTAAAGCTTGTAACTAACAGTGAAATAGATGCTAACATTAAAAACATTAATATTTACAGACATCTAAAAATGTCAGACGAACTAAATTGGCTAACAGTGAAATAGATGCTAACATTAAAAACATTAATATTTACACATACAGTAAAAATAAAACTTAAAACCAACTTATTACCCAATTATTTACAACGTGGATATTCACAGACATAGTACAAGGAAATGCAAAGAAATCAGACTACCAGAAAGAATAAATCCAATAAACAAAAACAGTTTACTCTATAAAGAGATGATTTTTTACAATGCGCTGCCGGAAACCATGAAAATTTTACTAAGTAACAAATTTAAAATAGCCTGCAAGAACCATATAAAATACATGAGTATGTTATATCAAGTAGTATATAACATTAGTTGTGACATCGTCTCTAGAAATGGCGTGAAACTCTTAGGTGTTTCCACGCATCCAGGGAAAGATTGATGGAAGACGTTGCAGAGGAAGACGCCACCCTTCGTGGCTTTGAAATCTACGTGGTTGGTACGAGTGCTTTTCCGTAGAGCTGTTTCAGACTGCAGCCTAATATTTACTGTATGATAGCCAACCTTCGATAAGAGATAGCACCAGAAGATGAAAGGAATTATTTCCCATCTTCAAAGTTTGCGAAGAAATGATTTAATGAAATTGAAGAAATATTTTTTTATAAGACCACAGATTTTATGTGTGTGGTTATATAGTATACTTCAATAAAAAGCATCGGTGCTCATATTCTCCATTAAAATGGTCATGGCAACAGTTTAAATAATTTAGAAGCACTAGAAATAAAGAAAAGCATTAAAAGTAATAGTCATATTCTTAATAATCAGTAAAATTTATCCAGTAGTCCAATATAGGTATATTTCTCATAAAATTTCTCATTATTCTTTTATCACCTTCTCAGTTGACGTTTTGCCTCTTTCATTTTATATAATCTGTCTCTTTCTCTCTGATCTTTTGTTATAATTTAAATGTTATTCAATTGTTTTCTCACCGATGTTCATGACCTTCATTTGACCAGATCTGAATAGCCAGGCACGCAACTTTTTTCATTCATCACCTACCACTCCCCACTTTCTTCAGCCTGACAATTTCCTTGAATTATGGAAACTACAGTCCTACTTTATTCGGGCAGTTAGGACTTTTGTACGATATCAAATACAAATATAACAATACACACGAAAATCGTGTCAAAAAAGCTTTCACTTGATGAAAGTTACCTTTAGCGCACCTTATTAAACAGCCATTAATCAAGAAATATAATCGTTTTCTGATTCTTAAATACAAACCTTTAAATAGAGGTTTTTCCACGGGAAAAAGAGCTGTAACAATTTGTACGGCAGATAGTTCTACATACATTTTATCATAAATGTTTCTTTATCGATCCCGTAATGATTATGTTTATCAACTTTCCATTACCATCCACTTTGTTGTAATATAAAATAATCCAACGTTATGCCTTTTGTCGAAATATGCGTTTTCCATCACGAATTATCTTTACAAGTGCCTTTTATTCGGAGTGCTTTCAAGTTAAACTAATTGAGGGCCATTGAATAATTATTTGATATTTTTATCTACGATGAAATAGCTTTTGTATCGAAGTCAACACACGTGGAAGCCTAATCATGTATTGTACGAAATAAAAACGCTCAAGTTTGAGAGTTCAGTAAAAGTTATTTTCCGAGCTTTTCAGAAAGCTCAGACTAAGAAATAGGAAAATAAAAGCACGACAGGTTACGTCTTTATCAATCTAGTTAAAAAAAAAAACAGAAATTCTGTGAAACATTTATCACAAATAATTGAGATTTTGTATTTGAGATAGTCAAGTCAGGCGACGTTTAGTCTAAGAAACAGTTTGGCTTCAAACAGCAGCTTTAGGAATAATTTAGCTTAACGCTTTTGTCTGCGACCTATTAGACGGATCATTGATTGTAATATTTATTTATATCAGCAGTTATGCCATGCATTTCTAGAGGTATTTTATTTTATTTAAGGGAAAATTAGTAATAAACATGTATATAATAATAAAAACAATAAATTATGCCAATTATAAATTTTCCACAGACAACGTTGAAATGATATAAATCAAGTGTGACAATATACAGGGTTTATTTTAGTAACTTAACTAAGTAGGTGGGGGGTCGAGGGAAAGTTGGAAGGGAACATGGGAATGAGATAAAGGGAAGAAGGACGGGAGCAGATGGAAGGTTGATTTCAGTGATCTAGTTTGGGTGCAGTCGGGTAATGGATTTGTGTTTAATGTCACGTATACTCGTAGTTGAGATAAAAATATCAATGTGGTAATAATTTAAGTTAAATGAATTTGTAGACCTGTAAATAAAAGAGTTTGGTTTTGAATTGGTATTATAACGAAGGAGATAAAAAGTACGTGGCTGACTTTTGTTGAGATTTTGAACATGGAACATAGAACAACAGTGATATAACTCTAGAAATCAGAGGATGAATCATCTGGACTTTTCATTTTCTCGTATTGAACTCTAAGGCCGTATGCACACGGAGATACTCAAAAGAAACTGAACTGGTTTCTCATTGAAATTATAAGCCGGTTACTAACTCTTTCGTGACGCAGCTCCGCACACGCGGGCTACTCAGAAGTGATCGATTTTGATAGTTTGGTGCGTAATGTGCAAGGTGGTGAAGGTAATAATATTATAAAGTGAAATGATGTGACAAAAAACATTGATATATTCAGACAGACGAAAAATAAGGCGACTCAATACTCGACTCAAAAACGAGTCGATTTGTCGAGTTTTCTACTAACTGGTTACCAAAGCGTTAGTGACAGAAGTGCCGTGTGCGGTATTTCATTCAATTCAAAAGGCTCAAACTCATCGCGGACTGGTTAGTGATTTTCGTCCGTGATCAGTCGTGTGCAGATAGCCTTACTGTTTTTAAATGTTCCTTGTTGCTTCGACGTGTAGTTTGGTTTGCCATCAGTCTTGAGTGGCACAATATCAAAGACTGTGTTTTTAAAACCGGTCCGGCCCCTTTTTGTGCTTTCAAAAGTCGCGGGTTCACATCCCGGCGTACACAAATAATTTATTTTTATTTCACAGTTATTTATTTTTTTTAAATTGGATCGCATATTTGCGGCATGTTCCAGAGTGGAAGATACACTTTGTTGTTTCGCCCTGGTGAAAGACCACCATTCAGCATCGAAAAGTTGCTTGAAATGGCTTTAGCCATATTCCGTGACCAGATCTGAATATTCAGGTACTTCCCAAACCTTCTTCTTCCTCATCTCCTTCCTCTCGCCATTATCTTCAGCCTCGTAACATAACGCCGATTGGAGATGCCATAGTCTCACTGGCTCCAGACGGTTGGAAGCAGTTGGCAAACAGAGCCAAATCGAAGCGAGGATTTTAGTTTTCATGATGGGAGTAGAGCTAATTCAAATAAAATCACCATTGTAGCGCCCTTAAGGTGATGTTTCACAAAAAATGCGCCATGCATGTTAAGCATTATTATTATAAAGGTGCAGAGGTAATACGTCGGCGAATTTCAGGTTAATCGTAACCCGAAAAAGTTTTGTATTTCTTGAAAATAAAAATAACTAACGTATGAGTACTTTTAAAATCTTGCTTCTTTTTCATTCTGCGGGACGTGTTTCAATCAATGCCAAAGAATTTCATCCCTTTCTTGCCTTCGTTACCTTATTACGTTATTTTGCAGAGCAAATAAATCTTTTATTACCTTGTTTTCTTCTCTCATTCCCTTTTATTATATCTTCAAGACTCGCAGCAGCGCAATATTACATTGACAATATAACATCTCAGTGTTTGATTTCGGTCGAGTTACTCCAACTTTGTACGTAACAATTCTCTAAAGCGGTCTCTGTTCTCCCTTCTTCCTCGTTTCCTAGACAATACTTTTTCTTCTAATATTCAAACATGAAATTTTCCACATTCTGCGCATATCAGAACGTCTACAAACAGAAACGAAAAACAAAGAAAAAAGATTTTGTTAAGGTGAATACCGCACAAGAGTCCCAGTTGCTCCCAACCGTCTAGAGCCAGTGAGACTATGGCATCCCGAAATTGGGTATTTTGTGAGGTTAAAGGTAGTGGTGGAGAAAAGGAGATGGCGAAGAAGATGGTTGGGAAGTATCTGACCATTCAGATCTAGTCACCAAACACGACTAAAGCCATTTCAAGCAACCCTTCGATTCTGAATGGTGATCCTTCTCCAAGGCGATACTTTTGGAGTATCTACCACTCTGGAACGTGCCACAAAAATAATATATAAATTATTTTATGTGAATGAATACAATTTAATTAAATAAACTTTATTTGCGAGCGCCGTGAATTTGAACCCGTGACCTCTGGATTCGTAGTCGAGCGTCTTAACCACTCGACAACGGTGGCCGTCAATATGATAAGTTTTTTTGCAAAACAAAATGTTAAAAGGGTTAATTTTTTAATGAAATATATTTAATACACGCTTTATTGTCCTGTAACAGAATTGTTTTTTTTTTAACTATTCAGTAATCTAATATTTTTAATTTGTTTCTGAAAAAGATTTTAGCAGTGACTAGATCTGAACAACCAGGTGTTTCCCAACAGTTTTCATCTCTTTCTCTTGACTTCACAACATTCCTCAAATTGGGGTACCACAGTCCTGCTAGTTATGGGCGGTTGAAATATGATATCAAAATTGAAAAACTTTATTTTCTTATTATTATAACAATCGAGTGATGAGCGGTTTAATAGCATTATTCGAAACAATAAGACAAAAACTTTTGACACGTAATTGCATCTGATAACAGTTCCAAAATTACCTAATAATTTCTTTTTGTTTATCTTTACGACTGTAACAAGTTTCAACAACCTTGTGTAGTTGGAAAACTTTGCGTTATTTATCTGTCTCGAGTACAGCCTTTGCCTTCATTTTGAAACATACTCAACAAGCGTAATATTGTAATATTTTATTCTAAAAGCTGGTTACTCCACATTTTAGTTAGCGGTGATTTCAATAGATATATTATTTGTAAATCTACGTCTGAAACAAATTTGAGGCCACTCCTATTTTATTAAAGTGGGTTTTAGCTATTCGTTTTTTTTAAATAAACCCGTGACTCTATTTAAAAATTAGTTCATAGCAACGTTTGTGAAATAAAGTATACTTTAATGGAAATTATAAATTAAATATTAACATATTGTCCGTAGCCCTGATTTGATGAAGGCCAAACTTTAAAATTGCGTCTACTCAAAAACTAGCTTTTGGCAGTAGCTCCACGATACGTACAAAAGTTTTCTGCTTCTGATGGTGTGTACAGTAAAATTATCGATTTCTTAGTGCATCTCAAGGTCCCAATAATAGGTAATAACCTTAGAGTAACAATATTGTTACTCTGAGGTAATAACACGCCAAGCTCGACAGCTATTGTTAATAAAGCTGCTATTTTATGAGCTGGTCTTTAACCAGTAGCTCTATTATGGTCAAATTTCTTTGCATCTCAGATGTTTTCGTCTATTTTTTAGTGGCGAGATTACCTTTATATTCACGACCAATTTTTTTACATATATTTTATTGATAACCATATAATTTTAACATGTTAAGAAGATAATCATAATTTAAGAAGTAAAATACATATTTTGATTACGCCCTTTCACTGTAGCAAATTAGGTTTTGGATATAAGATTTTCAGTGACTTCTATGGCTCATCTTCAAGGTTAGGGTAAACTTTTTTGAGTAACTTAAATGACGATGTTTTTAAAATTCTAATCAGTTTTTTTTTTTAAAGTAAGACAAACATTGCCGGGTTACGAATAACCTGACAATATTTGAAAAACTCTTACTGCCATCATAAAAAGCGGAAGATGTTGCTTGTGCAATGACGGAGGACTTAGCCAGTAGAGGAATTGAACGCACGACGCCCGGGTGGGAATCCGACGCGTTCTCCACTCTAGCTACCGACCGGTATTTTTTTATTTCTAATATTTTTTTAAAGCTAAGTTTTTCTTGACTTAGTGTAATTATATATAGATTCAATTTGTTTGATACTAGGTGGGAGTTTTTTGTATAACTTTACAGCTAAAATATTCAGAGCTTCTTTGTCCAAGGTTCACAAAAGTTTTCAGAATCAAACGAGAGTCAGAGCTTTCGATGGAGGAAAAAAAATGATTAAAACTTTATATTCAACTCATTTTTGACCAAAGTGTCGCTTCAGTTCTTTTGCCTTTCCAGCAACGATAAGGCGTGTATAAATGTAAATGAAATAAGGAATTTGTGCCAAGACCGAGCTTGATGACGTCTCATTGCATTTATTTTCCAACAAAATGTCGGGACGGTTAATTCGCTTATGTACCCAGCCGACGCACCGGTGTTTTTTCCCAGTTATAATGCATCGTTCAATACAAAAACAACACGGCAGAAATATTGAGGATTATTTGCGAGGAAAGGCATTTTAGGAAAACGAGGGTATTTGAATTTTTCTTTTGAATTTCTCTAGAAAGAGGACTATGATTGGTTAGAAGTTTGAGTTATGATTTTCAATAAAAAGTCAATGTGCTTACGTACGTTCTATGTTTTTACCAAGTTCTTTAGTTTAAAGTTCAGCACCCAAAAATAAGCACACTTTTTGACTTTCTAATACAACAAATGATTCATCTACCAATTCTACACGGGTAGTTAGGAAAATATATAAGAACTTCGAGTGAATACAATTTTCTTTTTATTGACATTTTTCTATGTTTTTCACTGAATTTAAAATATTGCTGTTTAAAATTTTCATTCACTGAAAACTCAAAACATTTTCATAACCACCCATAGAATATTCACAGATTTATTTTTGTTTTTATAGCGAATACCGCACAAGAGTTCTAAGTGCTTTCCACCGTCTAGAGCCAATGAGACTTTTGCATCCCCAATCGGGGTATGTTGTGAGGCCGAAAGTAAAGGGGAGGAGAAGGAGATAGGAAAGAGGAAGGTTGGAAAGTATCTAGATATTCAGATCTGGTCATTAAACACGGCTAAAGCCATTTCAATCAACATTTCGATTCTGAATGGTGGTCTTTCACCAGGGCGATATTTTAAGCGTAAGCACTCTGGATCGTGCCGAAAATATACGACATAGGAATTAAATGTGTAATGACACATATTAACTAAATTCATTTATTTACGCACGCCGGGTTCGAACTGTGACCTCCTGATTCGTAGTCAAGCGTCTTACCACATAACCACGGAGGCCGTCACAGACAAATCGTTTGTGGCATTTATTTTATTACAACGCTATTAAGTTATGCGTAGCGCCATCTTTGAGTGCTGAGACTTGATCATATCGAAAGTGTATCTAAAAGGGGAAATAAATTAATTATAATAATAGCATCATGTCACGAAATTTGAACAAGATTTTTTATGTTAATAATATTATTCATCGAGGATGAATGTGTACACTTTTCAAAGGGTACTTAACAAAAAGCAATGTACATAGTTGATTGTAATTGTATGTAGGTAGATTATAAAACAGTTTAGAAGGAAAAACAAATAAGGCTATGTTGGGGTTTGGATTCGGTTAAAGGTTAGAGCAATATATTATGGAAATGATGAAACAAGTGTAATTTGAGGATAATTCCCTGAAAAAGAAAGTCACGCAACAGCCAACACCGTTCATGAAAAGATTGAATAAATCAAAAGAATCGTGTGTGGCGAAACGATAATAACAGATAAATAAACATTTGTTTAAATTACCACCAATTATTTGAATTGAGTACCCTATCAATCCAATACTTTATGGTCCTTTTAACACCGGTAAAATTATTAACCATAAATAATTTCCTTTACGTACTCAACGTAGGTATGAGGGTGAACTTTTCAAATTTCGAATTGATATTGATTGAAATAATCAAATTTCAAATGTTATTATTATTTATTTTATTTTAATAACGCCTTAAAGGCTTTTTACATAAAATACATTTTAGTTAAATAAAGCCTTGAAGTAACAATATATGGAGGGAGAGCTAATTATTTTTACCCAACCTACACAAACTTGCGATAAATCACTTTCTCCGGGTTTTTACGTCGTACACCATGAGAGAGAGAGAGAGACAGCAAATTTCATAGACCGCTTCTATATACTGTCGCAATGATCTTAAGCTCCTGGTTCACCGCGGGACTCCGCCCACATTTTTTACAATGCCACTAAACTTGACACAACTAAACGGTTTTTTAGGTTATATGCTATATTTTTGTTGATAAAAATACTGTGAAAAAGTGGCTATCCGAATAAACAAAAACATTATGTCGGTATATGATGTATGATGATGGATGGATGTATAAATACCGTAGCCTTAGTCTTAGCCACGCCCAGGTGCGCCGAGTCAGGTTAAAATCATCAAAAACTGACTTCGCGGCCTTGGATAGATACTACTCTATGTACTCTAAGAATAAAGGAGTACAATAAATGGGTAGAATATAACATTAAAGCAAGAGTTTTAAAAAAATGATAGTATTTAAAACGCAAGTAAATAATTATAGCGTAGGTTTCACAATTAGTTATAATAGTATATTTCACAAAATAGTATAAAACGTATGTTATATTTTTGAATCCCTACTTACCTGATAAAGTGGCTACCTATAATTTATTTTAGCAGACATTATCCTATATTTTATATGGATATATTAAAACCACTAATATTTTTTCTTGGCAATTTAAGTTACACCCCGTGATTTCTCACGGTGTACAAACTAGTATAATCGATTAGCACAAGCTACGAGAATAATGAATTGAAGATTTTTGTACAACTTTATTTATTTTCATAGCTGACCTTGTTTACAGAGCGGCAAGCTCTTTGGCTCTGAACCTAGAAATTGCGGGTGTCAAATCTCGTCTTGAGCAAATATTTTTTTGTTTAATGTTTTAAGTTATTTCATTTAAGTTAGTTCATGTATAGGATATTTTTTTCATGAATTTTCATATTTATGATAATTAACACAAAAAAAAATTTCATTATATTTAAAATTGCCAACTTCTTGTAAAATCTTCAGAGCACTTTAAAAAATACATATTTTGAACAGTATTTTGGGCTTTTATAGAGAAAATGTGATTATTTATCTGTAAAAATCTGAAATGTTGTTCAAAATAATTATGTACTTTCATTTATAAAATAAGTGTTTTTTTATTATCATTAGACCGCGGATTTTTGTGTAATGATTCAATAACGTTATTAAACTACCTTCAAGGATGTATCTTGTAAGTGTTGTTAAGTTTTAAATAAGTCATTTTTTTAATTAGTACAAAAAAGAGCACTTGATGTTTAGAGGAAGTGAATTAAATATTATAAAAAAGAGCTTTAAACGCAAAGGTTTTATTTACTAGGTTTTATTTACCCATGCACACTTTTTTAACACGCTCATTGCTAACTAAAATGCTTGCATATAAATGCCATATGAATGACGGATCAATTCTAACTGACGAGTTTCCCTACTCTCTGTGGAACGACTCAAAACCACATGACTGCGTGTGTTTTAGATCGGTTCAAAGCAAAGAGGCAGTACAATGCGCGTAGCGCGTTGGGCGTATACCAGACACATGTCTGTCAATTATGATTTTTTTTTTAATTAGTAGAGTTGCTTTTAGAGCTATTTCTGTGTTTATTGGTCCTCTGTGAACTAAAAACTTTAAAGGTTTAGGATCAATTTCAAAATTGTATTGACGCGACTGGATATTCAGCACACGTTTACCGTATTTTTATCGTCTCTGCAGCGCCTTTGTACGGTATTCAAATAATATTTGTTACCTTGATTATATTTTTCATGTCTTCACATAAAAATCCATCCATAATATTGTGATTGCTTTGAGGTGTATCACAAACGGATTTAATAACAAATAAAAAAAAAACTGAAAACAAAAGAAGTTTTTTTTTTTGGAAATTATTTTCATATTTGCCAATTACGAGCCACGAATCAAATTGCAATTTTGCATTACAGCTGATTGAAGCGTACACGATTGCTGTTTTCAGTGGAAACTTCAAAGGATGATATCTCGTAATAATTACGCCATTATAAATTAGAAATTTAACATCAACATAATGTTATATATCTCTGTTATGAACGTGCATAAAACCGTGTTACGCTGTAGGAAACCGTTGTAGAATGATATGAGAGTGGTAGATACGTTCAGTATCGCCCTGCTGAAAGACCACAATCTAAAATTGAGACGTTGATCAAAATGGCTTTTGTCGTATTAGGTGACGAAATACAAATAGCCAGATATTTCCCAACCTTCCTCTTCCCCATCTCCTTCCCCTCTTCACTCATCTTATCCTCACAACATTTTCGGATTGGGGATACTATAGTCCAACTGGCTTTGAGCAGTTGAAACTCTTGCCCGGTATTCTATATGATATAAATGTTAGGTACGCCATCATCAGGTTAAAATGGTTGCATTGACCAAACATATTATGCTGATTTTTCTTGTTTTCATTATTAGATAAACTGCACTTTTATTCACTTATGGCGCCCTCAGGATGATTTTTTAGCGAAAAAGCGCTATAGAAATAACAAATTATTATTAAAATTGGTAAAAACTTTAAAGCGCTAATTTTTTTTATATTTAAATAAAATCAATAATCTAAGACACAAATATGAAACGGTACTTCCCAACCTTCCCCTTCCTAATCTCCTAACCCTCCCCACTACCTTCAACCTCACAACATACCCTATTTGGGGATGCCATAGTCTTACTGGCTCTAAACGATTGGCAGCAGTTGAGACTCTTGTGTGGTATTTATATATAAAACAAACAGCCAGAAAAAAAAATAGTCACAACCGAGACTCTGAACTCGGACCCTTTAAATTTATTTACTCCCTGATAGAATAGAGGATCCGAGTTCGAATCTCGGTTGTGACCATTGTGTTTTTTTTTTATTTTCTGGCCTTTTCAGTTTATTATATTTGTGTTTTAGATTATTAATACTATTTAATAAAATTATTGTTTTATTAGTGGTAAAGGCACATTTTCTTAATTGAGTTAACTCAACGCACTCTAAAAATATTTATCAACTGTCACAAGTTTTCCTATCACAGGATAATAATTATCGGTTAACTTTACAAATCAAAACGCAACAGTTATTTTTCCTACCAAATATGTTAATAACGAAATGCGAAAATTCAAATGAAAAATAATCTTGACAGTTTTAATAACTTGCGCTGAGTTTTGTTTATCACGGACCCGGCAGAAGTTCAAAAAGGAAATACGATTTCAACACATTTCCTTTGCAAAACTAAACTTCATAAACTAAAATAGATTATATTTATAAATACGCCCATTGTCATTGAACTTCCCTGAAATCGGGACTTTTGGGAATTTCCCGAAATTTCAATCAAAATTCGACATATTATTTCGTTCCCGCTCGGAGCATAGAACATTGTCGTGGTTTTATGTCTCGCTAGAGAATACGGAACAAATTGAAAATAGAATAAATGTTTTTTTTCTGTAGATTGCCCTTTGAATTCAGCATTGAAATGTGACCTTGGTCATGTCCTGCAGAGACTAAAACCAAGCAAAATATTTTTCATATTTGCTATGACGTGTATTATTAATCCTTTAACAAAAAATCTTAAGAACTTGTTTTTCTGGCATTTTTTTAATAACTAACGGTAAAACCCCTTTACAATCAATCCACCAACATAACAGACGAAATAACAATAAAAATCACATTCCACTTACACACACCACAAAGTATGGGATAAAATCTTTGGAACACATTGCCCATACATTATATAACTCGCTTCCAGATAAATATAAAAATAATCAACTCAATAAAAAATTCCAAAATAATGCTTTAAAAGAATATTTTTTTTAATTCGTTTAAAGATGAAAATACCTTATTTCGAAATCAGTTTTCTTTTTACGGTAGCGTAAAAACATCCTCATTTACTGCACTTCAGGGTTTTATTTTATTTCCTTTGTTTCTATTTATAACTTTGTATTCTATATTAATACTAAGTGCCTAATTATTTTTTTTCTACACTGTATATCTTATTATGTTATATTGTTTGATTTATGTTAGTTTGATCTCTGGTATTCTGTTGTAACTCATGTATTTCTTTATTTCCATTGTCCCAGAGTGAGTTTTTATAACTCATCGGGATTGCCATATATGTTAGCAAGATTTTAATAATAAAATAAAAAAATTAAAAAATTGAAATATGCAAAGAAGGTGTGTCTTAAACATTCATTCAGAATCGTCAACTCTCACAAACTATATATCTACATGTCATCGACGAAAAGGCAAAATGACTGAAGCGCCATTTCGGGAAGCTTACATCAGAGCACTTTGAAGTTTTTTTTTGTCTTACAATAAGATTCATAAGTCTTCAGTGCCTGGTTGGATGTTAAATAAAAAATTAACTCAGGTAACTCAATGCTCTTACAGTTACCTGAAGCGACGAAAAGCTAAAAAATGTCCCAAACTTGTGTCGCTTGATTCAAGCTTTCTCTCAAACGGTAAATACATTTTAAATGACTAAAGCGCCATAAAAGTCTTCAGAATCAAACGAGAGTCAAAGCTTTCGATGCAGAAAAAAAACTGATCAAAACTGCATATTTAACTCATTTCGACCAAAGTGTCGCTTAAGCCCTTTTGCTTTTTCAGCAATGATATGTTTATATCATTGCTGGATCTTTTATATTATGATATGCAGTGAATAAAATATTGAACACAATTTTTTTGGATTTGATCGGACTAGTTTCGTACAATTTGTGTTGTTTTTTCACAAAGACAATGTTGTTGCATTTGAGTGTATCTACTCAATTTAGGTGATTTACATGGTTCGCGTAACCGCCGAGTGGGCACATAACGACTGCAAACACACCGGCTGCGGCAATTGACAGTCGCGACGCTAGAGATAATACGCACCAGTAGTTGACTTGGTACACAAATGACTGAGAACACCATATCGTCGTTGGAAAGGCAAAAAAGCTTAATCGACACATTGCTTAAAAAATAGTAAAATATGCAGTTTTAATCAGTTTTTTATTCTACATAGAAGGCTCTGACCTTCGCTTAATTATGAACACTTTTGGGGCCCTTCAGCCAAATAAAATATATTCACCATTTGGAAGAAGGCTTAAGTCAAGCGACACAAATTTGGGACTCTTTGTCGTGTGAAAGCATTAAGTTACCCAAATTAACTTTTTGTTTAAAAAACCAACCAGTTATTGAAGACTAGAATGAATTTGATTGTAAAATAAAATAAAAAATTTTAAATTGCTCCTGGTGTTATTTCCTTAAATGGCGCTTCAGCCCTTTTTGCCTTTCGGGCGATGATCTAATCTTGACCATTTTCATTCTTAGATAGAATAAAACGTATTTTTCAAATAACTTTTTTTTTGGGGTATTTATAAACATTCGATTATTCGAGTGTGTGCTTCGAACACCTTTTCCACAATAAAGTAAGATCCTCGATGAATAATTGGTTTTTTAAAAAATAACATTTGGATATCAAACTTGTGTTCATCACCAAAAATATTTTTAATGATCTACGTCCCTCAAAATAATTTACGTAATACTTATGTTGATGTTTTTTTGATTGGTTACAAATTTCGATATTCATAAATTTATTAAAATAATCGCGGGAGCCATGATTATGCTGATACTTACGATGATAGATAGATTAAAATCACAATTGCTTCATAGCAAGTTCGTTTTAGGATCGATTCCAACACTGGCACTAACGTACACGAACATGGCGGTGACATGAATAATGTTAATCAAAGACATAGAAAATAATAACAATTAGTATAAGAGCACGAATATTATATTAATTTTTATGACCGACCGGTTTCGCTTAGTCTAAGCATCATCTGGGGTACAAAATAAAATTTAACAAAAAATACAAAGTGTGCGGTTATACATACTAAGGGAGAATAAAATATAAAATAAAATAACAAAAAATGAGAAAACAAAATTTTTTTTTACGTGAATACCGCACAAGAGTCTCAACTGCTCCCAACCGTCTAGAACCAGAAAGACTATGGCATCCCCAATAGGGGTATGTTGTGAGGCTGAAGATAGTGGGGAGAGGAAGGAGAAGGTTGGGAAGTACCTGACTATTCAGATCTGGTCACTAAACATGGCTAAAGCCATTTCAATTCTAAATGGTGGCTTTTCGCCAGGGCGATAACATTTAAATTATAACAAACGAACAGAGAAAAAGAGAAAGATAATATGAATTTAAATCTATAATCACCTTCTCAGTTGACGTTTTGTCTCTTTCAAGCCTTTTGTAGAGATCTATCATAGAAAAGGTCTTAATATTTAGTTAATTTTAGATATATATTTTTCAAGCTTTTTTCGAAGAGCAGCAATATGCTAACTGGCCTATAATTTCAGAGTCATGATTTATTTGTTAATGTTTCACCTTTGAGGCTGTTATTTGTGCTGTTCGTCTAAGATCAAAGAGTAATTTAACACACGTGAAGTTGTACATTATAATGGAATGCTTATTTGCGTGGTTATATCAATTTAATAAAATCCCTTTATTCTTCTCATTCCCGATTCCACTCCGATAGACTTAGGCACAAACATAATTTATGGTTAATTCGAAAATTGTAATACCCAGTTCGGTGAAGCATTTCTAATTTATGAATATGGTTAATCTTATCTAAACCACACGATGTAACTCAAATATTTTCAACATTTATTGTTTGTAATCTCAGCTCAGTGAAATGACAGATAGCAATCGCAAGCCACTTATAAATCTAACAACTGCTTTCATCAATGAAAGTGAGCGATTGCTCTTTTAAAGTCACACTAAAATCCACAATTTCAATATCACCACCTAGGCTTGAAAATATTATTTAACTAACCTCCCCTACATATCGTTAAGCTGTCAAACTGACGCCCGCGTAGTTTCAAAATGGATGAAATTATTGGACGTAGTTATTCAGAATGTATGAAACTGAGAAAAAAGGCGTTTAAAAATGTGACGATACAAAATCATATGACGGCATTTTTAAAGTGAATATCTGTGTTTTTCTTTGTGAAAATCATCATAAATAGGTAATTTATAATCTATCAATGTATTTATTGTAAAAATAATTCTATTTGTCATGATATGTCATCCTACATTTTAATGTTTTTAAACTTCAATTTATGTCAAATATTTGTAAGATGGGTAAGTAAAAAATTGAATTACCCAAAATCTAATACGTTCGTTTATCAATGGGAAAACGTGTAAAACTCGATTTTGGCAAATTTTGGGTTGGACGCTTTCTGCAAAACTACATTCAATTGTAATTTTATGTATGCATGTGTATTAACAGTACGAAAAAACAAAATTGTGTTCATTCTGTGTATTTTAGAACGAAGTATTTCGCAAAAGAGGGTTACTGTGGAAAATTATTTCTTCTTGCGCTGGTAGTATTATGACGTAAGTTCCGCTATTGGCCAATGACAACTGTCATTATGACCCGGCACTACCTTTAAACATTGGCTGTAGTGATGTCACTTCCGTCTTACATTCGAAAGTGTTTTTTCAAATTTTTGACGGCGATTTAAATAAGTATAATAATTAGTGATATGTCCTATCCGTAAAACCCCTGTAAGTGTGTATACGAGTATATCTATATAGATATGTAGTAAATACCTTTTTTATTGTATTTATGATGTTTATCTAATTAATCTCTACTCATTTGAGTATGTTTTGATGTATTTTTTGTTTCCTCTTCTATGTATTCCTTTTTCAAAATTTGTATTTCTTTGTAAGAATATTATTATTATTATCATTTTATAATTTTGTCGTTCCCTAGAAATGATTCTTTTACTCCTTGGGAATAATATACCAAGAAATGTATTTTTTGTACTATATTATTGGTTAAAAAAAATATTCGTTAACGTAAAAATGAAAAGAAAAGATAGGACAAAAACGTTTTAAAATACTCCACATACTGTACAAAAAATTAATCAACTCCTCGAAGCAGTAACATTGAAACTGCGTTCATTATGACGTTTGCACCGTTTATATAACATAATTTTTCACTTCAGCTGTGTTCTTCAACACAGTGCTTATAATGAAACCATTCACCGGCTTTAACAGGCCGGCTTTGACAGGCCAGTTTTGAAAATGAAGTAAATATGAAGTTCTTCGGCCCTATCTAATTTACGACAATAGCTTGTTTACAGCAAACACGCGTGTGGGGGTGGTGAACCGAAGAACAAACAGAAGGAGTCTAGACGATATCCAATTACCTAAATAAGCCAGCTAAAATAATTAAATTACCACGCATATATTTTTCCCACTGTCATATTTGGATACACAAAGTTAAAGACAATACGTAGTGTATTTAAAATTTGATCTGTAATACCATAAGGAAAAACATGGCGTCGTTTGTCTATTTTGGCCCCTACCTTAATGCCATTTTTTAATTATTTTACTAGAACTTCGTTTTTTGGCTGCTGTACCCATTATTTTTTTTTACCTGATTACCTAATTTGTTCAGATAATATTTTTTATAGTACCTACGCAATTTTTCAGATATTTTGCACTGACAGTTTTTTATAACAATATTACGTGTTACGCATAATTGACAATGCTTTTCCTCATTCGGCTATAATATCCTACATCGCTACAGCCTTTTGACTTAGAAATCGCAAAAATTCCATCGTTCGAAGATGAAAGATTCTTTTTTTATTTTCAAGTGCAGGGTTTTAAATATTATCTACATGAAAGCAACAAATGCTTTTTTGACATGTTATTCAATATTATTGTTGATGAATCCGAAGCTGCGATGAAACACCGAATGCATTTCCAGCTTTAGATGAAATTTGGAAAATTGTGGACTTTAAAAATAAACTATAATACTCGTTGGAAATGTTATTATGGAATAATGAAAAGAAAAACAGGAAACCATTCACTCACCGATGGAGTTGAAGTTCTCGATTATTCTTACACAATGGTACTGGCGAAACGAATCACAAAAACACCACACATAATTAAGTATTGTTATTCACGAAACACCACATTTATTTTATATTTTTAGAATATCACACAACAAACCAACGAAGTAGTGAAACGAACGAGCAACCACGTTTTTTGACACAAAAACTTCTCTGTTTGATAGTCAACTCTTTCTAACTGTCGCCGTTTTATTCAAAACAGCGATAAATTAAAATGGTTGGGTAGGTAAGGACTCGGGTATCACTTTGAAATCCAACAGCTATAGTTGAAATAGTTTTTTATACTGCAATTTTCTTGTGTTCTTTTATTTAAAATACAATATGTGAAACAATACGTATTTTTTGCATTTTTAAATTTGACGGAGATATGTTTATATTGCGTATCCTAGACAATCAGACAATAATTAAAACCGTATTATTAGTACTCTTATTAAAATTCATAACTTTTTGTCTTCGAATCTTAATGTATGTCGTATGAGGCTAATACCTCAAAGTTTTCTTCTCCGTAAAGTAAAAAATGCCGGCTCCATTTCTCTGAACGGCTCAAACATGTTATGTTATTTAATCCTCTATTTTCCACCATATACAAAACAGCCCTGTGTAGCTAATCTTACTTTTAATATGTTTAAAAAGAGCATATCTGATTTTTTAGAGCTAGACACCGCGTGAATTCAGTAATAAAAACACACCCTTCTATATTATTTCCCATTTGTAGCATGGCTGTGGTTTTGTTACTAAACCAAATTTTTTTTTATATTTCCTAATGACATGGAAGATTTTTGAGGGCTAAACAAAGCATGAAAAGAGTGACATAAAATCCCAAAAGAATTTAGGGTCGAGCATTGACCCAACGAACTATGGGTCACAATTATTTTTCTACCTATTTCATAACATTTCAATCCAAGTAAAGGCGTCCGCGTGATAAAAATATACAGAAATTATTATTATCTCTGCCTAGGTTTATTCTACTTACCCCAAGCCTACGTAACAAGGAAAAGTTGGCAAGAGGAAATTTTCTTATATTTCCTAATCTGTTTATCTTTCTCCCTACAATAACACCAAAGGCTGGAGTAGCCGTAATAATATCAATTTGGGAAAATTCGGAACCCTGCACGATGGTTTTAGTTGCAACTTTTGCTGGTCAAACATATTTGTGGAAAAAGTTGCGAATCATAATAAAATTGATTTGTTAAATATTTCAATAGTGATTTTAAACAATATACACGTATATACAATAATCAATCATCATTAATTAAATACAACTTTATGAAGGCCTATCGAGTGGTAAGACGCTCAACTAGAAATCCAAAGGTCGCGGGTTCAAACCCGGCGTGCGCCAATAACTTTTACTTAATTATTATGTGTCATAACACTTTAAATTCATATTACAAAATAATAAAAAAAGTATATTTGCGGCACGTTCTTAGAGTGGTAGATATATAAGAAACGTTGCTTGAAATGGCTCTTAGACGTGTTTGGTGACCAAATCTGAATATCCAGGTACTTCTTAATCATCGTCTTCCCCATCTCCTTCCCCTCCCCACTACCTTCAGTCTCACAACATACCCCAATTGGGGACGGCAAAGTCTTACTGGCTCTAGACGTTTGGGAGCAGTTGGGACGTAAAAAATGTGGATAAAAAAAACTATCCTTCTATTAAAATGTTGTGTTTTTTGTTGACAATGTTTGATGAAGTTTATTTGTGGTAAAAAAGCCGTATTGTGTTTTTTTTTCTTTTTGACGCAACGTTTTGGACAACCTTGCAGTATTTATCATGTAGAAATGATACCGCTTGAATTAGTTCATCCTTTTTAATATTGTTTCCTGTGGTCAGTTTTGAAAAGAAAACACTTCAAAGTCGGATACCACAGAGTGTTGGGTGCCACCTCGTGGTACTTAGTAATATTAAAGGATGCATGTGGATTTGACATGGTTCTTATTACCCTAAAATTAAAACAAAATAAGAATTGATAATGGTTGAATGTCGTTGATTTGGTCAGCTTATGTTGCGGTTCGGACCTTTGTGCTTTGAGAAGTAGTAAGTGCCTAAACAAACCAACACGCAATCACATTGTATATCTAGCTGCCAAACAGTGGGAGTGGATGGATTGCAGAGCATTTCCGCCTTGGCATGCAATCAGTTAGATTCTTCCGCATCCATGGGTCCTGACAGAAGGCAAACGTTATTATTTAATTTGGGTTTCTAGCAGTAAGGAAATTGTGCATGCCAAATATTTGGTAAATTAATGAACCGAGTCCAGCCGTGCCAAATATTGTAAATTTACAACATTGAAAGATAGTAAAATCCAACAGATTTTTGTAAATTAAAAACGTGGAAACCTATGTTATGATAATTTCCTTTTTCTTGTTTTTACGTGAATACCGCACAAGAGTCTCAACTGCACCCAACCGTCTAGAGCTAATAATTCTATTGCATCTCCAATTCAATTCAATTCTTTTTTTTTTTAATTGCCAAATAAAATTTTAAGGCGTTTGTAAAGATATTTAGAAAAATATATAAACGGAGTGTACAAAAAACAGAGTACAATACAGAAATACTAAGACAAAGTTTTATAACTAAACATGATAGATTAAAAGTAAATATAAGTTAAGCAAGCAGCAATAAAGCTTGCTGTTTAAAGACAGTTTCGCTGACGTGAAAATTGTCGATATCCGAAGCGATTCGATTCAACAGCAAGAGTGCCCTCCACACCGGCATGACCATTGGCAAGTTAGTCCTACGCATCGGGAGATTAAACAATCTATGCTGTCGATGACGGCGATAACCATCGGGAACATAAAAGTTTATGCTCTCCATGATAGCTAAGTTTTCGAAACATCCACATATCAATTTGAAGAAACGGGTGACAATGTACACATCCCTTCTGACCCGCAAGTTATTCGTTCCGAGCATTCCCAACAGGGGTATGTTGTGAGGTTGAAGGCAGCGGGGAGGGGAAGGATATGAGGAAGGGGAAGTACCTGGCTATTTAGATCTGGTCACTAAACACGGCTAAAGCCATTTCAAGCAACGATTTGATTCTGAATCGTGGTCTTTCACCAGGGCGACACTTATAGTATTTACCACTCGGGAACGTGCCACTATAATTAATTTTATTTCAATTAAATGTGTTATGACACATATTAAAAAATATTAAAAAATATTTGCGCACGCCGGGTTCGAACCCGCGACTTCTGTAATCATATTCGAGCGTCTTACCACTTGACAATGCAGGCCGTCAATTACATTATTATTTACTCTGATTGACTCACTTGAGATTCAAATTCACAAAAATTCTCTGTAAATTCTATTCAACCTTTTTATAGTTTTAACTACTTTGTACAAGCAGATCTCGTTTTAAATGTTAAAAGTTGAAAGTTGTTTCATCCTTGGCTTTCCATAATTTCATATTTTTTAAATTATTATCTTTGTTATGAAAAATTTATATTGAAAACCCAATAACTTTGTAAAAAAAAAACGATTCAGGTTCAGATTGGATTTCCAATTTAATGACTTTGTTTGCACAAATATTTGAATTAGACACAAAATATTGTTGCATTGCATGAGAACGCTGCGAATTATTCGAATTATTTTGGTTTGAAAGCACGATATGATGAAATATATAATAGAAATATATCGTCACCGGAAAGGCAAAAGGGCTGAAGCGCCCTTTTGGGAAGTTTACATCAGAGCACTTTCAAGTTTTACAATAAAACTCAAAAGTCTTCAGTAGCAGGTTAGAAATTGAAAAAAAAGTTGACTCAGGTAGCTCAATGCTCTCACTGAGTTACCTGAGCGACAAAAACTTTTTTAAAAGTTCCAAGCTTGTGTCGCTTTAGTCAAACCTTCTCCCAAATGGTAAATATATTTATGATAGCTGAAAGGCCACAAAAGTCTTCAAAATCAATTTTGAATCAATCTGCATTTTTAACTTACTTTTGACCAAAGTGTCGCTTGAGCCCTTTTGCTTTTCTAGCGACGATATGCTTTTGGGTTTAGCGTTCGCCTCACATTATAATATTTAAAAAAAATATTCTGTTTATAACATCTAACCATTATTTTATCATATACATTATTGGACGATGATTGCCAGTATTGACAATTCATATACTAGTGGCCAAAACTTGCCTATATGCATTTGCCAAAGCTGACACCAAACGCATTTGTTTGCGTAAGTTCATATTAGATTATGGCATCTTCTATTCAACCACCCGCTACAGCGGTTAAGATTGAAATGTAATTTGAACTACTAAAATGGTAATCTACCAATCTGTCCGGAATAAAATGGTATAACTAGTTTACTAAGTGCCCAAAATTACATCCAGAGAACCGATTTTATTTCTCCTTTTCCAGATGTTACAAATATCTTAGCTGAAGTTTAAAATGAACCGGCCTGAAAATTAACAGTAGCGGGATGAAACGGCTTCTGCGATAAAGACAAAAAGTAATAAAGATAATGGTATTATCAATCAACTTTTAACAACGAAATTAACTGACAATCTAACGGTTTTAGCAATAAAAACATCGAGCCTATTTTGTTAGTGTGTATCAACTTTATATCATTCATAACTTTAGTAATAAAATTCTAATAAAATTGTTGATTTCTTACTATTTTATCACACGAGTAAACCTTATTTTCTTCATTCTCGGAGGTTCGTTTGTCGTTCGAATCAGGCTCACGGCCACGCAAGGGTTGATACTCGCTACACTAACCTCAATTCAACCCTTAATAGGTCTTACTGCCTTCCCTGCTGCCTCCCACCCTAGCCGGCTCAAGGGGATGGTATTTTTAGACCGCCACGAATGACTGCTAGAATATTCAATTATGTAAAACTCCAATCAATAGGTAAGGCATTCAAAATGAGAAATAATACCCCCCGTAGTAGAGTACACTGCAAACCACACCGTCAACAGAGATGTTAATATCAATGTTGAGATTCTTCTCATTTTTTTTTTCTGCGGAGGGATCCTGTCCAAAGGATTTTTGGAAAAAAAGGTTTTTTCGTCAAATATAAAATATTATAGGGGATAGTAATGATGCCGGGAGCATTTCGTTCCGCAATGTAAACTAGACAGAACACGAAATGATTTTTTAACGTTTTCAAATATCAGCTGGCTCGTTGAAAATAACCAAACCTTTGTTACATCGCTCAGGCGGTAGGTTTGAAAAGCTCGAAGTTTTGATTTATATCTTCTACGACTTAGAGATAATGACCGGTGTAGTTTAATTATGTTGTTTCATTTGTACCGCACACAGGGCAGTTGGATTCGGTTTAAAACAACCATATAAGATTCGTATGAATTAAAAGTTCCAGAAGAAGAACTGCCGCGTTGAAAAAATTGTATAATTCTTGGGGACAGTTTTAAAAAAATATGCGTGTTCTTAATACTTTATTCACCCATTCGACAAAATAAAATGCTTACACATAATTCACAAAATGAATATTTTTTAACAATTTAAGTGAAAATGTTTGACCCGGCAATTTCATTTCGATTCCGTGATTCAACAACTTCTCGTATTTGGCAGGAGTGGAGGGCATAACCAAGAAAAATCGTCAAAAATATTTCTGTTTACATCAGCACAGTTTGTATGATTCTAATACAAGCAGTACTACAAATGATTTTTCTGTTAATTCTATTCGGTAGTTAGGAAAATGTCCAAGATTTCCAGTGAATATATTTCTTAAATAATTAATCATTTAAATCCTACATGAAATGCATACTGGAATTATAGGTAAAACGTTTGAAAATGTCTTTGCTCTTTTCAATCTGTACTTTTTATAAATATTTAAGTATGTATTCCATAGGATTTAAAAGATTACAGTTAAAGAATTTTAATTATTGAAATGGTATCAATAATCTTCAACAAAATGTGAAACAGAAAAAATATACATGTAAAATGAAAATAGTAAGGTCACGACCGAGTTTCGAACTCAGAACCTATACTCCATCGGAGGAAGCAACGTCTCTGCCAATTGAGCTATCGAAACCTTTTTAGGAACTGGCAATTTTATCAAGCTCATACTTTCTTAAAAATGATTAATATTATTTTATCCTATTTCTACCGATATAGGCTGCCATCTTTGTAATGGCATGCAAAGCTCTACCAGAACAAAATTGTTTACCAAAATGGTATCTTAGATAAAATATCCATTTTTATTTTTTCTAATTTTGGAACTGTTAATTCATAGTGGAACGCCATCTTAATAATTTTAGTAATACCAAATTTTAAACTTTATTCCACTATTTTTTAAACTAGGACCTGACAGGTTTCACCTTATGACGGGCATCTTCAGACGAACATCATCAGTCAATAGTAAAAAAATAGTGGAATAAAAAGTTGAAAATTTGTTATTATTAAAATCACTATCCATTTTTATTCACAGGAGATATTTTTAGATAGAGTCAAAGTTTCAGAGTTCGATACTTGGTCGTGATCTAATTCTTTTTAGTTTTCTGCCTTTTTCTGTTTCATATTTCGTTGAACTATAATAAGATTATTTCAATTATGAATATTTGAAAAAAAAAGCATCAAGCTTTAAGGTTAATTAGTATTTAAAATGAAGAATTTTATTCACTGGAAACGTTAGATATTTTCCAAACTACCCTTATAAAATTTATAGATAAAACATTTTTAATATAGCATGTATTGTCATCTTAAAAATTGACGCTATTTTTGGGTGCTGCTTAGTAAAAAAAACTTCAACTTATTGTGCTTAATTTAATATCAGTCCATCAGTGTTACTAGTATAATTTTAATAATTGAAGTCAATTGTAAAATTACAATGTTTAATTTTGTTTTTTTTATTGATGTCATGTTTTCGTTCTGAGTACACTTAAAACTAATGGTATCTAGTTTTTAATTACATGGTTTGGTAGAAGATTTTTAGTTCGAGAGTACTCTTTCCATCTTCTGAAGTCGCCAGCCGAAGGATGCAGCTATTTTAAACACGTTCGCAAATAAATGACTCGGGGCAATTCGTGTCTGTCTGAGAAGCTCGGAAAAGCCTAATTGATGTGATTTGTTTACGCACATAAACATAGGGCTTTAGTGCTCTTAGTTGTGAATGCCAATCACGTTCAGGAGATTTAACTGCTAATTTGGGATGAATGGGCTTACTTTGTTTGTCTACGTTTTTAAATAGTGAACGAACGCAAGGTAAAATATACCGTTTTTTCGGTAAGGAAACACAATCCTTAGATCGAAAGTTTTTTTTACGTAAAATAATACCTTTTCTTTCGTGGAAAGCTATTACTTAGTGGTTTGACATATTAACATAAACGAAAAAATAACTTTACATAGGACCACAGATTTTATTTTCATTTTTATGACCGATCGGTTTTGCTTAGCCTAAGCATCATCAGGGTCAAATTTAAATTAAACAAAAAATACATAGTGTGTAGTCATACATACTCTTATATACTGGAGGAGAACACAATAAAAAAATAATACAAAATCTGTGGTCTTATACAAAGTTATTATTTCATTTTCATTAAATATGTCAAACCACAAAGTAATTGATTCTACAACAAAATATAAAGATTATTTTCGTAAAAAAATTACGTTGGATAGATCTAAGGTTTGTGTTTCCTTTCCAAATAGCAGTATGTTTTCTTGAGTCGACTTCCAGACGGGATTGACGGAGGTTCATTCGCTAGGCGGAATGATGCTGGGCGGTAGATGAAAGATTTTGTACGAAAGAGGTGGGCGGTGGTTTGCCAGGCACGTGCTTCTCCGCCCAGAAACGTGAAGCTGGGTGGAAGTAAAAAAGGGGTCTGGACTGCTGAGAATGCACAAGCTGTCACTGAGTACTTCAATCTTTTGGAAGGCACATACAGATGCAGCAAATGCAAAGAAGATTTTTTTTTCAAGAAATGATTTAGGGCTTAATAAACAATGATATGTCATTAATGAACTAGTAAATAATTGAGAAGCGACTCTAAAGAATATCGTCGTCGGAAAGGCAAAAGGGCTGAAGCACCAATTTGGGAAGTTTACACCATAGAGCACTTTTTTTTGTTTTACAATAAAATTTAAAGTTTTTCAGTACCTGGTTGGATTTTGAAAAAAAAGTTGACTCAATGCTCTCACTGAGTTACCTTAAGCGACAAAAAGCTATAAAAATCCCAAACTTTTGTCGCTTGAGTCAAGCCTTCTCCCAAATAGTAAATATATTTTGTATGGCTGAAGGGCCACAAAAGCCTTCAGAATCAAACGAGAGTCAAAGCATTCGTTGCATAAAAAAGAACTGATCAAAACTGCATAATCAACTTACTTTACAGCAACGATATAACGATAATTACTTAGGATCTAGACCGAATAGTTTTGAGTAAATTTAAGATATATACATATTTTTAAAGAAAGACAAGCATTCCCGGGTTACGAATAACCTGACAATATTTGAAAAACTCCTACTGCCATCATAAGGAGCGGAATATGTTGCTTGTGCAATGATGGAGGACGAACCCCCGGGTGGGGATCCGACGCGTTTGTCCATTCGTCTACCGACCGGTCGAATATGTAAGTCTTTACAAGAGAGTTTAGTATAAATATATATTTTTTAAATTAGATATTTATATTTAAATTCATCCCACTTCGTCTCAACATTATTACTATGAGCCGAATGGTGAGAAAGCAGAGTGATCAAATAAAGTACGTGAAAGAAGATATAGTAGAAACTAGATGCTAGTATCTGGCGTTTTAAACTATACTACGCTACAGTGCATTTGCTCTCTGGCATTACAAAATTCATTTGCAATAAATCATAAAAATAAATATTAACTCAATTTAATGCAAATAAATAAATATACCTTTTCGATTGATCTTTATTTGCGACATATTTCTTCAAATTCAATACCGTAAATATTATTTTTTATCGTAGGCTTTTCTCTGATCTCAGAACGGGAAAAGGCCTCGACAAAAAGACGCCGGAATTCTAGACGTCCATTTTCAGCAACGACGCTGAATTTCAGCGCGACGCCCGAAGCCCGAAAACTTTATCAATAAACGTCCCGTGTGGTGAAATAATCGTGGAGTTTTCTGAGAAGTTCTAACATAATATTTACAAAAACGTGCAATCCTTGCTCGTAATAAAATAATCTTATCTGATAAAAAAAACCTATGTTAACAGCACAGTTATTATGGATATATTATCAAATTACATTTTATTTTGATTTGGTATAAACTTCAGCATAAATTATTAACTAATTTATGGCGATAATTTTTTTTACTATGTACTAACATCTCGTCTCTGAATTTAAGGTGTCAGAAAATCAAAATTGATCTAAGCAAAAACTGCATTTATAAAATGAACATGGACTTTAATGAGCACATTTTTCAGAATTTCAAAATATAATATACATTTATCAATAATTGAAATAATATCAATAATCTTCTATGTAAATGTGAAACAAAAAAAATATAACAGTCGCGACCAGAGACTCAAACTCATAATCTCTACTATATCCGGGAGTAACGCTTCTGCCAATTCAGCCACCGAGACCTTATAAGAAACAGCATTTTAAATCGATCTCATTTTTCATTTGAAAATTATTAATATTATTCATTTCATTTTTTTTTTCGATTTGGCTGCCATCTTTGTATGGTATACAAAGCTCTACCCGTGCACTTATTATATATCTAGAAGGTTTTTTGGATAAACCATCCATTTTCATTTTACAGAAGATTTTTGAATTCTCTCAAAGTCGAGAATATATATTAAATTAGAATTAACTTTAAAGCTTTTTTTATGTTTATTATTATTTATATATTCATAAATGAAATAATATTAATAATCTTCAACGGACATATGAAACAGAAAAAATATAACGGTCGCGATATTTACGCATCATATTTACGTTGAAGGTTCTTAATATTATTTCAATTATTAATATAAAAATATTAAGCATTAAAAAAAGCATTTAAGAAATTAAATTAAAATCATTCTTCCAGAATAGAAGATTCTCTTAAGTTCGTCCTGATGATAAAACGCCATTCAGAATCGAAATTATCATCAAAATGAGTTTAGCTATAAGTGATTAGATCTCATAAAACTAACTTTGAATTTGTAAAAGTAATTGAAAATATAACAAGTTTAATCATAAATAATACAATATTTCATTAAGGAAAGCTTATCCAGAAAAAACGTTATTTGCAATAATGTTTTTTTAATTAGTCAATATAGCAATCCTCGTAATAAAAATACTAATAAAGGAACAGCCTCCTTTGTTTGCTGAATATCGTTTCAACAATTTATTTAATTTGTTTGAAATGCTGAAATCGTTTTGAGAAGCTTTGACGACAAATTGATGTAACAGTTGCCGTCTTGAATTAAAACGTATAGCTGGAAGATGAAACAATAATTTGGAATAAATTAAAATACAAATTTGGAGAGAAAACAATGTTTCTTTTCAAATCTTTTGAGAAGATTTGCGTAGAAATTATTTTTAGATAGACATGTAAAATATGGTACACATTAATTGGCCACATTAAAAAATGATTTAAGGAAATACTTACAAATGTGGTTGAATGCAAGTCCAAGCAGTACGGCGCATCAATGGTTGCTGAAATAAAGAAAACAAAAATTTAAAATATATAATATATGTCATTTAATAATAAAATACCCCACCCAATGAGAAACTTTATGTTTGATAGATAGTATATAATATAGTATAGAAAAATATTTCATTTTCTATCGCAATTATTTAATTAATATCTGTTCTATCCTACCACGTAGTGTTTAATTTAACCCTTGAATTAGTATTGTGCTAGAACTACAACCTACTATTTAACTTATTATATATTTTGACTATTTTACCGTTTACGAATTTGTTTGAATAAAAAATATTATAATAAGACTGCTGCTTGTTGGAGGTGGAAAACATAGCTAAAAAAAATAATTCAGACCTTTACCGTCTGATGTAATTATTGTATTTAATGGGAATTATTTAACAACGGTTTTTCTAAGCTTTGCAACAGGTTATTTTTACACAGTTTTCGAAACACTTTTGGATTTTCAGAATCTTTCAAAATTTTAAAAATAAATAATACGAATGACACATTATATTTTGAATATATTGTATATTTATTGCATGATGTGTTTTTTTCTGAAAGACGTGATTGTTTTTAACTGAATGAGATTTTGTAAATTGTTTTCCCGTTACCTAAACAAACAAACGAATAATAAAAATTGACAAAAAGTCATACATTTGATCTCTGGAATGCCGGATTCCCGCAAGGTACAATTTCCGTCGTACCTTGCTGACTGTAATTCCGTAATAACTCCTTTGTAATTTTAAGAAAATTATGCTTTTTTCAATTACGCTTTGACCAATTAATGTGTAAACTTTTCTGTCGTTTTATTGTATTTTCGCATAGTTGAATACATTTCCTTCCAATTAAAATAAAATTGCAAGTTTTCTTGCAAATACAAATAGTAATGTCACTTTGTAAACCATTTTTTTTTTACTCTTTGCTCTAACGTAAGCAAACTTCAAATATTTATTATTCGACTCTTTTTTTTTTTATATGAATACCGCACAAGAGTCTCAACTGCTCCCAACCGTCTAGAGCCACTGAGACTATGGCATCCCTAAATAGGGTATGTTGTGAGGCTGAAGGAAGTGGGGAGGGGAAGGAGATTGGGAAGAGGAAGGTTGGGATGTACCTGGCTATTCAGATCTGGTCACCAAACACGGCCAAAGCCATTTCAAGCAACTTTTCGATTCTGAATGGTGGTCTTTCACCAGGGCGATACTTAGAGTATCTACCACTCTGGAACGTGCCGCAAATATATTTTTATTATTTTCATATTATTTATGTGTTATGACACATATTAATAAAATAAAAGTTATTGGCGCACGCCGGGTTTGAACCCGCGACCTTTGGATTCGTAGTCGAGCGTCTTACCACTCGACCATGGAGGCCGTTACCGAACGAATGTAAAATATCTCTATGGATTGATTTATTTGTTGGCAAGCGATTACACTTCATTTAAATATGCGAACAACAGGTTTATAAAAACTTCTGTAAAGATAATGTTAAATGCCTGACACCTCCGGCACGCTAGAGGTAAACGGTAAAAAAAATAATTATAAAAAATCAAAAATATTTTATTTGCTTTGCTAGATTTTCATGTTTATTATGCGTGACGGCCGTGTTAAATCCGTGGTTGACTAAGCTTCTAAACTCGTCAAATTATTAAAGCTTTTCAACTGGCAGTCTATACTTCGCACAAAGGAGTATCCTAAGGAATCAATTTGGACAAAAGTCGATAACATAAACTTTGACAAAAACCAAAACAACTAGTTTTTCTTAAAGTTCGATAACTAATATGTTGCAAATCGGCCTTTTTTTACCTTCCGCCTCGCTCTTCGCCTCTCACCCGTCTTAATACAGTCGTTATGGTAACTTTTTCTTGGCTTTCTCATTTGCAATATACAATATTCCTTTTGCTTTTTGAGTTAGTGTTCATTTGTTTCCTAAAATAATATTTCTGAACGCAAATGTGGAAAGTATGACAGTGAGGCATGGAACTGGCAGAAGAAGAAAGAATGTAGACTGAATGCTGTAGAAATGAGATCCCTGAGACGTATGTGCGATAAAACCATGTATGACCGTGTTAAAAATGTGGATATCCGGAAAGAATAAAAGGCTGAGAAAGAAACGCTTAGATTGTTTTTGCATGTAGAGCGAATGAACGAAGAAAGGAGTGTGAAAAGAATATATGACGCGAAAAATAATGGAATAAGAAGTCGGGGAGGCCCGATGAAGACATGGCACGATCAAGTGAATCAAATACTTGAGTCGAGCCATGTGAAGAGTCAGAATAACAGAAGAGTATGCATGATTATTAAATTAATTTTATCCAAAAATCGGAGTAAAATACCCCTGTGTGCGTCAGCGGAATTTAATACGGTTCTCTTCAGAAAAGGAATTGAATTAATGGGGATTAATTAATCAAAATGTCCATGTACCTATTAATGGGTGATGATTAATTACACTTGAGTTGAATTCATTTTCACATAAATAACACATTGTGTATTATTGCTCACTTGAATTCCATGGATTTTAAGTTACTGGCAACATTTCGTTGGTGTCCTATGATGTCAGACTACACTTGTCCATAACCTCACTTTGGCGTTGTTGAGAAGGTTTTTTTTTCAAAACAATTATTCTTAACCTAACCCAACCACAACATTTAATAAGCTATTAACCGCATATGTTTAAAACATATTTTTTGTGCTAATTGTCCGAAATAAAGTTGTTGACGTTACAAAAAAATTATCCTCAGAGATAAAACCTTAATCATTTTAAATATAGAAAAAAGCTTGAAATAAGTGATATAAAAAAATAAGGGAATAACAAACAAGAGTCTCAACTGGTCCCAATTGTTTGAGTCAGTGTGACTATGGCATCCCCAATTGGGGTATGTTGTGAGGTTGAAAGTAGTGGAGAGGGGAAGGAGATGGGAAAGAGGAATGCTGGGAAATACCTGGCTATTCAGATCTGGTTACCAAACACGGCTGAAGCCATTTCAGGCAACGCTTTAATTATGAATGATGGCCTGTCACCAGGGCGATATTTAGAATATCTACTTCACTGGGACGTATCGCAAATACACTACATTTTATTTTATATGAATCAAGTGTAAAAGGACACATTTAAATAAATTAAATTTATTTGCGCACAACGGGGTTTGAATCCGTGATCATTGGATTCGTAGTCGAGCGTTTTAGCAACTCGACCACGTAGGCCGTCAGACATTTGTACCACGACAGGGATTTAAACTTGGAGACATCAGCTTCTGCGTGTACTATCTTACTACAAATCAATCGCATCAACTCGCCGTATTCATTAACCGAACGACCAAACATAAATTCACGTTAATTCGCTTGTGAACGTTTTATTTTATTATGAAACCATAAACGATCCAAAAAAACGCTCAACAAGCTACAAACAAGTTTATTTTTAAACTAAACGAACCAAAATATAACACATAATGCTCAATAACAATATATCACTTGAAGGAACAGAATGGCGGAACTAAATTTCCGGAGTGCAAAAACATCTACATGTAACTCAGGTAAATTTGCTTGGTAGACAATTTCACGATGCCGGATTACATTCTGCAGTATGCTAAACCATATCCCTCGAAACAGGGCCACTCGTATCATGGTAAGACTCCATTTTGCTACGGTTTAAATTTGCCAGGCTAGTAGGAAGGAGTTGATAACAGCCGTATCTCTGTGGTGGAATTTCCATATATTCGAGTACAGGTAAATCTCTGTTTTTACTAGATTTTATAATTCGTATTAACCGGGATCAATTAATATCTAATGTGACGTCTTATTTATCAAATTTATTAGTTTAATTTTTTTTAATTTGTATTTTTGTGACAGCTGTTTTGGCGTTTAAGGCCATTATCTGTCGAACATTATCTGACAGTTTGATAGTGGCCTTAAACGCTGAAACAGAGTGGTAGATGCTCTAAGTATCGGCATGGTGAAATACCACTATTCAGAGTTGAAACTTTGCTTGAAATGGCTTTAGCCGTGTTTGGTGACCAGATTTGAATAGCCAGATACTTTCCAAAATTCGTCTTCCCCATTTATTTCCCCTCCCCATTACTTTCAACTTCACAACATACCCCAATTGGGGATGCCATAGTTTCACTGGCTCTAGACGGCTGGAAGAAGTTGGGACTCTTGTGCGGTATTCACCATTAAAAAAAAAATGCAAAAATTCAAAACTTAAAAACAGTAATATTAATTAAAAATATTAAATTAAACACAACAACTAAAAATTTTAAAAAAAAGACTCCTTTCGATTTTAAGCACACTGAAATCAACCCTTTTCAACATCTTAAATTATAAAATACTTTTCAAATTTCCTCTTCCCCATGTCCTTCCCCTCCCAACTATTTTCGGCATCACAAAATACCCAAATTGAAGTCACACTGGCTCACGTTCACTTAAAAAAGATTCAATGATATGAAAAATAACTTTTTTGTAAGACCACAGATTTTATTAAAAAAATTATGACCGACTAGTTTTGCTTAGCCTAAGCATCATCAGAGTACAAAAATAAATTAAACAAAAAATACAAAGTTGCGGTTATATATTCAGACAGAAGGAAAACACAACATAAAAATAAAATAAGAGAACAGTGAGAAAACATCTGTTCCTTTATTATAATTTAAATGGTAATCCTCTGTTTTCTCACTGTTCTCTTATTTTTTTTATATTGTGTTCTCCCTCTGCATGCATTTAATATATAACCGCACACTTTGTATTTTTTGATAGTTTAATTTTGTACCTTAATGATGCCTTAGGCTAATTGAAACTGGCTGGTCATAAAAAATAAAATAAAATCTGTGGTCTAATACAAAGTTATTTTTTCATTTCATCAAATATGTCAAACCACAAATCAATTGCTTTCTACGAAAATTTTAAAAAGATTTTCCGGTTTCAGTCTCGCTGACATATTTCTGTGAACGCCGATTTTTATTCGAATTCTTGTGAACGAACCCTGATTGATTTTAAGACGATTTTTTCTCTTCTAAATAATTTAAAAATATTTCGGATCCGACCTTTGATATCAGTTCTTTGGTTAGTCATCTATGAATTATGCAGTGTTTGCCCTCTAGGGTGGAAAATCACACTAAATCAAACAAAGTGAGGCCTCTATGTATTATTGATTTGGGGTTAAACTACTTAAATATATATATAGTTTTAGGGTAGATACCTGCCTTCTTTACTAATACGTTATCGTCAATATTTAATATTGTTTAATTTACTATGTCTATTAAGTAAAACAAACCAGGCGGTTTTAAGAATGATTTGTATAGTTCATAGAGCAATATCTACTCTGAAAACGTTAGGACTAGACAGAGGTTTGACATCGTTTTGTAGTTAAATTTATATGTTCTTATAGCGTGTTATGAAGCACGATAAATTCGATCCAGTGCGATTTTGAATTTTCGCGCTAGTTAAAAATCTAATTATTATGGTGTGATTTTTTGTCTATTTACCCCCCTGAAAAGCCAAAAAGTGGGGGCAAAACGACCAACGAACCCGGGTTAAAACGGCTAGGAGGATTATTCAACGTTGGACCGCGAAACAGAGTGAATATTAGAGTTTTAACAGTAGACGCCGAATAGTGCAGTTAACGTTTTTAGAGTCAATACAGTATTTACCGCCTATGGTGAAATAGCAAATTGAATTAAATATTGCGATGGATAATCCGAGTTGTTACGATCCCCGGCAGCCGCCATCGAGGAGTGAATTAGGCGGGATTTCTCGGCTCTCGGACTGGACAAAAGGATTCCAGCGCGCAGGATCCACGCGTTTTCCAGTATCGGTGATATTGAACAACTTCGTATTATAATTTGTCTCTACGAGTACCCAATTCTAACGTTATCCACCAAGTAAATCAAGCTTTTCCTGGGCGTAGAATCAATATTCTTAAATATAATACGAGAGAGCATTTAGAGTGTATTATTTTTAAAATTCCCTAAACCCTGCAAGTATGGGTCCCTTTTGTAACCCCCATTTTTAACAAAGAAGAAGAAGATCCTCTCTAAATCAAAATAAACGAATTTAATACACGAAAAAATCCGTTCTATCGACTGAAGCTAACCGGGAGGGCATTTAAAAAGGTAAGTGAATCCTTGGGACTCACGGAACCGTCTTTTTATATATTGTGCCTGTTTAAAAGAGGCGGACATTTACCGAGCTTAAAAAGCGCTTTAAGTTTTAGGTGAAAATTTAAATAAAGAATCGACGAATAGAGGATAGGTACGCGTAATCATAATTTTAATCATGAACTTTTTACCGTAAAAAATGTTACACTACCTTTACTGACTTTATTCTGAATTCAAACAAGTAATACCTGCCTCTGATCAGTGGCGGCTCGTGACTTTTTAGTGTGCTAGAGTGGTAAGATTGAAAAGAAACGTCATCATTGATGTTGTTGTAGCCGAAAACATTATTTATTTTTTTCGAAATTTCAACTTTTTGTACGAAGATTTTTCAGAAATCCATGCAGTGCACCACCAAAACTGAAAAATCCTGAAAATCTTCATACAAAAATAAAATCTTGAAAAAAAAACTAAAATCATAACACTAATAATGTCGTATTTTTCCATCTTAGCACTCTAGCACACTAAAAACTCACGAGCCGCCACTGCCTCTGATCTCAAGCGTCCGCATCGTGTGCATCACTATCCGGAGTAGTAGATACTCTAAGTATCGCCCTGGTGAAAGACCACCATTCAGAATTGAAACGTTCTGAATATTCAAGTACTTTCCTATCTTTCTCTTTCCCTTTTTCTTCCCGTCCCCACTAAGTTAAGCCTCACAACATACCCAAATTTAAGATACCATAGTCTCACTGGCTCCAGACGGTTGAGAGTAGTTGAGACTATTGTGCGGTATTCACTATAAAAATAAAACATCCCCAATGGGGGTATGTTGTGAGACTAAAGGTAATGGAAAGGAGAAGGAGATGGAGAAGAGGAAGAGGAAGATTGGGAAGTACCTGGCTATTCATATCTAGTCACCATACACATGTAAAGCCATTTCAAGTCAAGTATCTACCACTCTGGAACGTGTCACAAATACCCTTTATATTATTTAAATGAATTAAATGTGTTATGACACATATCCACTTAAAAAAAATTGTTGGCGCACGCCGAGTTTACTGCTACCTTTAGATTCATAGTCGAGCGTCTTACCACTCGACCACGGAGGCCGTAAAAGGTGCGGCGCCTCTAGTAGTACCACTAAACTTGTCGAATCTGTGTTTAGGGTGAATTTGTTAAATGTTTTGTTTTTTTTTTCCACAGGTTTAAGAAACAGCTTCCATAGTGAGCAGATTGGTCATACAAGAAGTAGATGAGAAAACTTAGTAAGCGGTAAGATAAGTTATTTTCGTTATGGTTACTATTTTTAGGGTAGCAATCTGTGTTGCGCTTCCTTTATCATTTTCAGTCAGAGTTTCGAAAACCTCCGCAATGTAAATTAGATGATATGTGAAAACTTTTGACAATTTATTATTCTAATAATAAGAGAGAGAGAGAGTACGCAAACAGCGTGCAATATAGTTGTGAATGATGAATACTGTGATTAGAGTTTTATTATATATACGAAAATACAATGATGAATACTTGGAGCAATTAGTTGAGTTTGTGTATTTAGGAAGTATTTTTACGAGAGACGGAAGAGCTGATAAGGATATTGAATGAAAGGTGAATGCAGGAAACTCCATTAATGGAGAACTGAACGATGTTGGCGCAAATAAGAAATTGTCCAAAAAGCAAAGCTAGCAGTCCACAATGGAGTGCTTATAAAAACCCAGTGAGATATGGAATTGGCAGAGGAAGGATGAAAGTAGATTTAATGCTGTAGAAATGAGATCTCTAAGGCGTATGTGCATAAAACCATGTATGACCGTGTTAGAAATGAAAACATTTGGAAAGAATGCAAGTATGATGTAACTCTGATGTATGGCAGGAACTGGCAGTGGAAGAATAAAAGCAGACTCAACGCTGTGGAAATGAGATCCCTGAGACGTATGTGCGGTAAAACTATGTATGTCCGTATTAAAAATGTGGGGATTCGAAAAGAATGCAAGGCTGATGTGATCGTAATGAATAGGATCAAGAAAGGAACGTTTAGATGCTTTGGGCATTTAGAGCTAATAAAAGATGAAAGGAGTGTGAAAACAATATATAATGCGAAAGTGATTGGAAGAAAAGTCGAGGACGCCCGAAGAAGACATGACACGATCAAGTAAATCAAATACTTAAATCGGGTTATGTGAATAGTCAGAATAACAGAAGAGTATGTATGAGACGACGTATGAATGTGAAAGAAGCAAGGAGTGCGTGCCAAGACAGAGTTATATGGCGGTCCGTCCTCTCTGCCTAATCTTGCGGGGAAACGGCGTGATGGTTAGTTAGTTAGAAAACAACGTCAATAATCGACCTTTGCAATAAACTTTTTCAGTATTAATAATCCTACCAAATAAAAATAAACTTTTAGCTAAAACTGTACCACACTTAACAGGGTGTATTCACGGTTGACCCGGTTTACTAAACTCGGAGTTTCATACTATCGGCGTAAGTTAGTTAATTAGAAAACAACGTCAATAATCAACCTCTGCAAAAAACGTTTGCAGCATTAATAATCCTTACAAAATAAAAATAAAACTTTTCGCTAAAACTGTACCACACTTAACAGGGTGTATGATGCAGTATGCATAAGTTCAATGTGTTTACGGTTGACCCGGTTTCCTAAGCCCGGAGTTTCATGCTAACGTCGTTTCTCAGTACTAATGTGTTTTTAAGCACCCGGTGGTTACCGTCCCAAGACAAAAGGCCAAACCACGAAGATTTTCAATATTTATTTTCTACGTTTTCTGAACTGAAACTCATGAAAATGCAAGAATTTCTCATGAATTTGGGGTGGAAGTAAATAAGGGGGGGAGGTAAAGAAACAGGGAATCGTACATACTTAAAGTATTACCCTGGTAAACGTCGCGAGTTCACATCCCGACAATTTTTATTAATTTATATGTGTGATATCCCTGAGTCGTATGTGCGGTAAAACCATGTATGACCCTATTAAAAATGTGGATATCCGGAAATAGTGTAAGGCTGATGTGATCGTAATGAATAGGATCAAGAAAGGAACGTTTAGATGCTTTGGGCATTTAGAGCTAATAAAAGATGAAAGGAGTGTGAAAACAATATATAATGCGAAAGTGATTGGAAGAAGAAGTCAAAGACGCCCGAGGAAGACATGGCACGATCAAGTAAATCAAATACTTGAATCGGGTCATGTGAAGAGTCAAAATAACAGAAGAGTATTTATGAAACGATGTATGAATGTGAACGAAGCAAGGAGTGTGTGCCAAGACAGAGTTGTATGACGGTCCATCTTTTCTGCGTACCCCTGCGGGGAAACGGCGTGATGCTTATTTAGTTATTTCACATTTAGTTCGTATAAAATAATATATAGTATATTTGCGGCACGTTTAAGAGTGGCATATACTCTAAGTATCGCTCTGGTGAAAGACCACCATTCAGAATCGAAACGTTGCTTGAAATGGCTTTATCGGTTTTTGGTGACCAGATTTGAATATCCAGGTACTTCCTATTCTTCCTCTTCTCCATCTTCTATTCCTCATCACCACCATAAACCTCACAACATACCCAAATTGGGCATGTCATAGTTCTACAGACTCCATACGGTTGGGACTCTTGTGCGGTATTCACTATTAAAAATTGAAAAATAACTAAAAAATGACCTTATCTGAACTGCCAGGTACTTATTAACCTTCCTTTTCTTCATCTTCTTTTACTCCCTCTAGCCTAACAACCCTTATTTGATGTTGCCATAGTCACACTGGCTCAGGGCAGTTAGAGCTTTTGGGCGGTATTCACCTTTAAAAGAGGAATTTAAAAAAATCGGTATTTGATTTCAAATAAGACAATTTGCTAGCTTCTTACCTTTTGCTTATTATCCAGATCCTATCCATACCACCAATTTGCTCTTTGATTTTCAATGTGAATAGCCATAAACACACTGTCAAAAGTGTCGCCTTCGGTCGGCATAAAAACGTATAAAACCGGCACATTGAGGGACCGCCCACCTCAGCACTCGCCCTATTCGTATTCAATCGTTCGTCGCAGTAAGCCGCCTCCAGGGACACCGTCTCTTCTCGTATTTTGTCACTCATCATCGCATCGCATCCGTCTCTGGAGGACACATCAGGTGAGTATATTGGCTTAAATCCTCATTTTATCCACAATATACAATCGAAACTTCCATCAAGTAGTCTTCGTTTTACAGTCCACTACAATTTCACAATTCATCCGAAACTGAAACGCATTCGGCGTTTGTCGCAGTTTCCGGATCGAACAATCGGGAAGTACCTACGTATCTGGCTGTCAGACCTAATTGTAAAATTCATTTTTTAACGGCCATTTCTTACCAGGATGATATTGCAAGTATATTTAAATACATATTTGATGCAAAAACAGATGTAATAAAATAACAGATGGATAAGTTTCTACCAACGCTCCTCGCTTTGGCTTCTACGTGCTCAATATCAAGCGGGAGAATTCCAAAATTCCCAGAAACGTTTACCTAGAATAATGGCTGATTCACACCAATGTCCGGTTCCGCTCAATGCCGATATTGTTCCGCAAGAAAACTTATTTATATGGTATGAATATCAATCAAGGAGTATGTGCCAAGACAAATTTGTGAGGCAGTATATCCCCTTCTGCCCACCCTTGTGATATTTAACTACTTATTTAGTTATATAATTATTTTGAAGTGTAAAAATACTTACAATGCAGATTTTTTTTTCAAAACACTTTTTTTATCACTAAATAATATTTTTAATAATTAATAAAAATATTATTTAGTGATAAAAAAATGGTGAAAAAAAATAAAATCTGCGTTGTAAGTATTTTTACACTTCAAAATAATTATTCAACTAAATAAGTAGTTAAATATCACAAGGGTGGGCAGAAGGATATACTGCCAAACAAATTTGTCTTGGCACATACTCCTTGATTGATATTCATACCATATCAATAAGTTTTCTTGCGGAACAATATCGGCACTGAGTAGAACCGGAGGTTGGTGTGAATCAGCCTTAAACTTTATCCATGTCAGTTCCCGGAATTGTACCCGCAACAGTCATATACTGAGAGAATCAAAGTGTTTTCTCAAAGTTTCCAACGCTATCAACCTTACTAAACAAACCGGGATTTGTCAGTACTAAATAATGTGACTAGGTCTTTCATTAATTCTCTCAAAATGCGTTCTTATTTCTAACATAACGTACTTTTGATATATTATACGATAGATTCAGTTATATCATTTTCTACTTATTTAATTTTGATGATATTATGAATTCAATGTGGTAAGACTTGTTCCTTATTTTTTTAATTCTTTTTTTTAAATCCCGTAATGAATATACAATATCGTCACCGGAAAGACAAAAGGGCTGAAGTGTCACTTTGGGACGTTTACACCAGAGCACTTTTAAAGTTTTTTTTTTGTTTTACAATAAAATTCATAAGTCTTCAGTACCTCGTTGGATTTTGAAACAAAAGTTAACTCGGGTAACTTAATGCTCTCACTGAGTTACTTGAAGCGAATAAAGCTTAAAAAGTCCCTAACTTGCGTCGCATGAGTCGAACCTTCTCTCAAATGGTAAATATATTTTAATTAAATAAAAAAACACACGATGTTTAAATCCATTTTATTTTTGTATGGGTAAGTCAACTAGTTTCGATTCTGCTGAATCTTCATCGGGACTTAAAAATATACTAATTTATTTATTAATTATTCATTAGTATATTTTTAAGTCCCGATGAAGATTCAGCAGAATCGAAACTAGTTGACTTATACAAAAATAAAGTGGATTTGAACAACGTGTGTTTTTTATTTAATTAATCATGTCAATCCACAAAGTGTTTGCTTATTCTGATAATTTTAATATATTTTAGGTGGCTGAAGAGCTACAAAAGTCTTTGGAATCAAACAAGAGTCAGAGCATTCGATGCACAAAAAAAACTGATCAAAACTGCATATTTAACTTATTTTTTACCAAAGTGTCGCTTAAGCCTTTTTGCCTTTTCAGCGACGATATTGTGAATTTTAATTTCTAGACGATAAGACCGAGAACGTTTTTTTCTTTGCTATTTTCTATAGAATAACCCCAAGTGATTATGCTAACGTAATATGTGAATATAATATTAATGATTTAATAAAACAAATTTGTAACTTTATTCCACTTTTATTATTTTGACTGGACCGGTTTCAGCCTATGACGGCCATCTTCAGACTAGTACAAGTGTTTGTTAACCTACGGCTTATATACTATTTTTGGGGATGTTAGGGGTAGTAAACAATGATTTTACTTTAATTATATTCATAATAATAGAAGTAATCTACTCTAACAGTGCATAATGAATAGAATCATAAAACTAATTATACCATAATGCTGGGAGTAACCCAATAATTAGAAAATTATGTTGTACACCTGGAAGATGGCCGTCATAGGCTGAAACCGGTCCAGTCAAAATAATAAAAGTGGAATAAAGTTACAAATTTGTTTTATTAAATCATTAAAATGGAATTCCACCACGAATTAACAGTTTCAAAATTAGAAATAATGAATATAATATGTTTTCAAGATGCCAGCAAAATGAGTGCTAGACAAAATTCTATTTGCAATCCCAGAGGGAAGACGTCTAGTTGGTCGCCAAAGACAAGAGAGTGGGGAAGAACATCATGTAGATGAGATGAGATGCTTTTACGTGCTAGGACTGAGCCTTCAATAGACTGAGACCGCCAAAGTAACTTAAGACAGGGTCGTTTTGAGGCACCTTGGTAACGTAACGCCGCATAAAAAATATTGAAAATATTGCCACTGATTTTAAAATTTGAAAGTCGAAAGATCAAAAGTCGCGAACACTTCAAGGTCTCATAAATCCGTTGCTTTATTTTTAGTAAAAAATACTTACAAGTGTCACCTTCGGAAGAACGTGGCCTGGAAATTCAGAGACATCTTAAACAGTAAATAAAGTTTACCTTCGGTAATTTTCTTATAAGAGACAACATAAACAAGTTAAGTGGGTTACGTTATGAAATAAGATAAAAGTGAAGTGCGGGGATGTTTCAGACATAAGAAGGTAGATTTAATCAATTGAGTGAATTTCTTTGGGCGAGTTACGCAAAATTCTGAATATTTTTCTATTTTGAAAGAGTGTGAAAATTAATGATTTTGAATGGTGAAATTAGTTTTTACCCTAAACTGACTAACTTACCATCACGCCGTTCCCCCGCAGGGATAGGCAAAGAGCATTGACCGCCATACAACTCTGTCTTGGCACACACTTCTTGCTTCATTTACATTCATACATACTCTTCTGTTATTCTGACTTTTCACGTGGCATGATGCAAGTATTAGATTCACTTGACCGTGCCATGTCTTCCTCGGGCGTTCCCGACTTCTTCCTCCATTCTTTTTTTGTTTTATATGAATACCGCACAAGAGTCTAAACTGCTCCAGTCTACTTTCATCCTTCCTCTGCCAGTTCCATACCTCACTGCCAGTTTTTACCCGTGTGTTTCATCAACGGTTAATTAAAAATAGATTATTAACGATGGTTTATTGAAGGCGCTTTAGAAAAACCAACTCCGGCCAACGGAAATTTGATTTCGTGCATACGAAAATATAGCGCATTAAATGTGAAATATTAAAATCTGCGCCAAAGAGATGCAACTTTATTATTATGTTAAAAACAACAGCCTTATTTAATTGTTAATTGAGATTATAAATCTTTCATTGTACCTTTTCAACAATTTAACTCTTTTAATGGTGAAACCAGGTATTGCCATAATTTTAATTATGAGTATTATTTTGATAATTACTTATTGATGTCATTTACAGCTTTTCATTGTTCAAAGCGGAGCTTTTCGTTAAAGTTTTATGAGAAAAGGCATATTTTATTAAATCACATTAATTATCGTTAAGAACCTTACGGAAGTGGTTTTATAGAACAAATGAAATAATTATCATTACTTTGTTACATTGACGGCCTCCGTAGTCGAGTGGTAGGAAGCTCGACTACGAATCCAGAGGTCGCGGGTTCAAGCCCGGGGTGCGAAAATAACTTTTATTTAATTACTATGTGTCATAACATATTTAATTCGTGTAAAATAATTTAAATAAAGGCTATTTGCGGCACGTTCCAGAGTGCTAGATACTCGTATCGTCTTGGTGAAAGACCACCATTCAGAATCGAAACGTTGCTTGAAATAGCTTTAGCCGTGTTTGGTGATTAGATCTAAATAGCCAGGTACTTCCCAACTTTCTTCATCTTCATTTATTTCCTCTCCCCAATACCTTCAGCCTCAGAACACACCCTAATCGGGGATGCCATAGTCTCACTGGCTCTAGACAATTGGGAGCAGTCGAGACTCTTGTGTGAACTCACTATATATACTTTTTTTTATTAAATTTAAAAATTTAAACATGTGGAAAAATAAATATTTCGACTATAGAGGATAATATACAAAATATCACACTTCTCACAATCATTATTCATTTCAACTTTTGACTATAACTGAAGTTAATTGCATTATTTATGTAGGTTTAATTGCTAAAATCTGTAAAAGTTTTTTTTTTCATTTCTATTATAGTTTCCAACCCACTTTTATTAAAATCTCCAAAATATTTTTCCTTTTCTTCGGGAGATTTTTTCCATTTCACAATAATCCTTTTTCATTGAAAATCCATTTAAAGATCCATCCAGAAAGGCTTTCAAAAATATTAATTTCCAACGTTGTGAACGAAATTATTTAAACCGATTTTTAATTTAATTTGAGAGTTTTAATTCCGGTTATTAAATTGAAGTAATAAATTTTATACGGAATAAATTAACGGAAAGGTCTCAAGTTTTTTTAATAGAAACATTACAGATTTAAAAAAACCCTACAACAGCTTATTATCTCACAAAGATGTAATAATAAAATAATCGATGTTGAAAAAAAACCCTCATTTTTTTACAATTTTTTTAATACCAAAATGTTTTTTAAAAAGATCCGTCAATACCGTGTACAAACAAACATCATAACATCCAACCGCCTGGAAATGTACGTGTATTTTTAAAATCGCAAAAAGGTTTGCTTTCAAAATCAAGCAGTCAATGGTGAAAAATGACTTCAAAGTCTCGTCAATATTACAGTTTATCGATTTTCCTTCCACTTGTTGACGTTATATTCCACGTTAACGAAGTTGATTTTATTCAAAGAACAAAGGGATTTTTTTATTCTAGCTTGATTGAAGCGTTGAACCGGTAGGAACAACTAGTATATAGCAAAAAGTAAACCAAACTGGGTTGAAAAAGGCGTGCTCCAAGAATTTTCTTTCTGAAACAATAATTTCCGGTGTTGAAAAAACTTTTGACGTTTTCGATAATGACTTTTTCTTAATTAAAAGTATCATTGATTTCACATTGTTATTCGCGTCAAACTCTTTGATGGGACAAGTTGGAATAACTAAAATTTTAATTAGAAATTAGAACGCGGCGTGTTTGACAAGTTGAATTATTTTTTACCGTAAAGTTTTGTTGAGTGAATTCAAATATATACCAAATTCGTATACCCATGACAGGCTTAAGGCACACTGGTTATGAATACAAAATACCTTTCTGAATTTTTTACTAAAACTTAATGTTAATTATTAATAATTTTTGGTTTTTTTACGTTTTTGCCTCTTTCAATTCATATTATGTGTCTGTTTCTCTCTGTCTCTTTGTTATAATTTAAATATTATTCTTTTGTTTTCTCACTGTTTTCTTATTTTATTTTATATTGTGTTCTCCCTCTTTATGTATATATAGCCGCACACTTTGTATTTTTTTGTTTAGTTTAATGTTTTACCCTGATGATGCTTAGGCTTAGTGAAACCGATCGGTCATAAAAAAAAACAAATTTAAATATGTGGTCTTTTACAAAGTTATTTTTTCATTTCATTGGTGTTAATTGCTTATAATTCACTTATTTTTTTATTAATAAAAGTAAAAGATTTAGAAAAATGAGAACTGAATATCGGGCAAATTCGTTTGTTAGCTATTGAAATTAAAACAGAAACCTAGAAAAATAATAAAATGTTTTTTACGTTTCGTGGTTTTTATTTTAAAATTGCCAAAATAATACGAGTACTTCATCTTTTTTTACATTAAGGTTGGACAAAATCCACAAATCAAAAATGAAATTGATAATTTTTACTCACGGACAAAGAGGTTCAATATTTTTTTTCATTTTTATCGTTGTACGAATAGATCTTTTTTTTATGGTGCCTGCTTCGTGATTGCTGTTTTACTTTGTCGAGCTACGTATTGACATGTTTGTGGGTGGATATTGTTATTCTTGGTGAAATAATAGCTTTGTTTTAATTTAGCGATGCTCCTCGTAAAAGCTGTATTCTTTCAATAAGAACGGACCGAATGTAAATGAACAAGTCGTAAAAGCGATACAGATAAATAACTAGATGGTCTTCACAACGTCGTGGTCTACACTTTAAACTTTTTGTAGAGAGGTGGCGGGTTCAATTCTCGCAAAAATAATTTGTTGACCAATTTTTGTTATTATATAATATAGATAGATGCTGTTAGATCTGGGTGATGTGATATATAAATGTTTGATGGGTGGACGTTAAAAACGTGGTTTTACAGTTTTTAGTGAGGAAAATTGTTGAATAAATAAGAGTAATTGGACGTAGTCATGCAGAAAGCGTTCAACCTACAATTTACCAAAATCGAGTTTAATCTGTTTTCCTATAGATAAATACGAAAATTATATCTGCTGAAAACATCCAAGCTCCAAATGCAATAGATTTTTGACAAAAATTACTGGTGCACATTGCAGATATTTACTTAAAATGAAGTTTAAGTTTAAGTTTTGTAAGATAACATAAGAAATACATATGTTTTAATAAACACATTGATATATTATAAATGACCTATTTATAATGATGTTCATCAAGAAAAAAACACTGATATTCACTTTAAAAATGCCGATTAGGCATATTAATGCTTTTTTGTCATCCTATTTTCAAACGCTTTTTTCTCAGTTTCATCTTTTTGGGGTTGGATACTTTCTGCATAACTACGTCCAATTTACGCTTAACATTGTATGACCCCGCTCATATAGCCCACAGAAAAAGACCAAGCCAATAAAATTCGCTTCCAGGGCCTAGTTGCTAAATCGTTAAGAAGTCGGTTTTGAGCTACTTGTTGGCGAATGTCTATTTCGCCTAAGTATAGTTCTCATTGCTCTTTTTTGAAGAATTTGAAACTTATTCTATTTTATGTCGTTACACAAGAAAATAATCGTTGAGCTGTAATACAAATGTAGAGCAATAATGAAGAGGTAGTGAAGTAATACTAATGAAATCTTAGATGTAAGTCATTAGTTATAAGTTATACTCAGTAGTTAGTTACTAGCTATAAGTCCTTATTATAAGTCACTAGTTGAAAATATTAATTGTAAGCCATTAGTAATGAATCTTTTCTGTAAGTTATTAGTTATAGATTTAAGTGATAAGTTATAGGTTAGATAAATTAATTTGTAAAGCGCTCTTGAGGTGATTTTCCCACGAAAACGGCGCTGTAAAAGTTATCCATTTATTTATTATTATTGGTGGCTTATACATGTAGAGCAGATGGACGGTAAAAGTTTTGTCAGGGGAACATTTGACTTGAAAGAAAATGGTAGATAAAGTGGGGGACGCCTGAGAAAGACGTGGCACGATCAAGTGAATCAAACACTTGAGTCAGGCCATGTCTAAAGTTATATAAACAGAAGAAAAATTCTGGACGTAAATGATGCAAGTAATTTCTGCTAACACAAATCTGTGTGGTGGTACATCTTCACTGCCGGCGTTATGTTCAATTATTTAGTTATTGAAACAGCATTACCATTAATAAATTCTTGACTTAAAATAATGGCCGTTAGTGTTAAATTTGTGTTAACTCAAAATGTGTAAATACAAGTGTTCATCAAAATATTGTTTCAATCTAATTAAAAACATTGTTCTAACACTCGTTTGAAGTTTACCCTTTAGTAATAACGATGTCCCCATCACTCTGGAAACACCTGAAATATCCCCTAGACGCGCCAGTTTTTGTAACCATAAACTAAGAACAATGACGTCACGAAGGTTGACAAATAATTACCAACCCTTGGTATTCTACCCCATCTCTAAGGCTTCGTATAAAATATAAATACAGAACCTTCATACCGGCAGGCGACATGGGGGCTTAATCTAGTGAAAAGTTAGCTAAATATAGTTAACCTACCCCTCCGTGGATAATATTATCTTTTTTCTCTTTATTCGGCCTTCACCCTTCGTTCTTAAACTAACACTTGTCTGATTTAACTTTGATACCACGGTTTTAATCATTTGATCTTTACCTTTATAAAGTTATCTTTGAACGAATATCAAATGACAGGAAAACTGGTTTATCGATGTTGTGGAGATAATTTTTGAAAAATACTATGGTCAAAAGCTTAAAAGCAACCAAAACGATAAGATTTTTTAAGTCAATTAAGAAGGTAGCAATCGTATTGCATTGTATGGAATTGAAAAAAAGCAGTAATTAGAATTTTCATGACAATTTAATAATTACGTTGTATAAGTTTACAGATTGTATTTGATTTTTATGATCGACCGGTTTCGCTTAGCCTAAGCATCACTAGGTTACAAAATTAAACTAAAAAATACATAGTGTGTGGTTATATATACTCGTACATACAGAGGAGAACACAATATAAAATTAAATGAGAGAACAGTAAGAAAACAAACGAATAACATTTATTTATGGTTTTAAAGTTTATTTTGTAGAACTCCATTTTAATTTTTAGGTTTTTTACTTTTATTTAAACAATAATTATTATTATTTTAATTTTTTAAAAACAGTTTTTAGTTAAAAGCTCTGCGATGTAATTATTTTTAGAGCATTTAAAAACAAAAATAAAATAGCTTCACAATTTGCCAAACATCTTTTAAACGAAAATCATTCGCTTAAAAATAATAACAAGATAACTCCTCTGCATTTAGAAAACAAAGGCCGAAAATTAAATCTTTTAGAGCAGTTGGAAATAAATAAAAATTCAAATGATCCAAACTTTAAGTTAATAAATGAACAAAAGAATATGATCCATTCACCACTACTAGATGTGTTCAAACCGAAAATTAAGAAAAATAATTCAGATATAATTATCCCCCAAATTAATTAAAATAAAAACCCCGTTTCTTAAAACGAATTAGGAAACACCAATGCCCCTCCTTAATGACCTTTTGTCAAACAATAGTATACCCTTAGGTAGGGAAACTCCCCATGTTAATGACATCAACAATAATTACAATTTATCAGAAAAACCTAATGGGGACATTGGTAGTTAAAAATAAAAATAATAATAACATTAAACATGATATAAATAGTCCGTCTGTATGTGGCTTCTCCACAGTTTGATAATGCCCTCAGAAGGCGAAACAGCTGTCACGCGTAAAAATAATTACATCGCAGAGCTTTTAACTAAAAACTGTTTTTTAAAAATTAAAATAATAATTATTATTGTTTAAATAAAAGTAAAAAACCTAAAAATTAAAAGAATAACATTTAAATTACTATAACAAAGGAACAAGTGAAAGTGACGGATAAAATTAAATGAAAGAGGCAAAACGTCAACTGAAAACTTATTAAAAGAATAATGAGAAATGAGTTTACGGGAAATATACCTTATATTGGATAGCTGGACAAATATTACTGATTAAAATACGACTATTAATTGCAATTGCTTTCTTTATTTATAGTGCTTTGAAATTATTAAATCTATTGCTATGACCATTTTTATGAGAATATGAGCACCGATGATATGATATTATTTTGTTGGAAAGCTCCTGGGAAGCCTTTTATAACTCGATAGATAAAAGTTTAATAAAATAAGGTCCATCCATTGTTTTATGGCTTTTACAAAAGTGAAAAATGAATATTTAGGAGTGCTGTTTTCTTTCATTTCATCTGGGTAAAAATAATCACTGAATTAAAAAAAATATATTTAAAATCAACAAAAAAAAAAATACAAGCTACATTACAGCTTTTAAATGAAGGGTGCTTTTACATAGCGTCCTCCGTCAATAATTTAATTATATCTCATTATATTCCTGATGTTAATATAAACTTGCACGACGATAATAACACGTGGAGGATATACCACGCGGAATGTTACATGGAAGTATTTTAAAGTTGGGTCCATTCATCTAGTTTTATTGCTTTTACGTAAATAAAATTATGTATTATAATTATAATAATAATAAATGGATAACTTTTATAGCGCCATTTTTGTGGGAAAATCACCTTAAGGGCGCTTGAATTTATCCATCTACAGCGTATCTTGTACTTCCGTACCTGTTTTGTGTTTTAATGACCAACAAAATATTGAAAATCTTAACTCTAAAGCGAAAAATCTGTTAGTTTGTAATCTGAAGCATTAAAACCTCCATAGCGGAAAGCTTTACAGCTGTCAGTGAGAAATGTAAACACTTTTTTATGCCAGAAATATCTAGATCAACGCACCCTTTTTTCAGCTGATAAAAAAGTCTTCTCCGTGAGTTACGTAGCTTTGAAATATCCATTCAACTGTAAAAATATATGAAGATCCTATTTTTTAATTGTGTAAGAAAAATGTCAGTAGACTGAATGCTGTAGAAATGAGATCCCTGAAGCGTATTTGCGTAAAACTGTGCATTAACGTGTTAAAAATGTGGATATCCAGAAAAAATGCAAGGCTGATGTAAGCGTAATGAATAGAATCAAGAAAGGTATGCTTAGATGGTTGTTGGTTTGGTAATTTAGAGCGAATGAACGAAGAAAGGAGTGTGAAAAGAATATATCATACGAAAGTGAATGGAAGAAGATGTCGGGGACACCCGGGGAAGATATGACCCGATCAAGTGTATCAAATACTTGAGTCGGGTAATGTGAAGAGTCAGAATAACAGAAGAGTATGTATAAGACGATGCATGAATGTGGATGAAGCAAGGAGTGTGTGCCAAGACAGAGTTCTATGGCAGTCCCTTCTCTCTACTTACCTCTGCGGGGAAACTGCGTGTTGGTTAGTTAGTTTGTAAGAAAAATGTTATAATATCGTATTTTAGAAATTTTAAACAGTGCCAGAGGATATTTGTCCCTCTTCCTGAATCAACTGTGGTTAGGTTAGGTTAGGAAATACATAAATGAGGAGATATCATTTTCTACCTGGTGAACGTGAGCGGGCTGCCTTTTGCTTCTGTAGGGCTTTTTGTGTACATGTTAATGTAAAAATCCTTTTTTTTTCAATTGTAAGATCGGTTAGTAACTAAAATATATTTTTAAAATACATTTTCTTATTTTCCATACAATTATCTAAATTCTGTACTGTACAGGAATACATCACCCATTTAGTAGGCATTACGACTTCCAAGGGCTGAGTCGACCCTTCAACAGAAATGTCAATTACCTATTACACAAAATGCCATTAACGCTTGTAAAACATGCCCTATCTCGCTCAGCCTTATACAAATCTTTCATCAGAGAAAATGTGGCCAGCTTTAGGAAATCATAATTTCTTTTGAAATGGAAATAAAAGTGTGCTTGGAATTTTAAACGTCTAACCCTTGCATTTATATTCAATGGAAATTTTTAATTACTGTCTATTTTTTTTCGGTGTTCCTTACTTCATTAATGAGTTCGTTAGAAAGTTGTCTAAGGCAAACCTTACCGAGTCTTCACCTTCACCATAAAGATAGAATATATATATATATATATGTAAATAATATATTTATTTATAAATAATTAATTATTTTAGTAAACGGTAATTGACTATCAATAAATAAAATGTGTACGTGGAAAAACAACCGACATAACCTGGAACAAAAATAATTATATTCATAACATTAAAGGAAAAAATCTTTAATTAAGCGCGTCTATTGATATCTAGCATTTTTTATTAAATAATGACTATGGCATCCCCAATCGGGGTATGTTGTGAGGCTAAAATTACTGAGGAGGGGAAGGAGATGGGGAAGAGGAAGGTTGAAAAGCACCTTGCTATTCAGATCTGGTCACCAAACACGGCTAAAGCCATTTCAAGCAACCTTTCCATTCTAAATGGTGGTCTTTCACCAGGGCGATACTTGGAATATCTACCACTCTAGAATGTGTCGCAAATAAACTTTACATTATTTTATGTGAATCAAATGTGTTATGACACATAATAATTAAATAAAAGTTATTGGCGCACGCCGGGTTTGAACCCGCGACCTTTGGATTCGTAGTCGAGCGTCTTACCACTCGACCATAGAGGCCGTAAATTTATGATTGGAGGACGTGTCAAATTTGGGTTGAACAGCCACCTCTGGTCTACAGCTCTCTGAAAACATTCGCAACTCTGTGCAGAAAAGAGCAATCGCTTTAATAGATCCTCCATCAGAGACCTTAGGCTGGAATGCTGTATTTGTTCTAGCTGTATTTCAATTAAAGATAATCTTGAAGAACGGGTTATTTTTTTCCTTTCCTCAACAACTCGGCTGCGGAAGGCTTTGCCGGTATTTATATTTCCTTTTATATTCGTAGGTCTCTGCAGGACTTAGGTTTACTATTTATTTTCCTTAAGAAGATACTGATGTACGTACAGCCTCCCTATAGCATCCACAGAGATGACATTAGCCCTAGGGCAGGGGTCGACATGCGGCTCTTTGCTTAGACGTTCGCGGCTCTTTGTCAGATATAGCAAAACTATTAAAAGCGATACATGGATACCGTTCTAATTATTTTTTTTTTAAATAAAACATCTCGGACTTTTTTTCCCCTAAAAATCCATATCCTATACATACGTATATTACATATATGTGGCTCTCTGGTACCTTTGTTATCCTGTTTGCATGACAATTTGGTTCTTCTCCCTTGACAAACTGCTGACCCCTGCCCTTAGGGCGTAGGAAAATGTCAGGACCTTGAGTGAAGTGTAAAAATATATTTTCCTACAGGTTGTTCACAAGTTATTAACAAGGCGAGTTGTTTTATACAATCCTAATAAATTACTACAATATTTAACACATTTAATACAAAAACTTCAATTTCTGCTTAAAATTGGTTTTATTACCTGGAGGTAGTTTCTTTTAATCAACCAACCAAATTAACAATCATTTTTCAAAAAAATATTTTTTATTGTGAATACCGCACAAGAGTTCAAACTGCTCCCAACCGTCTAGAGCCAGTGAGACTATGGCATCCCCAATCGGGGTATTTTGTGAGGCTGAAAGTAGTGGGGAGGGGAAGGAGATGAGGAAGAGTGAAGGTTTGAATTACCTGGCTATTTAGATTCGGTCACCAAACACGGCTAAAGCCATTTCAAGCAACGTTTCGATTCTGAATGGTTGTATTTCACCAGGACGATACTTAGAGTATTTACCACTCTGGAACGTGCCGCAAATATACTACATATTATTCTATAATGAATCAAATGTGTTATGACGCATATTAACTATGTAAAAGTTATTGGCGCACGACGGGCTTGAACCCGCAACCTTTGGATTTGTAGTCGAGCGTCTTACTACTCGACCATGAAGGCCGTCGTTTCTTTCTGTGGTTTATAAAGTCGGTCGCAAAACTGTTTGTACTCAATGACGTTACATATATATAGACACGTTGTAGCGCTCTCAATGTGGCAAGTAACAATCACGCTAGTTGGTGTGATCGGTGTTTGAGCCGATTTATTTATTAAACGGTCACGCGTCGCTTGAGGTCGTTTCAAGCAAGTATGGACCACGGTCCGAACTTCGGATATGTTTCGTTCATACACATATACTCGTATTTTATGAATGTCTATCTTTGTCATACATGACTAATATTTGAATGATGAATTTACTGGTAACGTGTGTGTTTTGCTTGCCATATTTTGTGTTAATATTCTAAGGCTACAACGTGTCTATATATGTAACGTCATTGTTTGTACTTAATTTTTATGTGTATTTTACTGGTCCATATTTGTCGCCATTTGTTAAATTCTACATTCGACCGTAATTTTTGTAAATCTGGTGAGTTTAAACCCAAAAATCGAGAGTCCGTTGTATAATGTTTTAAAATTCACACTCGTAACGATGCAGCCATTTCATTTTATGGGGTATAATAATAAAATATTTAAGTACCAGGTCTGTAAAGTTCAGAAATGTGTTTTGTTCGTGACCTGCAACGCACTTAGTGCTAGAGTCCATCACTTCTGAAACATCACTAACAAATTTATCGCCTTCATAACACCGGTGTATGAAAAAGGGCCCGTAAATTACCTCAAATTGTTCTACCCGACAGACATTAGCCCTCGCACCCCTAACCTATCACGGAACCTAGTTGGGGCAGGAAGAAAATGCTAAAACAATATGAAACGCTCAACATAATGTGTGTTGGGCCTCTGAAATATTGTGAACATAAACTACAAAGAGCTAGTGGGAAAATTTTGTAAGTAAAGTGCCCTGGAAAACGTACTAGACGAGAAATTTGTACAAACTAGATCCGTATTACAACATTCCGTCTTGTCTCTCAGTGTTTTCAAAATATATAATAGGCCTTGATAAATTCAATTATTCTTGGAGGGGTTTTTAACTGTTACGTTCTTGAAACAAATTGATTTTGAAATCGAAATCAAATGTTTTTGGAATGGGAATTTAATATGTAGGCCGGTTTAGAGAATGGGAGTTTAATATGTGATTGACACTAAAGCAAGCCCCGTATGAAAATATATAAAGTCATTTTATCAGCTGTGACCAAAAAGGTTGCTAAATAAATGCCGCAGGGTACCTACATACTCAATTATTTATTACTTATTTCATTTCATTTCAATCAGATCAAGTACGGTTATTAGGTTTCATTATCACGTAAGACGGTCTCCGGGGTCGACTGGTAAAGATCCTCGACTACGAATTAAAAGGTCGCTAGTTCAAATCCCGACTTGCAAACTTTTTTTTTGTAATATTAATTTTCGTTATTTTCACAAATAGTGTAAAAAAATTTGCGGCACATTCCAGAGTGGTAAATACTAACAGTGTCGACCTAGTGAAAAACCACCATTCAGAATCTAAATGTTGCTTGGAATGACTTTAGCTGTGTTTGTTGGCCAGATCAGAATAGCCAGGTACTCCCCATGCTTCCTCTTCCCCATCTCCTTACCTTTTCCACTACCTCCAGCTTCACAATATACATTAATTAAGGATTCCATAGTCCCACCGACTCTAGAAGACTCATACAGTATTCACCTTGAAAAATTTTTTTTTATTTTATGTTTTACTTCCTTTTTCGCTTTTATGGGTGAATATTATTACCTATTTTAGCCATTGCGTGGCTCAGACCTACTTCTTGTATATTCCTTTTAAAACCCAAGTCCACCACTTTAGTCATCCACTTTTTTTTCCCTCAAATCATTGTTCCATCTCTACTGCAGTCTACCTTGTGTTTTTTTTTTTCTTCTTTTGGTGTCCAGTTTATGTAGAAGGCTTTGCCAGCCTATTCTCAATTCAGCTTTTATTCTACGTAGAGATGGTCTTTAATCTAAATTAATATATCAATGACAAGTTCTTATTCATTTGCACCTACTCTCCATAGCACTTCGGATGAGTTTAATTTTATTGTTAGAACTATCGGCTTTCAATAAATACCTCATTTTCCAAGCTATATGAAATATGCGAATAATAAAAAATGATAAATTAATAAAAAGAGACTCCATTTCTTAATTCTTAAAAAGCAACCTTGACCTTCACCTTCCACAGCCACCTAAATTTAGTTTCCCTAATACTACTACCCCCTACTGGGTCATTGTTAGAAAATATTTTTTGTGGCGGTCTCTTCTTCCGTCCTTGGTGCATTCCCTGCCCAGCAAAGCTGTCCTACCATTTGTTTGTATTGTATGAGACGACTATTCAAGCACTTTGTATTTATAGTATTAATACGCTAAGCCGTCTTCTGTACATGATCCGAAAAATAACAAATGCTAATTTTCGCTCATACGTAAAAAAATTCTGAAATTTTATTCCGATTAAGCCACTTTACAATGTACTCACTTTGTCCCTTTCGACATGTGTGTAAAGACTAAACTGTTAACTAGTATAAATGATTATACCTCATGCCTCTGTCAAATATTCTGTTTCCCCCTCGCGTGACCCATTTTCATTCCGATATTTTCCCAACGTATCCAATGGGGAAACTTCTCTGGGTTTTTGGATAAAATCTATTCCGTGTATCGTTAAAAGGAAACCAGGCTTTCGTCAAACGGAAATAAAAGTCGTTAAGAAAGGGAACCTACTCTCAGTTTTTACCGAAAGCCGTAACGGTGAATTCGAAACTCTCGGGCGTATCATCCTAAAGGAAAATGCCGATCATGTGATTTATCGAGTATTGAATAAAAAGCTCAAATTTTAATCTGTATTTAAAAGCATTTACTCTTACGATACACGTAAGTTTCACATTACTTATTTAATACTAGAAAAGAAGACTGATGACGGGAAGTATCCGACATTTAGGTTTTTAAATTCGATGGTCTGAATATACACTGGTCTAATACAAAGTTGTCAAAGAAAGCTATTCTGGTAGTCTACAAATGATTTCTGAACCAAATCTTCATGCATGGCAGTGGGGCATGGAATTTGCAGAAAATGGTTTAAAGTTGCCCGAATGCAGTAGAAATAATGCAAATAAAGTAATGCAATATTCTACCCTCAGAGCAAAAATATATGGAGAGATAGCTAAATATTTTTACCCAACCTACACAAATTTACGATAAATTACTTTCTCCGGGTTTTTACGTCGTAAACCTATAGAGAAAAAGAGACTAGCACCACCATTCGGTATGTAAGCATGTTCTCCGTCTCCCAAGTCTCCGGTGACTCCGCCCACTACGTTTTGATATGCGATATAACTGAATATAATTCATCGGTTTTTTAGGTTATATCCTTTATTTTTGTTTATAACAATACTGTGAAAAAAACATTATGTCGACATGTGCTATAAATGGATGTATAAATACCCTAGCCCTAGTCTTAGCCACGTCAAGTCAGGCAAACATAATCAATACTGACTAGAGAAGCGCTCCCTCCTATATATTATTACTCTGAGATTCTACTTAAATAATAATAAGAAGATTTTAGAGTAAAATGAACAAGATTAATGGAGGGGAGTCGATGGCCATGCCGGTGGGGATGGCACTCTTGTTTAATATTTTGCGTCAATCAAACCGCCTTTAAACAGAAAGCTTTGTAAATAGAACACATACACTTTGTTTATAACCACTTTATTATTCAATATTATGTCTACCGGTTTCGGAAGTACCCTTCCATCATCAGGACAATATTAAATTAACCTTTATCCGCCCTGGTGAGCACTAAATTTTCTTCATCTAAAATTCTACGAATGTTTTTAATGTGTATATTCTCCATATTAGTGACCTTTGTAATTTTTGTTATTTGATGTTTAATGATTTCCGCACTTTTATATTGAAATGTTTTAGGTTGATGATGGAAGGGTACTTCCGAAACCGGTAGACATAATATTGAATAATAAAGTGGTTATAAACAAAGTGTAAGTGTTCTATTTATAAATATGGTAAGCCACAAAGTAAATGCTTTTTACGAATATATAGAAAGCTTTGTTGCTGCTTTCTTAACTACTGTATATTATGTATCCATCTTGTTGATTTATAAAATCACAAAACTACGTATTTCTTTTTTATCACTAATTTTCTTTTTTCTTGTCTTAATACATGGTTTGTATTCTGTTTTTTGTACACCCATATACTTTTTTTAATATATCTTTTAAAATGCCTTGAAATCGTATTTTCTAATGTTTTAAAAAATAATGAATAATTGAATTGAATAGAGTTTCAACGGATTGGAAGCTAAGAGGGGATAGACGATGACGTTAATATCAGCAAAACATACGACGAAGAAAAAAAACGCCCCAGTAAGACGTGGCACGATTGAGTGAATCAATATCTAGAGTTTGGTTAGGTAAAAATTTGAGATAACAGAGGAGTAGGAATGTTTGAGGAGATGTTCTACTACTTTTTAAGTACGCCCAACCAAGAAGACCACGGTTTACATGACACGTGAATATGAAATATTTGAAAAATCCTAACTTTTACTTAATATTAAACTTTTACTACAATCTGCCGTTTGTGTAAAAACATGCAGTTTTTTCTTGCGACTAACATACGGGTATTAAAATCATTTTTCCAATTTCAAAAAGCTTAAAATAAAAAGAAAGATGTGCTTTAGATTTCTGACAGGCAGTAAATCAATACCAAGCGTGATTTCTACTCGTACCTAAGCAACATAATATCAGAGCCCAGAAATTGTAGGTTTTCGCTGATTGGAAAATGTTCGTGATTACTAGTCTTGGGGCTACGATATCATACATCTATGAATTTCAAATCCGCCCACTTCTGCATGTTTCAAAGGCAATGAAACGTCACAAAATGTTCAACTACGTATACGCCTAGGGTAAAAAGGGCTGTGCTTAATGAACGACTGAATTTTAAGAAATCCTGGCTCTTTGCCTGGAAAATAATGAATTTAAAAGAAGATTATTTAGACTGGTAGAGTTTGGAGTAATACTTGAAATGATTATGTCAAGAGCTGATATACCTAGTGGGTATAATATGTGAGAGAATGTGAAGGTACAAATGTGGTTTAATTCATCCAGTAGTGTATGTCAGAACTGAGTTGTGTGGCATTCCATATTATCTGCTTACTCCTACGCGGTGGTGTGATGGTTAACCATCTCATATGATTTTGCAGTGCGGCAAGTAAAAGTGTTGACAATGCCCAGACCAAAACACTTCATATCATTTTTTTAAATTTTAACTGCGTACATTAGACAATTTATAAATTTATTTATTTTGCTGAACAATTATTGATTACATATTTTTTTGTCTAATTTTAAATACGTAAATGAATTTTGCAGGCCCGTGTATCAAAGTTCTAGCCGGTAATCGTAGAATATTTAAATAATGTTAATAATCTTAAACACAAATATGAAACAGAAAAAAACTAAAAAGAAAAATGGTAATGACCGAGACTCGAACTTGGAACCTCTACTCTATCCGGAAGTAACACTCTGCCAATCAAGTCATCAATACCGGATAAAAAGCGGCATTTTTAAACTCATACTTTTATTCAAAATTATTAACATTTGAATTTCTTCCGATTTTAGGCTGCCATCTTTTGATGATATTCAAAGTTCTACCCGAACACATATTGAATATCTAGATGATGTAAATTACTAAAAATAATAATCAATAATGCTTTATAGTTGATTCCAATTTTAATGATTAATAATTGTTTAAAAAAGCTTACGATTTTTAGTTCGCTTTTTTCTCGGGATTATCGAGAGATGTCATAATCGGTTGAGCTCTATTACATCAGCCCGCTGTTGTATTAGGCAACTGAAACTCGGTGAGTTTTCCCAGTATTCAAAGTGCGCCTGGGAAAGTTTTCCTCAAGATTTAATAACAAAGTTGGCGAATTTGCCTTGTTTTCAGTCAGGCGATGGATTTAGTGGGGCATTACATATTTTTTTGTCTAATTTTAAATACGTAAATGAATTTTGCAGGCCCGTGTATCAAAGTTCTAGCCGGTAATCGTAGAATATTTAAATAATGTTAATAATCTTAAACACAAATATGAAACAGAAAAAAACTAAAAAGAAAAATGGTAATGACCGAGACTCGAACTTGGAACCTCTACTCTATCCGGAAGTAACACTCTGCCAATCAAGTCATCAATACCGGATAAAAAGCGGCATTTTTAAACTCATACTTTTATTCAAAATTATTAACATTTGAATTTCTTCCGATTTTAGGCTGCCATCTTTTGATGATATTCAAAGTTCTACCCGAACACATATTGAATATCTAGATGATGTAAATTACTAAAAATAAATAATCAATAATGCTTTATAGTTGATTCCAATTTTAATGATTAATAATTGTTTAAAAAAGCTTACGATTTTTAGTTCGCTTTTTTCTCGGGATTATCGAGAGATGTCATAATCGGTTGAGTTCTATTACATCAGCCCGCTGTTGTATTAGGCAACTGAAACTCGGTGAGTTTTCCCAGTATTCAAAGTGCGCCTGGGAAAGTTTTCCTCAAGATTTAATAACAAAGTTGGCGAATTTGCCTTGTTTTCAGTCAGGCGATGGATTTAGTGGGGCATTTGTCGGAGACGAAGTTTAGATAGGTACTTTCTCCCATCGAAAGTATTTTAAAAAATCCGCCTTCGCAATTGAAACGAAGTTTGAAAGCTCTGGGTTATTTGAGAAAGACACAATTTAGGACCGATTGTGTGACTGACTTTTACATCGTCACAAATCGACGATTAACGCCATTTTTTTACAGTTTACAGTTAAACGGTCCTCGTTAACCGTACTTTCTCAACTCGATAGCAAATTGTCATTAAAGACCACGACGGCAATTGACGGCCTCCATGGTCGAGTGGTAAGATGCTCAACTGCGAATCCAAAGGTCGCGGGTTCAAACCCTGCGTGCGCAAATAACTTTTATTTCATTAATATGTATCATAACACATTTAATTCAAATGAAATAATATAAAGTATTTTGCCGCACGTTCCAGAGTGGTGGATACTCTGAGTATCGCCCTGGTGAAAGACCAGCATTCAGAATCGAAATGTTGCGTGAACTGGCTTTAACCGTGTTTGGTGACCAGATCTGAATAGCCAGTTACATTTCAACCTTCCTCTTCCCATCTCCTTCTCCTCTTAACTACCTTCAGTCTCATAACATACCCCAATTGGGGGTGCCATAGTATCACTGGTTCTAGACAGTTGGGACTCTTGTGCGGTATTCACTACATATATATGTATATATATATTTATTTTTATTTTTTTTTTTAATTGTTGGGTTGTTTGATTGATCAGCCGTTGATTAAGCCGTCATGCATAACTCTGTGGCATTTAGGTAAAGAGCTATCTGTCACAATTCTCTAATATTGTTCAGGAGAGGTGAAATTAATTTCACACTACCTTTATTTCTTAAAATAAGACTACGTTATTTGTATATATAAATTATAAATGCACAAAATGTAATGCCCGAGTTATATCTCTTTTCCAGACCTTCTTTAAACCTTTTAGAGTAAAACTGCATACTTAACTCAATTTCGGATATTTTGTGACTTTAACCTAAATGCCACGGAACTGTAATAAAAAACAAACAAACGCTGACAGGCCCAGAATCGGCGATTAACCGGGATCCTTCGCGATCAACCCACTGACCGTTGCTGCAAAACTTGGTAAAAATATGAATCAACCACCAAAACAACAAACATTTAACGGGACATAAGGCTCTCTATAATATTTATGAAAGGGTAGGCTTTAGTCAACGATTGGGCTTGGTGCCAAAAGCAAATCTGACAACGTAGCGACATCTTTATTTCGCTGCCGAACTAAAAAACGACCTCCAGCATTTAATAGGGGTTATGTCAATATTTTAAAATCGCCTACTTATATTTTTTCGCTAATGTGACAATGTAATGTTCTGGTTTAATGATTCTTTTGTATAATAATAATAATAATTGGCTGATGTATATAGTGCCGTTTTCGTGGCAGAAATATTACCTCAAGGGCGCTTTATAATATAATATTGATACTAAGATTTAATACTAACTTATGCCAAATACTTATAACAAGTGACTTACAACTAACATATTAAAAATGTTGATATTTAACTACTTATTTCGTTAAATAATTATTTTGTAATGTTAAAAATACTATCATCGCAGATTTTTTTTAATCAAAAACCTTTTTTTATCACTAAATAATATTTTTATTAATTATTAAAAATATTATTTAGTGATAAAAAAATGGTTTAAAAAAAATCTGGGTTAGAAGTATTTTTACACTTCAAAATAATTATTTAACTAAATAAGTAGTTAAATATCACAAGAGTGAGCAGAAGGATATACTGCCATACAACTTTGTCTTGGCACATACTCCTTGATTGATATTCATACCATATCAATAAGCTCTCTTGCGGAACAATATCGGCACTGAGCGGATCCGGACGTTGGTGTGAATAAGCCTTTAGAGTGGTTTTCTTAAATGAAAACGGCGCTTTAAAAATCAGACATTTTTATATTTATTTTTTCTTCTGTTTCATGTTAGTGGAATTTTATTGATATTATATCAATAATTAATATCAAATTAAAGAGCATAAAGCCTTAAAGGTAATTCTTATTTTAAAAACTAAAGTGTTTACAAATGAAAACATTGTTTTATGTAAATAATAATGATTTAAGAAGAGATATAATTTAACGTATATTAATTAGTAATAACCTAACTTATTTATGGTTTTAAGAGTTTATTTTGTAGAACTCCATTTTAATTTTTAGGTTTTTTAATTTTATTTAAACAATAATTGTTATTATTTTAATATGTTTAAAAAAACAATTTTTAGTTAAAAGCTCTGCGATGTAATTATTTTTACGCGTGACAGCTGTTTCGCTTTCTGAGGGCATTATCAAACTGGCATGGCCTAACTTCATTATTTTTCCCCTTCATTATACATTTTGTCAGTAAGCAATTTATTAAAAAATGATTTCGTAAACAAATAAAGTGAAGAATACGATGATTTACGTAATTGTTTTATTTTAAACTAAAACACACAATTTTCAAAAACGTGAGCTTTCGAATCCACGTGATATATTATAACGCTAACCTCTGCTTGTTCCTTTGTCTGGTACTCTGACATAACACAATCATGTTGCTATGTTGATACCGCTAAAGCTATGACAGGCTAAAGCTCGAGATAAGCTTATGTTGTTACGTATAATGAAGCCTGCGTGGTTACGTTTTAGTCTTAACAAAGTAAATATGAAAGCAAGCTTAATTTGGTGAATGAAAATAATTATAATGAATTAGAGTAAATGAATACCGCACCAGAGTTCTAACTGCTCCCAACCGTCTAAAACTATTGAGCCTTCTATATTAGTAGAGAGTGGAAGGATATGGGGAAGAGGAAGGTTGGGAAGTAGCTAGCTATCCAGATCTGGTCGCCAAACACGGCTGAAGCCGTTTCAAGCAACGTTTTCATTCTGAATAGTGGTCTTTCACCAGGGCGATACTTAGAGTATTTACCACTCTGGAACGTGCCGCAAATATACCGTATATTATTTTGTATTAATTAAATGTGTTTTGAAAAATATTAGTTAAATGAATAAAAACTCCGTATGCTGGATTTGAGCCTTCGACCTCTGGATTCATAGTCGAGCGTTTTACCACTCGACCACGGAGGCCGTCAAGTTCAAAACTCAATTCTAGTATTTTTTTCGATCCCAGAGTCAGATCGTAATCAAAACGTTGCTTTAAATGGTTTTAACCGTATTGGGTGACCATATTTGAATAGTCAGCTACTTCCCAACCTTTCCTTTTTTGCATTTCCTTCCCCTCCCCACTATATTTAGCCTTTCAACATACCCCGATTGGGGATGCTGTAGTCCCACTGGCTCTAGACGGTTGGGATCAGTTGAAACTGTGTGGTATTCACTATAAAAATAATAAATAAAATAAAATAAATTTTGCAATCGAGAAAGTAGTCACTCTATAAGGATTGAATGCATTTTTTTATTTCTTTTTTTTTTAAGTCGGTATTAGTTCCTAGATAGGCAGATTGCCTGTTCTAAGCAACCAAATAATTTTGGAATTTGTTTTATTTTTAAACAACATATTAACCTAACTGAAAAACCATTCAGTCTAATTCAGTCAGTAAAATTTAGTCAAATGGATTTTTGTCATTCTTTACGACTCTACCAAAACTTTGACTTGATCTTGGCTCTGATTTGAATGTTCTTTCTTATGTACATTTTGTTCTATTTTGTCATTGCTTCATTAAAATATTATATATGTGCTGTTTTTCTGTGTTCTTTTTCTGCGGGTTACCCGGAATATCACATCTGAGAGTACTAATACGCTAAGCCGTCTTCTGCACACGATTCGTTCGATCGCCGCGTGGGGCGCAAAAATATGTAGCCTAATACAATAGACGGGAAAAATGATAAATGGTAATTTTTACTCATACGTAAAAGAGTCTTCTATTTTATTCCAATTACGCTACTTCACGATTTACTCACTAAGTCCCTTTTGACGTGTGTGTCAAGACTAAACTTGTCATAAACTATAACCAATCGTATTAATTTCGTACAATCCACCCAGATGACGTAGGCATATAATTACTCCACATTGACAATTACGTTTCCGCCTGACCCGCGCGACGTGTAATGCGAAACTGTTGTCACAGATCAGGCGTGCAGGTTACAATAGAGCGTGGAAGTGCGAAGGAGGGTCGAACAAAGGTCAATTCACCACTAGCAAAGTTGCGTGCTAATATTTGACTTAAAAGTTATGGGTAGGTAATTTTAACTTTTCCTACAACGCGTAACAGTAAAATTATACTATACATAATGGAATTAGCCAGTGAGTTATTGAACGCTTCTCATCCTAAATAATTTATTACGTTTTTTAAACTTCATTACGTGTACTGGGCTTAAACTAAAACTGTCACACTAACAAATGGTATATTCAACATTGACCTAGCACGACAGTGAAGTAATAACTGTAGTTGTATGAATGGAAATAAAGATTTTTAAAGCCGGTATATTTTTAGCATATAGATTTAGAACAAATGATAAACGCCTTACAAATGTTTTCAAATGTATGATTTTTTTTTTTATATGAATACCGCACAAGAGTCTCAACTGCTCCTAACCGTCTAGAGCCAGTGAGACTATGGCATACCCAAATAGGGTATGTTGTGAGGCTGAAGGTACTGGGGAAGGGAAGGAGATAGGGAAGAGGAAGGTTGGGAAATACCTGGCTATTCAGATCTGGTCACCAAACACGGCTAAAGCCATTTCAAGCAACGTTTCGATTCTGAACGGTGGTCTTTCACCAGGGCGATACTTAGAGTATCTACCACTCTGGGTAACATTTTGAGATAACGTGTTTGATATTGAGTATATGTAATAATATTTTATTCCCACTCAATAACTCTGCATCAATTTACAAAACGTAAAAAAATGTTAAAACAATAATAATGTTTTAGTGAATTGCGTCAGAAAGTGAATTCAATTTGAAAATTTTGTGTATTTTATTCTTATTAGTTCGCCCTCATCTAGAATATGCCAGTGTTTTGGTCCCCTTTCTATACCGTTCATATTCATCAAATTGAATTCGTACAACATCACTTTTCACGCGGTATTGCATGGAGATTAGGGCGAGAAAGAGGCGATTATTCATATGATGAAATTGAACAATCATTGAAAAAAAATCCTAAGAAAAGCGTAGGAAAGACTTTGATTTAATTTGTATTTTCAAAATTATCAATTGTATTATTGACTCACCTTCTCTGTTGCAGCTCATTCTGTTCAAAATTCCTTACCGTAGTAATGAATCGCTGCTCCTCAATCATCACTCTACTAATTATGCGTATCATTCTCCACTATCCAGAATGTCGAGACTTGTCAACTGAAGGCATGGTCTTGAAATTTTGGTATCAGTCTAAATGATTTTGGTCATTCTTTACGACTTTACCAAAACTTTGACTTGACCTTGGCTTTGATTTGAATGTTCTTTTTATGTTTATTTTGTCCTATTTTTATCATTGCTTCAAAATATTATGTTTGTGCTGTTTTTTCTGTGAAGCTCTTTTTCCCATTTTATTTTTTTTTTGTAATTGGACTTAAGCCCGTTAGTTTATAAATATGAAATACGAAAAAACATCAACGAAAACACGAACATAAAATAATGCTATGAAATAAAGCAATCTGATCATAAAAAGCATAGAAGCTTTCTGAAGATGTAAAAATGTTTTTTACTGCACGAACTTATTTTATCTACATATAACTTAAGGCTCAGCGCCCCAAAAAAAAAGAGTTAAATATCACTTTGTATCATTCAGAGCAATTCTGCAAATGATTTATCTGTAACCTCTACGTGGGCAGTTAGGAAAATGTCTAATGTTTCCAGTCGGTAAAAAATTGACGTGTTATCTTTTAAATTCTATGGAAAACATACTAAAATATCAGTAAAAGGTGCAGTTTGAAAATCAGCGAAGGCATTTTTGAACGTTTTACCTAAAGTTTCAGTATGTATTGCGTATCGAATTTAAAAAAATATTGTAAAATAATGTTATTTATTGGAAACATTAGATATTTTCCTAACTGCTTGTATATAATTTACAGATAAATTATTTGTAGTAGTGATTGTATTGTAAAGCCAAAAAGTGTGTATTTTTGGGTGCTGACCCTTAGGAGAAAATTTCATCAATAAATCCACCAAATCTTTTTTTAATGTTTTTTTTATTTATCTGAATAACGGTTATTGCAAAAGTTTTTTCTATGCCTGTCTCACAAAAATGGATTTACGTACAAATGTAATTAATACAGGTTTGTTGATAAGGTCTTAGCGAAGAAGAGCTTCTCAGTTTATTCTAAAGTGTTACTTCCGCTAAGTCCACTTCTAAACAACTCAATTTCAAAAACTATACAAATTTTATGTTTATAATATGTAAAACTGGGATGTTGATGAACGCTTTTCGCTGATTCCACCGAAATAAACTTGTTTCCAATGAATGCATTTGCTCGATGGTCTAATTCAAAGATAATTTCATTGACTGTGTTGGATTTCAAAGAGATAATTTGTTAGGTTCCTGCCTTCATGTTTGTCATCCAGTTCCTACCTTATCCAACCATTTCACAATATCGAACTCCGTATGGAACAACTTGGTGTTCTAAGCATGTGACACTCGTAACAGAAGAGTTTAGTGTGAAAAAATGTGTTTCTTGTTTTTTCGTTGATCTCTCGCTTGTTCGTCTGTTTTTTGTTGTTCCCCAAGTAATATAAAATTGAGTGTGGTGTTTTATTGCAATTTGTTTCGTTAACAATATAAGTGTGTAAGAATAATCAAGAACTTACACTTCAACTACATAGATGAGTGAATGGTTTCCCATTTTCCTTACATTCCAATAATCTTTCCAAATCAATAACTAGACACTTCCATCAAGTAGTAAAGTTTATCGTTTTACAGTTCACTATTTTCCAAATTCATCTGAAGCTGAGAAAACATTCGGTGTTTCGTCGCAGCTTTGGATCCAACAGACTGGGCTAAACGAAATAAAATATTAAAGAATGATACCATGTAATTTGGAATATTGTGAATTATCGCAGTAACATAATGTCTGGAAGCTGAAAATTTAGTGCATCTGAAAAAAAAATGATTTTTGTTGAAAAAAAACTGTATCCATATCTTATCCTATGAAAAGGGAAAGAAAAAGCTTGACAGGCAATTTCAGCAAGAAAACTCTTTGCTCCACAATAGAAACTATGCAATATCTCACTTTTAAGTATCTTCTAAAAATAAATAATATTCTGAATTGCAGACCGCAAGAAAATAATAATGAGAAGAGCGGTGTTCAAGTTCTCGATTTTCATCGAAATTCATTGTCTGTGAATTTGTCAAACGAAAAATCAGCTGAGAATGACACAGTTAATAATTTTCCGTGTTTTTAGAGGGCTGCTTCTTTGCTGTCGGTTTTATGTGAAAAATATTGAAAAGAAAACGAAAATGCATATATGGCACGTGCTGGTTTTCTGAAAAATTTCAGATCAACTGGAAAAAGAAATGCTTACACATCTGAAGAAGGCTTTTTTTTATCTATTCTGCCATGAATGTTAGATCACCCATTAAGTTATCGGTTTCTTACGACAACAAAAATTATGCGGTGTGAAAAAATAAATGAATACTCTGACTAATTAGTTTTTACTTAAAGGTCGACACCCAAAAATACTCGTATACACTTTGTGGCTTTCTAGTACAAGCAAAACTACAAATTATTTATTTGTTAATTCAATGCGGGTAGTTAGGAAAGGGTGTAAGGTTTCCGGCGAATACAACTCTTAAACATTGATCTTTTAAATTATTCATGAAATGCATACTGGAATTTTCGATAAAACGTTCAAAAATGCCCTTGCTGGTTTCTTAAACTGCACCTTTTACTGACATTTCAGTATGTTTTTCCTAGAATTTAAAAGATTACGTTTAGAAAAATTGTATTCACTAGTAACTTCAGATATTTTTTTAACTATCCATACTCATTGTCATAAAATATTTATTGTTCTTTCATTACTTGTTATATTTACACTGTTTGCATGTTTAGAATCGTTTACTTATAATATTTGAATATTAATGTTTTAAGTATCAACATATTAACTGTCCTCAATCTAATTTATTTTTCTTTGATTTGACAAATATGTTAATATGAATTCATACGTTTCACCTGAATTTTTATAACTTTAGCTTCTGGTAAATTGTTTGTTCAATATGTTCATATGCACATGCACTGTTATACTCATATCTGAACCCTTTTCTTTCATGATTTATAATAACCATCATGAATTTAGATAGTTTTTATTTGTATACATATCATATATTATTTTCTCCTTATTAGTTAGTCTTATTAGTATAATTAATTAAGTATGAAGCGCACTTGAGGTGAAATATCACAAAACTGCGCTATATAAGTTCACTGTTATTATTATTATTCTTAAAATTTGTAGATAAATCATTTTTCTAGTATTCCTTGTATTAGAATGATACAAAGTGACGTTTAGCGTCATTCTGAAGTGCTGGCCCTTAACGATTATTCATACAATGCTGGTAATTTAGTCGAGTGACGAGTAACTACTAAACTACTAAATCACTTACTTTACTAAAGTAACTAACTAACCATCACGCCATTTCCCCGCAGGGGTAGGCAGAGAGGACGGACCGCCATATATCTCTGTCTTGGCACACACTCCTTGCTTCATTCACATTCATACATCGTCTAATACATACTTTTCTGTTATTCTGACTCAAGTATTTGATACACTTGATCGTGCCATGTCTTTTTCGGGCATCCTCGATTTATTCTTCCATTCACTTTCGCATAATATGTTCTTTTCACACTCCTTTCTTCGTGCATTCACTCTACATGCCCAAACCATCTAAGCTTCCCTTTCTTGATCTTATTCATTACGTTTACATCAGCCTTGCATTCTTTCCTCGACTAATACTCGACTAATTCTTTTTTTTTTACACATTTCTCGTACTTATTTTCGTATTTTTCGTACTGTAGTACAAGCCACTCGACTAAATTACTAGTATAGTGAGAGCAAGTTTTTAGCGCTAGATTGCTTCAATATCACGTGACTTCGACACTCGAAAAGCTCGTTTGGAAACTGTGTTGTTCTGCTAGTTTCTGATTACTTTCTTCTGGCTACTTTCCCTTAAGGACACAATAGTAATACCTATACATTTCATCTATTTACTTCCAGATATATCTCTTAGCGTGTATATATCCTACTGTAAAGAAACTTGTTCAGACAAAGGTAGCCATTACAGTTTGATAAATCTACGCAGTTTTATAAATTTAGTTTCTGCCTTCACCGCCCTTCACAAGGGTAACCATTCGCAGCACTGGCGCGGTGAGTAATTTAGTGAACAAGCTTTTGGTTTATCTTGTGAGGAATTTCGATGTATTTTTGTAGACCAAAGTGTTGTAATGCCTGTTGACGACGTAAGGTAAATCCATAGTACTATTGTGAAATTAACATCAAAGATAACAAAATTAGCCACTAATAAAAGTAATATTAAATTTTCATTCGTCTTTCGCAATTTTGCTCAAGTGCACCTAAATTCAGTTCAATGCTATATGTATAAATGCTTCGTTCTGCAATAACTCTCCTCTTGGTTCTGCTTGAATAACATATAAAGGAATGAAAAAATAACTTCGTATGAGACCGCAGATATTATTTTATGTTTACTAACGACCGGTTTCGCTTAACCTAAGCATCATCAGGGTACAAAATTAAACTTAACGAAAAATACGAAGTGTGCGGTTATATGTATACATACAGAGATAGAACACAATATAAATGTAAATAACAGAACAATGAGAAAACAATATAAAAACATTTAAATTATATCAAAAGAGCTGAGAGAAAGACACAAATAATATGAATCGAAAGAGACAAAAACGTCAACTGAGAAGGTGATTAAAGAATGATGATAAATTTTATGAGTTAACATTGGACTACTGGACAAATTCATTTGATGACTAAGAATATAGATTTTTTTAAAATTATTTTTTTATTACAGACCTCAGGGAGGGTAATGCAATCCCACAAGTTCCATATATTATAATACATAGAAAAAAAATAAGGATAATGATTATGATAATATATAGTATTGAATAATAATAATAATAAAATTATGATATAAAAAAATAATAAATTAAAATTAAGCTTCGTTTCAAGACATCAAGAATCGACCCCACTGTTTATAAACGGGGCCCTGCAAGAAGTTCAGTGCTGCCACCACAAGAGTGTTTTCGCTCGTGCCTATTCTTACTTTGTAGTTGGCGATACGTCTTATTAAGGCTCTGAACCCGAATGTGATTGTTCATTTTAATGGCTTTCTTTATTTCTAGTGCTTTTAAATTATTTAAACTGATGCCATGATTATGATCATGATTTTTACCTCTAAAAATACCATTAAAAACTCATTTTTGAAACCAGTCGGTTATAATTTATTTTTTTAAATTCGTAGTCTTATGCAAAGTTATTTTTTCAATTCTTTAAATATGTCCAATGTGATTGCTTTATACGAAAATATTACATATATATAACTAGCGGATGTCCTTCTTTCGAGCTATGAATTCCGTCCATTGACTTCGTCTGCTTTCTTTGACTTGTTGGAATTTATTGGCTATTTTGTTTCATCTTTTTCCATTTGCTTGTTTTTGTGTGATAGCAAACATATTTTACCCCATATGACGTTATGTTCTGTTTTTGCAACCTGTTCCCTTCTAGAATACAATTTTGCATCAATACTTACATTTGTATTGATGCAAAATATATCCATTCCAAATATACATCCGAATGCGAAAATAATAAGTTTCATTCAAATATGCTTTATTTTCTAAAAACTTGTGATATTACATGTCAGAATAAATTTTCAAAAGAATTTAATAACACTACCTCGTTGGCACATTTAAAATTCAGAAACATCTGTGTATTTTTCCTCCTTCTTTTGTGGTTACCTATTTAATAAGCCTTCTCTTCTTTTCATATCATTTATGGCATTCACCGTTTGGCTCATTCAACAAAATATCCCGGGACTCGCGGGAGCAAATTACGCAAGTTGTTTCATTATCACTTCAATTCAATTTCAAAACGAAAATATTACCGCCGACTTCGCGTTTACAAACATTATTTCCCATTGTCACAGAGAATTCGCCTGCGTGTGAATAAAGCGACCATTGAAATAAAATGTCAATTCCATAAAGCTTTTACAATTCTCGATAATTTCAACCTCATTTCGAATACGCTTCGCACAATGCGTAAATGTTTTCAAAGCGGACCAGTCAATTAACTCCGCTTGTCGATTCTTCTAAAATAATTACGTAAATTAATTTGTGACAGAATGGCGCAAGCCTCGGTAAGGCTGCTCATAAAAAATGTGTCAAGTAGTTTTATAGCAACGAGCTTTGGATATGTTCGCCGTAATTACACTTGGTAAAGGGCACTTTCCAGTGTAAAGTGAACAGTAGGGTACGACAAAGTGACCATTTTAATTCCATAGCACAGCTTGGTGGTGCCTTGGTACACCCTGACACATGTGGTGTTCGAATTTTTACACACTTGAAATGGTTTCAGAGGTTTCATTTTCATATGGTACTTCATGTCTTTTCAAAATTAGTTCGATTAAATGTATCACGTTAAAGAGAAATATTCAATATGCCCTTTTTTAATTAGGCTTCAGCACTAAAAATGGTGCTTAGCATCGGTTTGTAGCATTCTAATACAAGCAATACTACAAATGATTTATCTATAAATTTTATACGGTTATTTTATAGTGTCTAAGATTTTGAATAAATACAATTTTTAAACTGTTATCTTTTAAATTTTATGAAAAACAAACTAAAATGTCAGTAGAAGGTGCAATTTTAAAACCAGCATAGGCATTTTCAAAAGTTACGTTTTACTTAAAATTCCAGTAAGATGCATTTCATAAAGAATCGGATAGTATTAATACGCAAATGTCTGCAAATACATGTAGCCTAATACACTACACGGAAAAAATTATGAATAGTTATTTTCGCTCATATGTAAAAAAGTCTTGTATTTTATTCCCATTACGTTACTTCACGATTTACTCACTATGTCCCTTTTAGACGTGTGTGACTAAACTTCACTTGCTGACCTTAATTTTGACCCAGATTTATTCAATTTTGAAATATTTTTGAAAAAAAAATCCCTTTGCTTTGCACTGAGATAAAGTGCTAGTTTATTTTCAATTATTTTTTCATTGTATGTATCACATCTTTTGAGTTTAAAGCTAACATTTCTTAACTTTGGTAGTGCCATCTTCCCTCTCCCTTACTGTATTTCTTCGCTGTTAACCACTGTAACAAAATTGACGATTAAAATCGTTCCATCACATTGCTTTCGAATTCTTCTGAAATAACATTAAAATTATTTGAATGCCTCAAGTTACCGTAAAGATACAATAAACCCAAACTTTTCCTAGAATGTACTAAGGCCTAATTTCGACTAAAAATAAGGCCGAGTTTCATGTTTACACTATCTTTGTAAACGAAACTTTAACGCTTTCGAAGTAATATTTCACAAAATGGCGCCATTTAAATTAGACAAGTATTATTTTTCAAAGCATTACGTTCCAGTGGGTGTCATTTTTCTTGAATAACGAAGTAAAATAAAATTATTAAAAGCTTTTGGCTGTCAAAACTTTCATTGTAGGTACATTTTAACCGCATCATAACGACGGCCTCCGTGCTCGAGTGGTAAGACGCTTGACTACGAATCCAGAGGTCACGGGTTCAAACCCGGCGGGCGTAAATAAATTTTATTTAATCAATATGTCTCATAAAACATGTAATTTAAATAAAATAATATGTAGTATTTTGGCGGGACGTTCTAGAGTGGTTGATACTCCAAGTATCGCCCTGGTGAAAGAAATGGCTTTAGTCATATTTAGTGACCAGATCTGAACAGCCAGGTACTTCCCAACCTTCCTCTTTCCCACTTCCTTCCCCTCCTCACTACCTTCAGTCTCACAACATACAACAATTTAGGAGGTCATAGTCCCACTGGCTCTAGACGGTTGGAAGTAGTTGGGACTCTTGTGCAGTATTGACTATTTTAAAAAATATTAAAAAATAAAAAAAGGTTGTGTACAAGTTTTGACTTGAGAATCGTTAGTGAGATAGAAGCATCAATGTTCATAAAAACAAACACAGAAGTACGTGATTTTTTTTTATTTATAAGAAAGCGATAAACGAACCCAACTTTATCCGTATCTAAGCCTTTAATTGTATGACGCTTCTCTAGAGTTTTCTACGTACGTAGTAGATGTGCATTTCACAAAATGATTAGATAAGTTTGACAAACTTTACTTCATTTTATGGAACTGTAATAATCGAATATAATATTTGTAAATGCATTCAATTAACAATGGGTGTCACAAACTTTTCTCCGCCTGACCAAAGCAGATGTTTTGCTAAAATTACATAATATGATCGAAGTGCGTAGCCTGAAAAAGTAAATTTCAAACTAGTCTCTCGCTTCATTATTCATTTGATTTGCAGCCCTTATGAGAACCAGGGTAGCAGGAATGCGGGAAAGGATTAACAACTCCAGAAATAACCTCATCATGGAATCCCGTCAGATCCCGAACTCAAGCATAGAAGCGCATTGGAGTAAATTATTGCCCCCATCAATCTTAACGCTGCCAGGATGGACTCCCTCTTGATGGCGTTTTGCAGAAATGAGGCATAATATACTCCATTAATATTTTTTTACTTATATTCTTTAATTTATTTACTTTTATCTACATCATTATTATTTTTTACATATATTTTTATTTTATTATTTATTTATTTATTTCTTATGAATTTCTGTTCATTTTTTATTTTTTTACTATTATTATTACAATGTATCGATATCAATTATGGAAGATATTGCATTGCACTACTCCTGCATACCTTCCGGAATAAAACTTTATTATTATTATTATATTATTATTATTATTATTCAACAATTTTTTTTTAAATACATGTAGAAAAAACATTCAGTTTATTCTGTTTAAAAAACCCGATAAGGATGTTTATTTGAGACTTTCATCTTCAGTATTTTATCACCCTTTCAGGTTTCGCGCTATAAGTTTCAAACACGTGCGAAGTTAAACGTTAGTTTTGTTCTTTTTTACAGTTTACAAGAAACGTGTCCTTACTGGGGTACCCCGTTCTAAGGCAACATTGTGCGTGGTTTTTGTTTTAATGTTTAACTTCAATTTAGTTAGTACAAGTAAAAATAAACATGTTTTATATATTACGTAACAATATCAGTTGTTAAGCAAAAAACACTTTAAAAGAAATATATACATCAAAAGTTGATTGAAAATAAAATTTACTAAACGCTCTCAAAAGTATAGTAGATGGTTAACAGAACAGAAATGAAAAGCATTAATAATTTTTTTTTTTTTGCAAAATAATTTATTTATTTTTAAATTTACTAAATTGGCAAGAGTTTGTCATAAAAATCACTTTTCTTACAATATATTCATTATTCACGAATACATTTTGCAAGCTTATTTTTTTCTCGAAGTGTATCTGTCAGATCCAAAGCTGTGATGAAACACCGAATGTGTTTCAATCTTCAGATGAATTTGTAAAATAATGGACTGTAAACGATAAACTGTAATACTTGATGGAAGCGTCTAATTATACGAGTAGATTGTGGGAAGAGTTACGGAATGAAGGAAAGTTGGGAAACCATTCACTCACCGATGAAGTTGAATTTCTTGATTCTTCAGCAAGCGAAAACGAACGAGCAACCACGTTTTTTCACGCTAAAACTAAACGGTTTGACTGTCAACTGTTTTGGACTGACGCTGTTCAAAAGGACGATAAAGTGAAATGGTTGGGTAGGTAAGGATTTGGATGAAAAACCTGACGGTAAAAACTTAACAAATATCACTTTCAAATCGAGCAGTAGAAACACAAAAATAATAGTTAATTTTATAGAATAGACATTTAAATCACCAAAGCCCAAGCTTTCGTGGTTTATTTACAAATCATAATAGTCACTTTGACCTTCTGTCTATCGTTTTATTTCAATAGATTTTATATTATTTCTCCTACCAATAATGAAACTTATCGTTTGTTTACAAAAAATGCGTACTTTTGTTCTTCCCAAACAAACACACCCAACCCGTTATCGAAATGACCCAAAGTTGAACATATCAATTTATTGCTTGGCCGTTTCTCCCACCAATAAAACATTCTTTGATCGGCCCAAGTCACGCCTATTGGAAATTTATATAATAATTTATTTAAAGGTCGCAGGTTGGTCCACTTTACTTTTATTGATATTTTTTTGGTTTTCGGTCATCCCAATCTACGTGAACTTTTTCGCTCGCAGGTGAGTTACTGTCGGAAATCGTTTGTCTTTTGGTACCTAGTCAGTCGCGTAATCTATACTATAAATCAGAAAGTTTTTGTTTCCGTTTGTTTATTGTTTGTTCCGCTAAAAATTCGCCGATGAAATAAATGAATTCAGTAAATTTCTCCATAAATTCAATTGTTTTCAACTCACAAAGTTATTATTATCCCGATATATGATTGCTCCTGCGTTATGTTTATTGATTACAACAAATAGGAACGTTCATTAATTAATATCATCATCAAAAAAAATATGCCTAGTGCCAGAAATTTGGATATTGCAATTTTTTTTTAAATACTTTAAGGGCTTTCTAATACAAGCAATACTACAAATGATTTATCTGGTGAATACAATTTATAAACAGTAATCTTTTTTCATTATTATTAAAATGCATTCTGAAATTTTATGTAAGACATTTACGAAAAATGCGCAACCTTTGGATTCGTAGTCGAGCGTCTTACCACTCGACCATAAAGCCGCTCAACGTCAAGTAACGTTGGTTTTTATTTTCGATGTCAAATAATATTAATTCAAGCACCAAATTTCGCACATACGCATATTTTTCACTCACACCAATAAATGTTTACACGCATTTTGAAGTAGTAATTCTTAGAAATATTAAAACAAAATACCTTTTCTTTTTCAGAACAACCAAGTGAGGATTACAGAATACACGTGTAATGATGGCATTTTTATACACCCTCTCCCCTAATCCATCATCTTATCTTACGCTTACGTAATTCGGTAATTTACGACAAGCGTGTCTTAGTCATTTACATCATGCTTGATCAGGGCTGACCTACCTGGAAATTCCCCAAGAACCAACGTATTCCAAACGTTAATTTATACTAATCAATTTAAATAGAGAAGTATATGCTCTTTTGAACAACCATTATAACCTATAATCATTTAAATTAAGAATCTACAAATAACCTGCTGAACGTTTTTTTGTAACGATATATTATATATGTATCAATGTTAGGATTAACGAAATAAAATAAATAACTACGGTTTATCAAAATTCGCCAAACATTTTATTAAAATCATACCTTCAATAATAACACCGGTGCTCATATTCCCAAATTGTATTCATTTGTTTTCTTACTATTCTCTTATTTTATCTATATTGTGTTCTCCCTTTGTATGTATGAGTATACATAACTACAACACAAAACTATATGTTGTTTATGAATTTCTAAAATAACATTAACCTTATTTATATAGCTCCATTTGAAATATTATCTCAGTAGCAAGATACTAAACACTAAACTATGATTTTTTTTTATTCTTTATCTACAAAAAATTATCGTTTAGTACAGTTTTAGAGGTTGCAGATTCAAATCACGTTGTAAGCAAAAAAATATATAAATACAAATTTAACCAACATAAAATAATATTTAGTATATTTGCAGCACGTTCCAGAACGTAGATACTCTAAGTATCACCTTGGTGAAAGACCACCATTCAGAATCAAAACGTTGCTTGAAATAGCTTTAGCCGTGTTTGGTGACCAGATCTGAATAGCTAGGCACTTCCCAACATTCCTCTTCCCCATTTTCTTTTCCTTTCCACCACCTTCAGTATCACAACATACCCCAATTAAGAATGTCATAGTCCCACTGGCTCCCGACGGTTGAGATTAGTCGGGACTCTTGTGCTATAAAAAGTATTCGTTTTTCGTAATATGGAATATTATAATTATATACCAACTAACAAAAAAATGTGTTATTAAGTAAAATAATAAATAAATAAAATAATGTTTAAAAAATATTCAAAGAATATGAAAATAAAAAAGACACAGAAAATAAAAATATTTTTGCTGTGACCGAAACTGGAAGTATTGGGTCTATTTTGTGTTTTTACATTCTTCTATTTTTTTAAGATTTTTAATATTATTTCGATAATTAATATTACAATGAAGTGTAAAACTTTAATAAATATTTTTTTGTGGGTTATTATAATTTTTCTAGCATAACAATTGATTCGATTTTCCAAGGCGCTGTGTCGAAGGCATTATTCAAAATGTAAACTATAAAGTTTAATAGACAAAAATGCTATCTCGGGGAGAATAGGTACGTTTTTTTTTTAATTATCGCTACATCCTCTGGTCGCTACTATTTAATACAAAATATTCAAGGCAAAATTATCATCCTTTTGCAGTCAGAATAATTAGTTTAAATTCCAGGTAGAGTTTTCTTCAAACTTATGTTAATTAGAGCATTCCGTTTTCGTTTAGCCGCTTCTCATACTTGCCAATAAGAATATATTTCCAACAAGAGAGAGCTTCTTCGGAATTAATTTCTCTAGAGTTTTCATCTAAAATTTTCCGCTATGTGGAACACCTACACTAATTTGGCATTTGCAGCACGGAGAATATTTTTAATGATTAAAAAAAAAAAACAAATTACGTCTATTTTTAAGTCATGAAAGTCAAAATGTTGTTTATAGTTTTTGTGTTCAATTTGTAGAACTCCATTTTATTTTTTATATAATTGAATTGAATAATATAAAAAATCAAAATGTTGTATTCGTAGCTTTAAATGTGTATCCACATCTTTACTAGAGACTGACGGCCTCCGTGGTCGAGTGGTTAAGACGCTCGACTACGAATCCAAAGATTGCGGGCTCAAATCCCGGCGTGCGCAAATAAATTGTATTTAATTAAATGTGTTATTCAACCTTTAATTCATATAAAATAATACAACGTATTTTTGCGGCACGTTCCAAAGTGGTAGATACTCTAAGTATCGCCCTGGTGAAAGACCGCCATTCAGAATCGAAAGGTTGCTTGAAATGGCTTTACCCGTGTTTGGTGGCCAGATCTGAACAGTCAGGTACTTCCAAAGCTTCCTTTTTCCCATCTCCTTTCCTTCCCTACACTTTTACACAACATACCCCAATTGGGAATGCCATAGTCTCACTGGTTTCATACGGTTGGGAGCAGTTGGGACTCTTGTGCTGTATTCAGTATTTATACGAGATTTTATTTTTTTAAGACTTGGGTTAGGTTAAGTTTTCTATTTTCTCCGGTCGTATGGGTCCCAAATGAGTTCAATTTTGGATAATGGGTAGAGTAGACCAATTTTCCCAAAATTTAAATACCAATTTACAAATGTTTGATTTTGAATAATTTATTTTAATTTAGGAACCGACGACTAAGAGATCTCTCAGACACGGAGAGAAAAAATATATGCGGCTCCGTAATCCAGTTCCTGTTTATTTAGACTGTACCAGTCAGTCTCTTTACCACACGAGACAAGGACGAAAATAAATTGGGCTCTGAGGGCTCTTAACCCTTATTGAGTAATTCAATTATATATTAGACCTAAAGCCCACATCGAACAATATCGTATTCAGCGAGGGTTCTCAAACTTTGTAACACCGCGACCCGCATTTTATTTGAACACATTATAGGTAGGTAAAAAAACATCTAAAATTTATCTGATTTTTCATAAAAATCACAGACCTGCTCGTACAAATTTCTACCACGGTCCTAAAAATACACATTTTTTAAATTTAATCAGAAATAAGTTAAGCTAAGTTAGCGCCGCAGGGGATAATTTTGCGTATTATAGGGTAAGTAAGAGGTGTAATTTTACCATTCTTGTTTACAGTTTTCAACTTTTGTGTTTGGGTCAGTCAATAAGTTTTTTATCCATTATTTCATCTTGGAATTGTTAAATTAATTTTATTTTTGGGTTAATTTCCTACCTTTTAAACAAGTTATAATTATTATTTTAATACCTTTCAAACTATTATTTAATGGGGATATTAAAGATTCCATCGTTATCAATAATTGTATGCTGGCTAACTTAAAATCTATCCGCAGGGGTAGGCAGAGAGATTGGACCACCATACAACTCTGTCTTGGAACACCCTAATTGTTTCAAACATATTTATACATCGTTTCATGGACCGGTTAGTAGCTGAGTGAACAGACGCGTCGGATTCCCACCCGGGCATCATGAGTTCAATTCCTCTGCTAGTTAAGTTCTCCATCATTGCACAAGCAACATCTTCCGCTTATTATGATGGCAGTAGGAGTTTTTTTAAATATTGTCAGGTTATTCTTAACCCGAGAATGTTTGTCTTTCCATACAAAAAAAAAGTTTTTTTCTTTTATTCTGACTCTTGACGTAGCCCGACTCTAGTATTTGATTTCACTTGATTGTGCCACGTCTTCTTCGGGCGTCCTCGACTTATTCATGCATTTTCCCCGCACACCCATCTTCTTCCATCCGCTATACATGCCCAAATCATTTAAGCGTATCTTTCTTAATTCTATTCATTACGCTTACATCAGCCTTGCATTCTTTCCGAATATTCATTTTTTTAACACGGTCACACATACGTCTCACTATAATACATCAGGGTTAGTATTCACACTCAATTGTGAACTATGAGCTTTGAAGAGCTTTACTTCGTAAAAATTGACGAATTTACGGTTTCGGTTATTTCTTTGAGATATTGATTTTATTTCAGTTAAGTTTGAAATTCGTATTTAAATGAAAAGTAACTTTTTGCGATGCATCTAAAATCAACTCGCGATACATATATTGGGAACCTCTTGCTTACTGGAGGAATTGGAACCATTTGAGCGCGATATGTAAATGTTGACCTAAGCTTTGAAAGTGTGGTGAAGCCTTCGAAACCTGAGGCCCAAACTCCGCGACAATGGGAGTCGACTGCTGTGGCCCTTGAAGCAAAGTGGGTATTTCCAGGGTCCTGCATTGATTCACCAACTGTCAGCACAAATCAATTACTTTGATTATTTCAAATTAACTGATGGTTGCTTACTCAGCGTTATTACCCTCAGTGATTCTGATTTCATTTAAGAAAATAATATTTCTGTGTCGGGCAAAAATCAAACTTATTTAGCAAGTTCGTGAACTCGTAAAACAATATTTTAAAACAGACTCAAAGATATTTACTGATCTTCTGTACCGACTATGGACCAAAGATAGAAAAAAATATTAATATTTAGAAGTAGTTTTTACTCGTAAAATATCAAGGAATTTAATTTTAGTTGAAATTTAATCCCTCACATTATGGGCGCCCGCAGGGGGGGCAATCAATCCAGGAGGGGTAGTTGCCCCCCCTGGATTGATTGAAAATAGTCAAATTGTTGTTATATACATACCAAATATTGTTTTAATAAAAAATTGTTGCTACAGTACGCCCTTCATTACTACAGTGTCCTATCCGTTCGATTACCATACAAATACGCTACAGTAAATTAAAACTACATTAACACATCACTAAAAATATTTTGCCCCCCCCCCATGCCACACATCGATCATAAACTAAAGATTGGACAGTAAAATGTTATTAAATATTTTTTGTTAATTTATTAAAAATACTTAATTAATCGCTTGTCTAGATTTGAAAATATGGTTTTTTAATTTGAATTTTTTTTTTTTACCCACAGTTCTATATTTGAAAATTTCACACTCGTACTTATAAATAGGGAAATTATTTAAAGTCAATATTTTATCTTTAATAAAAACAATTTTAAATTACGATCTTTATATTGATTTGAAAGTATGCAGGAGTAGTTCAAAGCATTATATTTTATAATTTATGATTAATCAATACAAAAAATAGCTAAAAAAAATACTTTTTAAATTTAAATTTTAAAAAATAGTTATGCAATATATGTAAATATTTTTAAAACATTTTAATTTATTGTTAGAATATTCTTTTTATTTTTCTATTAAACAGCATAAGTTCATTTGTGAGTACGTACGAGTGTGAACTTTCCAAAATTTGAAACTGACGGATGTGTTCAGAAAATTATGTTCTTAAAAAAGGCTATTTTCTTATCCTTACTTACCCATAATATATTTTAGAAGATATTATTCTTAATTTCAAATGGTTGGATTAAAGCAACAAAAATTTTTCTTGGCAAGTCAAGTTACACATATCAACTAGATTTGATATAAATTATAATATTTGTAAGTCGAGAACGCTTTCAAATGGCAAATGGTTACCACGCATTGAAATAAACCAAATACAGAAACGTGATTAAAAAAAAAAAATGTAAGCATAATATATTATTTTAATTTTAAAAGATTGTCCATCTGATATTGCGATATTTTTTAAAATTTTACTAGTTGTCATCCGTGAAAAATCACGGAATGAATCTTGACTTAATACCACCCATTTCAAATATAAAATAATGTCTTATAAACACATTAAACGTAGGTACTTTATTAGGTAGGTCGGGATTAGAATTTGGCGGCCTGCATGGTCGAGTGGTGAGACGCTCGACTACGAATCCAGAGGTCGCGGGTTCGAACCCGGCGAGCGCAAATAACTTTTATTTGATTTATATGTTTCATATAACATTTAATTGATATAAAATAAAATATATTATATTGGCGGCACGTTCCAGAGTGGTAGATACTAAGTATCGCCCTGGTGAAACACCACCATTCAAAATCTAAGCGTTGCTTGAAATGACTTTAGCCGTGTTTGATGACCAGATCTGAATAGCCAGGTACTTTTTAACCTTCCCTTCCTCATCTCCTTCCCCTCCCCACAACCTTCAGCCTAACAACGTCCCCCTATTGGGGATACCATAGTCTCACTGGCTCTAAACCGTTGAAAGCAGTTGAGACTCTTTTGCGGTATTCACGTAAATAAAAAAATAAAAGTTTTTTTTTTTTTATATTTGATAATTTCAACTAACATCAGTTCTACATTTAAAAAGTTTACACTCGCACGGTCTTACGTACTCACAAGGAAAATTATTCATAGTAATAAAATATGTATAGAATTATATTCGAATGATCGATTTTCAAAATATTTACTAACCGAAAACTTCTTCTATCTAGATTGGAGGTATTATCTACAAACGTTGGGTAGCTGCCTATCTGACTGCGACAATAATTTTTGAATTTTCGTAGAAATTTAGAAATAAATTAAATCGAGTGATTTGTGCGATTTTCCCATGGCGTTTACGTTAATAATTGCTGTAGAAACTTCTCCAATATTCACGTGACAATAGAGTCACTTTCTCGCACCCCGATTTTATTCCCATTTCTTTTTTAAACTTTTTAAGATTGTGTCAAATTCAAAAGTTCTCCTTATTTTCGCTTTCGGAATGCGACTGTTGTTAAACTTCGCCGTTCGATTTGCAAGGCAGAAAAACGAAGATACAACAAGTATATTTGCGGCACGTTCCAGAGTGGTAGATACTCTAAGTATCGCCCTGGTGAAAGACCACCATTCAGAATCGAAACGTTGCTTGAAATGGCTTAAGCCGTGTTTGGTGACCAGATCTGAATAGCCAGGTACTTCCCAACCTTCCTCTTCCCGATCTCCTTCCCCTCCCCACTACCTTCAGCCTCACAACATACCCAATTTGGGGATGCCATAGTCTCACTGGCTCTAGACGGTTGGGAGCAGTTGAGACTCTTGTGCGGTATTCATGTAAAAAAAAAAAAAAAAAAAAGATGTCAGACATATTTTACATTCAAATCGATAAGAATTTTGGTTAAAAATTATTTTAGAAGCATTAATAAAATAAACAGCACTTGAAATTCTTCATTCATTCCATGACAAACTTTATAAAATGCTCGACCCTAAAAAAATTACATTTCTCTTACATAATAACACGATATTGTATAAATATTGCATCATAATTCTTTTAACTCCGCTATTATTATAATAAACTACTTTATACTACTACTATATACTACTTTAAAATTAGCATTTTTTTGTTTTTTCTTTGGGTAATGTTTTAATTATCCATTAATGCAAGATTGTTACGATCTAAAATGTATGTACGAGGCCTGTTTAAAAGAAAAGGTGAATTTTGAATTTTCGCGGGCTGTGTACATTCGATTATCGATTATTTTTTTTTGTTATGTTGGTACACATATGTTAAGCATATGTTATCATTATCAGCCATTTTGGGTTAGTTGTTTGTTTTTGACAACTGGAAAGGTTAGCCACGTTTTTGTGTGTTCTTCGATTTTTCACTTTTGAAAAAAATGGATCAAAGAATATGTTTTAAATTTTGCGTTAAAAATGGAATAAAGTGCTCCAACCCACTAAAATACTACTTTGTCTCAAAAAAGTGTTTACAAGTGGTACAAGCGCTTTACAGAAGGTCGAGAAGATGTTAATTACGATGAGCGTCCTGGAGTTGTGGAAAAACAAATCATGGATTTTATTCTTTGATCCATTTTTTTTAAAAGTAAGAAATCGAAGAACACACAAAAACGTGATTAACCTTTCCAGTTGTCAAAAACAAACCACTAATCCAAAATGGTTGATAATGCTAACATATGATAAACATATGTGAATCAACATAACAAAAAAATAATCGATAATCGAATGTACACAGCCCGCGAAAATTCAAAATTCACCTTTTCTTTTGAACAGGCTATGTATATTAATGACTACACATGGCTCGATCACAGTCTGACAATGTTTATTTAATGCAATGAAATCAAACTTTGACAGTCAAATAAACATTTTGAGTATATTTAGTTCGTCGAGGAAACAACGATTCGAGCTGCAAATGATTTATTTATTGCGTAAATTTACGAAAAATGCCTTTTGTTCGTATTGCTTCATAACATAGATATCAGATTCAAACATCGAATCAATAATGATAATATACAAAATGTACAATATTATTTAAAAATACAAATTCGAAAACAATAACATTCTAAGAAATGTCAATATGTTATCATGTTTTTGCCATCAGACGTCAAAGTCGTTTAATTCAAAGCTTTCCGTTTTACTGGCTCTGGAAAAAGGTTTTGTGAAATATGGATGGAATATCGAAGTATATGAAAATATTATCTTTGTTCTCAGCATAAAAGACGAATATGCTAAAAAATCATCTAAAGGTGATCTATTCTATACGTAGGCACAAATAGGTAAGGCAGATATATGTGAATGTGAATATCAGAGGCGTGCACTTCATAAAGGTACATAAGCACTGCCTACCCTGCCGTTCTCACATAAAATATGTATAATTTGAAATTATTTCAAAAAATTAATCTTCTATTTCAAAAATACGTAAGTTCAGCTAATCGAACCGCCGCGAGCGCCCCACCGACATCCTATTATAACGTGTCAAAAGCAGGAACTACATATGCCCAAACACCGCCAACGTCAGAGTAGATTATTATATGTTTACCAAGACAAGACTACACAAAATATGTACGCTGTGAGCTGTGCACGCATTTAAGTGGCTCGTTTGTGTTAGTATATTTGTTAGTGTAAAGGCAGTTACAGAACAAATCCAATAGCAATCAGTGATATCCTTTGGTATCTTTCTCTATTATCAATTAATCTGCTGTTTTTTTTCTACTGGCTACCCTGATCAAAAACTTTCTGCACGCCACTGGTGAATACCATGCAAGAATGATAGGCACCATGGCATCCAAATGTTGGTATGTTGTGAGGCTGAATAGAGTGGCAGGGGAAGGAGATGAGAGTGAGGAATGTCGTGAAATAACTTGTCATTCAGATATGTGACTGTAAAGATATTTTGAATGTTTGATTAAAGTTTTTGATTATGGTCAGATTATTAGCATTGATAAAACCTGTACAAAAAAAATATCTGCATAATGCACATGTTTATTTTTTACAGTAGACCTGTTTTAAATTTCATAAAAAAAATTTATAAAACGAAGTTGGGTCCGCGTTGATGAAAATTTTATTGATTTTTTTCGAGCTTCCCAGAATAAATTATTTATTATTTACTTTATTTGCGTTGAACCTTGATAAAATCACAGGGGTCGAGTGACAGAGTGGGTGTTTTTTTAATGGAAAATGAACCTAAACATTTTCAAGAAACTGTTATTTAATAATAATATTTCTTTAGAAAGCAAAAAAGCATACCATTAAAACTGTTAGCATATTTTCTTTATTCCTAATAAAAAAATCTGGAAAATATTTGTTTTTAAAAAAAATCATTGTGGTTTTTCCAACGATGGGAAAACATTATCAAATTATCCACATTACGTTGTGAATCTTTCATTCAGAAATGTTTTCATTATTTAAAATTAAACATATCTCAGATTAAAGCAGGTTTACGGTTATTCGAAAAAGATTTTAATTATAAAGGAATTACATCTCCGTAATTTAATCGCCAAAAGCTTAGTGGGTAAAAATATTGTTATGTTCAAATTTCAGTATATAGTTAATATATTGTTATGGTAGGATTATAAATTGTAAAAGACTAGATATGAAATGTGATATTTTATAACAAAATAAAATATACTTGACAAAATCTTTTCTATCGACCCATTTTTTGTTGATAACTAGAAAATTCTGCCCAGAGATTCTGTAATTTTATAGTACCGTCTTAACCCTTTGCTCCCTGATGGTACAAATTTGTACCCGTCTATATAACTTAATATATAAAATCTTCTATACCAAAAACAATTTTCCACATATTATTCCTGGAAGTACATTACTAGACATTATTTTGTACGTGGGTCAGTTTTTAACGCTTATTTACAAAAACTGATAGCGGGGGAACTAGTTTTATATTGAGCTGTCACATGTTTAGTCGAGCTATTTTAGTACTTGTTTGAAAACATCATTGTTGCGGTAATGTATTCAGGTATGTGTGTTCTTAAATATTATTATTTCAATGAGTATTACATTGTCATTCACTAATGTCATTATCTGTCAAAAGTGTAGGGTATTAAAAAATAAACATCTAACACACATTTTAAAATTTTTTTTTTTACTTATTGCCTGACGGTAAAAATATGACCCGGATAATTTTTTCCAAAAGGAGTTTTTTGAAAATTCAAAAAAATAGGAATGATTTCAAAGTTATAAATGACAGATAATTTCCAAAATAATATATGAAAATTCGCTTAATCAGGGTTAAGGTAAAATATCACAAAATTGCACTATAGGTACCTATTATGGGACTATTGTTTGTAGACTGAGCGCATTTTTAAACTAATTATTTATCTGTTTTTGATATATTTTTTATACTTTGTTAACCCTATTCAAACTTCAGTATCTATTTTTATTATTTTATTTTTATTGTTTGAAATTTGTTAATTCTGTTAATAATTCGTTTGCATTTTGACTCCTTAATCGAGTGGTAAGACGCTCGACTACGAATCAAAGATCGCGGTTCAAACCCGGTGTGCTAACTTTCATCTCATTAATATATATAATTACTCATTTAATTCATATAAAATAACATATACTATATTTTCGGCACATTCCAGAGACGTAGATGCGTATCGCCCTGGTGATAGATCACCATTCTGAATCAGAAACGTTGCTCGATTGAATTGGCTATAGCCGTATTTGTGGCCAGATCTGAATAGCCAGGTACTTCCCAACCTTTCTCTTCCCATCTCTTTTTCTTCCCTTCCTACCTTCAACCTCACAGCAATTCGGGATGTCATATTCTCACTGGTTATAGACGATTGGGAGCAGTTGTAACTCTTGCACGGTATTCACTCTTAAAAAAGCTTTGTTTTTTACTTTTTGGATATTATTTATCATAGTTTACGATTAAAAATCTATTGTTTAAAACAATTATTTATTTCAATGTGCTTTAAAATTTGCGTTGAACCTGACGGGATAAAATGCAAGGCTGATGTGAGCGTAATGGGGTAATGGTTTGGGCATGTAGAGCGATGAACGAAAGTGAAAGAACCGCCCGAGAAAGACATGGCACGATTTTTCAAATACTCGTGTGAAGAATCAGAACAACAGAAGAGTATGTATGAGACGTGTATGAACTCCTCTAAACATTTTCAAGGAATACGATTGAAGACGTAATTACCGACTGTCTTTTTTTAATTTCGGACATTTTCCTTATAATCTCCCCTAAAAACCGGCGACAAGTTTTAATTATTTAAATAAAGATGAAAAATGTCGCTTGTCATTCAGATATGTGACTGTAAAGATATTTTTGAATGTTTGATTAAAGTTTTTGATTATGGTCAGATTATTAGCATTGATAAAACCTGTACAAAAAAAATATCTGCATAATGCACATGTTTATTTTTTACAGTAGACCTGTTTTAAATTTCATAAAAAAAATTTATAAAACGAAGTTGGGTCCGCGTTGATGAAAATTTTATTGATTTTTTTCGAGCTTCCCAGAATAAATTATTTATTATTTACTTTATTTGCGTTGAACCTTGATAAAATCACAGGGGTCGAGTGACAGAGTGGGTGTTTTTTTAATGGAAAATGAACCTAAACATTTTCAAGAAACTGTTATTTAATAATAATATTTCTTTAGAAAGCAAAAAAGCATACCATTAAAACTGTTAGCATATTTTCTTTATTCCTAATAAAAAATCTGGAAAATATTTGTTTTTAAAAAAAATCATTGTGGTTTTTCCAACGATGGGAAAACATTATCAAATTATCCACATTACGTTGTGAATCTTTCATTCAGAAATGTTTTCATTATTTAAAATTAAACATATCTCAGATTAAAGCAGGTTTACGGTTATTCGAAAAAGATTTTAATTATAAAGGAATTACATCTCCGTAATTTAATCGCCAAAAGCTTAGTGGGTAAAAATATTGTTATGTTCAAATTTCAGTATATAGTTAATATATTGTTATGGTAGGATTATAAATTGTAAAAGACTAGATATGAAATGTGATATTTTATAACAAAATAAAATATACTTGACAAAATCTTTTCTATCGACCCATTTTTTGTTGATAACTAGAAAATTCTGCCCAGAGATTCTGTAATTTTATAGTACCGTCTTAACCCTTTGCTCCCTGATGGTACAAATTTGTACCCGTCTATATAACTTAATATATAAAATCTTCTATACCAAAAACAATTTTCCACATATTATTCCTGGAAGTACATTACTAGACATTATTTTGTACGTGGGTCAGTTTTTAACGCTTATTTACAAAAACTGATAGCGGGGGAACTAGTTTTATATTGAGCTGTCACATGTTTAGTCGAGCTATTTTAGTACTTGTTTGAAAACATCATTGTTGCGGTAATGTATTCAGGTATGTGTGTTCTTAAATATTATTATTTCAATGAGTATTACATTGTCATTCACTAATGTCATTATCTGTCAAAAGTGTAGGGTATTAAAAATAAACATCTAACACACATTTTAAAATTTTTTTTTTTACTTATTGCCTGACGGTAAAAATATGACCCGGATAATTTTTTCCAAAAGGAGTTTTTTGAAAATTCCAAAAAATAGGAATGATTTCAAAGTTATAAATGACAGATAATTTCCAAAATAATATATGAAAATTCGCTTAATCAGGGTTAAGGTAAAATATCACAAAATTGCACTATAGGTACCTATTATGGGACTATTGTTTGTAGACTGAGCGCATTTTTAAACTAATTATTTATCTGTTTTTGATATATTTTTTATACTTTGTTAACCCTATTCAAACTTCAGTATCTATATTTTTTTATTATTTTATTTTTATTGTTTGAAATTTGTTAATTCTCTGTTAATAATTCGTTTGCATTTTGACTCCTTAATCGAGTGGTAAGACGCTCGACTACGAATCCAAAGATCGCGGGTTCAAACCCGGTGTGCGCAAATAACTTTCATCTCATTAATATATATAATTACTCATTTAATTCATATAAAATAACATATACTATATTTTCGGCACATTCCAGAGACGTAGATGCGTATCGCCCTGGTGATAGATCACCATTCTGAATCGAAACGTTGCTCGATTGAATTGGCTATAGCCGTATTTGTGGCCAGATCTGAATAGCCAGGTACTTCCCAACCTTTCTCTTCCCCATCTCTTTCTTCTTCCCCTTCCTACTACCTTCAACCTCACAGCATACCCCAATTCGGGATGTCATATTCTCACTGGTTATAGACGATTGGGAGCAGTTGTAACTCTTGCACGGTATTCACTCTTAAAAAAGCTTTGTTTTACTTTGTTTATTCTTTGGATATATTATGTTTATCGTTGGTTACGACGTTAATCTAGTAAAATTACTTCTATTGTTTATAACAATTATTTACTATTATTACTAAATCAATGTGCTTATACCAACCCTGATGTATGGCAGTGAGGCATGGAACTGGCAGAGGAAGGATGAAAGTAGACTGAATGCTGTGGAAATGAGATCTTTGAGACGGATGTGCGGTAAAACCATGTATGACCGTATTACAAATGTGGATATCCGGAAAGAATGCAAGGCTGATGTGAGCGTAATGGATAGGATTAAGAAAGGGACGCTTAGATGGTTTGGGCATGTAGAGCGAATGAACGAAGAAAGGAGTGTGAAAAGAATATATGATGCGAAAGTGAATGGAAGAAGAAGTCGAGGACGCCCGAGAAAGACATGGCACGATCAAGTGAATCAAATACTTGAATCGGGTCGTGTGAAGAGTCAGAATAACAGAAGAGTATGTATGAGACGATGTATGAATGTAAATGAAGCAAGAAGTGTGTGCCAAGACAGAGTTGTATGGCGGTCCGTCCTCTCTGCCTACCCTTGCGGGGAAACGGCGTGATGGTTAGTTAGTTTAGTTAGTTAGTTACTAAATCAAAGCCTACATTTGCAGCACTATATCTCATTATCACCCCAACAGCAAAGGAATACGATTGATTCAACGCACGTAATTACCGACTTTTCTTTGTTTTTACAAACTCCTTTTTTTAATTTCGGACATTCGCCCATCAATTGCCTTAGCCCCAATAACACTCCTCGCTAATCTTCCCCTACAAAAACCGGCGACAAGTATCTTAATTCGGTAGCATATTACGCCCAGGGGTTTAAGCCCTTCATCAATCAAATCGACAGGAATATCACTCCCGCTTCAAGCCTGATTACGTCCGTCTATCAAGTAGAAATATAGCCACTAATGAGCTAATGCTTCGAGACCTTTCTATGATTACGGCCGTTACAGACCTGTTATTAATTTAATTAAAATAAGAACGTCCTTGCTGTACAGCTCTCGAGAATGTAACCGTTTTAATGGGACTTGGTTTAGAGGGGTACCCCTTAAGATTTATGTGTGAATGAAATCTTATTATTGAATAGTTTAACATAGTAGAATTATATTGATGTTGAATAAAAGCTAAATTTGAAATATTAGGTGAAGAGAAGATGTGGTAAATCAGGCTCAGCCCTGTGCCTGAACGGTGACTGACGCGGGTGGAAAAATATATTTATGATGCATTAAGTACGTTTCAAATTCGTGTTGTCTTGTTATTTTATTATTGAAATATCTTTTCTCTCGCATTTGCACTGCTTGTTTTTGCATATTCTGAACATTTTTTTTAATAGCCTTCTAATAGCTCTAAAAGAAGCCCTAAGTCTTGGCACTTTTCGTAGGATTTGTGCTGAATATTTATTGAAAAACCTATAATTTTTTCTAATGTACTTCGTTATATTATTGTGAAATGTATTCAATTTTTTTACTAGATGTGTGAAAAAATAATGTACATGCATCGAAATAAAAATACAAAAACAAACAAACAAAACCCAGTGTACATTTTTCGTTCGAACAAAAGATTAATATCAACTCGTATCAAGTATCGGACGAGAGGTGCAGGTTTTATTTTGCGCCGTCGTATCGGGAATATATGGATTCGATTGCCCTCCATGAACAGTATTTAAAAAAAAAAATATTTCATATAATATATAGGCGCTCGACGCGTAAAAAGGCAATGTTATTCGGTGCTATTAGCGCCTTGGTAATGCGTCACCTGGAGCAAACTGCTCCAATTTTAGCTGTACAGAACTGGCCATGGGTAAAATGATGTGTTACTAAATTACTAACGAAGAGAAAGAACCCTTAACCTCTAGTATGCCGATGTGTCCTATAGGACCCGGGCATTTATCATTATGTCTTTAGGAATTTTCATTATTCTAAACCCGTTGTTCTTATATTTAAATAAAACATAATCGCTTGTCAACAAAAATAGAGAAATTTTGCATTGCGTTAAGTTTCATACAAATCGAGCAATAAATATTTGTAGTTTGCTTACATTGTACGCCTGAAAAATAAAATCAAAAGTGACATGTTTGTATTCACAGGAAAACCTCATGCAATTTTATTTTTATTTGGAAGAAAATGTATTCAGCCACACGAAAATACATTAACACGACCAAAAAAAATCACATTTCTTAATGAAATTGATACGAAAAAACCAATTCTCCAAATATAAGTAGCTATTCCAGAAAAACCACTTATGCCATTATAACACAAAAAAATTATTACGAAATTACGGTCAGTAAGGTACGACGGAAGTTGAACTTTGCGGGAATCCGGCATTACAAAGGTTAATATTTTCATGAAAACATTACTTAAATATTATTTATACATAATAATTATGAGGACTGAACCCTGTTAGTGCAAATAAAAAAAATGTCCAAAGAAGTATAGCTATAATGGAGTGCTTATACTAACCCGATGTATGGCAGTGAGGTGTAGAACTGGCAGAGGAAGGATTAATATGGACTGAATGCTGCAGAAATGAGATATCTGAGGCGTATGTGTAGTAAAACCATATATAACCGTAATAAAAATGTGGATATCCCGAAATAATGCAAGGCTGATGTAAGCGTAATTCATAGAATTAAGAAAGGGACGCTTAAATGGTTTAGGCATATAGAGTGGATAAACGATGAAAGGAGTGTAAGGAGAATATGTGACGCGAAATCAAATCGTAGAAGAAGTCGGGGACGCCCGAGGAAGACATGACACGATCAAGTGAATCAAATACTTGAGTCGAGCTATGTCAAGAGTCAGAATAACAGAAGAGTATGTATTAATGCAAATAAAGCAAGGAGTGTGTGCCGAGACAGAGTTGTATTGCAGTCCATTTTCTCTGCCTACCCTTGCGGTGAAACGGCGTGATAGTTAGATAGTTAGTTAGTTGAATGCAATATGTGTGGGTATAAGAGTAATTAAAACGGACACTAAATGTGATAGACACGTAGAGTGGAACGGAAAATGGAGTGTCATAGAATACATAACGTGCAAAGAGGTTGAAATGAAGTTGCAGGCGTCTTAGGAAGACAAGCCACGATCAAGTAAATCAGATACTTGAGTTAGAAGGATAGGGGCCTGTGATTAGTCAGTATAACAAGCATACGTATGCTTAAGACAATGTATAAATATGAATGAAGCCAATGTGCCAATAAAGAATTGTATGGCTGTCTATCCTCCCCGTCTACCCCTGCAACAATGGTGTTATAGTGAGTTAGTAATAGTTTATTTATTTTTTTGGTAAAATATGATTTCTGGTACCCTGTTGCTGGGATTTATTAATATTTGATAGGGTATGTAATTTATAGCTTTAATACTCGTAAATAGCCCTGATTAAACTTGGGAACGAGCAAAACCTTCATTAAAATAAAAGAATACTTTATTTTAAACCACGAATTTATTATGTTTTAACGCCAACCGGTTTTGCTTAGATCAAGCTTCATCAGGCCAAATAGAATAACTATTATATACTAGTTTAGTAGTGATGCACACGTAAAAAGAGACATAGTGAGTAAATCGTGTAGTAGCGTATTTGGAGTAAAATTTCAAACTTTTTTACGTAAAAGTGAAAATTAACAGTAATATTTTTGTATACATTAGCGCTCCACACGGAGATCTAACGAATTGCGTAAAGAAGACGGCTTAGCGTATTAATACTATCAGATGTGCTATAATTGTATTGTATAATATGTGCCCAGACAAAGCTTAATCTAAGCGAAACCGATTGGCGTTGAAAAAAAAAAAATTCGTGGTCTAAAACAAAGTATGTTATTTGAATATAATGTCAAACTACAAAGTGATTGGTTCTTATGAAAAAAATAAAACAAAATATATATATATTTATAAAATAACCTCCATTTTTCACAATTCTTATAATGTCATAACTCAACATTAAACTAATATTGTTCTTTGAAAAAGACAAAAACGGGCGAAAAACTATAACCTACTTTATAAATAAGCATTACATGTCGATTTATCTTTCTTCTCGCTAAAGAAAACTCGCTTTTTATGGCTCTACAAATCAATTATGTTCGGTCATAGATCACAGAAAGGAAATATTGCCACTGTTGATAATATATGCCCCATGAATACGCCTAAAATACCACATTTGTTTCAATCCCCCCTCGCTAGGTGATAAAGGAGATTCTTTATTATTATTGCGCTCCACTCATAAGAGATAAATCTTTCTGGTTCCAGGCGCCACAGCTTCCCTCAAAAACTACAAGACTCTAGAAAAAATATCGGAGTATTTTTTCGCAGGAATGAAATTTAATGAAAAATCGCTCATTTTTTAAGGTATTAATTTCAACGATACGTTAAGACCTTTTAAAGGTCAGCACCCAAAACTACACACTTTTTGGCTTTCTAGTACAAGCAAAACTATTCAATATTTATCTTTTAATTCTATATGAGTAGTTAGAAATATGTCTAAGGTTTCTAGTGAATACAATTTTGAAACAGTAATCTTTTGATTTTTTTATGAAATGCATACTGGAATTTTAAATAAAACGTTCGAAAATGCCTTTACTGGTTTTCAAACTGCAACTTTTACTGATGAAATATTGTTTTTCTTGTAAACCTCAGATTTTTTTACAACTACCCATAGAAAAATTGCAGATAAACCATTTGAATGGAAGTATTGCTTGTATGAGAATGCCACAAAGTGACGTTTAGCGTCATTCTTGGGTGCTGGCCCTTAATAACATATATAAATAAATAATCTTTAAATTAATGATATACATGAACTAATTAAAAGTATAACATGAAACAAAAGTTATAACAACATTAAATTAATTTCGTATTTTGCAAATTTTATTTTTAAGCGTAACAAAACTATCCCAACAATAATATTTTGTGTCGATTAAGTGACGAATATCAAAGATGTCTATTGACGCGGCATATTTTTTTCACTGTGCTAGCATTTTAGGCAATTTTATGTACATAAAATAATATGATAGTTAATTCCAGATATAATGATGCAATGAAAAATATCCTCAATTCTAGTATTGCGTATCGGTGATTGAATAAATTGTCATTGCAAGCAAGTCTAGACTTTCTAGGTACACCATTTAAAATGTTTATAGAGCATTACCAAGTAGTTGAAAATCCTTTTGTCTAGCAATCTAAGCCTCTCTAAATCATTTAGCAAATAGATACAGTCTAATGAACTATAGTGAATACCACATAAGAGTCCGAGCTGCGCCTAACTGTCTAGCGCCAGTGAGACTATGGCATCCCCAATCGGGGTATTTTGTGAGACTGAATGTGGTGGGGAGGGGAAGGAGATGGGTAAGAGGTAGGTTGAGAAGTACCTGGCTATTCAGATCTGGTCACCAAACACGGTTAAAGCCATTTCAAGCAACGTTTCGATTCTGAATAGTGATCTTTAACCAGGGCTATACTTAGAGCATCTACCACTCTGGAACGACGGCCTCCATGGTCGAGTGGTAAGACGCTCGACTACGAATCCAAAGGTCGCGGGTTCAAACCCGGCGTGCGCCAATAACTTTTATTTAATTAATATGTGTCATAACACATTTAATTCATTTAAAAATAATAACAAGTATATTTGCGGCACGTTCCAGAGTGGTAGATACTCTAAGTATCGCCCTGGTGAAAGACCACCATTCAGAATCGAAACGTTGCTTGAAATGGCTTAAGCCGTGTTTGGTGACCAGATCTGAATAGCCAGGTACTTCCTAACCTTACTCTTCCCGATCTTCTTCCCCTCCCCACTACCTTCAGCCTCACAACATACCCTATTTGGGGATGCCATAGTCTCACTGGCTCTAGACGGTTGGGAGCAGTTGAGACCCTTGTGCGGTATTCATGTAAAAAAAAATTTAAAAAACGTGCCTCAAATATACAATATATTATTTAATTTGAATTTATTGTGTTATGACATATATTATTTTGGTTAAATATATATGGAGGCCGTCAACTTGCTGCAATTATTTTACGTACAATTTTATTGTATAATTATATGTGGTGTGTTTTAAACATTTGACACCCACACAATTCAACGATTTGTGCCGTTTTGTATTTTGACATTTTAATAGTCTTGATTCTAGGTCCGGTACAGCTTCTGAACAAATTTCTATCAACTGACAAGCATAACAACATGGCCGTTATCCTTTTTTTTTTTTATTTTTTTTCAGATTTTTGTGTTAAAAATATAGGAAGTAAAAAAACAATGAAGAGATTTTAATCCTTATCTTTCTTTGCAGAAAAGTGATGCATCAATCAATAAGTGCATCTATCTATCAGTCGTACTGCCCGTTTCTGCACATCATATTTCTGTCAAGTAAGTTTATCCAGAATATTTCCATTTCCCATCTCTTATTCCTTTTTAATCCCATTGCCTTTCCCCTCACCAAATTTAACAATTTATAAATATATGATTATATGCATGCCACAAAAACCACAACAAGTATTTTTGATGGTCGTCGGACCTCAAATCCGTGACCTCTGGGCACAAAGTCAAAGACTTACCCTTCGTTCATAAAGGTTGTCGCTGGGCAGGAACTTAGTCCTAGTATAATAATAAGTTAATTTATAAAATATTTTGCTTATTAAGGTACAGAATTTATATTTAACCTTGTGAGATGCAAGGACACCCCTTCCACGATTAAATATGTAACAGGTGTGAGAGAAAAAAACAGTTTCCCAAAAACCTTAATATCGCCTCAAGGGAGGAGATTGGTGCTGAGGCGTCACTAAGTAAATCAATGAATAAATAATCGCATAAAATATTATGTTTACAATCTCTTGCTTTTTTGGGAATAAGGTATTTTTCACATTTTCACGTTGACGCTATTTGCAGTATTTTTAATCGATACATCGTTTACAATTCTGATTAAATATTTAAAAAAACGTGGGATCGGAAAAAAGTTGACAAAGGATTTAGCAAAGTGACCAATAACTTTTTGTTGAAAATATGATTTATTAAACAGCAAAGCTGTAATTGAAAGTAAGAGTTTGCGGCCTACCTCGGTACCTTAGAAGTTGCTTAAACGGTTGCCCGATTGACGGAAGGTTTCAGGGTTCAAATCGCATCCATTCCAGTCGCATCAACAACCTTTTTCAAAAACAATGTAGATCTATTTTAATGATAAGTTTTTAAATACTTGTCAGTCTGTACAGAATTCAAGCGATCACCTAAAAATCACGTAAAAAATCCTGGTATTATTTTATTGATATCTATGCTAATTCCTTTTCCAATATTAACTTGAACTCTAATTTATTCTCCTTCTTTTGGCAAACTTCAGAATTTTAATTAATATGTTAAAATGTACTGGTAAAAAAAACTTGTTTTTTTCGTCGTAAATTTCGATGTAAATTTCTGTCTAGGGATTGTGTTGTTGACAAAACAGTCTGGTGAATCCCGTTAAATTTAACGCTGCGTAATGAAATATACGAGTAGTTAAATAAAAAATAACGTTAAACATATCCACACACTGTTAAACATATTCACATTGAAAAATAACAGTTACAGAAAAAAACTCAATAATGTTTCAATTCATTATTGTAGACATTCTATTCGATTTTTTTTCGAGGATTTCTTTTCTTTTCAGGAACAAAAATCTGAAGGGAAGATACAAATCTGAACCTCTCTCAAATTGGGTTGGCCCAAGTTTAACCTGGTCTGATACCCCGAAACATCTGTGCTCCTTAATTGAGTTATTTTTCAAATAAACCACACGCTTTCCTACATTTTTCATCAAAGTTTTGTTGCCATGTTGTTCGGCCTACTACAGATTTAGACCATGAGCGTAGTATATAAAATACAGCACAGCCAAAAATAATAGTACAAAAAGTATTATGTTCTCGCATTACTTTGGATTTTAAAAATATTCATCTCTACTAGGCTTTGATTATTTACTAAGACAATTTTAAACTTGCCTAAAGATGACCATAACAAGTTGAAACCGGTCTGCAAATGTGTCTTGTTAAATCATTACAACGAAATTCCCGCACGAATTGACAGTTTCAAAAATAGAAATACTACCCGGCTTTGCTCGAGATCTCGGTTACATATTAGCAGCTATTTTTCTAATAAAAGAGTTAAAACATTGCGTCGAACAGGGTCGTAGATACTCTAAGTATCGCTCTGGTAAAAGACTACTATTCACAATCGAAACGTTGCTTTAAATGGCTTTAGCCGTGTTTGGCTACCAAACCTAAATAGCCGACACTTTCCAACCTTTCTATTCCACACATCTCTCCTTTCTCTACTCGTTTTTTTAAATTTATTTTATTTAGCCTCACAACATGCCTCAATTGTGGATTTCATTGTCCCACTGGCTCCGAATAGATGGGACCAGTCGGAACTCTTGTGTTGTATTCACAAAAAAAAACTCTGTATCCTTGGTGACTATTTGAATACACTCTATTTGGAGGTTTTTCTTTATGCAGAATTTTCTTAAAGGAGAGCCTTATTAAGGCCATGATGTTTGTGTCAAGATCAAAAGGCTATCAGTTCAGTAACTAGGTGAAACTTTGTTACCTAAGTTAATTAACAAACTCAAACTACTTAGACATAGAACCTAAAATGATTAATCAATAATTCAATTCAAACCAAACCTAATTTCGCTACCTTTAATTTTGGCTAAAATTACTCTCAGAACTTTTAACTTATTTACTTCACCCAGATAATATAATTTAGAACTCTAAAGTAGATCAATGTTAGCAGGTAATGTTTACATTTGAAACTCAATCATTTGGTTTTTGTAGAATGTTTAGGTAAGATGATAATGGTTAGTGAATTAAATGGGATGTGAGCTATTGTGATTTATACTTTATAAAGTCAGATTCAAGTGTTTTGTAAAAAGTGAACAGATTTACTTTAATATATGTACGATATTCCCTCTGATCCGATTTATGATGCGAATAAATGGATAGAAGACAAGATCAATGGAAGAGATTTTAAAACGAAAAAATGCACTTAACATTACTTTATCTTCAAATAATAATATATAATAATTGTTCAAAAAATATCAATAATTTTCAACGAAATATGAAACAAAAGAAGACATAGAAAATAAAAAAATAATTGAATCGCGACTGAGACTTGAACTTTGAACCTCTATTCTACGCAAAAGTAACGTCTCTGCCAATTGAACTACCGAAACCGTTTTAAAAACCGTAATTTTTATCAATATCATATTTCTTCTCGGTATCTTTGTATTCGTATGCAAAGCTCTACCCGAGCACATTGTATACTTAGATAGTGTCAATGTAGGTATTATGACATAACCACAAAAATTATTTTCCTCGGAGTAACATTCAATTGTCAAGCAATACCATCACAAGCTTTTAATTTCTTTATTTATTCATTTTTTTTATTTTACTTTTGAGAGTAGGTTTATTGTATCTCTATTGGTTAAATTATAGAAATTTCCAATATTGTTTGTAGCAATATTTTTACACTTATATTTTTTAAACAATAATAATAAAAAAAATAAAAGTCGTTTCCATATTTCAGGGTCAAATTACAACGTAGCGGGTTTTGCATTGGGCATACCATAAAACCACAAGCGTAATAACCTGAAAATTATTCAGAGCTGCATACTGAAGAATGAATAAATCCCAATTTACAAATGCAATCACTTATTTCCTCGACTTTATTTTATTTTATAAAATAGTTCTATTTAGTTTTAGCCGTGTTTTCAAAATCGACAATTCTTTCCCACAAATAACTAACTAACTAACTAACCATCACGCCGTTTCCCCGCGGGGGTAGGCACAGAAGACGGACCGCCATATAACTCTGTCTTGGCACACACTCCTTGCTTCATTCACATTCATACATCGTCTCATACATACTCTTCTGTTAGTCTGACTCTTCACATGACCCGATTCAAGTGTCTTGTCATGTCTTTCTCGGGCGTCCTCGACTTCTTCTTCCATTCACTTTCGCATGATATATTCTTTTCACCCTCCTTTCTTCGTTCATTCGCTCTACATGCCCAAACCATCTAAGCGTCCCTTTCTTGATCCTATTCATTACGCTCACATCAGCCTTGCATTCTTTCCGGATATCCACATTTTTAATATGGTCATACATGGTTTTATCGCACATCCTTCAAATATATCATTCAAATCTAACTATTTTTGCTCTGGCGTAAAATTACATCTGCAATTTATCATTTTGACAAATAAATTAACTTTTTCTTCTACACGAGATACCACGAAACATTTTCACAACCCACTTCATCTGCAAATATGTAAATTCCAGTTTTATTTCGTTCCGTAATACCTTTTTGATCTACGCAGGAAGCTTTCAGTTATTTTAACTTTGGCTTTAATCTATTTTTTAGCTTTGTAAAGCGCCCCTGTGATTTTTCTCAAAAAAACCGTACGATAAAATTTTAACAAGTATTTTTTTATTACTAACCTCGTCAAAGTCGTACCAACTCCCAATATAGAATGCTACGGCTTGAGAATGAACATCAAAGTAATAATTCAAATTTGCTACAGTTGTCCAATTTATATTTCCGCTTGTTAGGTTGGCAGTGAGTTATTTATTGGTCATTGTAAATCCATTTGAATAAACTCGTAAATATACTGCTTTATATAAACTGACACCTTAATTCAGGTATGTTCGTAAAATGAAAAATTGCCAGAAACATTCATAATTTACAAATATCGTTTATTAATGTGAATCTTTACAAAAAAACAGTGAGATTCTTCTTCTTGAGACAAGTGATTAAAGTTTTATTATATAATCGTAAATACAATGATGAATACTTAGAGCAAGTGGATGAGTTTGTGTATTTAGGAAATATGTTTATAAGAAAGGCTGAAACGATATTAAAAGAAGGGTGAATGCAAGAAACTCCGTTAATGAAGGACTGAACGCTATATGCGCAAATAAAAATTGTCCAAAGAAGCGAAGCTAGCAGTCCACAAAGGAGTGCTTTTAACAACCCTGATATATGGCAGTGAGGCATGGAATAGGCGAAAAAAGGATGAAGGTAGACTGAATGCTATGGAAATGAGATCCCTGAGGCGTATGTGTGTTAAAACCATGAATGACCGTGTTAAAAATGTGAATATCCGGAAAGAATGCAAGGCTGATAGGAGCGTAATGAATAGGATCAATAAAGGTACGCTTAGATGGCTTGGGCACGTAGAGCAAATGAACCAAGAACGGAGTGTAAAAAGAATATATAACGTGAAAGTGAATGGAAGAAGAAGTCGAGGACGCCCGAGGAAGACATGGCACGATCAAGTGAATCAAATACTTGAATCGGGCCATGTGAATAGTCAGAACAACAGAAGAGTATGTATGAAACGATATATGAATGTGGATGAAGCATGGAGTATGTGCCAAGACAGAGTTTTATGCGGTCCGTCCTCTCTGCTTACTCCCGTGGGAAAATGGTGTGATGGCTAGTAAGTTTACAATTAAAATAATTTTGTTTTTTTTTAATAATGTCCTTTTCTGTTAAATTTTCAAAAAAAATCCCACCATAATCGCTTCAAATTTAACTTTACTTACTTTTTTACACTATTTTCCATCATTCACCATCATCCTGACATTTTCTCGGCTAGTAACACTGGTTTATCTTTTCCTGGCTGTCGTCATACTCCGGGATATATCGATCACTATAAATGGCATATCCATCGCATTAATATTACTTAGGAAAGATTCCTACATAAATTGTGAACCGACTCCCACGTGCTCCGTCTTCCGTCTATCTGACTTTATATATTGTTATTTTTCTTCCTCTACATCTTACCTTCCATCTGAGTATCTTTATATGTTTATTTTTCTCCCCCTATATCTTACCTTCTATCGGAGAACGTTAAATCATCCCTTCCCTGAGATGTACATAAAATTTTCTTCTGAATTTTTCGATGTTTTATGTTTTATTCATACTTGACGTATTTACGTGGTTTAATGTTTGTGAACATATCACGACATCTATATCATCGTGGAAAAGTATTATATCATACTAAAAACAAGCGTAATTTTTGAATTTGGAATAAAAACATCGTAGTAAGCGAGTATTTTAAGAAAGGTAAGGTATATTGAAGCACAATAATGTAAACGTATCGCAACCAGAGTTGAGCCCAACACAGTAATCACACATATGCATTGCTTGAATACAGCATGTGTCAAACGTGTCAATTCAACTTCATCAAAAACATTACAGTGAAATCATAAATAAATATCTATTGATTCTATAAAAAAAACCACAGGAAAACTTTTCGAATATTCGAATTCAACCATTTATTTTCACTTTTTCGCTCAATACAAAACAGGTGTAAATATGGAAAAAAATCTGATCATCGGGACCTGTACCTTTCATTAAAAAAATCATGTAGGAAAAATGTTTGAATAATTTGTACAGCGACATTTTTGTGAAAAATTACCACTTTGTTTTGGTAATAACATTTTATTTGGGAGACTAACAGCTTACATAAAATTAGGTAGAATATTACATGAGTAGTATGAATATGACCATTTATAGGTTTCCACTTGGGTAGTTATATATATATATATATATATATATATATATATATATATATATATATATATATATACATATATATATATATATATAGGTAAGTGAATTTAATCGGTAAAATTAAATAGGAAATTAAGATGTAATTTAAAATAAATACAAATCAAATAAAAAATGTATAAATACAACAATAAAAAAAATAAAAAGCCCAAATTTGAAAATTTCATAGCAAATGTTTAAAGGGTTGAGGAAAAGGAATAACATTAGGGGTGGATCGATCTAGATGAAGTAAATATGTAAAATGATATGTGTGATTTCAAAGTTTTTTTTTTATTATTTATTTATATATTTATAAAGAAAGAAAGTTAAAGTTAAAATATTCGTATATTAATATTTTTATTTGGCCTACGCATCATCAGGGTACAAAATCAAACTAATTCACTTTGCAAAGTTATTATTTCATTTTCATTGAAAATAATTATTGACAAATATTCTAGTAGTCAAAATATTAAAGATGAACGTCCGATATTGTAAGTGACTAGACGAATTTGATTAAAAATTATCGTCGTATGAAAATTAAAATTTTCGTTGAATATTCCTGAATATCGATTACGGCTGATTAAAATCTTTCGCGAATTCTAAATGGAACGGAGAATTACGTATTTTCGCAAACACAGATTTAATACAGTTACCTATCAGAGATTCAATTACTGAGTTTTCTGGAGCACATCGGGGAAATGGGAAATAAATTTCTAAATTCATTTCCTCCAAGAAAGAATATGATCCTTGAGTTTTCTCGTAATATACTTGGACAGGAGCTCTAATGATACTAAGTATTCCACTTCAATGGAAATATATATTTCTATTCCACTCTTATGTATTAATATTGCTCGTTATCATTCAAGTGATAAAAGGCTGGTTTGAGGCCTTGGTTGAATAGTATTATGTAAATATATTTTCAAGTCGGTTTAAAACATATTTCAAAGAATTACCCATTCATTGTTCCTAAAGGAAACAGATGTTCTAATTGAATTTCCCACGCACAGGTGTATTTTAAAATATTAATTCTACATTTACGCCTCAAGCTATATTTAGAAATGAGTGTGGTGTTTTTATGAAGAGAATGGAATGAACTTTGATCTTAAGGGACCCATGTCGTAGGAGGGAGATAACATAAAAGCCTCCTTCATTCAACAATCGAGCTGTTGTTTACCAGAAGGAACGTCAAAACGACCTGTTTTCTCTCAAGTAATGTCAACCGTTTACAAATGGTGTTCACGCATTTGACATGTTCCCCACAAGTGCTTAGTGAATCAATTAAGCCGTGTATTTTTTTAGAGCACCTTTCATTTAAGAGTCAGCACTCAATAATGACGCGAAACGTTACATTGTAGCATTCTAATACAAGCAATACTACAAATGATTTATCTGCATATTTTGTATTGGTAGTTAAAAAAATGTCCGAGGTTTCCAATGAATACAATTTTTTTTAATTGTCATCCTATAAATTCTATGAAAAACATACAGTTTTAAAACCAGAAAAGGCTTTTTTTAACATTTTATCTAAAATTCCAGGAAGCATTTCATAAAGAATTCAAAAGATTACTGTTTAAGAAAAAATTCAAAAATTGATTAAATTTAAAAAAATTCACTGGAAACTTTAGACACTTTTTTAACTACCTGCATAGAATTGACATATAAATAATTTGTAATTTTGCTTGTACTAGCAAGCTAAAAAGTGTGTAATTTTGGGTGCTGACCCTTAACTAGCGGCGGAATAATTTATATTTCCTAAAAGCTATTCACTTGACACTTAAAGCGAAAATCTGTTTTTTGAAGCGGCCAAGACTCATAAACGATGAAGTCTGGCGTCACGAAATTTACACACATTGTTCTGTTTGGAATTAATTTGCTAACGCAACTGCTTTCAGATCGATAAATCATTTCCACCTCAATTCAATATCACAAAATAAGACAAGTCTCCATATTGTTCATTCAACATACTGGGCGAAACCGGGTAGTAAAATGATTGCCCTGTGGCATAAGGTTGAAATTGCCAACTCAGGCCGACCGCGTGTTTCGATATGTAAAAAAAAATGCATGTCTTATTTTATTTTGAGAAGTTCAGGTACAAATATAATATTGAAAAGCTTCCCGATCATACCTTTGAGAGCTTAATTTGACACATTATTCAATAAAACCAAATCGGAAAAAGGTTCGTAAGTGGAAGATTTTACCCATCAAAGAACTTTTATAGGCCTGAAACTTTATTTTTTCCTTAACTTATGAAGAGTCGCAAAAAAAATTGCCCTCGTAAAGCAAAGTCCGAGGTGTGTTTTACTCTAACTAACTAACGAACTAACTAACCATTGCGCCGTTTTCCCTCAGTGGTAGGCAGAGAGGACGGACAGCCATAAAACTCTGTCTCGGCACACACTCCTTACTGCATTCACATTCATACATCGTCTCATACATACTCTTCTGTTATTCTGACTCTGGCCCGACTTATGTATTTAATTCACTTGGTCGTGCCATGTCTTCCTCAGGGGTCTCCGACTTCTTCTTCTATTCACTTTCGCGTCATATTTTCCTTTCACACTCCTTTTTCGTTCATTTGCTCTACACGCCCAAACCATCTAAGCGCCTTTTATTGATCCTATTAATTACGCCTACATCAGTCTTGCATTTTTTCCTGATACCCAATTTTTTGACACGGTCGTACATGGTTTTATCGCACATACGCCTCAGAGATCTCATTTCTACAGCATTCAGTCTATTTTCATCCTTCCTCTGCCAGTTCCATGCCTCACTGCCATACATCAGGGTTGGTATAAGCACTCCATTCTGAACTGTTAGCTTCGCTTCTTTGGACAACTTTTTATTTCCTCCAACAGCGTCCAGTCCTCTATTAATGGAGTTTCCTACATTCACTCTTCTTTCAATATCCTTATCAGCCTTCCCGTCTCTCGAAAACATACTTTCTTAATACACAAACTTATCCACTTGCTCCAAGTATTCATCCTTCACAACTATATTCTATAATCTCTTGTGTTCTAGTCAAAGTGTTTTATTAAATCATCTATTATATTTCTAGGCGATCTTGCACTATTTTGAATACCATCGCCTTAAGTAGGAGTGCTTTATTATAACCAAGTATCTGGCAAATTCAACTTTGTCTATGGTCATGTTATAATCTATGTCAGTGATTACTGCGGTGGTTATTGGATTGCTGACACGTATGACATTTTGCCACCCAGATGAGACGGAAAATTAGCTGAGATTGCTTTTCTTTCAGTGTGCATTAAGCTTCACTGAACATAAGTGGCATCATAAATAATGATTATGTACTGACGCTCGAATTCCTCACTTCTTAGAAGCCTATTTTCTGCTTGTAACACATGAGCCTTTTCTTTTGGAAAGTAAACACTTTGTGGTTTTAAATCTTTACCTCGTGAGTTTTGTGTTTTTTGTCAATTCAACAGAAAACTACCAAATACGTGCTAGCAGCACTTCACAAATATGGAATCACTGTAAGAAGTCAAAGCAACTTTAAGCTCCTGGAAAATAAGATATTTTTATTTTTATTATGTCATATTGTTGTATAAGCATTATAAAAAATGTTTTGTGTTTTCTATTTGATGGTGCTTTTAAAAATACGAAACATAAAAGATACTAAGTAATACAAAACTACGTATTCAGAATTAAGCTTTTTAAATATTTTAACAATATAGGTTTCTTAAATATTACTTAGTTACATAATTTTGTATGCTTTATATTACCTAATAATAATAATATTTGGATAATTTGCATAGCGCCGTTTTTGTGAAAAATCACCTCAAGGGCGCTGGGTGTAACCTGTTCTGTTGTAGATAATCATAAATTGTAATACAACCATAATAATGTAATATTGACGATTATAAGATACATAAAAAAATACTTTATCAAACAGTTTTTTCTAAGAAAGACAAACATTCCCGGGTTATGAATAACCTGAAAATATTTGAAAAACTCCTACTACCATCATTACAAGCAGAAGATGTTGCTTGTGCAATGATGGAGGACTTAACCAACAGAGGAATTGAACCCACGACGCCCGGGTGGGAATCCGACGCGTTTTTCCACTCAGCTACCGACCGGTTACAGTGTATCATTTTCTAAATCCAAAAAAATTATTTGATTTTTGAATTGATCATAATTTGTGTACAGTTTTGATATTTTTTATTTCAAATATCATCATCACTTGCTATGAAATAAAAAATATTATTGACTCCGACCCACCATTCAACATAATTCACATGTCCCTTATTAGTGCAAAAATCACGTATTTTGTACAAGCTCTGAAGAATGCCTTCTCAAAATGCACCTTCAAGGCGACATTAAAGTCACCCATCGCAAACTCGTGTCACAGTTTTTTTTCCCACTGGGTTAATAAATCTGGGTTGGTTTGAATAATTTGTCACAGAACATGAAGCCAAATTTCATACAAAAATGAATAAAATATGTATTTGTGTAGAATATAAAAAAATATTTTATATTTTTCTGAAACAATTTCTTATACATTACAAACTGTATATAATGTTTTTTCAGGGGCAATAATTGCACGTTGAGCTTTGTGACGAAGTTTTATGGAAATTAAAACTTATCGGTTACGATCTTTTGTTAAAAAGAAATTATATTTACGATGTTTTCGGTCAAATTTTTTTTAAATCTTGTATTCAAATTTCGATCATTTCACCACAAACTCAACCATTGTGAAATTGAGGTTAACTGATAAAAACTGTTTTCTCAACACTGTTCACGATTATTTTTTTATTTGTATTATTTCATTGTCTATATTATCCGTCCCTACCTGTCGGATTCGTACGGAATTGTAAATTTGTAGTTTAATAGATAAGTTACAGACGATTATTAAATAAAAACAAAAGAAAGTAAAATATTAAGAAAATTCATCACATTAGTGATCAAAATGCAAGGTTTTTGCTGCTGACATGGGCGCATTTTTCTTCGTCCCCAAGTGTCAGATTCTTACAAAATTATGTATTTATAATGAGATTGATAAGTTACAGGTGTTCGTAAATCAAATATGAACAACTTGGAATTTTAAGAATTTTTATCCAATTTGTGGTCAAAATGGTAGAATTTTGCCGCTGACATGGGCTTATTTTTCTCCGTTCCCAAGTTTCAGATTCTAATGAAATTGTGTATTTATATTGAGATTGATAAGTTACAGAAGATTCGTAAATAAAAACTGAAGTAGTTGGAATTTTAAGAAATTTCATCAAATGTGTGATCAAATGCAAGGATTTTGCCGCTGACATGGGCGTATTTTTCTCCGTTGCCATGTGTCAGTTTCTTTGAAAACTGTTTATTTATAATGAGATTGATATGCTACAGGTGATTCATAAATAAAAACCAAAGAAATTGGAATTTTAAGAAATTTCACCAAATGTATGGTCAAAGTGCAAGGATTTTGCCGCTGACATTTTTCGCTTTTTTCTCCGTCCCCATGTATCTCAGATTCTTTCAATTTTTTTTTTTTATAATGAGATTGATAAGTTATAGCTGATTTTTAATATGTTTGTAAAACCTTTATACACACCCCAATATTTACCCAACCTTTTTTTAAACCCAACCTAAAACTTCTATAATATACTGAAAAGGGTATTTTACACACATCAAGCGTTTCATTTTAATAATATTCTACCACAAGGGTACTAATTTCTAAAAACTATTCTAAGTAAAATCGCTGAAATCGAAAAAATCACCCCACCCCATTTCGCGTTGAAAACTTGATTATTAAATTTAGAATTAGTTCATGGATTATGCCTGCGAAATCGTAGTCATGATCATTTCAAGGCGAATAGAAAAAAACAATTAATAGGTTCGTTTAGCTTCATTTTGATTAGCAAAGTTTATTTTTAACCTAGATTCAGCTTGGTTACGAAGCTCTGGCAAAATTCGATATTTCACATGCAAAACCGTAGTAGACGAGACAACGGCTTTGCTCGCTATGGGAGTTTTCGGATATTATGTAAGGCTACTACGTATTTAGTTCCGCCACACAATAATGGTTTGTGAATAAACATGGACTAGATATCTACCTGAATCTACTGTGAATCAAATTCATAACCAACTACTGTTGTTTCAATCTTTTGGGATAAAAATAAGCTTGCGTTTCTTGTTTTTATTATTTTGAAGCACCGTTTTTGGTGGAGCTTTTTTCTTCGTAATGCAAAATGAATCACTATTGCAGCACGTACGAAATTAATCTAGATGTGTCACGTACCTACATTATTTCACGACGTAGACAGTTAATTAGCGATGGTGGAAGATAACGTTAAAGTTTTCTAAATCCAAGTAATAATTATTCATTAAAATTAATAATGTTAATTGTACACTTTTCTTCTTTCTCTTTATTTTTTTTATATTACCTCCATACATAACACTGTGTCACCTGTTTTTTCTACTTTATTATATTTATCTCTATCGTCAACTAAAAGTTGAATATTACATATGTATAATATTCTTATCAGGGATATGCAGTCCATAGTTAAAAAGCTGTGCATACCTCAAAAAAAGAAGAAACGTTTTGAAAATATTGGAACAAGAGAAACTTTTCTTTATTTCTTGGCGACCATATGGACAACTTTTCTTTATGGTTGCCAACGATTCACATTAAATATTTGTTGACAATAAACTAGAATGAAATATTAACTAACACTGGAAAGTAATTCAGCTCTTCCATTTCAAACTATATTTATTTTGTACTAGCAAGTACTCGGCATGCTTTGCAATGCCACTCAAAGAAAGTTTAAAGATTTAATAAATAAACTTAAGTAGGTACCTAATTGTGTTTTCTATCAGTGGCTAACCAGAGTGGTATATCTATGGGCTTACCTAAATAAATAAAAATTGCTGTTTCAATTTGTTTCTTATTAATTTTAAAACGTTGTAGAAAAAGTTCCTAATATTTTATTTAATTCAAACTACTTTCTAACCTTTCACGTCGCTAATAAAAACAAACTGCTATTTTCAGCAAAATCGGTCGAGTAATTTTTGAGAAAATCGTTAACAAATAGACAACAAGTCGAACAGACAAACATTTATTTTTACATATGGAGATTACAGTTGAATTCAAAGAACTAAAGTTACAGTTACTTAACTAATCTGCTCTGATTCAGAATTTACAATATTACTGTCTTCAAACAGAGTATTTTAAAACTTTCGCTAAGCGAATGAAGAATTTAGGTCAAACAGAATATATAAAACTATGTTGAAATCACTAAATCAAACATGTCGACAATTTTCTCTATCGTAAAACGTGAAACTTTATCTCATCTTTCAAACCTTCTCAATTAATTTAGGTACCTTCGTCAGATTGTGGATTCATCTGTTTTATGACAATTAACATTTTTCAGAGAAATAAGAAGAAAACATTGATGGGATGAAAATATAAGCCTTGGAAACAGAGATACCTTTCACAAGATTGGTATTTTTAATTCAAGATATGACCTCGAACTGCGATTTTTGCAATATTTTTATAATCAGGAGTCATTATTGCGAAGCAACTTTTGAACGATTTTTATTTACATATACTCGTACGAGTAGATAGCGCGAACTGTGAAATATCAGATTTCTGAAATAATCTGTTATCAATTTAAAATTCAAATGAACTTCTTAAAATTTGTATAAACATGAGAGTTAGATTAATGATTTAATAATACCTTTTTTAAACTTTCTTCCACTAGTTTTTATTAATACCTGACCGGTTTCAGACTTATAACGGGCATCTTCAGACTGGTACAGGTCAAAATGGACGCTTATTGAGTCTAATCATATCAACATCTGTGACTTTGGGATTTATTTTATTGCTGACAGGAGCGGCTTTACAATTACATTCAAAAATACCTTCGGGTAGTTAGATACAATGGATATTTCAATATTATTAAATAATTGAAATAGAGTACCACCACGAATTAACCGTGTCAAAATTAGAAATAATTAAACGGTATATGATTATTTTACAAATACTAGTAAAAATCATGAAATGTAACTTGACTTGCCACGAAAAAATATTAGTTGCTTAATTCTACCGATTTCAAATATAGAATAAAGTCTGCTAAAATAAAATTTACGTAAGTACTTTATTAGGTAGGTAATTTGTTTTATTAATTATTTTTTAAACATTATAGTTTCAATTGACATCAGTTCCAAATTTAAAAAGTTTAACTCTTACGGTCGTACTTACTCGCAAAGAAAAATATTTATAGGTGAACTAAATGCAGATTTGTGAAATTGAAATATAATGTGGATATGCAGTAGATTTTAAACATACGGCAAGAAATTTAAAAAAATGTATTAAAATAATAATACTCGTACGAACGCAATTATGTGAAATTATATTGTGCAACCTTTTTTTAATCGTTGTTGCATGGCGTGTGCATTACACAACCTGCCGTATATAGAGCAATACATTTTATCAAAATATTGAAATATCGTTTGAATTTCATGTTTGACAGTCGTAACTTTCATAACAAATGTTACAAATCATTTATAATTAATCCCTTCGTGATAAATGATACTCAATCTATGAATTCTGAAAACTGAAATAAACCTATAAATATATGAATTTAATGATGTCCGTACATTCATAATGAAATGAATCAATATGTACGATGCAGTAAAACCTTACAACTGGGGGCTCTGGCGTCATAAAATATTTGCAGCCTTTTTATAAGGTAGATCAACGCAACTCTTTTCATCTCGTAACGCGATTTACATGTTGAGCTATGGAACTATAAGAATGTGTATATATCTATAGAGTGGTAGATACTCTAAGTATTGCCCTGGTAAAAGACCAGCATTCATAATCGAAACGTTGCTTGAAATGGTTTCAGCCGTGTTTGGTGACCAGATCTGAAAAGCCAGGTACTTGCCAGCCTTGCTCTTCCCCATCTCTTTCCCCTTCCCACTAATTTCAGCCTCACAACATATTCCAGTCCGGAATTACATAGTCACAGTGGTTCCAAACAGTTGGGAGCATTCATTTAATCATATAAAATAATATGCAATATATTTAAGATACGTTCCAGTGTATTTGATACTCTAAGTATCGCCCTGGTAGAAGACCACCATTCGGAATCAGAACCTTGCTTGAAATGGCATCAGCCGTGTTCGGTGACCAGATCTGAAAAGCCAGTTTTTTCTCAACCTTCGTCTTCCCCACCTCATTCTCCTCCCTACCACCTTTAGCTTTATAACATACCCTCATTGGTGGTCCCATAGTTCCACTGGTTCCAGATGGTTGGCAGTAAATTTAAAGAGGGAGGATGAAACACAAAAGCCGCTTTTTTCACATACTGTTGAGCATACTGTTAACATGCAACAAATTTTAATTGTGTATCTACAATAAATGGCATATCTCTTTTGGATTAATAAAACGCGTTCTTAAAACCTTCCTTTCGCATACAAGTAGGGCAAACAAATGTTTACAGACATGGAGTAAGAATATATATGGAGAGGTACCTTTGCGAAACAGTGTAGTCAGGACAGTTCACTTTATACTGACTCGATAGAAAGAGAAAAAGATATGTTAAAGGATGTTGGATAGCCTTTTAGTTACCACCCGCGTGAAATTCGGTCATTTTTAATAAACATAATTGAACACATTAAACAAAACAATATCAATACGCCATCAAAATGATTTATAAAGTCAAAATATCACACAAACACTTATAACAAAAGGTTTGCCTAAATAGTGATTTTATGTCTTTATATCATTAAAAATGTGAAAATTCTTAAGTTCGGTCAAAAATATTTTAAACTGTTGAAATACCTCTGAAAAGTGATGTTTTACAATCCCTGTTTGGTCTTATTTGAACATTCACGCATAGCACACATCACCATCATGTTTGATTTTCTTCGTATTACCACTGCAATTTTTTAATCAACACAAAACCTGTTTTGTAAAGTGGTTATACGAATAAACAAAAACATTATGTCAACATGTGCTATGAATGATTGTATAAATACCCTAGTTTTAGTCAAAATCCATTGACGTGATTTATGCGACTCGATGACGTGAAGTTAGCGCGGACGGAGAACATTCCTACATACTTAGAAGTGCTGCAATATTATGTGAAGACTTTTCTTGTCTCTTTCTCTCTCATGGTAAATGACGTAAAAACCCGAAGAAATTGATTCATCGCAAATTTGTGTAGGTTGTAAGAATTTTATAAATAAAACATGCTTGCAAACTTTTACAAATTAATTGTGAAACGATGGCTTATCTATTGTGTTTTGCTTCTTATAAGAAGAGAGATAATACTCAAGAGTTTCAGCATCTCAGCGAGCGACTTTCCGGCTGCCATTTTGTGAGAAAATACAACAGGACGTACTTAGGGGACTTTTCCTTAAGTGGGTATTTAATGTCGCTGAGCATTATGCTTTGCCGCAAATTACTTCTCAATCCCAGAGGAGAGGATTTTTCTCGTATTTTTGGCGGAGGATTAATGTTTCGGAGCAGTTGTTCCTTTTTCTGCGACTGTCAAAGGAAGATTATGATGTTTCGTGCGGAAATTAGGTAATTATACCTGGACCAGCTGTTTGTTACCCGTGAAAAATCACGGGATATAACTTGACTTGCCAAGACAAAATACTAGTTGCATTAATAATCCACTCATTTTAAATATTAAATAATGTCTTTTAAGATACAAAACAGTTGCTTTATTAGGTAGGTAGGGATTTGAAAACAATTTTTTTTATCGTTCGATGATTTCAATTAACATCAGTTCCAAATTTAAAAAATTCACACTCGTACGGTCTTACGTACTCACAAAGGAAATTATTAATTGAAAATAAAATGATAACTTTGTATAAGACCACAGATTTTATTTTTATTTTTATGACCGACCGGTTTCGCTTAGCCTAATGTTTTTTTTGTTCCTACTGTTCTCTTATTTTATTTTGTATTGTGTTCTCCCTCTGTATGTATACATAACCGCATACTTTGTATTTATGTTAAGTTTAATTTTCTACCCTGTTGATGCTTAGGCTAAGCGAAACCGGTCGACCATAATTAAGTTTTTCTGTTAAACCTGAATATAATAATAATAATAATAAAAGTTTTATTCCGGAAGGTATGCAGGAGTAGTGCAATGCAATACCTTCCATAATTGACATCAATACATTGTAATAATAATAGTAACAAAATAATAATGAACAGAAATTCATAAGAAATAAATAAATAAGTAAATAATAAAATAAAAATATATGAAAATAAAATAATAATAATGATAAAAAATATATATATATAAAAAAAGTAAAAAAAAATAAAGAATGTAAGTAAGAAAATATTAAAGGAGTATATTAGGCCTCATTTCTACAAAACGCCATCAAGAGGGCCATATAGCCCCTTTCATTTTACATCTATCGCTTCTGCGACTCGTTTTTGTGTTCAACGGCTGGACTGCGGAATGATTTACCGGCCTTTGTGTTTCCTCCCTCTTGCAACATGGGTATCTTCAAAACCCAGGTTTACTCCTATATTTTTTCAAAAACACCCTTCACACAGCATCCCCAAAGATGACATAGGTCCTGAGGGAAATTATTTCCCTCGATGCCTCCTGTGTGGAGTTAATGTTTAATAATTTTTAAATCTGTAATTTCCTTGGAGTAAGAATATACATGGAGAGAGAGCTAAATATTTTTGCCAAACCAATATAAATTTGCGATAAATCACTTTCTCTGGGTTTTTACGTCGTTTACCATGACAGAGAAATAAATAAGAAAAGTCTTCACATAATATTGCAGCATTTCTAAGTATGTAGTAATGTTCTCCGTTCTCGTTAACTTTACATCATCGAGTCGCATAAGTTACGTGGTTATACAAACAAATCAAACATGATGGTGATATGTGCTATGCGTGAATGTTCAAATAAGACCAAACAAAGAGTGTAAAACATCACTTTTTAGAGGTATATCAACAGTTTTAAATATTTCGGACCGAACTTTAGAATTTTCACATTTTTAATGATATAAAGACAGAAAATCCACAAAAAGCTTCCATCATTATTTAGGCATACCTTCTGTTATTAGTGTTTATGTGAAATTTTGACTTTGTAAGTAATTTTAATGGTGTATTTACATTGTTTTGTTTAATGTGTTAAAATATCATTATTAAAAATGTCCGAATTCCATGTGGGCAGTAACTAATAGGCTATCCAACTTCCTCTAACATATCTGTGTATCTTTCTATCGAGTCAGTATAAAGTCAACAATACTGACTTCACTGTTTCACAAAGGTAACTCTCCATATTTATTCTTACTCCAATTTAATTTTGTTAATTTTATAACATTTCTTAGAATTTGTTTTATAAAAATGTATTTATTTTTTAGCTTTATTTAGCACCCTTCAAGTTGTTATTCAGTAAAACGGCTTTATAAAAAGAAGATTTCAAAATAAACACGTTTTTATTCCCGTTTTCACCTGAAACTACCATTACGTATTTCAAATATTTGTGTTACGCATTATTCGGTTTGGTGCCCACCTTTAGCGCCGCCTACTTAAAAAATGCTTTTAGGTGAAAAATGTTAGCCGATTTATTGGATAGTAAACAAAGATTTCCCCCAGATTTGGGTATATTTGCCTCGAATTTGGATTCGAAAATATATTATTTGCTCTCCCCTATTTACACTGCACAGGATGTCAGGCAGAGAAAGGCCCTGTTTATATTAGAGTACAACATAGAACCACTGATATACCTGATAACAGAAGGTAGTTCATGAGTTAATTCTAGGATAAATATTGATTCTAGACTTTGTAAGAAGTCAAAAGGTATTCCGTAAATAAAAGTAAATAGTACAAGACAACATACTCGTATATTATTTATTTATTTATAAATTAACGGACCAAAGTCGAATTTTAAAAATACACATAAGACACAAAATGGAAAAACGAGCAACAGAGAAGAAATAGCATAAACTCATACCTAATAATAAATGAAGCGATGATAATAATATGGCAAAATAAACATAAGAGTAGAACATTCAAGCCATGGTCTAGTCAAAGTTTTGGTAGAGTCGTAAAGAATGACAAAAATCATTAAGACTGCTACCAAAAATTTCAAGACCATGAAAATTATACCTATAATTAGTATTGTGATGATTGAGGAACAGCAACTCATTGTTTCTGGGTCTACGGCAAGGAATGTTGAACTGGATAAGTTGCAACAGAGAAGGTGAGTCAATAATATATGTGGACAACTCTTCGATTCTCTTCTATTAACAAACGAATCGCAATTTTTGGAGCACAGACGTCAGGTGGGAGTTTTTTCCTTGTTCTACAGGTATTTTAATGTGAGACGCTCCGACAAACTTGCGTCATTGATCCCTTCGGCACCGGTGCATAGTTGGAAAACTCGCCAAACGTGCGCCCAACATTTGTGCACGGTCGACATTCGATACACGAGAACGGGTCGCTTTCACGACGCGTTCTTGCGTTCAAAAGTTCAGCTGTGGAACGATTTTCCGGCCTCACTGTTTCCTCCCTCATTTAACATGGGCCTCTTCAAGACCCAGATTCATTCCTTTCTTTTCTCGAAAAGACCCTCCACACAGCATCCTTAGAGATGACATAGGCTCTGAGGGAAAATATTTCCCTCGAGGCCTCCTGTGTGGAGTCAATGTAAAAATAAATTGAAAACTATGCTCGGGTAGAGCTTTGCATACCAATACAAAGATGATAAAGAAATGGGATTGATAATAATGACAGTATCTAAAAAGCTTTCGGTAGCTCAATTGGCAAAGACGTTACTCCCGGATAGAGTAGAGCATAGATTCTCAACCTTATTTTGCCCACCGCCTACTTTTAGAATTTTTTTTTTCCAGAGTCCCCCCACATTTTTTTTACTCACCATCTGTCGCGTTCGTGGTTCCAGCTACCGGTGACCACCAAGGAGCCGGTAATTTATCCAGTTCTTTTTAAAACCGGTTCTTGGTGTTTTTTCGAAAAGGACTAACAAATCGACAAAAGTTCCTCGCCAAACAAAAATACTAGTCGGTAGAGATTTGAAAACGAAAAGAACTAAAACTGGTTCCTCGCCAAAATAAAAGTAATTGTCAGTAGAGATTTGAAAGTGAAAAGAAATGGAACCGGTTCCTCGCCCAAAAAAAAAACACGAAAAGAACGCACAAAGGATTTCGATTTTTATTTATTTTTTCTTCTGTTTCATATTTTGTTGAAAATTATTGATTGCTTCAATGATTGTTAGTTGTTTGATTTATGTTTTTACCAACTTAGGCTTGTTGGTAAAGAAAAAGTAAATATTTGCATGAACTTAAGTTCAGTGTATAATTAAATATGGCGAACATATCTATTATCATTTTACCAAAAATGAATTACCGTCTGTAGTTTTTGATCAACTAATATATATGTACATATAATTTTTTATGGTGAATACCGCACAAGAGTCCCAATCCCAACTGTTCCCAACCAATATGTGGTGAGGCTGAAGGTAGAGGGGAGAGAAATGAGATGGGGAAGAGGAAGGTTGGGAAGTACCTGGCTATTCAGATCTGGTCACAAACGGTTAAAGCCATTTCAATCAATCAACGTTTCGATTCTGAATGGTGGTCTTTCACCAGGGCGATACTTGAAGTTTCTACCACTCTGGATTTTTTTGTAAAAGAAAGATATTGGTCCTGACGAAAAAAAAAGTTTAATCGTAGTTGCAAAATAATTGAAAGAATACAAATTGCGTTTGTGATTTAATACTTTTAAATTTGATATACTTATGGATTCTTTGAGGCTACTTTCGTTGAATGATTTTCTAGAATTTGTCGAACAAAGAATCTTTTCTGACTTGAGTACAAAAGGCAAGAAGTTTTTTGAGGTAGCTTAACGGTAAAAATATTTTTATTTTGTATTAATCCAAAGATTAGTGATAAACTTTTTCATGCATTCTTAATATTTCATAGCACTTAAAGTCTATTTTTAATATTTCGTACGTCTTTATGACGGCCTGCGTGGTCGAGTGGTAAGACGGTTGACTACGAATCCAGAGATCGCGGGTTCAAACCCGCCGTGCACAATTAAATTTCATTTTATTAATATGTGTCATAACATATTTAATTCGTACAAAATAATGTACGGTATATTTGTAGCACGTTCCAGAGTGGTGTCGCCACTCATGGTATCGCCCTGGTGAAAGACCACCATTCAGAATTTAAACGTTGCTTGAAATAGCTTTAGTCCTGTTTGGTGATCAGATCTGAATAGCCAGGTACTTCCTAACCTTGCTCCTTCCCATCTCCTTCCCCTCCCCACTACCTTCAACCTCAAAATATACCCTAATTAGGGATGTCATATTCCTAATGGGAGCAGAGAAAAAAAACTTATTCTTGCTGTTTAGGCTGTTTATTAAAAAAATATTATTTTTACATTACTTCGAGTAGAAATGTGCAGTCAATAAATAAACAAATAAAATTAAATCATAATTGAACTCCCCCGAAATTAATGGTTTGACATACTTTTTTTAATAAAGTTTTTTTGATCATTTATTGTAACGCCAAAGTCTATCTAATAGTTGGGATTTTTTTTATATGAACGTACCGCCTTGTATTTAATACATATTTATGTCTTCTGGCGTAAAAACCTGAAAAACCCAATGCTTTGGAATACAATCGTAGGTTGTATTCTGTGTAGGCTCAGAGAGGGTAGGTACACACCCCTAACAAATACATTATGAAAAAGGGATTTAAATTTTTGTCAACCTTTTAAATTAAATTCGTCTGGTGGCCTTTGTACGGTGAATAGAAATCCTTGAGTTCTCTCGAAAGCTTTTTCGTGACAGATTAACAAAGAAAAAAAAAGGTTTTCATTGAGAAATGTTGGAATTTGTTTGTATTGTCTAGATTTTAATTCCGATAAATGGATACTTCCACGAAAAGTTTTTTTTTTTTTTGCAATAAAATATAAATTCTCATTTTTTTTCAATTCAATTCGATGTATATTAAAATATTTTTTACAACACCATTATGTTTATATTAAACACATTATAATAGTAACATCGTTTTTCCTTTAAATAAATTTTTGTTCAATGCCTTTCTACATTTTTAGGGTGAAAGAACTGACACGCGATTAATAAATAACTGAAAAAAACGTTATTTGAAATTACTAAAAATAATTTGATTTTTTTAATTCTTTTCAGACAGCCCAACTTTGTCACCAACGCTTTCTTTGAGGAGAAATTTGTGGCACAGCGGTGTATAAATTCTCAGGATCTTACTAATCTGGTAAAAATCAATTTTAGAAGGCCTTGGTACATTAAACAGATTATCAACTGCTTGTCTCGTGAGTTGCTAACAAAATTACCGCCGAAAAAAATGGGCTAATAGGTTGCCGTTGGAATTCCAACACCACCGGATGACGTACTTGGTTGGGAAAAATAACAGATACTACCCGTAAAAGTGATGGGCTGCTGATCAGGAGAGGACTACCAGCTCGGATGGGTGAGAAAACTGGACAGATTTAGAGGGGGGGGGGAATAAATGTGAAATAATTTAATACTCGTCACACACCAACATTAAACCAGTCTTTAATTCCGACATACGCTAGCACAAAACACTATTGCCAAATCAAATACACTTATCTTCATCTACTCGCGCAACTAAATTTATGATTAACTTCTTACAATACACAGCATTATACATAATACAACGCATTACCTAATGCATTGAATCTCCCAGTTGCAAACTTAAAAATATTGTAAAAGCACTTAGAATACACTTAAAAGCACAAAAATTTTATAATTTGGTGATACATCTTTTCTGAAAAATCTTTGTTTTACTCGTTTGTTATGTCTTCTTTTGTACTCCCTTTTAAAATGTGTATGTCTGTGTAAAAATATTATTAATTGTTTCCTTCCCGGAATGAGATTTATTAAAACTCCTTGTGAATAATACATCAAGAAGTATATGTTTTCTTCTGTGTTTAATTATCACTGCAATAAATAAAATTTAAAAATTGTTAAAAATTAAACCTACTCGTTTATACAGATGAATTTTTATATTTTAAAGGAAAGTTTTCAATCCGGGTGTCGTGATATAGATTGTTTATTGTTATTTGTCAATCTTGTAAATAAATCAAAGTACTTCAACGGTTGTAATTTTTAGTTGCACTTTATTCTAAAAAGAAAACCGAGGAATATTGCACTGGGCGGAATTTGGACGACTGGTTCTTGCAATGCAATATAGAACAAGTAATTAAATTTCAAGTAGCATTCGCCAGCATCCCCTGTAAGAAACTATACAATGTAACTATGACGTAGGTGCCTACTTACCAGAGGCGAATTTTAAGGTACACGGAATGCACGTGGAAATAGGTCCCTAAGGGGTACCACAAGGAACTGTACTTGACCCTATTCTATTTTCAATCTATATTAATAATCTTTGTAGTAAAAAAAGTATGTTATACCAATGACACTACGTGTGTAAATATTCCCAATTTTCTTTTGTTTGGTTTTATTTATCTTTGTGAGTTTTTTTACACAGGAGTTTACTTTGTCATATTTGGGGATGCTGTGTGAAGGATAGTTTTGAAGAAAGGAAAGAGTGAACTTGGGTCTTGAAGAGACCCATGTTTAAGGGGGGGGGAAATACAGAGGCCGGCAAATCGTTCTATAGTCGAGCTGTGGAACACAAGAACGAGTCATAGAAACTGCCCATTTTCATGTATCGAATGTCAACCGTGTACAAATGTCGGGCGCGTGTTTGGCGAGTTTTCCGACTATGCATCGTTGTCAAAAGGATCAATAACGCAAGTTGCTCGGAACATCTTCCAGTAAAATACCGGTAGAACAAGGACGGCATTCCCACCCGACGTCTGTGCTCAAAAAGTCCAATCCGTTTGTTAGTATAGGAAAATCTATCAAACGGACCGCCCGTTTTTGCAAATAGCTAGTGTTTTATCTGGTATTTTCGAGCTCCAGGCCAAAAGTGGTTGGCAAATTCAACAACAGGGTGCAATTGCACTTTGTAGTACAAAGTCAGCAATTGTGTACTATTGAAGTATAATATACTAAGAGTCCAGCTTAACTCTGGCTTCGATGGAGCCCCCGTGCCTTAGCTGGTCACTTAAGGTTACACAGCGCCCTTGAGGTGATTTTCCACAAAAACGGCGCTATAAAAATCATCCAAATATTATTATTATTACATCAAGCATGCCAAGGAAAAGCTTGTTTGGACTTGCTAATTGGTGATAATTTTAAATGTCTTGTTTTTTTTCATTAATAAATTACGATTAACGTTTTCAAAAACTTCTCTCAAATCAAAGAGTAGGCGATTATGTTTGCTATTGAGAGATGTGTATTTATAAATGTGTTTCTTTGAATAAGTCCGCTCCTGGTGCCCACCATATTTAAGCAAGTGTTTCCAAGCGTGAAGGCTGCTCTCTAAAATCACGTAACAGAAGGAATATTGTCAGAGGAAATAATTCATAGGCATCTCGGGCTGGGGTGGAAAGCTTTGTTTGACGCGTCATTATATTTTATAATCAAGGCTCTCTGTAGTCATTATGCTAAAAGGGATTTCAAATATTCACTGGAGCGTATTCTTATAATATGCAATGACTTATGCTAACATCTGAGAAACTGCATACTTGTCGGCAGGTCGGGTCTATCGGCAGGTTGCGTCTAGTCGCATGGCATCACGTTGCGGCTTGTCACGTCAGATTATATCACGTTTGATGACTACGTTTCGTAGGCAAGAGCGCTTTTAACCGAGTGTAGGGTGCTCAATATAAAAAAATCATATGCACCGTATTCCTAACTATTGAATACTCTTGACTTGGCGGTCTTTTTTATATCTCTTGGTGTTGGATTTCAAAGTGATAATTTCTTAGATTCATACCTTTGTGTTTTTCATCCAAGTTCCTACCTATTTAACTATTTCGCTAGATCAAATTTTGTATTTAAACAGTTGAATATCAAACAGAAAAGTTTTGGTGTAAAAAAACGTGTTGCTCGTTCGTTTTCGGCATTTCGTCGGTTTGTTGTTTGATCTCCAAAAAAAACTTAATTCAATGTGGTGTTTTGTGAACAAGAAGACTCAATGGTGTATTTGTTTTGATAATAATACAATTGCGTAAGAAGACTTTTGAAGAACTTTAACTGCATCAGTGCGTGAATGGTTTCCCATTTTTCTTTCTTTCGATAATCTTTCCACAAGCTACAATGAGACACTTCCATCAAGTAGTATAATTTATCGTTTACAGTCCAATATTTTCCAAATTCTTCTAAAGCTGAAAACATATTCGCTGTTTTATTACAGATTCAGATTCAACACTTGGAATCATTTGATTAATCTACTTAAAAGTATTATTTTTATTAATTTGATTATCAATCATTCGCAATGTGGCGTATTCGGCTAAGGTAGTGATGCAAAACCATTTTAGCAGAATGTCCAATTTGCTTATTTTTTTTTAAACGTTCACGGGCCGCACAGGAATCAATAATTTTTTACATACCTGGGTGGTAGGGTTCTCAGCAAAATTCGAGTTTTTCGGATAAAGCTTGCAAAAACTCACCTAAACCATCTATGTATCCTAAATTTTGGTGAGGAATTTAAAAATTGACATTACCAATACTACTGGAAAATTCATTAAAGATTGCGTTTTACCGGTCGACAAACGCGTCGGATTCTCACCCGGGTGTCGTAGGTTTAATTAAAACCTATTATGATGGTACTAGGAAACTAACTAACTAACTAATTATCACGCCGTTTCGCCGCAGGGGTAGGCAGAGAGGACGGACCGCCATATAACTCTGTCTTGGCACACACTCCTTGCTTCATTTACATTCATACATCGTCTCATACATACTCTTCTGTTATTCTGACTCTCCACATGACCCGATTCAAGTATTTGATTTACTTGATCGTGCCATGTCTTTCTCGGGCGTCCTCGACTTCTTCTTCCTGGGGGTACTAGGAGTTTTCCAAATATTGTTAGGTTATTTGTAATTCGAAATTATAACTCAAAAATCTTTTTAAATTTTTCAAATTAAGAATACCGCTAACATTTTGTTTTTTTTTCTAGACAAGTGGGCCGTACAAAATAGGGACGTGGTTTGTGCATCACTGAGCTAAAGTCACCTTTTTACTCAATACACTCATTTTTGATTGGTAAAACTCACTATTAGTTTACTAGCACTCAGCTTTCCATTAAAATAAAGATTAATGGGAATAATCAAGAACCCAAGCGTTGCGGGTTCAATCCACATTAGCCACGTCCTCCATCATTACAAAAGTAACCTTTTCCGTTGATAATGATGGAAATAGGAGTACTTCAAATACTGACAGGTTTTTTGTAACACAAAATTTTGATTATAATTTTGTTTATACCTCACAAGAGTTTCATCTGCCCAAAGGCAGTGGAACTATGACATTCCCATTTGGGAAATTTCAAGAGTTCGAAGAAAGAAAATACATGACTCTTTTAATCTGTTCACTTACACAGCTAAAGACATTTAATCAAGTAACGCCTTGGAAAGTTTCCTTCCTGAATGGTGATCGCTCACCAGAACTATTATAAGAGTATCTTCAACGCTGGAACGAGGACTATTTAAGACATAAAGCCTTAGCATATGAGTCTTACATATGTTTGAAGAAAGGAAAATTTCTAGAACCTCAAGGCTGTCACACATAAAATTCTTTAATATCCCAACCATAGAGTTGGTAGAGTAGTATCTATCCAAGGCAGTGAAGTCAGTTTTTTGACTTGTTTTTGATGATTTTAACCTGACTCGGCGCACCTGGGGGTGGCTAAGACTAAGGTTACGGTATTTATACATCCATTCATATCACGTATTGACATAATGTTTTTGTTTATTCGTATAGCCCCTTTTTCACAGTATTTTTATCAACAAAAATAAAGCATATAACCTTAAAAACCGTTTAGTTGTGTCAAGTTTAGTGGCATAGTAAAAAATGTGGGCGAAGTCCCGCGGTAAACCAGGAGCTTAAGATCATCCTCACAGTATATAGAAGCGGTCTATGAAATTTGTTGTCTCTTTCTCTCTCATGGTGTACGACGTAAAAACCTGGAGAAAGTGATTTATCGCAAGTTTGTTTAGGTTGGGTAAAAATAATTAGCTCTCCCTCCATATATTGTTACTTCAAGATCCCAACCTTTAAAACCGCTTACGGGCAAAAAAGTTTTAAGTACAACGTCATTCAATTCTCTGCCCAGCACCATCAGAAACATACAAACCAAAAGCTCCTCTAAAAGCAATATCATTACTCACCTTAAAAAACAAGTTTAATTTAGTTCTTAATATGTAGATTCTATACCTTCAAATTTGTCATTTACTTAAATTATTTTTATTTTTATTATGGATGTACCATATTTTCGATATTAACATGTTACTATGTAGCTAAAAAAACACTTTTGCAAATTGCCATCCCAACACAGGCTTATGCTTAGTGGGATGGGCAATTAACCAACAAATAAAAAAATGTATGTTCAAGTAAAATAATTAAAAATAAATAAAATATATATTTGATAAAACAAATGCGTACTACAAATAAAGACCCTTTTCTACTACTCACAAGGTATATCTAGGTACATTTCATTTACGCTCCTTTAAATTTTTGAGCTGAATATTACTACCAAACTTCCAGCAGGAAAATGAACTGTAATTACAAGAGAAGCATGACTGGGTTAGCACTTTGACATTCCCAATAATAAATACTATTATTCTCCTTACCCTTCCCTTTCCACATTGTCAAATAAGGCATGTGACATGACAATCCGGCGTATCAATACTCATTAGTGGTTTGCTGGTAACAACACTCGAGGGTTTATAATACGCGGTATTGTTAAGGGTTGGTAACTACGTTATATTTACTTTTAATTAGCTTCCGCATCTGGCTTTCACTGGGTTCGTACCCAGTTATGTAGTAATCTTTACCATTTACGATGTAAATATATTTTTGAAGCGAAGCTAGCTGTCCACAATGAAGTGCTTATACCAACCCTGATGTATGGCAGAGAAGCATGGAACTTGCAGAGGAAGGATGAAAGTAGACTGAGTGCTGTGTAAATCAGATCCCTGCGGCGTATGTGCGGTAAAACCATGTATGACAATATTAAAAATGTAGATATCCGGAAAGAATGCAAGGCTGATGTGAGCGTAATGAATAGGATCAAGAAAGGGACACTTATATGGTTTGGGCATGTAGAGGGAATGAACGAAGAAAGAAGTGTAAAAATAATATATGATGCGAAAGGGTATTATTATCTTTTTTTTATTTCTACTTACTGTTCCTGCCTTTAGGAGGCGTTCTCAAGAATAAATCAATGAATTAAACTGGACTTGAAAAAAACAATTTCTGTCACTTGAGTTAACTTCGAGTTGTTTAATGATCAGAAATAACTGACTAACTTTTATTATTTCGTCTACTATATTTCTCCCTTGAACATATTTTTTTATGCCATGTACTTTACTAGTACTTTGAAATCGTTTCTGTTTATGAACAATTGAAAAATATAAGAAAAATAATTTATCGTCTTCCCTTTTCTTTTTATTTATTTCAAAGCTCCGTAGCTCATGATATAAATGATGTTTCAATCTGAAATCAGTTGTATTGACCTATAAATCTAGTAAAAAAAACAGATTTCTGCTGTGTACTTAAAAAATAAATATAATTAATTTAATAAAAATACACTTTGTTTGAATCCACTTTTATTTGGTATAAATGCGTCGACTAGTTTCGATTTAACTGAATCTTCTTCGCGACTTAAAATATACTAGTACTATCGACTAGTTTCGATTCAACTGAATCTCCTTCGCGACTTAAAATATACTAGTACTTTCGACTAGTTTCGATTCAACTGAATTGTACCCGACGTGATCAGGTACACAAGTAAACTGTAATAGGGGGGGCGGTCCCGATCTGCGAAGTGCTCCAAGTGGTCGTCTCGTTGTAAGGGAGTCGACTAGGGTTGACTTGTAGGGGCTGGTTCTGCTCTCAAGTGAAGATGCTGCGGCGTGGTCCGGAGAAAGTTGTAGTCAGGCGGTCCAGGGGGGCAGGCGATGGTCAGAAGAAAAGGCAGGAGTCAAGTTGTAGGCGATGTCAAGCGGAGAGAAGTCAAGGTAGGTAGATGATGCTGGCGGAGGATGCTGGTGATCTGCCTTCCTCTGGTTTTGCGCAATTTATATTGCGCTCCAGGGCGCGACCACGGATTTCCTTTAACCTCAACTTCTCCACACTCTTCCATCATTTTTATTAAGTTAAGAAATACATTTTTTTAAACACAAGTACAAAAAAGGTGCCCGTTTTTTGGACTAAAAATCTTAATTACTAACTTAGCCTAACATTTACATATATGAAATTACATTGTTTTTGTAGCTGGGAGTCAGGCCTTTACGACGGTATAATTTATTGGGTCGTGTGATTGACCTGGCTCCCGTTATAAGTCAGACAGATTGATTTCTCTCGCCTCGGTCCGCGCTGAGACTTGCGAAGCTCGGTCGTGAGGATCCGCTCTAGGCCGCTCGCGTTTGCGTTATTCGCAGCCTGGGTCTAGGGGATTTTAGCCTCAAGGCCAACCTCTTGTCTCATTTGCGGCCGAGCGAGCCGAGAGAAACATACATAAAATTATAGAATTTACAATTTGTATTGAGAAATCTTAGATCTAACTTATTTCCTACATTAGCGCCGCTGTCGGGGCATTCGCGACTTAAAATATACTAGTACTATCGACGAGTTTCGATTCAAGTGAATCTTCTTCGCGACTTAAAATATATTTAGTATATTTTAAGTCCCGAAGAAGATTCAGTTGAATCGAAAATAGTCAACGTATTTATACCAAATAAAGTGGATTCAAACAAAGTGTATTTTTATTTAATTCATCAAGCCAATACACAAAGTGTTTGCTTATTGTGAAAACTGTAATAAATACAAGTTTGATGATTCTCCAAAATTATCACAAAAATTATTTTACTTTTTAAAAAAAAAAGCACAAACAGTAAGGTTGTTCTTTCTAGTGTAATCTTTAAATCATCATTACTCTGATGATAATGATATTACTTAAATTCTGAAAAATTGAATTGGGTTATAAATTACAGTATTCCGATTTTTAGTGGGACAGACAAATGTTACTTAGATTTACAGTGGGGGTGGAGGAGTAAGGTACAGGAGGAATGGGGTTTGAATTTTAAAATTCGTACATTTGCGTTATATAATTTCTACGGATGACAAAATATGGCGTTAGTTGTAGCGTTCCTGTGTATCCACTTAGTTTTCTGCTGAGAACGTGCAAAGTGTGTGTTTTTCCGAATGTTCTATTTTCATGTTTTTAACACGTTCATTGCTAACTAAAATTCGTACATATTAATGCCATATAAATCACGGATCAATTCAAACTGACGAACAGTGACTGGTTTCCTTGTGCCCTGTGGAACGACTCAAAACTACGTGGCTGCATCTGTTTTACATCGGTTTAAAGCGAAAAGGCGGCTAACGCGCGTGGCTCGTTGTGCGCATACCGGTCACATGTCTATCTACGCACGACGCGCGGTGTCGGCAATGGACGTATTTTTTTAAGAAATATTTTTTAAGGATATTAAAGGATGTACTCAATAGGTATATGCGCGTTTAATTTATATGTTGGCCACATATTAGGTTGGTTTGATATATAACCCTTATGTGACTGAAGAAAATTACACCTTTTAAAAATTGAAATGAAGGTTTCTTTTACAGTTTATCATTTGCTGAAGTTTTTTGGACGACCTTTATGACGTAATATATTTTGACTCAGTTCAATACTTATTATTATCAACTTAATCATATTTTTGGGTGCTAATCATTGTTATTTTTTATGTCACTGTTATTTTATGTTTTATATCATATTTTATGTAAAAGCCCATGAGGGCGTATATAATTAAATAAATAAATATTTGGAAGTGGATAGGAATTTCACCCAGTACCATCTTTTCTTGAAGTTTTTAATTAAATAGGTGATTATAAATAGTATTAAGGAAACAGGTGATGAACTTTGAACACAACAGTACATCATAATTATCATTTAAAATAAGATAAAATTCTAAATAAATACGGACAAGCTTAAAAAATCATATAAAACACATGAAGGTACCCGGGTACTCTTTCAGTCATCAGAAGTTATAAATTATACTTATTCATTTTCCGCTCACATACCACCCTCCACATATCCAACGGCTATGTTCAATTGTTCATTTTCACTATTGTGAAGAAGTCAGGAAGTTTCAGCCGGTTAGACTTACTGGAACATTAAAAATAACTATGTTGAAAACCGAAGAGGGTACCCGGGTACCCTTTCAGTCAGAAAAAGATTAAGTAAGCGTATTGAATTTCATTTAAAACAAATTATGAAAGTATTAAAAGCTCCCTCTAGGATAAAGTAAATACGAATTCGTTAGCAGATTTTAATGGGTGGCAAAAAGTAAAAAGTTTTCTCTCCACAGACCAAAGAAAGGATAGTCACGAACTAAAGAAAATCCTTCGTCACATTACGCACGACTGCTCTAGACGTTTCCAACCCATATTAAAAAATAATGACCGCCGGTAGGTAGGTACTACATCGACTCGGCATATTTTTACAGTAATGATACTTTATCATTTGCTAGTAAAAAATAAATAAAATTCGATATACCAGGACATGGATCACCATGCTTCATTTTTTTCAATACTCGAAACATCTATGAAATATGACATTTTATAAGACAATCGGGGTGAGTGAATGTTGAAAAAAAAAAGAAAATAATTAAACAGAAAAATAATCACATATTTTTAATCTTCATATCAAAATTAAAATTTAACTTACTAACTAACCACTATGCCGTTTCCCCGCAGAGGTAAGCAAAGAAGGCGGACGATCATATAACTCTGTCTTGGCACCCACTTCTTGCTTCATTCACATTCACACATTGTCTCGTACATACATTCTGTTATTTTGACACTTCACATAGCCCAACTCAAGTATTTGGTTTACTTGATCGTGCTATATATTCCTCGAACTCCCCGACTTCTTCTTGTATTCACTTTCGCGTCATATATTATTTTCGCCCTCCTCTCTTTGTTAATTTGCTCTACATTCCCAAACCATCTAAGCGTCTCTTTCTTGATTCTATTCATTACGCTTACATCTACCTTGCATTCTTTCCGGATATCCACATTTTAACACGGTTATACATAGTTTTATCGCACATACGCCTCAGGAATCTCTTTTCTACAGCATTCAGTCTACTTTCATCCATCCTCTGCCAGTTCCATGCTTTACTGCCATACATAAAGGTTTATATAAGCACTCCATTGTGGACTGCCAGCTTCGCTTCTTTAGACAAGTGAACATGTTTATACATGCAGTAAGTTTCCTGGTTGATTAATTACTACCTTCTGCTTAGGTATGCAAGAAGTCGACAGCGGTTTTGGAAAACGCAGCACGATCGAGTTAATAACAACGGTGAATTTATATAGCGCAGTTTTGTGATAACTCACCTCACGTGCACTTTATACTTAAATACCTAACCTAATATAATAATCCAAAATCATGAATGTTACTGTAAATCATGATTTTTTTTTAAAGTTATGGGTGTAACAGTGAATGTATACAAAGATAGATTAAAAAACAATTTATTATACTAGAAGCAAAGTAAGCTCATCTTTAATTATTAATTATATTCTATCGTTTATTAACACACTGGTAAAGTAGCGAGAGAGGATGTTCTACATTAGTCGCTAAGTCTAGTTTAAGTCTGAAGATGGCCGTTATAGGCTTAAACCGGTCCAGTCAAAAAATAAAAAAGTGGAATAAAGTTTTTATTTATAGTTTTTGTGTTCAATTTATAGAACTCCATTTTAATTTTTATATAATTTAATTGAATTAAATTTAATATTATTATTATTGAGTTCTGCTATTTTAAGTTTTTATTTTTTAGTGACAGCTGTTTCGGAGTTTGACAATGGCCTTAAACGCCGAAACAGCTGTCACTAAAATAAAAACTGAAAATAGCAGAACTCAATAATAATATTAAATTTAATTCAATTAAATCATATAAAAAAATAAAAATAAAATAAAAAATAAAAAATAAATGGAATAAAGCTATAAATTTGTTTTTATTTAATCATTAGTCGCTAAGTTATTTTATTTTTGACTTGTGTTGATGCTCAAGCCAAAAATCACGAAAGTCTCACTACAGATATCTCATTAAGTTCACATTTATTAAATTGAAACATCGAAATTATAAAGATTTGTTTTCGATTCCATAAATCTCAAAGAATATTTTATATTATGTATGTACAGGGATCGAGCATGTCTCCAATATTGTTTGTGAAGCACAAACGAACGAAAAGTGTGTCAAATGTATCTAGAAAAGTGCCAAAAAGTATCAAGCATTAGCTGAACATAAATGAAAAGCTCCACATATATTATTAGGGTCACAATTGGTTTTATACACTTTTTAACAAATATCAGAAGTACAAGTTATTAAGGAATATATACCATTTACCGTGGGATATGCATGTCAAAGATACTTACAGACACAAATTCTTCTTTTTACGATTCTTCCAAAACATGACACTAAAACTGTCATATTACAAATAATTCAACACTCGTCACACACCAACATTAAACCAGCCCTTAATTCAGACATACACCAGCACAAAACACGATCACAAAATCAAATACGCCTATCGACATCTACTCACACAACTAAATTTGGACTTAACTCCTAACAATACATTGCATATTATACACAATACAATGCATTACCTAATTAAATAAAACTCCCAGTTGCGAACAAAAAATATTTCCAAAAGAAAAGTAAAAGTAGGATATTTTCTCAAAAACTTTATAAATTCATAAAATATTATTTCTGTAAAACCTTCACGTGTGTGAATATCTTTCAATGTATTTATGATGTTTGATTAATCTTTTTTTAATGCTTAAACTCGTTTGTACCCCATCTTTTGTATTCCCTTTTAAAAAAATGAATACATTTATAAAAATATTATTCCTTTTTGTTTAATAATTTAATTTTAATTTTTAAAGAGTTAGTTTTTTTTCTCCTTGTGAATAATGTGTTCAATACAACTTTTCTTGTACTATTTTCTCATTTTAATAATTAAAAAATAAAATTAAACACAATATTTTCACTGCTATTTTTTTTTTTGTTATTTGCAAAGTTGCCTTGCGCTGCACCCTCTACTGTTGTTATATCTCGAGAATCAGACAAAGTATCTTTTACTCCATTGAACTCTTTCCACTTAGACAAATTCCTCGATATATTTATAATTACTACTAGAAGTGATCGATATTCCTGTCCCGGTTAAAAGGAACCGGTTCCAAGCCCTTCACTGAAACCGTCGATATTATTTCTCCGAGTAACTGGTTATTTTTGGAACCGGTTCCTAATGTTCTCAAATAAATAAATCCTTTATCCGCAAGTAATAAAACAATTTTCTTGGAAGAACTTTTCTGGCACCAGGAACCGGTTCCAAAAAGAACTGAATAAATAACCGTTTCCTCGCCGGTCACTGGTGACTGGAACCGCAGGTACACCCAATTCTGATATCGACCATCTCAAATTACTACTAACTTCCCGGCACTATTAAAATGGAGTTCCACCAAAATTAGAAATGTTTTATTTTACTTTATATAAACAATAATGGTAATGTGTTTTCATTTCTGAAAAATGGGTTATTTTGTTATTATATTATGTTATTAGAAAAAACACTATTCCAACTTTCCTAGACTATTTTCTTTGTAATCCTTTTTCACGTTGAAAATTTTGGAACAAGAAGAAAATAACTTGAATTAAAAGGATCAAGAAAGGGACGCTTAGACGATTTGGGCATGGAGAGCGAATAAATAAAGAAAGGAATATGAAAAGAAAAAATGACGCGAAAATAAATGGAAGAAGAAGTCGGGGATGCCCGAGGAAGACATGGTACAATCAAGGGAATAGAATACTTAAGTCGGGCCATGTCAAGAGTCAGAATAACAGAAGAGTATGTATGAGATGATGTATGAATGTGAATTAAGCAAGGAGTGTGTGCCAAGATAGAGTTGTATGGCGGTCCGTCTTTTCTGCTTACCCATGTGGGGAAACAGCGTGATAGTTTTTATTTTATTTATTTTTTATATGAACTAGTCTTAACTGCTCCCAACCGTCTAGAACCAGTAAGACTATAGCATTTCCAAATAGGGTATGTTGTGAAGCTGAAGGTTGTGGGGAGGGGACTGAGATTTTAAAAGGAAGGTTGGGAAGTATCTGGCTATTCAGATCTGGTCACCAAACACGGCTAAAGTCATTTCAAGCAAAGTTTCGATTCTGAATGGTGGTCTTTCACCATGGCGATACCTATAAGTATCTACTAGCGTTGTGACCGCTTTGAAATAACTACTTCTTTTGGCAACAGTTCCTACTTCATTTATTGTTCATTGGACAAATACTTCAATTGAAGTTGGTAGTTCCTTTTAGCGTTCATTCATTTCATTGAAGAAATATTTCAATTGAAGTTGGTAGTTCATTTTAGGCTTCATTCATTTCATTGAAAAAATACTTCAATTGAAGTCGGTAGTTGATTTTAGCGTTCATTCATTTCATTGAAAGAACTACTTCAATTTGCAGCAGTACACAGTTGCGAAGGTGAACTTTATTTTGGCGAGGAACCGGTTCCAGTTCTTTTCACTTTCTAAACTCCACCGACTAGCATGTGCTTTTTCGGCGAGTAACCGGTTCCAGTTCCAGTTCCGGATTCGTAGTCGAGCGTCTTACCACTCGACCATGGAGGCCGTCAGTTAGTTGGTTGGTAAAATAATTAATGTTTTTATTAAAATAATAATAATTTATTTTGTTTTTCTAAAAATCTGTGCAGATTTCAATGTAAATATTTACATTGTTTTCACTGCTTTAGAAACACAAACAGATTTCCCCGCACAGTTTATACCAACATCATAATTATAATAATATTATCGTGGTGGTGATGTCGACCTCAGTAATAATGGAAACAGATGGAATCGACCGAAAATTCGTGGAACGTGAATGTAATAATTTCCACACTTGTGCCCACGCGGGGTAAGACTGTGGAACTAATAAATACATTATCATTAGTGCCCTACCAAACAGAACTAAGCCTGCGAGAAGTACGAAATACTAGACAGATTTCGTTCTGGAAATAATGTCATTTGATGCTGTGTTTATATACAGGTGAAACTGTATAAACCCACTGAAGTGATAAACCGATAAAAGTTTGTTATGGGCATATCCATGTGCCCGAAGTAAGGTAATTTTTTGCTTACTTCTTTTTTTCAACAATCAATTTCATTGGCCTGTCTGAGACCTGGGAGTCGAACGATCTTATGTTAATTGATGACATTAGTTTTTTTTTTTTAAATCAGTATTAATCATACTTCTTTCAATTGTTTGTTCAGACCATGTACCCGACACCCAAAGCAGCAAAAACTCAGTAACATTGAAATTTGCATAGATCTTTATTTTGTGAATTTAAAACTTAATACATTAAGCTAGTTAAATCATGTTGTACCTTCAATAAAAGCACCGGTGCTCATGTTCTCCATAAAAATGGTCATGGCAACATGATTAAATAACTTAAAAGCACTATAAATAAAATAAAAAAGCCCTTAAAATTAATACGCATTCTTAATAATCAGTTAAATTTGTCCAGTAGTCCAATATTAGGTATATTTCCCGTAAACTCATAAATTTCTCATTATTCTTTTATAACCTTCTCAGTTGACATTTCGCTTCTTTCATTTCATATTATCTGTCTCTTTTCCTCTGTTTCTTTGATATAATTTAAATGTTATTCTTTTGTTTTCTCACTGTTCTCTTATTTTATTTGTTATTGTGTTCTCCCTCTGTATGTATATATAACCGCACACTTTGTATTTTTTTTTAGTTTAAATTTGTATCCTGATGATGCTCAGGCTAAGCGAAACCGGTCGGTCATGAAAATTAAAATTAAATCGGTGGTCTTATACAAAAGTTATTATTTCTTTTTTTTATTAAATATGTCAAACCGCAAAGTGATTGCTTTCTACGAAAATGTTATTATTATTTTTATGTTTTTTAATCTTAATACTTATATGTGCAGGCAGTCAAAAGACGAACGAACGAACGAACGAACGATCCGGGTGAGAGAGATTCTGATGACATTAAAGTATACATATTCGACGTTGAAATAAGATCAGTCTTAATGGCGCTGTGGGCATTATCATATTTTTAGGCAAGCATCGTGTGATTATCCTCTGATTATTCGTCTTTAAGTGTATTTCTTTAAAAAATAAATAGTATAAAGCCGGGCTTATTGCCAGGTGGCAATTTCATCCAACTAACCCAGTTTTTTGGTGGGAATTTAAAAAACATATTGTAATGTTTTCCGCGTAGAATAAATGTAAATAAATACATTTTATAAAATGCACACTGTAATCTAAAAATAAAATTGTATACTCGTATATCTATGAAACATTTATGAAAATAAAATAAACATCTTCACGTACAAAAGAGATGCGGAAGGAGAGAGATTCTGAAAAATTCTGGTTGTTTGTGAATAGAAAGGGTTTCTTTTACACATATAACCAGCCCACTCTTATACGCCTTTGTATAACATACACATATACGTATGTATGGGTGTGACATTTTCAAAATTGGAACCCATCCGGTTAGTAAAATTATCATATTATTAAAAAATAATCTTTTCAAATCCAGACAAGCAATTAAGTACCTGCCTATAATATTTCTTTCTTCTATCATTATAACTCAATATCCTCACTATCTACTGAAAACCATATTCTCATTGTCATAAAATGTTTATTTTCTTTTGTTACTTGCTATATTTACACTGTTTGCATTTTTTAGAATCGTTTACTTATAGTACTTGAATATTAATGTTTTAAGTGCCAACATATTAACTGTCCTCGATCATATTTCCTTTTCTTTGATTTGACAAATGTGTTTATATGAATTCATATGTTTCATCTGAATTTTATACCCTTAGCTCCTGGTAAATTGTTTTTTTATCTGTTGATGTACACATACACTGTTATACCCATATCTGAACCTTTTCTCTCGTGATTTATGATAACGATCATTATTTTAGATAGTTTTAATTTAGCATGAAGCGAATTTGAGGTGAAATATCACAAAACTATATAAGTTCACTGTTATTATTATTATATTATTACAATATTATGTTTTGCCAGAAGATTATTTTTATTCTGTATTTGTAATAATAATAATATTTGGCTAATTTATATAGTGCCATTTTTGTCAAATATCACCTCAAAGGCGCTTTGCAAAACTTCAAAATTATGACAAAATTTACCATAAAACTATCGAAGTACTTAAGCTATAATTAGAATTACCTTGATATTTACATATGTCGCGGGATGTGGAAAAGTTTCGAATTTTTTTTTTTTTTTTAATAACACGAGGGAAAACAATTTCCCTCAGGGCCTATGTCATCATTGGAGTTTTTAGAGGAAAGGAAGGCGTGAACTTGGGTCTTGAAGAAGTATGTTGAAGAAGGGAGGAAACAAGAGGCCGGCAATAATAATATTAGGCTAATTCTCATGTGCCATTTTGTGTACAAATGTTGGGCGCGCGTTTGGCGAGTTTTTCCGACCATGCACCGGTGCCGAAGGGATCAATGAGCAAGTTCCTCAGAGCATCTTCCATTGAAATACCTGTAGAACAAGGACAGCATTCCCACCCTGACGTCTGTGCTCCAAAGTTTGCAATCCGTTTGTTAAGATAGGAGAATCTATCAAACGGGCCGCCCGTTTCTGCACAGAGTCAAGGGTTTTGTCAGGTATTTAGGGGCTCCAGACCGAGGCTGCCAAATTCAACAGTGGGGCGTACTTGCGATTTGTACAAGGTCGGCAGTTGTGTACTATTGAAGTATCTGCAGGCCCTGTACAACGCAGTTTAGAATTTTTCATAAGGTTACACTTTAGGTTTAGCAGTAGATCGAGAATTTGCCGATAACCGCATCAAAAGATATAATTATACTGGTGAGTTTAGGTAATAGCGGATTAGCTTAGCTTTGGATGTTAGAGCAATTCTTTTATTATTTTATTTTAGGATGTAATTTTTTTGAAAGATGAGTTTTGAGTCTAACTCTGAACTCTGTTGAGTCTTTTAATATTATCAGAGCACGTGGTAGTCTATTCCAGGCTTTAGGACCTGCCGCTTCTGCAGCGCGCTCTCCGAACTTAGTGTCTGGTGTGCGCTGTGGTTCCTTCAACCTTCCGATAGCCGATGACATTGCCGATCTAAGAGTTGACTGTCGCGAATTGGAATCTTCAGGAATACACAGTTTCGATAAATAAGCCGGAGGCATTCCGTTAATTGATCTAAACACCATCGAGCAAAGCTTGAACTGGATTCTTTCGGGACATTTAAGCCGGGGAAGATTTTTGAGGTGCTCTGAAATATGGGAGTATTTTGATACACCAGTGATAAAACTTGCCGCAGCATTAAAAACTAGATGGCCTCCATGGCCGAGTAGTAAGACGCTTGACTACGAATCTAAAGATTGCGGGTTCAAACCCAGCGTGCGCCAATAACTTTATTTGATTAATATGTGTCACAACACATTTAATTCGTATAAAGTAATGTAAAGTTTATTTGCGGCACGTTCCAGAGTAGTAGATACTTTAAGTATCGTCCTGGTGAAATACCACCATTCAGCATCGAAACGTTGGTTAAATGGATTTATCCGTGTTTGGCGACCAGATCTGAAAAGCCAGGTACCTACCAACCTTCCTCTTTCCCACCTCCCCCCTACCTTCAACCTCACAATATACCCCAATTACCGCCCTGGTGAAAGACTGATCAGATCACTGACAGATCTGAATAGCCAGGTACTTCCCAACCTTCAGATTTTCCATTCCCTTTCCCTCCCCACTACCTTCAGTCTCACAACATACCCCATTAGGGACGCCATAGTCTCACTGGCTCCAGATGGTTGAGAGCAGTTGGGACTCTTGTGCGGTATTCAATATAAAAAATAAAATTTAAAAATAGTTGTGATTTGTTAATTTGATAGTTGGGAAGACTTGCATAGATTCCGTTGTAGTAATCTAAATTCAAAATGACATACGAATTCAATGTGCTAATGAAACTAATATAAATTCTGTGAATTGAAGTTTTTTTTTTGTTTTATTCTGTAGTAACTAAATTTCTCAGTTTTCATCTTGGCAAGTCGAGTTACGTCCCGTGATTTATCAAGGGTAACAACAAGTTATATTATAATATACAAACAAGGATCACAGATTCTAGTACAGAGTATAATGTTAGTACTTTGTTAGCATAAATCCCTTAATTTATCACTCCACGTATAAAGCCCTACGAAAAGCGTTCGGCCCGAATCTTTTTAACAAAAAATGTAACATAGTGCGTAGTCCGCCTATACGACGAAGGTACTATAATATGAACGTATGAGTATTGCCACATGATGGCGCCAAACGCCAAAGACTCTTTGTCTGGTTATTAAATTACGGGGCTCTGTGATTTAATCAGATGTGGGCCTTATCAGGGGGGGCTGGCGGACTATAAAGCCTTCGCAATATTAAAAAATAAAAATAATATGATTTTTCTGCATCTTATATAGAAAAAAACAACCCGCAATGTCAATGTTAAAATCAAAGAACATCTTAGATTTTTGAATAACCACTGTTTTTCATAATCCGCCAATCATCTTATTAAAAGGACCGGTGCTCGTCTTCTACAAATATGGTCATGGCAACAGATTAAATAATTTAGAAGCACTAGAAATAAAATAAGCCATTCAAATTAAAAATCATATTCTTAATAATCAGTTCAATTTGTCCAGTAGTCCAATATTGGATACATATCCCTAAAACTCATAAAATTTATTTTTATTCCTTAGTTAACTTCTCAATTTTGCCTCTTTTAATTCAAATTATCTATCTCTTTCTCTCTTTTCTTTATATTTTTTTATAGTGAATACCACACAAGAGTCCGAACTGCTCCCAACCTTCAAAAGCCAGTGGGACTATGGCATCCCCCAATTGGGGTATGTTGTGAGGCTGAAGGTAGTGGGGAGGGGATGGAGATGGGGAAAAGGAAGGTTGAGATGTTTTCTCTGTTACTTTATTATAATTTTAATGTTATTATTTTGTTTTCTCACTGTTCTCTTATTTTATTTTATATTGTGTTCTCCCTCTGCATGTATATATAACCGCACACTTTGTATTTTTTGTTTAACTTATTTTTTTACTCTGATGACGCTTAGGCTCAGCGAAATCGATAGGTCAAAAAAAATTGTGGTCTTATTCAAAGTATTTTTTTGATTTCATTAAAAAAACAGTTTCATGAATACGCTCGTTTACTGCAGTGACATACAGAGAGCGAGGAACGCCATAATTCTGAATGAATGTTGCACGCATGATGAACTAGTGGAAAATTGCCATCCGGCTTTCCTTCCTCATTTTCAAGATAGAAATTACTTCCTTCAGTCCTCCCTTAATCCACCTCGCAACGGCTCCCAACCGGATGGTAATATAGTTGGTTGTACACAGTTCAGACAGAAAAACTCTTTCAAAGTAACGCTTTTTTTTAACATTTGTTTTATTTAATGTTTATAGTGAATACCGCACAATGAGTCCCAACTGCTGCCAAGCTTGCTGGAGCCAATGAGACTATGACATCTCCGGTAGCAGTGTGTTGTGAGGTTGTAGATAGTGGAGAGAAGAAATATGTACGAAAGAGAAAGGTTGAGAAGTACCTGACTATTCAGATCTGTTCACCAAATATGCCTAAAGCCATTTCAAACTACGTTTCGATTCTGAATGGTGGTCTTTCACCAGGGTGATACTCAGAGTATCTATCTCTGCTGGCACACAACACTCCTTGTTTTACGCATATATTAACACACTCTTCTGTTATTCGGACACACGACATGACCTGACTTAAGTAGTTAATTCACTTAATCATGCCATGTAGATTTTTGGAGAATTTTCGACTTTTATTCTCTCTTTATGCGCCATAAAATCTCCTGACTTCCATTTCTCCATCTGTACACTATACGTTTCGAAATTATGTAAGCCTCACATGAGCATGAATATATCGTTGCCGGAAAGGCAAAAGGTCTGAAGCGCCATTTCGCGAAGTTTATACCAGAGCACTTTAAAGTTTTAATTCATAAGTCTTCAGTACCTGGTTGAATTAAAAAGAAAAACTAGCTCAATTACTTCACTGAGTTATCTGAATTGACAAAAAGCTTTTAAAAAACCCTCAAGCTTGGGTCATTAGAGTCAAGCCTTCTCCCAAATGGTAAATATATTTTAGACAGCTAAGAGCCACAAAACTCTTCAGAATCAAATGAGAGTCAGAGCATTTGATGCAGAAAAAAACTTGATCAGAACTGCATATTCAACTCATTTTGACCGAAGTGTCGCCTAAGACTTTTTGCCTTTCCAACGACGACACATATGTCTAAGGTTCTCATTCTTACCGCATTCTTAATGTTGAATACATTGCCCCATTGACCAATCCACCCCTGGGCCATATGTTTGTTTACGTTTTTCTGCGGTCGCTTTTTGTACATTATCAAGAGACGGGAGAAAATTATTTGATTCATTTGTTATCTCCTAGACAGAAAACAGGCGTCAGGAAAAAATAAGAAAACACGTCGAGTAAATGTTTTAAAAGGCCGTAATTTCTTTCCTAAGAATACACTAAGCTAGAGAGATTGTTGTGCACAAAGGAAATTGTGATTGCTATGGCTGATTCCTAGGCTAATGGCTTCTGAGACGTTGCGATGAAATTCTTAGGAAGATTGCTGATTAAATTCTAAAATTGCAAATGAGTCTGCGAGTGCATGAAGGAGTCACAGTCAACGATGACAACATTAAAGTTCAAACAGCTAAACAAAGATTGTTTAAATTCAAGATTTTAATGAAAATGCATACTAAGAAAGTAATGTACGTAAATAATGTGCATACATTTTTAAGCCTAATTTTATATAATTATACAGTTTTAAATTATATCAATAATGAACAACACAAAAATTAAACAAAAAATAAATAAATAAGAAGACAATGGTCACAACCAAATCGTAGGAAAATTGAAAAAATAATGTCAATAATCTTAAGTGAAAAGTATGAGATCGATTAAAAATGTCGGTTTCTAATAAGGTCTCAATGGCTGAATTGATTAAAGCGTTACTCCTGGATATAGAGTAGAGGATTCGAGTTCGAGTCTCTGTTATGACTATTGTGTTTTTATTTTCTGGCTTTTTACGTTTCATGTTTGTATTGTTGATGATTGATAGTATTTAAATATTTATAATTATATTACATTTGGCTCAAAAAATGTTGGACAGTACAATGTAGGTCATCCTTCGTGAAAAATAAAAGTGGAAAAGAAAATTTAACTAAAAATTTGAATTTATTTAAAATCTGTCGGCGTTGTGTATTTTTTAAATAGTCAATATTCTTCCTTTATTTAAAATGAGGGAAAATTCTAAAAAAAGAAAACGGTGTGGGTCATTGGTTTTATTAAGTTTTTTGTTTACTTATTGAAAATACCGCAGAAGAGTCTCAATTGCTCGAACCCAGTGAGACTATAGCATTCTCAATTAGGGTATTTTGTGAATCTGAAGGGTGGTGTGAGGGGAAGGAGATTGAGAAGAGAAATGTTAGAAAGTACCCGTCTATTCAGATCTGATCATGAAACACGGCTTAAGCCACTTCAAGCAATGTAATTCTGAGTGGATGTCTTTCACCAGGGCAAAAAAGAGAGTCATATTTACCACTCTTAAACGTTACGTAAGTATACTACACAGATTTTATTTTATATTACTTACTGAAATAACTTGTAACGTAAAAAAAAAATGACTTGCGCCTTCGATTGGATTCAAACTCGCGTCCTCCGCATTCGTAGCTGAGGATCTTAACCGCTCGGCCACTGAGGTCTATTTAATAGGTTATTATTATTATTATTCTATAGGTCTATGTCAAGTCTCTCCAATCGCAGCTCTTAAGTTAATATTTTTAAAAGTCATCGGATATCTTATGAAATAAACTTAAAAGCAGTACTGAAAGCGACATGGAAGACGAGCCGAATTAGATGACATGGAATTGAATATCTCTAGTCCGCCTCAGCACAGACCCCTAGTGAGGAGGACTAGGAGAAAACACACAAATAAATAGAGATGATCGATATTCCTCTCCCGGTTAAAAGGAACCGGTTCCAAGCTGGTCACTGGAACCGTCGATATTTTGTTCTGTGAGGAATCGGTTCCTTTATTTGGAAAATAAAAATCGATATCATTTGTCCGAGGAACCGTTTTTTTGTCGATTTGCTAATACTTTTTGATTTCAAATATCTACCGACAAGTACTTTTCGATTTGAATATAAAAAACTCCTTCGTAGAACTTTTTTGGCACCAGGAACCGGTTCCAAAAAGAACTGGGTAAAGAACTGGTTCCTCGCCTGTCACCGGTAAGTGGAACCGCAGGTACATCCAATTCTGATATTGACCATCTCTACAAATAAAAAATAAATAGTGTAAAAACTGTAATTTAATGGTTGATAGACCTCTTTGTATTTTTACTGTTATTCCGAAAACATTTTTATACTTACATCATATTTTGTATATGCTCATTCTCATTTGTATAGTCGCTAAAATAAAATAAAAAGAACTTTTAGTGAAACTTCGATATAAGTTTTTTGCGTTGCCTAGCTTTGTTGCCAGAATAAAATTGAACTCTCCTATTGATGGACTTTCGACTGGAATAAGAAAAACACCCAGAAACAACTCCGAGCGGCCTGGGAAATGATCGTGCATATACTTAACTCGAATTTATTTGCCTTTTTCAATAAAAAGTGTGAGTGTTGCCGGAATAATAATCGCACGTTTTATGCTTGCTGAATACAAAACAAGCAAAAGGCATCATATTTCGCGTTATATCGCTTGTAACTACACTTAACAATATAAATAAATAATAATGCTCGCGTTACATCGCCGTGTTGCATGTGAAATCTTTTTTTTACAAAATAAAACATCAAGCAAACTCAACATTTATAATTTTTAAATCCTAAGTTAATCTCCAACTAGAGATGGTCGATATTCCTGTCCCGGTTAAAAGGAACCGGTTCTAAGCCGGTCACTGGAACCTTCGATGTTATTTCTCCGAGGAACCGGTTATTTTTGGAACCGGCTCTTATTTTTCACAATTAAAAAAGGCGAATATCCTAAGAGCAATCATATACAGGAAAGAGCGCTTGTGTAATCAGGATTGTTGATTTTTTGCTAAGGCTAGGGTATTTATACATCCATTCATAACACAAGTCGACATAATGTTTTTGTTTATTAGTATAACCACTTCTTCACAATATTGTTATGAACAACAATATAGAATATAACCTAAAAAACTGTTGAGTTATGTCCTATTATGTCGCATAACATAACGTAGTGGGCGGAGACGCGGGAGACGGAAAAAATGTTGACATGTGACAACTTGCCTTATCCCTTTCTCTCACGGTTTACGACGTTAACACCCCGAGAAAGTAATTTATCATAAATTTGTATAGGTTGGGTCAAAATATTTAGCTCTCTCTTCATATATATTTTTGCTCTAAGACTAAATCAAACATCTATCAAACACAAAAAATATATTTTTGAATCCTAAGTATATATCCAACTAGAGATGGTCGATATTCTTGTTCCTGTTTAAAGGAACCGGTTTCAAACCGGTCACTGGAACCGTCGATGTTATTTCTCCGAAAAACTAGCTATTTTCGGAACCGATTCCTATTTTCGTAAATAAAAAAGGCGAATATCCATTCAATACTTCGCGGGAAAGATACAGTTGTGGTTGTTTTTAGAGAGAAAATCAGCATTTGGCTAAAAACTGGGCACCGGTTCCATAGTTCCAGTACTTTTCGGTCCTGGAACATCGATGGCAACCCCTTTCTCCCATGAAAATTTGTATTTTTCTTGCAAGAAACCGGTTCCAGTTTTTCCGGTCTTCAAATATCTTCGTTTCTGCTACTTTGTAACCTGTAGTGAATTTTATTTTCAATCATATATATCTATATTTTTTTTTATGTACACACTTTTTCATCGTAGTATCATCAAAGCTACAATATTACTTTTTATATATCGAATTTACGAGGCAGAGCCGAGTTTACAGCTTTTGAAGTATTTTGTGATTCACAACTGATGTTATAACATACTATGCAAAACATGTTTATTTTTACTTGTACTAACTAAATTTATGTTTACACCATAACAAAATACATGCACAATGTTGCCTTAGAACAGGGTACTTTTTTGTAATCTGTAAAACAAAACAAAATAATAACTCATACTCTTTTGTTATTCCAATTCTTGAAATGAACCGACAAGTATTAGTGTTATGAACATTAACATATATTTTTATTCAGAAACCGATGCTCAGATTTATGGAGATTTAAAAAAATGTAATATTATCCCTCGGTAATGATTTAGTTTTTTCACAAAGCTCTGAAAATCATTTTTTTATAATTCAATTGAATTAAATTTAATATCATTATTATTTAGTTCCGTTAGTTTTACTGTTTTTATTTTTAGTGACAGATGTTTTGGCGTTTAAGACCATTATCAAACTGTGCCACTTCCACAAGGAAATGACTTATTTATATGATTCTCGTTCCTTGTTTAATTACTAATTACTGTAGAAATCAAATTATCTTTAATTGTTCTGTGAGATACTTAACTTTAAAATCTGTTTTCCCCATTTTGTGATTAAAAACTATTGATTTTAACAATTTTGACAATCAACTTATTTTGAAGAGAGAATAATTTATAATCTGGGATTCGAACACGCAACTGTAAATCTTTGTTCAGGGTCTTAATCATCCGTTGGGTAGGTGCTTGGGGAATAAAGTCGTTAACAAACAATCAAGAAAGAATTACTAATTAATAATTTCATGTTTACTTTACCTCGTTTCTACAGGTTGTGGGATTACATCATTTTTTGTTTGTTTATGTAACACCTCGTAAAAGTTCCTCTTTCTGTACTCTGCAAAACAGTGGCTACTCATCTGCTGGTTGGGCGACGTTAAAAAGCGAGTTAAGGAAGGGGCTGTAAAGGGAGTTTTTTTAATGGGCCTCATAAAGGTGTCCGGATGAAATAAGAGAGGAAAGATGAATAATTTTAGTTCACTCACGTGTCATTTTACATAATTAACGACTCGTTCTCATTTTGCCGATATCTACTGTTAACTGGTGTCACGCTAATATAATAATATTATTTATTTTGTTTTCAAAGAGTTTTATAGTTTACAATTTAATGTACATTTTTTATTATTAGCTACCGGTTTCGACACGCCCGTGTCATTAACTAACGTTTTTGAAACTAACATAGATTATAGGAATACAGAAATAAATTAGATATTGTTAGATGGGGGTAGTGGGGTGGTGATTTGGAGGTGATAGGTGGAAGGAGTCAAAATAAGGGAATATATAAGCATCGTGTAACAAATGTCAACAAATTTTATATTATTCTACTCGTACTCACTGTCACCTACTTTTGAGATGGTTCGAATGACGTGTAGGTAGGTAATGTAAAAAAATGTATGAAAGAAAAAGTTGATAATTTATTTTTTATACTATCATAAGGTTAACCATATTAAATAACAAATGTACATTGTACAAGACGAAACTCTTCAAAAAAATCTCTAGAAATTTTTACTTAGTAAATGCAACAACAAAAATTTATGTTTTATTTATTTTTCATCTTCGATGAAATAGTGTGCTGAGGTATTAACGAAACTAATTATATATTGTTTCTGAAACAAATCTCCTAGCAGCCTCGTAAAATCCCAACCAAGCTAAGAATTTAGTAATCAACAATGTACCAATTCAACGTATATCTCAATATAAATACTTAGAAACTCGGGTTAACGACAAATGAGATTCATCTCGAGAAATTAGGATTAGCATTGAGATATTAGGACAGCGAATGTACTTTGAAACCGAGGTCTTAAACTATTCTTGATTAATAATTATTCGTTGATGTGTTTTGGTATAAATGATTTAATAATTCAAATTTTCTAACTTTATTCTACCATTTTTTTAAATAAGACCTGACCGGTTTCACCTTATAACAATAATAATAACAGTGAACTTATACAGCGCAGTTTTGTGATGATTCACCTCAAATGCGCTTCATACTAACTTCATTATTCTAGTAAGACTAACTAACAAGGAAAAAAAAGTTTACAAATTAAAACTATCTAAAATCATGCTTATTATTATAAATCATGAGAGAAAAAAGTTCAGATATGAGTAAAACAGTGAATGCGTATATCAAAAGATTAAAAAAAAAACAATTTATTAAAAGCTAAGGATATAAAAATTTAGATGAAACGTATGAATTTATACAACTATTTTTTTCAAAAGTAATACAACAAATGATTTTTCTGTTAAGTTTATATAAGTATTTAGGAGAATGTCTAAGATTTTCAGTGAATAAAATTCTTAAACAGTATTTTTTAATTCTTTATAAAATGCATACTGGAATTTAGGTTAAATGTACAAAATTGCCTTCAATAGTTTTCAAACTGCACCTTTTACTGTCATTTTAGTATGTTTTTCATAGCATGACATTTTCCTAGCCACCCATAGAAAATTTACAGACTCATATAGATAAGATATATACCTTACATACACAAATTCTTCCTTTTACGATTCTGCCAAAATATAACATTACAACTGCCATATTACAAATAATTCATAACTCATCACACACTAACAATAAACCAGCTTTTAATGCAGACATACACCAGCACAAAACACGATCACAAAATCAAATTCACTTATCGTCATCTACTCACACAACTAAATTTGGAATTCACTCCTTACAATACATAGCATATACACATTACAACGCATTATCCAATGAATTAAACTCCCAGTTGCGAAAAAAAAAATATTGGCAAAAAAACTTAAAGGATATTTTCTCGAAAATTTTATAAATCAGTGATGTGTCCTATCTGTGAGACCTCTGTGTGTGTGAACTTCTTTCTTGTTGTATTTGTGATGTTTATCTAGTAAGTCTCTACTTCTATGAGTCTCTTCTTGATGTATTTTTTCGCTTGTTGCCTCTTCTTTTGTGCTTCCTATTTGGAATTTGTAAGTCTTTATAAAAATATAATTTCTTTTTGTTTTATAATGTACCCCTTCCCAGAATGTGATTTTTTTTTAACTCCTTGGGATCAATATACGAAATGTATTTTGTATGTTAATATTTTAATAAATAAAAAAAATTTAAAATATTTTTTTAAATACTTTTTCTATGAAAAAGAAAGACCAACGTTCCCGGGTTACGAATAACCTGACAATATTTTCCTACTGCCATCACAAGTGGAAGATGTTGCTTGTGCAATGATAAGGCAATGATGGAGGACTTAGCTGAAAGAGAAATTGAACCCGCGACGCCCGGGTGAGAATCTGACGTGTTTGTCTATTCAGTTACTAACCGGCCAATGTGTAGTTTTGCTTGTATTTTAATGCTACAAAGTGACGTTTAGCGTCAATTTAGAGAGAGGTTTTCCCTTAAGAGAGCATGTATTAATTTCAATAGTATATTAATTTGTTTTACAATAATTGATTATGTTTATGTAAGCATCTATTGAGTAAGGGCAATAAACTTCTAAGGGTTCATCAATCAACAGTTTGCTCGGAACTATTGTTTCGAAGGGCTTCTGTTTTCGATAAATTGATTCCCGGATATCTAAGCTAATAATTTATTACTGTACAGTACAATAATTATATCATATGGCCACAACTAATACCTCCAGTATAATGGTGTTATTTAGTAGTACAATGGAACCTTGGATTGGGAGTAACTTGATTTGTTTAAGAAGACGAGCATTTCAGAAGAAGTGTTTCGGAAGACGAGCATTTTTGAAATAAATTTTATCAAATTATTTTTCAAACAAATTTTAACAATTTTTTTATTAAATAAATTTTAACATTTTTTTTTTGATAAATTTTAACATTTTATTTTTTTTTATAAAATTTTAACTTTTTTTTATATAAATTTTATTAAACGTCTTGCTATACGAGCAACATATTTGTAAAACTTTCGTACGCTACTGTGCTGAGATTGACAAATACAACGTTATTGATGTTTTTAGAATGGAAAATGTTTTTTTTAATGATTTTTTTCAGTTAAAAAACATATTTTTTCAAATACATGAATAAACTTTTTAGCTACAACAACATTGATTCGTAATTGTCACGATTCGATTACAGGTTGGTACTTGTTAATAAAAACTGTAAGAAGTAGATAATTTATTATGTATAAATCATTTTTATGTGAATAATTTAAAGTTTTGGAACGAATCATCCTAGTTTTCACTAGCTCTTATGAATAAATTTGCTTTAATATAAATTGTTTTGGATTATAAACACGTTTTCGAAACGAATTATACTTCAAGGTTTCACTGTGTAATTATAATATAATAATTAACAAAGGACTTACAATAATTTACCGAAGGATATATATCAATGAGACAAAGCGTGTAAGTGATTTCAAGAACAGTAAACCACAAAGAGTTTCAATCTACAATATTTAGTTCTCCAAGTAAATATAAACGTTTTCAGAAAATTACTAGTGGAAGCAAATTTATAAAACCGAATCTGAAAAGCCTTGCGATTCGCAGCCTTCTTTAAAAAATTCTTGACATCCAAGTTTCTTTCCAGGAGTATGAATTTTGGTATACACACTTGTACCACTTATCAACACTTTTCAGAAGGCCGAGAAGATTTTAATGACGATGAGCGTCCTGGAGTTGTGGAAAAACAAATCATGAATTTTATTCTTTGATCCATTTTTTTCAAAAGTAAAAAATCGAAGTACACACAAAAACGTGACTAACCTTTCCAGTTGTCAAAAACAAACCACTAATCCAAAATGGCTGGTAATGCTAACATATGATAAACATATGTGTACCAACATAACAACAACAAAAAAATCGATAATCGAATGTACACAGCCCGCGAAAATTCAAAATTCACCTTTTCTTTTGAACAGGCCTCGTTTACAAAACCATGTTTAAAGAGTAATCAAATATTCTGCAGAATTTTGCCTAGGGTTAACAGTATATTCAATATTGATCATCTGCTGACCCTGAATAGATTACCGGGTCGAACTTTGAATTTGGTAGCGATATTTGGGCTTAAGCTCCGAAATACTCTATCCACGTACTTGGCTATGCGGAGGAAGGCTGTTCATCTGATTTACAATCCACTACTAGCAGATCGATTAATATGGAGGTATGCTCACCATGCTCAGTCTACTATCTATTACATGTTATAACAATGGATCATGCCAAAAGCGAATATCTACATTGGTCTTCTTGTGCACGGGTGCACTAACAAGAAACTCAGGGGACGAGACAAGAACGAAACGACCGTTTGGTAAGACGAATCAATATTTGTCATAACATATTTAATGTTTGAAAGAGAGAGTACGAGAACAACGTGCAATAAAGTTGTGAATGATGAATAATTGGAGGAAGTGGATGAGTTTGTGTATTTAGATAGTATGTTTACGAGAGACGGAAAGGCTGATACGGATGTTGAAAGAAAGATGAATGCAGGCAACTCCATTAGTGGAGGACTAAACGCTGTTGGCGCAAATAAGAAATTGTCCAAAGAAGCGAAGCTAGCAGTCCACAATGGAGTGTTTATATCACCCCTGATGTATGGCAGTGAGGCGTGGAACTGGCAGGGAAAGGATGAAAGTAGACTGAATGCTGTGGAAATCAGATCTTTGAGACGTATGTGCGGTAAAACCATGTACGACCTTATTAAAAATGTGGATATCCGGAAAGAATGCAAATGAATGATTTGAGCGTAATGAATAGGATCAATAAAGAGACGCTTAGATGGTTTGGGCATGTAGAGAGAATGAACGAAGGAAGTAGTGTGAAAAGAATAAATGATGCAAAATTGAATGGAAGAAGTCGAGGACGCCCGAAAAAAGCCATGGCACGATCAAGTAAATCAAATACTTGAATCGGGTCATGTGAAGAGTCAGAATAACAGAAGAGTATGTATGAGACGATGTATGAATGTCAATGAAGCAAGGAGTGTGTGCCAAGACTGAGTTATAAGGCGGTCCGTCCTCTCTCCCTACACCTGCGGGGAAACGGCGTGATGGTTAGTTAGTTATTTATTTAATTGATATAAAATAAAATATAGTATATTTCCGGCACGTTCCAGAGTGGAAGATACTAATGGTTTCGCCCTGGTTAAGCACTACCATTCAGAATTGAAAGGTTGTTTGAAATGGCTTTAGCCGTATTTGGTGACCAGATCTGAATAACCAGATACTTCCCAACCTTCATCTTCCCCATTTCCTTCCCCTCCCCGCTACCTTCAACATCACAACCTTCCCCAATTGGGGATGCCATAGTTCCATTATAATTGTTTTATTTTTGATTCAGTACCATGTTGGTATTTTCATTTGCAACAACATGTATTGTGACACATATTCTTGATAACTGAGAAATATGTATTCACTTTCAATTCACCTTTGATCAGTTTAGCTGTCATTTGATAATACAATGTCACCCTGTTGAAATAGTACCATATTAATAGTTATCTTCTTTCACGATAATTGTTTCACCTCCACTATAATTTAAGTAACGTTTGCCTACAGCAGGAAGTTGGGCAATTAGCTGGCAATTTTTCCACAGGTTTCTGCGCCCAACCCTTTCATTAACACACATTTCAACCGAACTCAAGAACCCAAGTGTCATTAGTTTACCTACTGGAAAACTAACTCAACGAACGTATTCGCGTGTTAGTCGCACTGTGTGTTTAACTAAACGCTTCTATTATCTAATTTAACCTGCTCAAACTTATGTACGAGAAAAAAAACACAATTGAAAAGACTATTTAAGATAATTATTTATCTAAGTCCTTCTACCGACTCCTAATGTCGAAAAATAGTTTGTATTTAAAACAGTTTTTTTTTAACTAAACAAAGCATACAAACATTTTAAAAAACGTAGCCACTAGGAGAAAGCTTTTTAAAGTAAGAGTATATCGCCGCCGGAAAAACAAAGCAAAAACATTTTGTGAAGTTTATCTCAGAGCACTTTAAAGTTTCTCTTGTTTTACAATCAAATTCATAAGTCTTCAGTACCTGGTTGGATTTTGAAAAAAAAGTTAACTTAATATTCTCACTGAGTTATCCGAAGCGATAAAAAGCTAAAAAGAGGTACTAACTTGTGTCGCTTGAGTCAAACATTCAAAACCAAATGGTGAATATATTTTCAATGACTGAAGGGCCACAAATATCTTGACAATCAAACGAGAGTCAGAGCATTCGAAGCAGAAAAAAAAACTGCATATTTAACTCATTTTTATCAAAGTTTCGCTCAAGCGCTTTCCAGCAACGATATGTAATGATTACCAAAAGTTATATCTTTTGAATAACATTAAATTACATATTTATTTTAAATCCGAAATACCAAAAATACGTTTTTTGTTAACAGTTAACGATTATAATAATTATTTTGTATTATTAGCAGCTTGCTCTCGTTGGAACATTGAACATTCCAGATGTGTATCTCTTTAAAAAGATTTTTACTAATTCCTTAGAGAATAACTGGTCATTTTCGAAAATTTTCGATCGGCAGCTAATACATCGACGAAATAATATAAATATTTAAATAATATCAACAATTTAAAACGGAATAAGTCAGAAAATAAAAAGACAATGGTCACAACCGAGACTCGAGCTCGGACCTCTACTTTATCCGGGAGTAACGCTTCAACCAATTCGGCCATTGGGACCTTACTAGAAACTGTCATTTTAATCGATCTCATATTTTCATTGAAAATTATGAATATTATTTTTAATTTCTTTCGATTTTTGGAAATATTAAAAAACAAAGCATTAATGCTTTTAAGTTATTTCCAATTTCGAAATAATATAAGTTCGTTCTTTCCGGAAACGGAGTTTTATTATTGAAATTCGCCTAATTGAATTAATGAATACAATTTAAACAAAATGAAACTATGAATTGAATGCCATGATACATCACTAAAAGTCCAACAATGACAACCTTTCGAAAAGAAATATAGTTCCCGATTATGCTCAAAGTCCACTCTGAACATAGATCAGGGGTTGCTTCTAATACATGTCAATATGTAGCTCATGTCACTGACCTACACTCAAACGTAGGAAACATTTGCTGACCAAAGGTCGGGGGTTGTTTTGAATGTAGGTCAGTATGTAACTCATGCCACTGACCTTAGCATAAGGATACAATACTTTACTAAATAAAGGTCGAGTAACTCACATCACTGACCTAACCATAAACGTTAGAGACGTTTAAGGAAGAAGAGTCGGTGGTTTATTTGCACGAAAGTCATTATGTAACTCACATCACTGACCTAACCATAAACGTTAGAGACGTTTAAGGAAGAAGAGTCGGTGGTTTATTTGCACGAAAGTCATTATGTAACTCACATCACTGACCTAACCATAAACGTTAGAGACGTTTAAGGAAGAAGAGTCGGTGGTTTATTTGCACGAAAGTCATTATGTAACTCACATCACTGACCTAACCATAAACGTTAGAGACGTTTAAGGAAGAAGAGTCGGTGGTTTATTTGCACGAAAGTCATTATGTAACTCACATCACTGACCTAACCATAAACGTTAGAGACGTTTAAGGAAGAAGAGTCGGTGGTTTATTTGCACGAAAGTCATTATGTAACTCATATCACTGACCTAACCATAAACGTTAGAGACGTTTAAGGAAGAAGAGTCGGTGGTTTATTTGCACGAAAGTCATTATGTAACTCACATCACTGACCTAACCATAAACGTTAGAGACGTTTAAGGAAGAAGAGTCGGTGGTTTATTTGCACGAAAGTCATTATGTAACTCACATCACTGACCTAACCATAAACGTTAGAGACGTTTAAGGAAGAAGAGTCGGTGGTTTATTTGCACGAAAGTCATTATGTAACTCACATCACTGACCTAACCATAAACGTTAGAGACGTTTAAGGAAGAAGAGTCGGTGGTTTATTTGCACGAAAGTCATTATGTAACTCACATCACTGACCTAACCATAAACGTTAGAGACGTTTAAGGAAGAAGAGTCGGTGGTTTATTTGCACGAAAGTCATTATGTAACTCACATCACTGACCTAACCATAAACGTTAGAGACGTTTAAGGAAGAAGAGTCGGTGGTTTATTTGCACGAAAGTCATTATGTAACTCATATCACTGACCTAATCACAAACTTTAAGAAAATTTCAATGAAAAAAAGTGGTTGCTTTATATATGTGTGCGAAAGATAGAACGGAATGATTTTTAAAAATGAAGCTTAGAGTTTAGTATACAGAATTGTTTGTAGATATCTAGCAAGAAAAAAATAGATATTATTTGTATTTTATTTATTAAATTATTAACATACAAAATACATTTAGTATATTAATCGCAAGGAGTTTAAAAAAAACTCATTTTGGGAAGGACAACATTATAAAACAAAAATAAATAATATTTTTACAAAGACTTACAAATTCCAAAGATGTATCAAAAAATGAAAAAATATGCGCTTATTTTCTGAAAAAGCACATATGATAATGTTACATGCAAAAAAATATCCTACATTTATTTTTTGTTCTCCTAAAAACCTGCGTTTTTTTTACTCATTCTGTTCTTCCTTTCACACACAGATACTCGTGTATGTAGAGCACTATGTAACTCATATCGTAAACCTATCATTAAATAAAGGTTGATACTAGTTTCAAATATTTATATGCTATGAAGTAATGTAACTCAAGCCAAGCCACTGTTCGAATCTTGGAGTAACAATATATGGAGAGAGAACTAATTATTTTTACCCAACCTATACAAATTTGGGATAAATTACTTTCTTCGGGTTTTTACGTCATACACCATGAGAGAGAAAGAGACAGCAAAAATTTCGCAAAATATCACACCGCTTTTAGGTATGTAACAATGTTCTCCGTCTCTCGCGTCTCTGGTGACTCCGCCCATGCGGCTAAACTGGGCGGTTTTTTAGATTATATGCTAGATTTTTGTTTTAAACAATACTGTGAAAAAGTGGTTATACAAATAAACAAAAACACAATGTCCACATGGGCTACGAATGGAAGTATAAATAACCCAGCCTCAGTCCTAACCACGCCCAGGTTTAGCCGAGTCAGGCCAAAATCATCAATACTGACTACAGATAGTAAATAAGCGGTCCCTCCTGTATGTTATTGCTCTGAGGTTCGAATAGTAGACGATAATAATATTTGGATAATTTGCATAGCGCCGTTTTTGTGAAAAAATCACCTCAAGGGCGCTGTACAAATCTTAATTTCTACTTAACGTTAATTCCTAGTTTATATTAATATACAGCAACCTACGTACCTGGCAGGACACAATCACCGATTCTTACATGTATTTTTATTTTTATTTTTATTTTTATTTTTATTTTTATTTTTATTTTTATTTTTATTTTATTTTTATTTTTAGTTTTATTTTTATTTTTATTTTTATTTTTATTTTTATTTTTATTTTTATTTTTATTTTTATTTTTATTTTTATTTTTACTTTTTACTTTTATTTTTATTTTTATTTTTATTTTTATTTTTATTTTTATTTTTATTTTTATTTTTAATTTTATTTTTATTTTTATTTTTTATTTTTATTTTTATTTTTTGTTTTATTTTATTTTTATTTTTTTTTTTTTTCATTTTCATTTTAATTTAATTTTTTTTTTTTTTTTTTTTTTTTTTTTTTTTTTATTAATTTTTTGACGACTACTATTATTACTCTATTTATTAGACAAACCCGATTTCGGCGCTTCATAAAATTTCATTATAATATGTAGGTACCTTCAAACAATTGGTCCCACATTGTTCTAATCTGACACATTATCAAGTAACGACATTATTTTTTAATGCAAGAAGGTTAGATTAGGTTAGTTTATGTTCGTGTAGTCTCATATTCTAGTTTTATTGTGTATGCAAATGTTTTTCGATGTTTACTGATATCATTTGCACACACTTGTGTATCTAGGTCAATTTATAGATTACATTTACCCTTCACAAAGACATAATCAATATAATCATACGCCCATTAGGTTGTACTCGTTTGCCGAAAAGGAACCTATATTTTTAAATACAAAAGAAGAACTAACGAACCGTATTTTTTAAAACATCAATTTTTAGTAACCTCAATGCCTTCAGTAGCGACGCCCTTGGGGGCAAATCAAAGGGAAAGTTGGCTGCACAGATACATTTGTTTTTTTTTTGTTTTTTTTTTATTTTATTTTTGTTACTTGTACATTAAAGTTTACAAAGTATCTAATTATTTCATTTTCTTTTTGACTTATTTTATTTTAACTTATATACTACTCATTATTTTGACTTAAATAGTTATTTGTGGATCTGTATATCAAATTAATCAACACCGTGAATGACTGGAATGTTGGATTATGTTGTAAAAATCAATATATTAACGTGAAGCCAATCATAATACATTTACATTACTTCCCGGCTTCGCCCGAGATTTTTTTCTTTAGATTTCACTAGTCATTTTAGGAAATCTTTTTTTGTTGTTGAATTTTTTTAAAAATTGTACAAATTAAAATACCTTCTTTCCGTAATTTTTGATAGTTTAACTCGATTTCAAATTTTGTGACACCAGAACTCTCTGCGGCTTCAGTCAAACCATCAAATATCTTTTATATAGTTAAGAATATATAAAATTATGTAATTTTTGAAAACCCCCAAATAATTACCTAAGAAAAATATTTTCACGTAACAGAGCTAGGGATCCTAAAAATGTCTAATTGAATGCTTAAAGTTATTTCTAAGTAAAATAATCTAACGAAGTTTCTCAATTAGTATAATACCCTTTCAATATCTTCTAAATCCCGTCCAGATTTCGTCAGGAAGTCCAATATCTAGTCACGTAACACAATTTCTGTGCGTTACAAAATAAATATTTATCATAAACACGTTTTGCACACGGCTTTACGCACTAAGCACGATAAAATTTTAAAAAATATTTCTACATTCATTATTGAAATAATATCAATAATTCTAAACCTAAAAATGAAACAGAAAAAATAACGGTCGCGACCGAGACTCGAACATGGAACCTTTACTCTATCCGGGATGATGATATCTAATGCTTCAGCCACCGAGACCCTATAAGAAATTAACATTTTAAATCGATCTCATTCTTCATTTGAAAATCATTAATATCATTTTCTCCAAACAGAAATTGTCTATCGCCGTAATTCCTGTTAAAATTTTATTGTTTATTAGGACGGTTCGATATATGAGAGATGATTTGTTCCTTGTTGGCAATCTAATCAGTTTAGCATTACTCGTCCCGTGTCCGTGTATCTCGTAATTGTAATTTATCCTTCCTTCGAATTCCGTAGACATCATCATAATATTGCATCTATAAAAATATAAATATTCAAAAATATAGTTTACTTCAACTTGATAAAATGTGTCTCTTTTAACACATCGTCGCTGGAAAGACAAAAGGGCTTAAGCTACACTTTGGTCAAAAATGACTTTAATATGCAGTATTTGGCAGTTTTTTTTCAGCGTCGAATGATTTGAATCTCGTTTGATTCTGAAGACTTTTGTGGCCCTTCAGCCATCTAGAATATTTCCACCATTTGGGAGAAGGCTTGACTCAAACAACGCAAGTTTGGATCATTTGTTTAACTTTTCGCCACTTCAGGTAACTCACTAAAGCATTGAATATACTTTTTTCGAAATCTAATCAGTTACTGAAGATTTATGAATTTTATTGTAAAAAAAACTTTATAGTTCTCCGGTGTAAACTTTCCGAAATGGCGCTTCAGCCCTTTTGCATCTCCGGCGACGATATCTCTAATCTACAATTATATCTTCAACACAAATGGTCCAGAAACATAACGGTGAAAATTGTTGTTTTAGCGATTAGCAAGGATTAACAAGTGAATGATTTAAATAATTTTTCTGACATATATTATGTCAATTTTTTCCACTAAATCAGATATTTTGACCTTACACAACACACGTATAGCCAGTATATAGATACATATCTTGAAGTAACAATATATGGAGAGAGAGCTAATTATTTTTTCCCAACCTATACAAACTTGCGATAAATCACTTTCTCCTGGTTTTCACGTCGTACACCATGAGAGAAAAAGAGACAACAAATATAATACACCGCTTATATGTACTGTAACGATGATCTTGGTATTCTGGGTCACTGCGGGACTCCACCCACATTTTGTATTATGCCACTAAACTTGACACAACTTAACGGTTTTTAGGTTATATGCTATATTTTTGTTGATAACAATACTGTGAGAAAGTGGTTATACTAATAAACAAAAACATTATGTCGATATGTTCTATGAATGGATGTATAAATACCCTAACCTTAGTCTTATCCACACACAGGTCTGCCGAGTCCGGTAAAAATCATCAAAAACTGACTACACTGCCTTGGGGATAGATACCACTCTATGTACTCTAAGATACATACAAATCCTTGATTTTTTTTCTAAATTCAATATTTGAGTGTTTTAAAAATTGCGTGGGTAGTCGGTAGTCAGATTTTTCGAGTACCCCGCCCTTTAAAAATGTGAAGATTCTTTGTGCGCAAAAAATAAAAATTACTTCTTCCAGAAAGTACCACCTAAATATTCAGGATTGACACGCGCAATCTTCGGTATCTCTGGGTCCTTGAGAGATGCTGAGAAGAGGCTTATAGTTGAAAGGCTTCCAGGGAGAAAGCTGCCGCTACCCTGCATCCAAATCATCCGACTGACTTCTTAATTGAGGCGTGAGCGCTCCTTGGAAATTACGTTTCAGCGAAAAAGATAATTTATACCTTCTTCGCTTTATGCTACCCGGGTGAGAGATCGCAGATTAACGCACTGAATAGCAGGCTCGTTGGCGATTGAACAGATAAAATAAATATTATCTAAGATATTGATTTTCCAGCTTTATTGAATTTTTATAATGTAATTTTTAAATATAAAATATTACTTTATAAAATGTTGTTACGTAGGCTGTCCTGTATGTGATACCTGTGCATATCAAATTCTTTTAAAAAACAGATAGGCTAACTTATTTTAAAGTTCTTCATTGATTAGCCTTTTTTTTAAATGTACTAAATATTTTAAGAAAGAACTTGTGGGACTATAGTATCCCCAATCGGGGTATGTTGTGAGGCTGAAAGTAATGGGGAGTGGAAGGAGATGGGGAAGAGAAAGATCGGCAAGTACTTAGCTATTCAGATCTCGTCACCAAACACGGTTAAATCCATTTCAAGCAACGTTTCGATGATGGTGTTTCACCAGGGCGATACTTAGTACCTAGCATTCTGGAACGTGCTGCAAATATTATATATGTTGTTTATATTGATTAAATGTGAAGTAACACATATTAATAAAAATCAAAATTATTTCCGCATGCTGGATTTGAACCCGTGACCTTTGAAGTCGTAATCGAGTGTCTTAACCACTCGACCGCCGTCAATATGAAAGAATAACGGATTTTAGCACCAATTATGTATAGTATTCAATATATTATTTTACATTTTATATTTTTGCGGCACGTCCCAGAGTGGTATATAATCTCAGTGTTGCCTCGGCGAAACACCACCATTGAGAAATGAAACTTTGCTTTAAATGACAATAGTCGTGCTTAGTGACCAGAACTGAATAGTCAGATACTTCTCAACTTCCTCTTCCCTGTCTCCCTCCTCTACTCACTCTCTTCAGCCTCACAACATAACCCAATGGAAGATGCCATAACATTCAGACAAAAAATAAAAAAAATCAGGTGTCCATGACCTTTGCAAACCTACATTATGATTGAAAAACGATGTCTCACAAATGATTACGTAGTGTTGTACCAAATGTCAATGTAAAGTGTATAAGAATGTCAAAGTCTTACTTTTATTCGATCCGCGATGCCCTTCAACCTCCGGACGGCGTCGATATTGGATTGGCCCATAGGAATACCGCGTTTGATGTACAAACCCCATTATTTTTATGGGTAGTTGACTGCTAGGGAAATTGTCAAAGGCTTTTCAACATTTTGCAATAACTCCGAAATACCCACTTGCAATACCATTCGACGTATTGACCGAATACACATATTATATTACTATCGGAACATATTTGCGGGGAGAGCTTTGACACTTTGAAAACAATTTTGAAGTGCTTTTTCAGCACAACCTTTGATGTATTGATGGTGAAAAAAAACTTTAACATAGAGGTACTCCACAGCCCCCAGTGGGTATGACGCTCTCGCTCAACACAGGTTATGTTGAGTCTCAAACTATACCCATACTGATTTGTTTTAAATATGTTATTTTTGCATTTGATTATATTCTTGATGGGGTATTTTTATTTCAATAATCTTATAATCGTACATAGCTTTTGTCTTATATTCACGTATTTTCTAACAAAATCGATTTCGTACCGATTTCACTAATTTTGGCAATTTTTATATGTTTATAGGTACGTACCTGATTAGACGGGTACCAGTTTGCTTAGAAATATAGACAATATAATTATTGCCTGCAAAAAAAATGGAAAACGATATCACGTATTTTACAATATGCTATTAAAAATTGTTATGTAGTTCAAGAGAGCACACCTAAGTTGTTATTATATTGAAAAAATATAAGAATATTTAAAATATGTTTTTTTTAATTTGTTAAAAATTGGCAACATAAAGTGTGAACTTACCTGTACTTCGATCTGACTGCCATCGAATCCATGAAAATATTTTCACTTTGAAATGTTTCATACTATATTTAAAACTATTTAATTTAGACTACTTTTATTCTTCACTAACTAAATTTTACTTTAAAGAACAAATATTCAACTAAATGACATCTACTAAAATAAACTTGAAAACAAACTTTAAACTAAACTGTTTATCAATATGTCTAAAGTCAATAATATTAATGTTTTTGAACACGTAAATGTCTCACGTTATTCACTGTTATAGTTCGTGATATTTCTCATATTGTTTTGTAACTTTTTATTAGATTTAATGTTACCATCATCAATTAGCAAGGAAATGTTTGGATTCTCTACCGGCGCTACATCGGCGTAGCACCGCAGAAATACCGTAGAAGCGACCGTCGTGTATGGACGCCCGATCACCACTGGAATCTGAAAGCTTTCTACGCCGCGTAGCCAACACTACGCTCAAACATAGAACCTCCCGCCCAGGCATAGTTTGCCAAGCTTTCGAAGTGATGTACAAGAATTTTGGATGCGGCCAAACCACATAATTCACAAGAATATTTTCTGTAATCGGAGTTGACACATTTCTTGGAGTGAACGCTTGCCAAGGCAAAATAAACCTTGACTTCAATTTGGTTTTTGACGACTTCAAATTCCGAGTTTCGTAAAATAAAATGTTATTAGGAAGCCATTTTAAGAGTGAAGTCTTCGAGTTGGTCCGTCACAAACTAATGTCTGCATTCAGGGGCGTCGTTACAGGATATATTAGAGTCACCAGTGTAAAAAAACATTCCTTAGTTCCGTTTGTGGCTGCCTACAACTGTATATCTGTATTAATAACAAATTCAACCGAGTAATTTACACATGAGCATCGCGATTTCAATCCCTTGCGAGGTAAGTCCTACAACACTGCACAAGCTTTAATAATAATGGCATTAAATAATTAAAGCACTTTTAACGTAAACCGTTACTTCGGTTGATTTAGGCCCTCTGCTCACGGAGATACTCAAAAGAAACTGATCACGGACGCAAATTGCTAATTTGAAGCTTTGTTTTTTTAATGAGACCCCGCACATGGCGTTACCGTCACTAAACAGTAACTAACGCTTCAGTAACCAATTGGTAGGAAACATAACATGTAGACTCATTTTTTACTTGAGTCTTGAGTCGCCTAGTTTCTCGTCCGATTGAATACATCAACGTTTCTTGTCACATCATTTTATTTTATAATATTTTATCGGATATATTTATTTTATGTATAAATTTTATAATTTTCATATCATTATGTTGTACATATTTCATTTTATAATAATTTCTCTTTTTCTACGAAAATGAACGATCAACAAGTGAATACAAAAATAGTGGGAGAAGTAGAAAAATATCCCGTTTTATAAATCTTTACCGCCTTGCACGCCACACATAAAACTATCGATTTCGATCACTTGTGAGTAGCCCACGCGTTCGGAGCTGCGTCACTAAAGAGTTAGTAACTGGCTAGTAATTTCAATCGAAAACCAGTTCAGTTTTTTTAGTATCTCCGTGTGCATACGGCTTTAGCCGTGGTTGGTTACCAGATCTGAATAGCCAGGTACTTCCCAGCCTTCCTCTTCCCCATCTCCCGCTGGCTTCAGACGGTTGGGAGCAGTTGGAATTATTATGCGGTATCCATTTTTCAATGTATAAGTATATAAATGCGACTATATTCCGTTTTACTTTCAAACAAAACTTAACGACTCAATTGTAGCCATGACCTTCAGCCAAATTTATGTTTTAAAATGATTCGATATCACGTTATCTCCATTCTTCTGCGTGACAGAAACCTGGACACGGAAGGAAGCATTGTCACGGTAGACCGTTTAAAATGTAGATCTATAGACGGATTCTATAAATACCCTAGACAGACAGAGTGACTTACGTAAGGGTTCTTTATCAATAATTTAAGAAGTTGCGACAGTGTACTCGTACAAGATATCAAAATAAGAAAGCTCAAAGCTTGTTGGGTGATTGGGATTGGTTAGATGTAGATTTTATTACAAAGTACGTGAATAAGATATAACAGTAGGTATGACGGTGCCTGGCGCGGGTGCGAATACAATCTTTACGCTGCTTTAAGTACGTTTCAAATTCGTGTGCTCAATGCTGAAAGAATGCGAGAGTACTATTAATCAACACAGCGTTTTCTCATTTTTTCATTACATGAAATCCAATTTCTCTCGCATTTGCACTGCTTGTTTCTGAATAGTTTAGTCTCTTTTCACAGTGTGCATTTTTTATTAGAACAAAATATTGGTAACTCGTATCAAGTACAATACGAGAGGTGCATGTTACAAATGCATAACTACCCGACTGATAATCCAGGGAAAGATTTATAGAAGACTTGGCAGTGTATGACGCCTTACCGCATGGCTTTGAAACTTGTGTAGCTGGTACGAGTGCATTTCCATTTAGTTGTTCTGACCTGCAGTCTGCAGCGGGAAAGTATTTTTCTTTGTGTGAATATTGCACAAGAATCTCAACTGCTCTCAACCGTCTGGTGCTAGTGGAACTATGGCATCCCAATCAGGCTATGTAGGAGGTTGAAAGTAGTGAGGAAGGGAAGGAAATGGGGGAAAAGGGTTGAGAATTACCTTACTATTCAGATTTGATCACTAAATACGGCTAAAACCATTTCAAGCAACGCTTAGATTCTGAATTGTGTTACTTTACCAGGGCGTTACTGAGAGTATCTACCACTCAGAAACGTGCCGCAAATATACTGCATATTATTTTTAATTAATTAATTGTGAAATAAAATAAATTTAAAAAGTAAAGTTTATTTGTGCACGCCGGGACTCGAACCCGAGACCTCTGAATTCGCTGTCGGGTATCTTAATCACTCGACCACGGAGGCGGTCAAGATTAAGATTAAGCTGATGGTAGTCAACCTCTGATAGGAAATGGCACCAAAAGAAGAAAATTAATGTTTCTATCTACAGCCGATATTAAGTTATATCTTTACTTTGTTAGACATTAAAAATTGCAAGCCATTGAAGGATTATTTTTAATTTGAAAAAAATCGAACTACTTATTTTCAAAGCCTTCTTTTTCCCTCCCTCAATTTCTACAGCAGCAACGCCCCTGACTGCACAGATGCGTTTGTAGATCTGTTCGACGTGTGGAAGGAAAAAGTTTTTTTAATAATTTTATGGAAATCTTTCGAGGAATCCAACCTTAAAGCAATCAAAAATAATGTGTCTGTTGCAATATATCGGTGCCATGAAATAAAATGCATTAAATATTTAAATTATTTGCATTTTTGTACGTCTAAGCGAGTTAATATTACAAGCCAAAAAATATTGGCGAGCATATTTGGCATATACCCTTTAACGAAAAGAAAATTTGAAGAATCAATTCAATTATTTAATACCTACATAAAATAAGTTTCTATGAACCATTCAAATAATTTTATTTTCAGGGAAACGCGTTGTTTGTGTTATTTTCTCCATTTTTGGTTGGGTGACTTATTTTTGATAAGGTAGAGTTTAATAAATTTAAAAATTCGGATGGCCCTGCGCAGCTTTTCCGAAGCTGTTCGGGAAGTAGACAATCCGTACAATTTTCAGGCTCCTACCAAAATGCGTTTATCATTTTTTTTCCATCAGCCGCATTCTTTCGTTTGTTGACACTAATATATTCAAAGTTGGGTGGCCTCTACAGTGCTGTGGAGCATTTGATTTTGAGTCGGGATGTTGCGAATTCGTTTCCCGCTGCATTGTAAGACTAAAGTTTTTTTGAATCAAATATATGGGCGCATTTAGTCGGTGTGATTTTTTTTAACACTGCCGATTGGTGGTATACCTGAAAATGAAATAACATTAATATAATATGTAGATTTGAGAGTTAATGATAAATTTGAAGTCCCATCATCATGGACAATGACACTACAAACATATAGACACGTTGTAGAGCTCTCAAAGTGGCAAGCAAAATATATGGTAATTTCCATACTTTCGATTAAGCGGATTTAGTATTAAACAAATTACATAAATAAGTGCCAAAATGCCCTCGTGTGTGATGAGAAAATGTTTCCATTACGCTGCAATCACTAGCAAAAGCCAAGTAATAATATTGCATTCGTAAGTCCACGCAATTTACTTATTGTTTTAAATAAAACGATTATTTCCACTGTTTCCCGAAGATTTTGAGCACTATTAGGGAGAGTGAGATGGCGAACGTAGCAACACATATGTATAAGAAGGACAACCCACTGGCAATAGGTCATCCTATACGGCGTTCTCTATTCGTTGATCTAGGATGTAGTATTCGATGCAACTTTTTAAGTACGATACGACGCCCGGTCCTACAACTATTTCGTTCATACATATTTTTTTAATGTCCATCATTGTCATATATGACGAATGTTTAATGAAGAGTTTACTGGGAATGTACGTGTGTTTGTTACTGGCCACATTTTGCGTAAATATTCTGAGAAAATAACGTGTCTATATGTTTGTAATGTCATTGATCGTGAATGAAAGTTAATACTAATTTATATCTCGCACAATTTTACCAACATAAATGGAGAGATCGATATCTCAGAGGGTTGGAGGCTCGGCTATCAGTCTAACGAATCGAGTTCAATACTCACAGCTGGTACCGACTTCTCAAGACGCTATGCTCAGTTTGGGTCTTTACTATAAATCTTAGGGATAAAAGTTATCGACGCAGCTCATGGCTTCTGAAAAGTTATAAAAAAATGTTTGTCTGTTTGTTTTCGATTTTCCTTGAAAATCATTCGTCCGATTTCGCTGAAAATAGCACAGTTTGCTTTATTAGTGACGGGAAGGTTTAGAGAGTAGTTTGAATTAAATCAAATGGTTAAAACTTTTACCATAACGTTTTTAAATTAGTATGAAAAATATATTGAACCCACAATTTTCTATTCAGGTTAGCCCATTGGTATACTGCTCTGGTTAGCCACAGATGGAAAACACAATCAGGTACCTACTTAAGTTTTTTTTTAAATATCTTTTGTGCATTTCCCATCAGACATGCATGGTGAATTGTTGTCGAGTTAGCCACATGGACCATGAATCATGTTTTTGGTGAGGACTTTAAATAAGTCTTGATCAATGTCGATTCCTGGTATTTCTGCTGAGATGACTTTATCAATTTGATCTGTTGCGACTTTTTCGGTCCACCGATTCAAAATGAATCCTCTTTGTTGGCATTCAATGGAATACATCCAACAGCGTCTCTCTCCAACTTCATAAATGGAGGACTGAACGCTGTGGGCGCAAATAAGAAATTGTCCAAAGAAGCGAAGCTAGCAGTCCACAATGGAGTGCTTATACCAACCCTGATGTATGGCAGTGAGGCATGGAACTGGCAGAGAAAAGATGAAAGTAGACTGGATGCTGTAGAAATGAGATCCTTGAGACGTATGTGCGGTAAAACCATGTATGACCGTATTAAAAATGTGGATATCCGGAAAGAATGCAAGGCTGATGTGAGCGTAATTAATAGGATCAAGAAAGGGAAGCTTAGATGGTTTGGGTATATGGAGCGAACGAACGATGAAAGGAGTGTGAAAAGAATATATGATGCGAAAGTGAATGGAAGAAGAAATCGAGGATGCCCGAGAAAGACATGAATAACAGAAGAGTATGTATGAGACGATGTATGAATGTGAATGAAGCAAGAAGTGTGTGCCAAGACATAGTTATATAGCGGTCCATCCTCTCTGCCTACCCCTGCGGCGAAACGGCGTGATAGTTAGTTAGTTAGTCTCTCTCCAAAAACATGATGTTTGACAGTAAAATCTATCAAAGATTTCATTTTTTGTTTGAAAACACACGAGGAAATATCATGGCGATCTGATAATCATTAGAAAAGCGCAGGAAAGACTTTGATTTAATTTTCATTTACAAAATTATTAATTGTTTCATTGACTCGCCTTATCTGTTGCAACTTATCCAGTTCAACATTCCTTGCTGTAGACTCAGAAACAATGAATTGCTGTTCCTCAATCATCACAATACTAATTATGGTAATACTATATATACAATTCTCCAATGTCCAGAAAGTCAAGACTTGTTAACTCAGGTCATAGTCTTGAAATTTTTGGTAGCAGTCTAAATGATTTTTGTCATTCTTTACGACTCTACCAAAACTTTGACAAGACCATGGCTTGAATGTTCTCTCTTATGTTTATTTTGTCCTATTTTTGTCATCGCTTCTTTTATTAATATGTATGTTCTATTCCTTCTCTGTTGCTCCATTTCGTGTTTTACGTGTATTTTGTGTAATTGGACTTTAGTCCGTTAGTTTATAAATAAATAAAGAATGATACAAAAGCACTTCTATAAATATATATATTTTTTTAATCATTCTTTGAGTGGCATTGCAAAGCATGCCGGGTACTCGCTAGTTAAGTAATAAAATTAAGCTCTTTTTCATAATTGAAATTATATTCCTGAAGATAAGAGGGCACATGCTTTAGCAGCTGACTGTGCCTGAACGAAGGTATCAGCAAGTAGTAAAATTCCAATATGAATTCATAGCCCCCAAGCTCGTTGGTTTTACAACTCACAAAGGAATTACGCCCAACCTCAACTGCCTACGTTATACAACTTTGATACGTGTGTGTGAAATTTTTAAGAAAGCTAAGCAATACAATACACTTACAAAATGTCTGTTTATAGTATTCTATCACGGTGTGTTTTTATCTCAGAGCAAGAATACATATGGAGAGAGAGCTAAATATTTTTACCCAACCTATACAAATTTACGATAAATCGCTTTCTCCGGGTTTTTACGTCGTTAACCGTGAGATAGAAAGAGATAAGATAAGTTCTCACAAAATATAGCGCCGCTTTTAGATATGTAAGCTTAGAGTATATAGAATGGTATTAACCCAAGGCAGTGTAGTCAGTTTTTGGTGATTTTTACCTGACTCGGCGGACCTGGGCGTGACTAAGACTGAGGCCAGGGTATTTATAAATCCATTCATATCACATATCAACATAATGTTTGGGTTTATTCGTATTACTACTTTTTCACAGTATTGATACCAACAAAAATATAGCATCTAACCTAAAAAACCGTTTAGTTATGTCAAGTTTAGTGGCATAGTAAAAAATGTGGGCGGAGTTCCGCGGTGACCCAGGAGCCCGAGATCATCGTTACAGTACATAGAAGCGGTGTATTATATTTGTTGTCTCTTTCTCTCTCATGGTGTACGACGTAAAAACCCGGAGAGAGTGTTTTATCGCGAGTTTGTATAGGTTGGGTAAAAATAATTAGCTCTCTCTCCATACATTCTTTCTCCAAGTATGTAAGCGTGTTTTCCCTCTCCCGCTCAGAGCAATAATACACAAGAGAGAGCGCTGTAGAGAGAGCTGTAGTCAGTTTATACGAGGTTTGCCGGACTCGGCTAGACCTGGGCGTGGCTGGGACTTAGGCTAGGGTATTTATACATCCATTCATAGCATATGTCGACATAATGTTTTTGTTTTTCGTATAACCACTTTTTCATAGTACTGTTTTTTTTTTAAATATATAACATGTAACCTAATGAACCGTTGAGTTATAATTTATTTCGCGTATCGTAACGTGTGGGCGGAGTTAACGGAGACGCGTGAAACGAAAAACATTCTAACAATACTTTAAAGCGATGTGATAATTCGAGAAAAATTGTTGTCTCTTTCTTTCTCATGGTGTACGACGTAAAAAGCCGGAGAAAGTGGTTATACAAATGAACAAAAACATTATGTCGAATAGGAAGGTACTTCCCAACCTTCATCTTCCCCATCTTCTTCCCCTCCCACTACCTTTAGCCTAACAACATACTCCCCATAGTCTCACTGGCTCCAGACGGTTGGGAGCAGTTGAGATTCTTGTGCGGTATTCAGTATAAAAGTAAAATTAAAATTCGACTTTAGAAAAGAAAATTCCAGATACACCTGTCTCTTTTTCGTCAAAAACAATAAGTAGACGTAAGTAATTAAAAAGTCTGTTTCCCAGTGACGTTTGGCAAGGACATCACTAGGGGAATTGTATACATATGCACCAATATACACAATCATAAGTGTGTGTATTCGTGCCTTGCAGTAAGAATATACATGGAGAGAGCTAAATATTTTTATCCAACCTATACAAAATTGCGATAAATCACTTTTTCCGGGTTTTTACGTTGCATACCATGAGAGAGAAAGAGACAAGAAAAATCTTCACATAAAATCGCAACACTTCCAAGTATGTAAGAATGTTCTCCGTCCGCGCTAACTCCACATCATCGAGTCGCATAACTTATGTCAACGGATTTTGAGGTTATTTCCTATATTTCTGTTGATTAAAAAACTCGCAGTGATTTTACAAATAAATCAAACATAATGATGATATGTGGTATGCGTGAATGTTCAAACAAGACCAAACAAAGATTATAAAACATCACTTTTCAGAGGTATTTCAACAGTTTTAAATAATTTTGACCGAACTTTAAAATTTTCACATTTTAATGATATAAAGACATACAATCAACAAAAACCTTTCACCATTATATGGGCAAACTTTTTGTTATTAGTGTACTCGTATGTATGATATTTTGACTTATAAATCATTTTAATGGTGTATTGATATTGTTTTGTTTAATGTGTTCAAATATGTTTACTAAAAATGTCCGAGTTCCATGTGGGTGGTAACTAATAGGCTCTTTATCATCCTTTAATATATATATTTGTCTCTTTCTATCGAGTCAGTATAAACCGTCCTGACTTCACTGTTTCGCAAAGGTTCCTCTCCATTTCCTCCAAGATTCGTGCATATTTAACATGTATACTATGTAATTCCGGATACTTGTGAATAGTTGGAACTCTTGGGAGGTATTTACTTTTTTTTGTGAATTATGTGAAAACTGCGAAGTGTAAAATCCGAGAATGCATTACATGAGGGGGTGGGCATCCCACCTCGTGAAGATTCCTAATAGTCAACCCACCTACAACTTCCAACCTACGCTCCAATATTATATTCTCAGAACGTCGGTGTTTAGAAATTTCCTCATTTCGGAGAAAAAATCTCCAACAATTTAATACCGAATAGCTTCGTCCAGACAGTCCGCGGCTAGCAAATGAGCCATTACCAACTAGCGAATAAATCATTTAGCAGCCAAAAGGGCAAAGCATAGCCTATGAAACCAATCGTGACTCTGATAATATATTCGGACCTTCCGATTGATGTTCAACTTTTTATTATATACTTGCTAGTTGGGAGTGGCTTGTTTTTTGGTCGCGGATTGTCTGGACGAAACTAATGGTGCACACCTTAATAAATTACTATGCATAAAATTTATACGGCACATCATACTCCGCAAATATGTTTATATTTAATTGCAATAAATGTTGTAAAAAATCAATTAATACAGTCAAGTTTATACAATATCTTTGCCGGAAAGGAAAAAGGTCTGTAGCACCATTTTGAGAACTTTACACCAGAGTACTTGAACGTTTTTTTGTTTTACAATAAAATTCATTAAGTGTTCAGTACCTGGTTAGATTTTGAAACAGAAAGTTAACTCAGGTAACTCAATGCTCTCACTGATTTACCTAAAGCGACAAAAAGCGAAAAGCATCCCAAACTTGTGTCTCTTGAGTCAATCCTTCTCCCAAATGGTAAATATATTTTAGATGGCTGAAGAGCCACAAATATTTTCAGAATCAAACGAGAGTCAGAGCATTCGATGCAGAAAATAAAAATGATCAAAACTGCATATTTAACTCATTTTTCACCAAAGTGTCGCTTAAGTCCTTTTGACTGTGTTTAGGTGAAAGGAGTTGTTCCACATTTTTTGTAAGAAAATTTAGGCCTTAGTGATAACATAACATTCATGCGGTTATGCTTGACATCTGATCATAATTTGATTAAATGCTGAAACGGGCCGAGAATCAGTGGTTAAAGGGGGAGATTATTTGAAGTGGTGCCGGTGAAAAAATCACAATGGCGCCAATCGTCGATTTGCAACAACGTTAAATGTGACAGCGGTACAAACCATTAGGCCTAAGTTTGCTTGCAAAAATGGGGAATAACGCCTTTCACCTAAACACAGTCAATGTGTAATAAAATTAAAGGTTTTTTTTTGTAAATAAAATAAAAGTTATAATTCAATAATTTTAAATTATTTTTGTGTAAAAAATTAAGAATTCGAAGATTCAAGCAAAGTTTTGAATCAAAAATATATTGGTGTAAAGAAAGGTAGCATCCTTCATTATACTTTTTGCGATTTTATGAACACATTATTAAGACACAGCTATAAGGTTATCGTAGTAATTATGTCTTTCGAAAAATGGTAAAAGAAGCATTCAAATTTCAATTTTTGAAAAAAAAATTACGCCGTGACGGGAATTGAGCAGGTCTATGCGACTTTTTATCACACTTGCAAAAGTCGCATACCTGCGTAAAACTGCGCTACAAGACTACAATCGAAATTATAAGATAATTTATATTAGATACACTTTCAAAGTAATAGTATAATAGGGTCTAACTTTTCATCATAAATATATTGTTGGTATCTTGAAGTAACAATATATTGGAGTAATCTGATAGTATTAATACGCTAAGCCGTCTTCTGTACATGATTCGTTAGATGGCCGTGTCGGGCACTAATATATGGAAAAACAGTACTGGTAATTTTCGCTCATACGTATAAATATTTTAAATTTTGCTCCGATTACGCTACTTCACGATTTACTCACTATGTCCCTTTTGACGTGTGTATCGAGACTGAACTAGTAGTAAACTCAAAACTCACTTTTTCAAAAAATCATATCCATAATCAAGATGTTAAAAGGCCAATAGAACCAAGAAAACTTTTCAGACTCTCATTCCTTAAATTCATTAGAAGATTATCACCATTATCTGTTCTTCACTACGAAAAAATAAAAATACCTCCGAAATACTTTATTTTAAATTTGCTCTCATGCCCTAAAAATAAAAAAATAATAATAAAGAAATAAAAAAATAAATAAAAATATATGTAAGAATCAGCTAAATTTTAAGTTATTATGATATGGTGATTGTGTCCTGCCAGAAGTGACCTGCCAGGTAAGTATGTTGCTGTATATTTATATAAACTAAGAATTAATTTTAAGTAGAAATTAAGATTTGTACAGCGCCCTTGAGGTGATTTTTCACAAAAACGGCGCTCTACAAATTATCAAAATATTATTGCTCTGAGGTTGGTATACATTAAAATATCGTCGATGTAAGTTCAATACCGCGGAAGAACCATTTGTCAAAATGTTCAGGAGGGACAAAAAACGTTTTAATTTTGCGCGGTTTTGCTTGCTTCTTTGTATTTACTTTGACCGAGTGCACGCATTCGATTGGTCAATTTCAGAATTTGAATATGTCAATATACTCGTATGCGGCTTGTGCCGCTCAACTGAAAGCGCCAAAAATACGTATTTTCATTTTGAAATGATTGGCTCATACGCGGTATTGGACTTACACCGACAATATATCGTATTGTTGAAATTTTGAACAGTGCCAGGAAATATTTCTCTGTCTTCCTGTGTCAACTGTGGTTAGAGGCGCATGAGGAGATAATCTTTTCTACCCGGTGAGCGGGTTGCCTTTTGCTTCTGTACGGCTTTTTTGTGTGTATATTTATATGTACTTAAAGTGAAATTTTGTAGACTGTGTTTTATGTGCTCATAGCAATCTTTTCTTAAGCCCATCCACCAAGGTTAGGTAAAGAATCGGATGGAATTTGGATTGAGACGAAGGGGGTCCGTACTGGAGGTCCAGCGGCCAAGGTTGGAAATGGAAGGATTCAAGTTGGAATCTAATTTGTAGTAAAATGTTAAAGTCCATTAGATATGTGTTTTCGGAGTTAAGAATTTTAGACCCCGTGAAAAATATTGTTAGTATAAATTATATTATAATAATATTTTTTACAATGTCGTAGTTGTTAGTTGAATAAAATGACACAGCAGACATCTATGTATTTTAAATCAAACTAATTAGCAAGACATCTGTTCGGTGTAGAGCCATCTAGCGGCACAGCAGAAAAGCGCGCCCTCTCGCTCTTGGGACGTTACAAACGTAGCGTTGCGTGAGAAACTGAGAAATTCAATTCGGTTTTGAATTGCTTATTGCCTATCCGTAGTGTTCGTAATTCGTTTATGTAGGTGTGCTGTGAACCAATCGTATACGCTCGCACACATTGGACTTTTTCACAGCTGGGCGTCGGTAAAACTCTAAAAGCCCCAACGGGCTAAAAAACCCTGAAAAACATTAGCAGTCCGGCATATTTCGACCTGAAACCCCTCGCAAAACGGTGAGTAACAAAGCTTTGCTCGCCAAAATTCACCCCTTCTCATCCCCATTATTTGCAAATGCGAACTTGAAAATGTGCAAACCCTGAAATGTTTTCATAATTTTGCGCTTTTATGCAATTACACGTTATTTTTGTGGTATTGAAGGTGATTCCGTCTTGTTACCGATGTCTTAACATTTCAGGTTATATTTCTTCACGGTCGACCGTCCTAAACGTCGAAACCCTGGATTTGCGCGATTATCACAATTATTCCCTCAACGGCTCCACGATAGGCGACCAAAATCGCTTCGTTTTCTCCAATTTAATTTCAAATCTGCCTCCAGTCGTAAGTACCCCAAGGATTTTTCCATTTTCAAGGATACAGTTTCATTTTGACAACTTACACTATTTCTTTGCATGCACCATGTTATCATTTAGTTTTGACAATTAAGTCTTCGCCAAAGCCCTTTTGGTAAATGCTCTGAATTATTCAAACCATGCTGATGATCAATAAGTCAAAAAATGTCTTTCCAAGGATATAATTATTATGATACCAATAACATATTTTTTAAATGTCCCATTTTTTTCCTCTAAGCAAAGGCTACATAACGATGTTGTTATTTGACAGCTACAGCAAACATAATCTATTAAAAATGTGTTGTAGTGTTTTACATATATCAAATCATACAACAATATCATGAAAATGATACATAATATCACTTTATTAATTTACACTAATAATCGCTAAAATGCTTTTAAGATTCCTTTTAACATAAGACAACAATAATCATTATTTAAGCTGTACACGTTATTGATTTCTTTTTTAAATCTTTTGGAAAGCTCATGCTATAGTCTTCGTAATATCGGTTATCATTATTTCGACCCCTCCTACATAAACTATTGTATTTTCAAAATTCCGATTGCTTAGGAGAGGATTTAAAAGCTTATTTTGACCGCTTTAATTCCAAATTTTAACCGATAAATCCAAATATATTCAAATATAATAAATGAAATTAAAATATTTGCTTAGAGTTTAGATTTAATCGGAATATTTGAATTTACAGTGATCAATAGAAACTCTCTCCTCTAAAATCTGGATTTTGCAGGTATGATAGTTTACAAAGGAGGGGTCGATTTGTTGTTGGGAGAATTCAAAAATAATTTTCTCGTGATAAATGTAAAGCATGTTTTGAAAGTTTACAACTATTAAAATATATCGCAAAACTGATGCCTTGCGATAAAAATCCTTACCTATAAAAAACAGTCTAACCGCCAATAGCATGAAAATGATTTTGAATCATGCAGGCAATTGTTGAGGTGTGTTTTTAAATTTTAATTTCCAAAACAATGATTTATCAAAAACATTTAATGAACATACTATTCTAGGCCCATATTAAACTGACTGCAAGTTAGATTGTTAATAGCAATTTGATTATTTTTATGCCTCGGTTTTTGCAAAATATTGCAATAAGAGAGCTCTACATAAAAAAGCTCTACATTAAACCTCTATTGATTTAAAATCAACATAATGTTATCTTATAACTTCTGGTAACTAATGAAAACCTATTTAACAACAATGTATAACTAACAATTTGCCTGTAACAAAACCAACCTATCAATCATCTAAATGTGGTTGATCGATGAGTGTGAATATTGTATGCAATATGACACATTATTAATAGAAATATTAACTAACAACTTAGATTACCATATTATTATAAACAATTGGATTGATAAAAATGTGATTAATTTGATGTATATACGCTGCAAAAGTATTAAAGAAGCATTGATTGAACAACACTCTTTGAAATAAAATATATTTCCCAAGAGATTTGTCATTTCTCTGGTGCTTCTAAAATTACAACCGAATAAGATAACATTTATTTTATAGAAAATAGTGGTAACATCTGTGTGCGAAAGGAAGAAGTGGATGACAAAATAAGCTCTAACCAAATGAGTTCACTCAAGCTTTTGGCCTTGCTGTCTTTTTCAATTACTGAATCGTGTCTATACTTTGGTTAAATCATATGAATTTATGATTTAAAACTTTTTTAACTTATTTTTTACTGAATCAGTTTCACCCCGCAACAAGCCTTCAGACTGGTAAATTTTAAAGTAAATATATGGTATATGTAACATCTATGTTCGGAATGAAAAATAAATAAGTGGAAATTAGTTACAAAGGTTTTTTTTAAACAAATTCATATTGAAATGTAATTCCATGAATTATCAGTTTCAGAATTAGAAATAGTATGTAACTAGGGAGCAATTTTGTGTACTTTTTTATTCATGCCGTTTTTCCTTTTTAAATTACCTTCGCATAGGAAGAAGTGTTACATTATCTTTTCTGATAATTTCTAAATTATAGCAATCAAAATAACAATCATTGTTGGAAGATTGGGTCATCACAACATACACTGTACCAATAAGTTTAAATGATCATTTAACAGCCCGCCACAGAAAAGCTTTTGCTACCGCAAATCTGAACCCCTGTTATGATCCAGGGTGCATAATATATCCCTAGCCATCTTTGCAGAATTACATCATCACCCACCCACCCACTTGGTCATTATTTTACGTATCCTGTCATCTGACATTCTTTCAACATGTTCAGCCAATCAGTCTTTGGCACCAACAGAATCTTAGTTCATGGTTAATTTAATTCTGTGCGATCCATTTTGTGGCGTGGTTGAATATATCCCTAACCATGTATATTGCGATTGTGTCCACTAGGGGCAGGTGGCGTGCGCGGGAGCGATGCCGCGCTGCAGCAAGCGACAGCGGAGCGGCCCCCCGGCCTCCGCACCCGCCTCCGCCCCCCCGCCGCCCCTGCACCAGCTAGAGCCCCAACACCACACCAAGAGGACCAGACACAATAGGTGAGGGCCGCACCGTATTCTTTATATCTTTCTGAATCTGTTCTGTTATTTGAATCGCTTTCAATATGTTCAGTGGAGAGCATAGAGAGATGTATGTAATAATAATAATAATATTTGGATAATTTGTATAGCGCCGTTTTTTTGTGAAAAACCACCTCAAGGGTGCTGTACAGATCTTAATTCTACTTAATATGAATTCCTAGTTTATATCAGTTTATTTGCAATATTTCAGATTTCGTTGTGATTTATTGGTACGATTTCCCTTTATATTATAAAAAATATCAATTTAAGAGGATTGACAACAAATTTCCAAGAAAAAAATCCTCTTTTTTAGAATTTGTTAAAACAATCTTTAAAAAATATTGTTTTTTTTTTGGGTAATTAAAAGTCACAAAAATGTTATATGTTTTTATTAATGTAACAATAATAATTATCGAAAAATAAATAAATCAGTACTTTGTTGTTCCTCTATAATTTAACACGTCTTGGCATGGATTTCACCAAATTTTTTACCCGAAAAATTCTCAAATCACACTTTTTCAATTGTTCACTGAGGTACTCCTTTGACGAAGGATTCAGTGCATTTATTTTCAATGGCCGTTTTATGCCACCGGTTCTCTATGGGTTTCAGGTCAGAACTGTTTTCCTGCCAATACAGTGTTGGTTTTCGTTAATTCTTATAAAATAATATACAGCATATTTGAGGCGCTCTCCAGAGTTGTAGATACAAGTATCGCCCTGGTGAAAGACCACCATTCAGAATTGAAACGTTGCTTGAAATGGCTTAAGCCGTGTTTGGTGACCAGATCTGAATAGCCAGGTACTTCCCAACCTTCCTCTTTCCCATCTTCTTCCCTCCCCACAACCTTCAGCCTCACACCCCAATTAGGGATGTCATAGTCTTACTGGCTCTAGACGGTTGGGAGCAGTTGGGACTCTTGTGCGGTATTCACTATTAAAAAAATGCTTTGGTTTTTTGCTTGGTGGCACTGTGCAGCCGTTTTAGAAAATGCACTCAGAAATGCGGAAACAGTGCATTTTAGTTGACAGGAATAAATAGTATTTCAAAAAATTTTCATCAACTTCTGCATTCCAAGTTTTTTTTATAAATGCCAACTGTCCCACTGTATGGATAAAAAAAAAACATTTCCAGATCATTTGTCCAGTAGGATGCTTCACTGTTGGTCTGAGACAATCTCTAAAATATTATCTAGATCTCACCTACTGGATTTCATCTGAACTGAAAAGATTAAATTTACTCTCATTGGAGAAAGCAATCTGTCAATCTGAATCCAAATTTAAAAAATTCAGCCCATTCGGCCGTGCCTATTTGTTGGTCAGCGATGGCTATTTTGCTGGTTTTCTCGCATTAAAACCGTATGGTGTAATCACCCAATTGAGAACCATCATCGTTTCGATAAAATTAACAATAAATTGTTAAGATAACTTTATTTTAAATGATGTAATTTACTGATCTCTCAATTAAATGCATTTATTTATCAATGAGCAATATAATAAACATATTTGCATTTATCTGTGTGCTCTTGTGGTCAAATCAGTGAAACAAGTCTGATTAACTGCAGCAGAGTTTTCATGGCAACAATCAACTCAAATAACCTGTAAATAATAATATATATATTAATTGCACAAACAAAATCATCTTTTAATCGCAAATCAGTTTGCACGAGTCTGGCAAATGATGCTGGGAATTTCGTTGTAGCTAGACACCGGTGTTAAAATAAAAATGTTTCACTGCTGGGAAATCTGAAATATACTCTTGTGCGGACTGTGTTTATTTTTATCTCTGTGGATTCAGTGTGAGAGTTTGTAGCCCACATGAACCATTTGGCAACTTTACTCAATTCGCTTAACATTTCGTGCAAGCCAGACACATTAAAATACGTCTAGAATCACATCAATTCCGTGTGTCCTTTTTAAAATACACTTTACTCTGATTTTAATACAAGTTTCTTGTAAATTTCTTTATCACAGAGTCAAACGATATTTCTAGTTCAACCTTGAATTGTCAGTGATATTTGTGATTTAGCTATGCCAAAAATGTTGTTTGTTTCTCAGTGAGATAAGTGATTGTGATTTTCGGAGTGAACGGTCGTCATTGGTAGTTTATTATCATTAATTGTATTAGGTCGAATTTCTGTTGTGGTTGTATGGACGAAGATAAGTAAGTGTACTTGTGTTGTCTTTGTTTATGTAAATCATTGTGGTCAGTCTCTTGCCACTTTCACTACTTTTTATAATTACGTCCTGTCCTATTGAGATCAGGACATAATAATATGATTTTAGAGGTACATTAGCACCTCAAATATTTATTTCTAAATTCTTAATGATTTATAAACACATTTTTCTGTCGCTTTTCCTTAAATTAAACTTGGACAAAATTATTGCCACGCAAATAATGTGGCAGCGTAAACTCAAGATGCAATAAATTTATGTGTTTTGCCACACATTTTTATCGCCTGTAGGTGGCACATTGAACTCACCCAATTTTTTGGTTGCGTTTCCAAGTGCCTTATTAAATTATTTATACAAACGTTATAACTCAGCTGACTCGTAGCAGTAAAAACTCACAAGAACACTTTAATCATTGAAGGAATTAAATTTAATTTTAAAATACGACTATAAATGTTGATGAATTAATGAATTTTTAAGTTTGATGTATCTTATAAATTTGACTTTATGGTTATTGAAATAATAAATTTGACTTTATGGTTATTGAAAAAATAAATAATTTACTTAATAACAAGCTAGCAGTCTAGCGGAATTCTAATACCCTTCAACTGAATGGGCAGTGGGATGAAAACATATCCCAGAAGATCTCTTGACCAAGTGGATTGTCAAAGAAAGGAGTATCAGAAGAATGTATAATATGTTGAGTAGATGATCAAGTGAATCTAATATTAGAAATGATTCATGCCAAGAGTAATAAAATACATATGAGTACAAGGTATGAATGTCAATATAAATTGTATCGTAGAAATTTTGAACAGTGCCAAGGAATATTTCTCCCTCTTCCTGTGTCAACTGTGGTTAGAGGCGCATTAATGAGGAGATAATCTTTTCTACCCGGTGAGCGGGCTGCCTTTTGCTACTGTAGGGCTTTTTTGTGTATATGTTTACATACAAGTACTTTAAGTGAAATTTTGTGGACTTTGTTTTGTGTGCTTATAGCAATCTTTTATTAATGAATGTCGATGAAGCAAGGAGTGTATCACGTTGTATCTTCTCCACCCACCCCTACGGAGAAACAGTGTTGAGTAGTCGGTTAATAAAACAAGAGAACAGATGCAACCGTTACTTTCTACATTTGATATGAGTACGACCTGAAGATTTGTGTTCATTGTTTCCAGCAATAGACGATGCTCCAGATCAGAAGACACAACCTTCAGCGTGAAGAGATGCCTGGCTTGGTTCCGGGAATACACCACTCCTGACGAGCCCGATATCCTCGGTAAGCTATACTTATGCCATTATATTAACTTGGATGTCACTCCGCACATTTTGAGACCGCTGAGCCACTGTTGTATTTTTCTTCGACAACAGTTTATTACATGGAGCTCCATGGTTGCTCCGATTTTGTTATGATTTTATGGTATTGATAACTTTTATTTTTTTTATAAATTTAATTCATTGGTGGGTTAGAATTAATTGTCCGGGATATGTCTGCATTGATCCAGTCTTTTCGGAGGATTTTTTGGGGGTTTTTTATGTGTTGTGCGGACGCTTTCGTCATACCGGGTGAGCATATTGATCGACTTGTTCTTAGGCTGCGGATACCGACATACAAAGGCTCTGTTTAGTTTAAGGTGAAGTCTTTGAGCATTGGGATTTTAGAGTTGTTGTGTATTTGCGTAATGTGAGTTTTCTATTTCTACACATCATAGGGTATAAGTAAAAAGCATAATATATTCTCTTATAATGCTTTGTCCTTTGTAGGGTGTTGGTCAAATTATCGACGTAGATTGAGTTGAAAGGATGCCCATTCAAATAAATGTTTTTCCGACTAATAAATTCCAGGCCCGGAAGGAATGGAGAAGTTTTGCGAGGACATCGCTGTGGAACCAGAGAACGTGGTGATGCTGGTGGTGGCCTACAAGATGGGCGCTAAGCAGATGGGCTACTTCACGCAGGAGGAGTGGCTCCAGGGGCTGGCGGAGATGCAGTGCGACAGCATTAGTAAAATACAAAACAAATTGGACCACCTCCGGAATACCTTAAACGATCCCCACCAGTTTAAAGGAATCTACAGATACGCCTACGATTTTGCCAGAGTAAGTAACTTCCTTTTAGTGTTTTTAACCCTCTTAGTTAACTCCAGAGGTTCAATTCTCCCACCAGTGCATGTTTGAATTCGTACAAACAAGGCAATGAAAAATAGAAATATATGTCTTCACTACATTGAGTTTCACCCTGACTGCCTTCATTCCATAAATCATAAGCTACTCAAAAATACAATGAGTGAGTCTATTCTCATTGGCAATATCAAATAATGCTCTCACCATCGTGCAGTTTTGTGTCATGATAGTTATAACTATTGTAGATGTGTTTCATAATAGTGGTTTAATCTCTGTATTCTGTTGTAACTCATGTATTTCTTTAATTTCCATTGTCCCAGAGAGAGTTTTTATAACTCATCGAGATTGCTATATATGTTAGCAAGATATTAACTATAAAAAAATATCATTATTGACACTTGGTGCCAAATCTAATCGGCAAAAAGTGACAGATGTGTCTAACCATAGTACATAACCTTATTTTTATTTTCAATATTCAATGTTGTCAGTACTTTTACTACTTAGGTATCCGGTCAACGTATGCCTAAGATATTTAAGAATGTGTCAAAATTGAAAAATTGCACTAAAAAATAAGGAAAATCAACATGGGATGACAGATAACAAAAATTTGTGGGTAAATTAACATTTTTCAATATTTTCCGATTTCTTTCATGCCTTAGAAATATAAGCATTGGTAAAAAAATACTGCCCATAATACTCTTTGTCAAAGCAAGACTCCTTGTCTTGATAAACCAACAAAATTCTAAAAAGTTTAAGATAGTATTTTTGTATTTATTTTGTCAGGACAAAGACCAGCGCAGCCTGGAGGCCGTGACGGGGCGGGCCATGCTGCAACTGCTCCTGGGATCCTCGTGGCCACTGCTCAGTCGCTTCTCCACCTTCCTGGAAAACTCGCGCTACCGGGTCATCAACCGCGACCAGTGGTGCAACATCCTCGAGTTCAGCCGCACTGTGCACCTCGAACTGGACAATTACGATGCCGACGGAGCGTGTAAGTGGAATTCATTACTTCTGATCATTTATGAGTTCCTGATACCTTATAATAATCTAAGTAAGAAGTAGGATATCTGTTTTTGTTAGGTTATCTCTGAAACTCTTAAACAATAAACTCTGGTGTCATGCACAATTTTTTCAAGAATTTCAGCGTCATCACAACTATTTTCAGCTTGCAACCTCATTTTGATCATGAGCTATGAAGATATTGTGGAGAGTATTGAAACTCAGGCGAAACTGGTTATCATTTATAAGACCTTATATGTAAATCAACCAATAGCCCCAACTTCATTAAATAATTTATCTTATTTTTTATTTTCCCACGAAATTTTGTTTGAATTAACCACGGTTCATTTGGTAGAAAATAGATGTAACCAGCATAGTATACTTTTTTGCATAAACCATTAATTTCAATATTTTACTATTGTTACTAATCAATAAAATCAATCAAACATATTATAGGTTACTGTTCATAAAATTTTGAGTAGCATGCATACCATGTTAGATATTTCTTATTAGCGTCTTTCATGTTTCCACTGTATTTCACTTGTCTGTGTGTTATCCTTCCAGGGCCCGTGATGTTAGACGAATTTGTGGAATGGCTCAGGCAGGAACGCGAACAAACAAATATATCCCTAGAGGCGGACAGCTGAAACTAGCAGCAAGCACCTAGAGGACTTCAACCAAACCAACCCCTGCTGTCAACTCATTCAAACAAATATATCAATACAGCAAGCATTATCCCAGTCGTAGAGTTATCATCATTCGCCCAAACTGGCCGCATCACTTCGGTACGAAGACAGCACAAGATGACACTAAAGCTCTACCGAACGAACTAAGCTGTTTTAGTTCTGAACAAATATACGATTATTCCAATTATTTAACGCTTTCTCACCACAATGCTTTTTATTTTCCATAAATTTTGACCGATCCGAATGGTAGCGGTTTTCATGCGAAAGGTGGAAAAAAGAGTGATGATATCTCTATGATTCCCACCTTATTATGATATTCTCAATCTATGCTATTGAAGGCTGAAACATTTGGTCAGTATATTCAAACTATTAATAATTAGCGTCATATGTAAGGAGTGTATACATATTGTTAGTGTTTGCAGATACATACGCAGAATTGTATGCTAAAGATGTCGTTGAAACATTATTTCAGAGAGACCTGTTTCCAATGTATACATAGTAAGGTTAGATGTAGAACATTGTTGTATTATACAGGGTGTAACTTTGCAAATCATATACGAGATACGTTGTAGAGACTGATTCGAGTTAAAATCAACGGGTACAAATACTGCTTTATCGAGTTTTCAATGTTATTTTTTTTTGTTTTACCCAATTGATTCCCAATAGTTTATTGTGTTGCATTCTCGTTGTTACAACCTGTTTAATACTTCATTAGTCAGTTCATGAAGGATATTCCTCCGATATTTATGAAACGTGTAAATATGCATACTAATTTTACTTTGGCTTCAAGCGTATTTTTTTTTTTAAATTCTGTTGTACATTATATAACATTTCGTCTTGCTCAAAATTTGAAACTTTCCATTTTGAATTAGGGACTTGTAGTTGTAGTTTTCATTTTACAAATCAAATGTCAAAAAATGTAATACTTTTGTTTTTTCATCACATGTTCGCAATTCACTCCTCATTTTTTTCCACAACGGTTTTTATTTATTTTTAAATTATACATTTATTGTATTCTGATGTTTTTTTTTGTTTGTTCTCTACCATTGGCAGAATTAATATTAAGCTGTTTGTTTTGTTATGACAAAATTACGATCTCGTTCAGAGACATGTAAGTAATAATGGCCAAGTTTGGTATACATATTCTCATATCCCAAACTTTAAAAAAAAAAAAACTTCCCTTTTTATTTTGTTAGTAGACCTGAGTAACTTGTCAAAAATTTCCTTATTAATCAATTTATCATTTTTCTTTATCACCCCTTTTTCTACGTAACATTCAAAAATATAAAGAAAAAATTGTTTATTGTCAACTTATTTTCTTTAATTAGAATGGATGAAGTTGTGTATTCTGAATATTACTGCACCATGGAGGTCTTCATATTCATCAGTCAAGACTAATGCTTTCCAAATACACCGCAGTGCTGATATAAAGCTTTTGCTATAAATTTGCCGTCATGTGAAAATTACATTTTGTCATAATTCAATATAAAAAAACACAAAAGCTATATTTGATGGTGCCTGATTTTTATTAGATTCATAAGGCTCTGTTAAAACTGGTAATTAAAACGCTCCCGGTGGCTTTTCCCTCAATATAATCAAGGCATCAGTAGAAGAAAGCTCACATAGTGTATTACTTATCAATATATTGTATTTTTTTTATCAATTCTACTGGCGTGATTTCTAAATTGCATGCAACGTTGTTTACAAAGTCAAGTAACATTCATCACCGCTTGGATGAGTGTTACACTTTAATGATTTTTCCATGGCTGTTTTCCAGAATGGAAGATGCTTTCACCATCTCCATAGTAACGTAGTGACCACCGTTCAGAATTCTAACATTGCTGTGTTTTATGACTTCTGACGTTCTGACTAGCCAAGTTCTATTAACCCTTTCTGTATTCTTTCTCCTTAACCTCACCCTGTTATTTTCTTCTCAACCCTTCCAACATTAGGGTTTTCCTAATCCCACTTGCCCGAGCAATTGTGGTACTATTGTGTGATCATCAAATTTAAGAAAATGATCTCCTAAAAGCCTATTGAAACAGGATGATAATGATTTAGATGTAACTTGTTTAGTTTACTAATGAGATTCTAGTCGTACATTGCTTACAAGCCTCTGAATGTATAAAATAATTAACTGGAAAAATATAAAATAAGATCTCTGTCTTCGCCGCAAGCAATAAATATGCCTCACCTAAACCTCCAGTTCTGGAGGGAATGACCTCAGTCCATGCAGGATCTGTCCTATACCCGTGAAATATTAATAAAACAAGTTTACAACAATCTAATGGATTTTTTTTACAATTTTCCATATTTAAATTCACCACATAACCTATTTACCTATAAGTGCTGCATACTCTCTATTTCATTTATGTATTTATAGCTCAGTGAAATGGTTCAAAATTAACATAAATGTCGTACGTGATTTTCAAAAACTCGGAAGGAATAGATAAGCAGTTGACAGTCGATTTTTAGCAGACTGAGGTCGTCCCTTTAGCCATATTTATGGACTATTGTTAATATTCAGACCTGCAACTTTACTAAAATATCTATAAACTTAGCCTAGCCTGTATAATACGTAGTGTTGAAATATATATTTTTGGATTATGTACCCTCGGTACTTGAATACATGAGTTGGTCTGAAGAGGCCTTCAATAATGCAACCTATACTTAGCTATTACATATATAACTTTAAGGGGTACCATTGAGATGGACTAAAATAATCAATGGAAAAAATCTAATTGATGGTTTATATAAAAAGAAATTATTACAAACACATTGAGGCCATTTATAAGTACATCATTTTTCTATGATCAATTTATGTATGTACATATTTTTATTTTCTTTATGTCTAATATACCTGGTACTGATCTTAACAATTATTTTTTTAAATCCTGATTTTCAAGTACTTATTAGTTTCATGTCTACCAAGCTCAGACCGCTTGTTAAATGCAATGTGTCACAAAAGCTGAAGGGGGACCGAAGGAACAGCATTCCCCTAGGAGATATAACACAGTTATGGATAACTTCTTTTTTTTTCTTGTTATGCCACGTAGACTCGAAACTAATAAGAACCTTTTCGTTTTGTTTATTTGGTCGATTAATTTGATAAGGTACCTATTAGAAACATAAATAAATAAGTAAATTTATCAATTTACCTAAAGATTACCTCACTTAGTCCATTTTTCTTTGATAATTTTGGGTCATGTTAAAAGTTGTTGGCCATTAAGATGTATAACTTTATTTTCTGTTGTAAGCTGGACTGTATCTTTTTCCTGGATATAATAAAGCCATTGAAGAAGTGAACAACATTCCTTCATGACCTTTGATATAAAATGTTTTAGCTTTGCATTGCAGATAATCAATTTGGTAGGTGTGGAGGCAAGAATATCATCATTAATTTATGCCAAACGTTGTGCTAACTTCAAACTAGCGCTATCACTCGAAATCGAGTAAAATAGTACGCTTTCCATCGGTGAAGCCTCTTTCACAGGATTGTTTAGCGCAATGCAATTTTCACCATTCTGATTTTGGAGGTAATGGGGTTAATTCTGGGAAGTCACATTTTACTACTTTCGCAGATGAACAATAAAACCAACAGTGATTTCACAAATTCGGTGACCATTTGTATTTCACGTTTAACCTATCAAAGCTGTTAAACGGTTCCTATGCATTGGATAAATCCTATTTTATTTCTACCAATGTAAGACTGTTCTGACTACAGCATGTCTTTAGTGACACATCTAAAAGTTAAAAGACAGACGAGGTAGCAAGAAGGTGTCAGGAATCTGGTAGAGTGTGAAAGCAATCCAAAATTAAAACTATTTATTAGCGACAGTATAAAACCCACGATGTAAGCATTTAAACTATTAGCAAATTTGTACCAATTTTTTTAAATTTCAGCCCTGAATAATTTACTCCCATGTGAATGAAGTTTAAGTGGCCAGAGGGGCATTCTATATCAATATGACACTTAAAATATGTTATTATTTTAAAAATAAAATACTGAAATTAGACTCCAGTTTCCTGAATTAAAACACTGAAATCTAATAATAAGACTTGAATTTTGTATTTATTTGCTTAGTAAATTTTCACCACCTGTTTCTCTTATTTTTTTTATTAAAAAAAATCTCGAAAAAATATTAAACATATTGTATCAATAATTGGATATAGATTTGTTTTATTTTGTCTACAACAGAGGCGGCTAAATACATATAATACATTTTTTGATCACAACATTAACTAAGAACCCCCCTACCGTGCTGTGTTTCATAGAACTTTTTTTTTCTTATATTGATTCTCATTCTTTTGTTTTCCTTTTACATTGTTTTTATTATTTTTATGTAGTTTGATTTTATCTTATATTCAAGTATTCTTTTTTTTCTAAATTTCACGGTCAAGTTGTTTTTCTTTTATCTTTTTTTTGAGAAAAATATTATTGTATGCAGCGAAAACGTCGCTGGTCAAATAACACTAAAAATTCAGTATGTCAAAAATTCTTGTACAACAGACATACATACAGACGTATGACACGGCAGTGATAGTGCTGCCCGGTCATGACTCAAAGTCCCTTAGAAATATAACATTTCGTCTACTTAAGACGACATAGTGTTTGTGCCATTTATTGTATTACACATATAGAGAGAGAAGATCATTTCTGGAACACAATCCAGAATGACCCGGGGAGGTACATACAACAGCTTCTAATTTAGGCGCCAGATGGTGCTAATGTCTGCTATCAGTATCCAACACGGATGATTTGTTTGAAATAAGATTTTTTAAGAATAATTGTGGTCTTATATTTGGGGGGTCAATGTCCAAATGACCCTTCAGGCCAGCCACCACTAGTCTTGAATATTATTTTAATTAATGATTTCACTAAGCTATACACATTGTATATAATTTCAATATAATCTTCAAAAACACTGACCTAAACACTAGGTTCCAAAGACGGCAATTGTTTACATGAAGAAATATGCCAGATGACAAGGACACTGAAAATCGTCTGCCCTAATGGAAGTCCACAAGACCCGGAGGCAGACCGAGGAAGAGGTGGATTGAAGTAGGACGGGAAGGACTGGAATCAATAGCGAAGGACTGCAGCCGGCGGAGGAGGCCAAATTCCACCTTGGGACATAGCACCGTGATGATGAAAACACCGATTTATTTACATATATTTTTATTTTATACTAACTTCCATAACAAACCAGATGACAACGGTGTTTATCTGCAAACAGATCGTTATACATAACGAGAAGATGATTTACCATTTTACCCAAAGATGTCCAACGCTTAGGCGGGGGCAGAGATGACCTCTGTGTAACGCTTGACCTTGCTGGCGACGCTCATGTCGACGTGCTTGTCGGCGATAGAGACAATCATGCCTCCGAGCAGGGCGGGGTCTACCTTGACTGTGAGGAAGATGGTCTCGTTGGCCTTGGTGAATTTCTGGAAATACGGTTGATAAAGTGTGAAAATGATTTTCAATAGGCTTGAATCTAAGAATGTCCTAATAACTTGAAGGGTTTAGTTTCACAATGTATTAGAAATGTTTGATAATCAGTACTTTACTTTATGTATCTATTGAATTAATTCTATATATTTAATAAGATTTTTATTCCAGCATATGTGGGATGTGCAATACACAACCTGTCATTTGAAAATACTCAATTAATAGGCAACATATTTGATTAACAACTCGTTTAAAAAAAAAAACGAAAACATTAATTTAAAATTGAGAGTAACAAACTTTAAAAAAAAAGGTTATACATATTAGGTAATTTGTTTTTGGTAATACATACTTAGAGAATTCACAGTATGTCAGTAATCTTTATCTAAGATATTGCACACAACTCTCGTTCAGGGTGACATTAAAGGCCCCCTTCGGAACAGAAATATTGATTAACGCAAACAGGGAGCAGCCGCCGTTATATGTCACGGGTATGTAAAGATTTAATAATAAACAGAAAAAAAACAATAAGTAAATAAATATGTATTGATGATGATACCTTAAGAGAAGCCTCCAGAGCCTTGCGCTGGGCATCGTCCAGGGTCTTGGCGGTGGTGACCTCGCAGATGACTTCCCCCCGGTGGGCAGACATCATGATCTTGAAGGCGTTGATGACGTGGTCCAGCCTCTTCAGGCGGCCATTCTCTGCCATCAGCTCCAGCATGTTGCCGGTGGCTGGTGATAGGGAAATCTGAAATATTCATTAATTGGTTAGTCCTTTTTAATCAAACTAGGCTATCAATATATCCTGAGATACTTTGGACAAGTCGCTCGCCAAAACGAGGACTGGTGAGGTATCACAGGCGTCCAGAACGTCTATGTCTGCGACTCTCCGTGCAGCGTTGGACGGTGAGTGATGGACCCTTCTTTTAAATATGTTTCACTAGTAATTATGTGGCCGATAATAGATTAATATTTTAAAAGGGCACACATTGGCGTGTTTCTAATGAATGGAAAATTGGACAATAACGAAAAGAAAGTGTATATGAATTTTGTGTTTCTATAGAATTATAGATGGACGTAAAATGATTTCAATTTTTTTTTAATTGTCTCGTATCAGGCCCAAATAATTCTAATTCACAAACTTTACCAACCACGAAAAATTCATAAACCCTTGAAACTGATATATTATATGCCTGCATTGTCAACATATCAGTGAGAACATAAAATGGTTTTAACTGGGCTTATACATATTTAAATAAACCCCCAAATCGGAAAATAATATTACAGGGCACATTATTTTGATGTGTAACCCATACTATTTGCACAATGTTATACTGTCAAGTATCCATGTAAATACATCATAATCTCACCTTGGTTGCTAAATGCTTGAAGGCTCCAGCCTTAATGGATCGCTTAATCGTTGGGTTGACGACAAACTCCTTCAGTTTGGGGTCGGCCTTCATCTGGCTCTGGAAGTTCACCAGCTCTTTTTCCACAGCATCCAACTGCTTCATCTTGGAGGCAGCCGAGTACAGGGCGGTGGCGTAGCGACCATCCAGCCCGAACACCTGCACCGGGGGCTTGATCATCTTGCCGGTACTTCCAGCAGCACTGCTGAAGGTGCGGGCCTGCAAATATTGTTTTTAGATTGAAACATTGATCGTTACATAACCTAACCTTACTTATCAATTCTGAACGTCAAATCACCCAACAATGAGTCGATACCGAAATTAAATTGCACACAAATGTTCAACACAACGTAATAAGTATTTAAATTAATAAAATTACCAGAGCTGCACACTTAAAAGAAGACATTTTCGTTTAATTTTATAATCGCCCTGGTGTTCGACTTACGTGCTTCAGATTTCAACACAATGTCGACATTAGGAAGTCCGTCGAAGGACTCTGTCCAGGATGCAATCTCCAATTGCTCAATCGACGAGGGTTTGCCGAGAGATTTAAGCCAGACGAGTTTATCTTCCAGCAACAGCCATGATGAATCTTTTAGATGTGTGGACCATGCAGAAGGGAGCCTTCAACGCATGTATGGATATCTTCAAGCAGGCCAACTCTGTGACGTGGTGCTCATCGCTGCAGGACGCAGGTACCTATTTTATTTTATGAATTTTTTAATATTTACAACTTTATTCCTAACAAAACTCCCCACTACCAGATTTAGAATTTCATTGCACCCTAATATTGTTGACTTATATATTGAAAGGAAAAGATAGGAAGGGAAAAAATTAAGCCGACCCTTATTCTTTTTTTTAAGAAATTTGTAAACCTTTGTTTAAGTAGAAAATTTTAGGGAACACGAGCCACCAATTTCAAACAAAGGGGATAGATATTTTTGTACCAACACAATGGATGACTCAAATACCAGTCTAAATCTGGGCATTTTGTGTGACTCGCACTACATTTCAAATTATCCCAGAAACTCTCAGAATCTGCATAGACTTCTATTGTTATTGAATTTAACTCAAAATTACATCGCATTTTTCCTGATGCTATGATTCTGCAATCTCCCTTATTTTCCATCATCTGCTCTCTAATTTTTTTAATTTTATTGTTTCCAGTGATAATATTTTTATTTTCGTTTAGTGATATGTTGCTATGTACAAAAATGTTAATATAAGATGTATCAGGAAAAGCGGTACACTCATAATGAATACCCAAATGGCTCGATTACTTTAACTTGGAGCACTGCCAAGTTTATTATTTATTTTCCTGTCCATGACAGGAAATTTCCTGGATTTATCTTTTGTGAAAATTCACTTAACTGGAGAAATTCAAGGGATACAAAGAAACTCATCTCAAATAATAAATTGATTTCACTAAGTTATATTATTTCTTTCTATGTCTTAACAAAATTTTTTCCACAAAATCAGACTTTGTAATTATTCTTCTCGTTAGGCAATTTGGTAGGGTGACAGTGATTTTACTTGTAAAAATCTTCAGCCCCTAATAAAAGCCTATTTACAAAATGTACCGTCCATAGTATAACGAATATAAGTAACTGGATTATTTGAATAAAACAATTGCCTGCTGCGATAGGGATTGGATTAGGGAAAATTGAAATATTGTCAGGTTATTCGTAACCCAGAATTTTCATCATGTACTGTGATGCACTTATTTCAAATTAAATTAGTTTTACTTTCACTGTAAAGAGATATCGGTCATTTTCATTACGATTATCACATAAATGCTCTCCACTGGCTGCAGTCCTTCACCCTCAAGCCTTTCCGTCCTGTTCCAATCCTCTTCCACCGAGTCTATCCACCTCTTCCTCGGTCACCCTCTGCGTCATAATTTTTGGCATCCTATCATCTGGAATTCTCACATGTTCAGCCCATAGCAATCTTTGAGACTTACAGAATTTCACAATGGTTTCATGCTTGATACGATTTTCGAGCTCACAGTTCAATGTTGTCTTATGTGGTGGTATTTAGTCACAATAAATAACTGACTGTGCTATGTTTTGTTGGAAGGTTTTCAGCCCACAGGTTGGTGCTCTCAGCGGCCAGTGAGTACTTCTCCGCCATGTTCGCCGGAGCCCTGAGGGAGGCCCAGCAGCACGAAATCACTCTGGAGAATGTTGACGCGGATGCTCTTCAACAACTGATCAATTTTTGCTACACTGGAACCATAGGTTTTTAATATTTTCTACATAAACTTTAATATGTTTCACGTCATATTATTTAAATATAAGGCAGCCTCATCGCACTCTACAAAATTGCTCCACTATTTCCATTCTCTGGCCTTTCTTTTCCTGCAGACCTTTCCGTCCTGCTCCTAAAGTCTACAAGGTAGCATAAAGAGTTTCCTTATTTTTATACTGTGTAATTTTTTTCTCTTACATTTAAAATTCAATGTGGAGTGCTCCTTCTCTAATACTTAAACCTAATTTAACCAACAATTAAATTTTCGTTTACGTTTTGGTGACGGTTATGTCGTTGTTCGACATTCAATACGGTAAAGGTTGCATTTTAATTCAACATCTCTGTACGTTCTTAGAATGTCCTTATGTTTCGGATATATCAAGAATCTTAATGGAAGCCAGAGACAAGAATTTTCTCTTGATTTACTAAATGGTTTATTTGTGATATTAAATGCGAAACTACTATTTATCAGAAATTGTTTGATAGCTGTCATAAATGACATTGTTAGATATTTTTTTATAAGTATGATTTTATAAAAAATATTATTTTTAGGCCTCAGCGAAGAAACTGTGGAGCTGCTGCTGTCTACCTCCTGCCTGTTGCAGCTGACGGGCGTGGCCTCCGCCTGCTGCAACTTCCTTGAAGAAGCAGCTCCACCCGTCCAACTGCCTCGGAATCGCCATGTTCGCCGAACAACAGTCCTGCAACTCTCTCGAGAAGCATGCCACGGATTATACATGCGAGAATTTTATGCAGGTCCGTTGTTTTTTTTTTTTTTAATAATAGAACCAAATCTAATCCAGGAATCGAACCCACGACGTCTACCCAGCTACTAACTGGTCAGTTTTAAATGACGGCATCTGTTTTAGCCTCAGCAAAATATGTTTGGCAAAAAAAAATCCTATTGGTTCAAGAATAATATTTCATACAGGTTCAAGAATACATTAAAGTTTTCACCGATAGATCGGCGCTGGGACACTTTTAGCATCCGAGGTACGCCGATAGATTAACCCTCTAAAAGCTAAAGCTGGGTTGTTCCTTGAGTTGAAGTTCTTGTCATTCCAAAGCAGTGCTTTAGCCCTAAGTGTATTTTGTTAAAACTTCATATTTTTAACTCCGTTGTAAACAATGTTCAACATTCCAAAAATTTCACCATAATAATTTCAAATGATTAACAGAGTTAAAATATGAATTTAAAGTGGGTTAATATCCAATCCCGCATAATTTTTTGGCCAGGTACAGGTATTAGCAACACAACATGAAATGAAACAATGGTGGAAACAAATTACCATGTGTATTTTGCAGCGCACACAAACCTTACGAGCAAAAATTTAATTTCATATAGTGTTGCTAATATGTATCTATACTGAGCTTCTGAAAATTTTGTTTACATATCAAACTTTTCTTTCCATTCACAGGTATTCAGAAACCAAGAATTCCTGTCTTTGGACCACAAGCAGCTGGGCAAACTGCTCAGCTCGGACGACCTGAACGTGATCTCCGAGGAGTGTGTGTTTGAGAGTGTCATGACCTGGATAAAGCACGACGCTCCCAACCGGGAGAAGTTCTTACCTCCGCTTCTGGAGTTTGTCAAACTTCCGCTATTATCGCCGTCTGTAAGTTATCTTTTTTTTTTTCATAGAAACCAATCACTTTTTGTGTGACGTAAATCAATCACTCCGTTTAAAACCACCATTTTTTTTAGTAAGTACATATTTGACTTTTCCCAGGATCCTTATGCTTAATCCAGTCTGTGTATTTTTAACTTATATATATATATATATATATATATATATATATATATATATATATATATATATATATATATATATATATATATATATATATTTATTTAATCCAAAAACTTGTCATTGTATATTAAACTTTCACTTTATTATATAATAAAGTGGTGTTTTATTTTATAATCAACTAGCATTAGCCGGCTATTTTTGATAAATATCACCTCAAAGGCACTGCACAAAGATATACCTTAAAACTTTGGTTAATTTATCTTAAAAGTACTTAGATATTCATGTAGATTAATAAAATTAAAATTGGTACATATTTATATAAAGGGTTTAAATTTGTGGAATTAACTGTCAAGAATGGAATATGTATTAAAAAGGAAAATGTTCACAATTTGCACAATAGTGCAAAAAGATATTACAGGCTAGCTCTGATGTAAGGGCATTATATATCTTTATTATGTGTTGTATGATCAAAAGACGTGTCATAATAATAAAATAAATTAGTTTTTTATCTCTAATTTCTTTCAGTTCATATTCGACCACGTGGAAGCATCATGCGGAGACGTTCCACCTTGCCAGTCCCTGATCATGGAGGCCCTGAAGTGGCACCTCCTACCAGAGTGCAGGCCCCAGTTCTCATCGCACCGGACCAGCCCCCGCAAGTCTACTGTCGGAAAACTGCTGGCTGTAGGTGGCACTGACGCTAGTGTAAGTGTTTAAAAATAATTCTAAATATTTTGAGAAGACGTAGTAAAAAAAATCGCCGCATTTTCATGACTTCTTACTCTATGTGGCTGGTACAAGTGCAGTTCTGCTCAGTTACTCCGGGCTGCAGCCTGCAGGGCAAAGATTGCCCTGATGATAGCCAACCTCCATAAGGAGAGGGCGCCTTTAGAAGATGATGATTAATTGTAAACTGGCACCAGTGAAAAAATCTGGAATAAACTCTTTTTCACTGGCAGATAAGAACGTGTTAAGTTTTGGAATTAATTATTCATATTTTCTCTTTATTTCTCTGCAATTATTTACGATAACGAAAAGCAATATGAAATTTAATGGAAACATGATTCCGGTAATCTAGAAGCACATTTTTGCAATAAAACTATTATGTAACTATCTTTGTAAACGAACACTTTTTTACCATGATACTTTCATTAAAATTCAGTTTTATTTTTCATTCTGTACTTAATTTTTTTTCTCTACTTTCAAAATGATATCCGCTTATATTTGTTTCCAAATTAAACATAGTTGTTTTCTTTTGTTTCGTTATAGGGTGCAACAACTATTGAGACCTACGACCCGAGGAAAAATTCTTGGTCACAAATAAAGAAGATAAAACTTAAAAAACTGCAATTCGGTGTTGCCATGATTGGAGACAAGCTGTTGTTGGTCGGAGGAAGAGACGGATTGAAAACTCTGAATACTGTAAGTAATATTAAATAAACTCTGTAAATACACAATGCGTATGTAATATGTAATAAGACTACAGTGGTTTTACTTAAATCTAAATGAGGGGCTGCTTTGCAAACTAAACTTCCTGTCACTCATTTGTCTATTCCTTTTTCACGGAATTATCTATGGTCAATGGATTACAACTTATTTCATCTCTATTTTTTTTTTACCCTCTTGTAAGGACTGACTAGCCAGAGTGTTACAATAGGAAAGTGAATTTAGGTAGCTCAGAATGATAACTAGTTAAGAAGATCATTTTTCATACAATAAGAAATAGAAAAAGAAGCTTAGGTTATGACTGATTCGAACCGCCATTCTTTCTCGCCGGTCACAAACTTATTGGCACATTTAGGTAGTACAAATAATGTAGGTAGATCAAAGGTTGTAACTTGAGTAAGACTGCAATAAGTGGGATATGAAATTAAGCTATTTAATTGCGATTCAGTGTGTCATTGATTTCAGAGCAGGAGATTCAAATCAAGGCTTAGGTTTGTATTACAAGCTATTTAAATTGATGAGCTAAGAAGGATTATTATATAATCAAACGAGAAATAGTAAACAATTCATATAATGTATGTTAAACATAATTTATATATTTGGATCACTTTGCTAAATCTGAACTACTGTGAAGGGGCTTGCAAGGTTAAAAGGCTGTGGTTTCGATATCAAGTTTTGCCGGCGATAAATCCTGAAGAACTTCTGGTGGGCCCCGAACTCATGTTTTGATGAGGATTGCTCTCAAGGAGCAGATTGCTGCCCAATCAGATTCTGCCATCCATCGGCAAATAATCCCTGTGTCTCTCAGCCACTGGAGTCCCGCGCTTTCCCCCTTAACGGCGACTAGGCCCGTTTGAAATAAATACATATGAATATTGATTAAAATTGTAAATAACTTTAAAGCATTAATGCTTATTTTTTATTAAATATTTAAATAACATTAATAAATCTAAAACACAAATGTGAAACAGAAAAAATCCAAAAACTAAAAAGAACAATGGTCACGACCGAGACATGATGGCAGCCTAAAATCGGAAGAAATTCAAATATTAATAATTTTCAATAGAAGTATGCGATCGTTTAAAAATGCCGCTTTCTAATGAGGTATTGATTGCTTAATTGGCAGAGTGTTACTCCCGGATAGAGTACAGGTTCTGAGTTTGTGTCTCGGTCATGACCATTGTTCATTTTAGTATCTGGCTTTTTGCTGTTTAATATTTGTGTTTTAGATTTTTAATATTATATAAATATATTGATTTTGTTGGTATTCCCCAGGTGGAGTGTGTGGACCTGAAGACCCTGACATTCTCACTGCAGCCCCCAATGGTGACGCACCGCCACGGGCTGGGCGTTGCCGTGCTAGGAGAGGGGCCCAACGCGCCGGTCTACGCCCTCGGAGGACATGACGGCTGGACTTATACGGGCACCGTCGAGAGGTACTAATAAATTTATTATTATTATGCTCATTACTTTGCTTGTTTATTTAGTTTTACATATTACAAATAGGGTTTTATTGAACCTATTAAGAACTCAAAAATATCATCACTTTTCCAGAATTCAAACTGGTGGCAATTGTATTGGACATGTTAAAATCAATTTGGGATAGAAAAATATCAAAAAATGCCAGCATCGGATGATATGACTGGCATTTTTAGTGCCGTAAAACTTATTTAAACGGTGATTATTGAGGAAATCTTATTGTCCGAGAAACATATTAATCAAACAAATTGCATAATTAGTGTGGGCCTTTTTCAGGGTTGAAAAAAAAAACTTTCTCGAGGGATAACATATTTTGTAAATGGAAACTTCATAAGCAGGATGCATTGTAGTTCATGCTCAAATTATTTTTAATATTTCTTATATGTATATCCAACATGAGGTTTTTCTATAGACATCTACGAGGCCTGTTCAAAAGAAAAGGTCAATTTTGAATTTTTGCGGGCTGTGTACATTCGATTGTCGATTTTTTTGTTGTTGTTTTGTTGGTACACATATGTTTATCATAAATATTTTAGCATTATCAGCCATTTTGGATTAGTGGTTTGTTTTTGACAACTGGAAAGGTGAGTCACGTTTTTGTGTGTTCTTCGATTTTTTACTTTTGAAAAAAATGGATCAAAGAATAAAATCCATGTTATGTATGTATTAAGGCACACTTGCTTATTTTATTTATGCTTATATCCAAAAGTGTTTAGTATGGTTTATCAAATTCATTTGCTTACCATTATTAACATCCAAACCAGTGCTTTATTCCTAACAAAATCTTTGTTTTTCCCCAGATGGGACCCCATATCTCGCAGCTGGTCGTACGTGGCCCCCATGCTGGGCCCCCGCGGTATGTTCGGCGTAGGCGTGGTGGGGGGCAAGCTGTACGCCGTGGGGGGGCGCGACGGCAGCACCTGCCTGCGCACCGTGGAGGCTTACTGCCCACACACCAACAGGTGGCAGCAGTGCGCGCCCATGGCCAAAAGGAGGGGCGGAGTTAGCGTGAGTTGCTTGTTCATTTTCATAATTATATATTCCGTAAGTGTTATAAACACCTTCTCTGTTGCAACTCATCCAGTTCAACATTCTTCTCCGTAGACTCTCAAACAATGATCTTTTGTCATTTTTTTTTCATTCTTCTTAGTTTTTCCCACTTTTTTTTGTTTTAAAGAAAGACAAACATTCTCAGGTGACGAATAACCTGACAATATTTGAAAACCTTCTACTGCCATCAAATAAGCGGAAAATTTTGCTTGTGCAATGATAGAGGACTTAGCTAGCAGAGGAATTGAACTCACCATGCCTGGATGGGAATCCGACGCGTTTGTCCAATCAGCTACTAACCGGTTCTCTTTATAACCTGTGACATCTGTAGATCTGGAAATACCAGTTTTCGTTTGTTGAATCTGTGTGAATATCTCAGTTTTTTTAAAGATAATTTATTCATAAGTTATTTTCTAGTTGAGTTGATTTTTCACAAAAATTTGCCAAGAATTCTTTAAAAGTTTTAATTCTTTTTTTACAAAGTCTAAAATATGAATAATAATAATATTTGGATAATTTGTATAGCGCCGTTTTTGTGAAAAATCACCTCAAGGGCCCTGTACAAATCTTAATTTCTACTTAATATTAATTCCTAGTTTATATAAATCCCTTGAGGTGATTTTTCACAAAAACGGCGCTATACAAATCGTCCAAATATTATTATTATTATACAGCAACATACTTACCTGGCAGGACACAATCACCATATCATAATAACTAAAATTTAGCTGATTCTTACATATATTTTTGTTTTTATTTCTTATTTTTATTAATTTTTTTATTTTTAGGGTGTGAGAGCAAATTTAAAATATAGTATATCGGAGGTATTTTTTAATTTTTCGTAGTGAGGAACAGAGAATGGTGAAAATCTTCTAATTAATTTAAGGAATGAGTCTGAAAAGTTTTCTTAGTTTGAACAGAAATTCTTACTTACTTAATTATTCCTAAAAATCATGAAAAGGCGGTAATTTTCTTGGTTATTATTTTTGTTTAGTAAGGTCATCACATATTCTGCGCAATTATTTATTCTGGTTTACATGAAAAAAATTTTTTACCTAATAATATTTTTTTCAGGTTATGAAACATTTATTAATTTGAATAATTTCCACAGGTGGCAGTGATGGACGGCTATCTATACGCGTTAGGCGGCCACGATGCGCCGGCCAAGAACGAATCGGGTCGCTTCTCGTGTGTGGAGCGTTACCATCCCCCCACCGACACCTGGACCACCATCGCTAGCCTAAGTAGGGGCAGAGACGCCATCGGGTCTTGCTTGCTGGGCGATAAGCTGATTGCAGTCGGTTAGTACTAGTATTATCAACATTTCAACAAAGTATATCCAAAAATTACTTTTTTGACCGAAATAACACTCGTCCTATATTTACTTGAAGTAACAATATATGGACGGAGAGCTAATTATTTTTACCCAACCTATACAAACTTGCGATAAATCACTTTCTCCGGGTTTTTACGTCGTACACCATGAGAGAGAAAGAGACAACAAATTTCATAGACCGCTTCTATATACTGTTGCAACGATCTTAAGCTCCTGGTTCACCGCGGGACTCCACCCACATTTTTTATTTTGCCACTAAACTTGACACAACTGAACGGTTTTTTAGGTTATATGCTATATTTTTGTTGATAAAAATAGTGTAAAATAGTGGCTATACGAATAAACAAAAACATTATGTCGATATGTGATATGAATGGATGTATAAATACCGTAGCCTTAGTCTTAGCCACGCCCAGGTGCGCCGAGTCAGGTTAAAATCATCAAAAACAAGTCAAAAACTGACTTTACCGCCTTGGATAGATACTACTCTATGTACTATAAGTATATTTATTTGTGATTTATGCTATTATTGCATCAGAATTTTGAGAAATAAGATAATCAAAATTAACAGAAATGTAGCAAAGAGCGATGCTGTTGGATATCTATAGTCTAAAACCCAAAGGCTATTTTTGTGAACGTTGGATTTTTTTTATGGAATTAAAATTTTGGTGAACTCATGAAATTTGCAGATTTTTGTGCCTAAACTCTGCAGGTCAATGCAACTATTTTCAGTTTACAACATCATTTCCGTCATGAGAAATGTTTCGTTTTTCTTTTTGAGGAATAACACTGGCCTAATCAATTTGCTGCTTAGTTTGATGAAACTTTCAAAATGTATTTATTTTCTCAGGCGGCTATGACGGCATGCAGTACTCCTGGATCGTGGAGCAGTACGACATCCACAGCAACGAGTGGGCCCCCTGGCCCCCCCTGAACATTGGGCGCTGGGGGGCCTGCGTGCTTCCCATACCCCTGCACATTCCCATCGGCGTGGGACTGGTGCCCAACGCTGTGCTGGAGGCACTGAAGAATAAGAAGTAACAGATTATTTAACGTAACCTCAAGAGCAAAAAGTACCTTTTACTCTCATTTTACTTATGAAATATGATAGTAATCCTGAACTACGGGCTCCAATGTTAAGTTGAGACATTTGAACGGTCCCCGTTAAATTCCGATTCTTGGCCTATCTTGACTTTTGACAAATTATGATCAGCTGTCAAGCATGAAAGTCATGTTTTAATACTTGCCAGCTTTAGCCTTTATGAATAGTAGTCACCTCTGGTCTGAACAAAACTCTTGACTGTGCAAAAACTGGCAATCTTTTTGATATATTCCCCTATCTTAACCGACGATTTGCAGTCTTTAAAACAAAGACATCAGGTGGTAACGCTATGTTTGTTCTACTGGCATTTCAATTGAAGGTGCTGGTGTCTATCGCTGCACTGGTGGCACTAGAGAACTAAAAGTAACAAATACTTTGACCTAACCTAACTTGCAAAATTTGTTAAAAAAAAACAGTACATGCAGACTGCATGACTTTTATTTAGGCATGCCACAATGGTGTGCTAGACTTAAATATGTATATAATTTTCCATACCAGCACCTGAATTGCAAAAATTATATTCAACCTTATTTTTAAAGACTAAATATCCCACCATAAAAGTATGAGTTAAAATTGAGGAAAATACAAATTTCAACATTTTTTTTAGTACAATCTTTAAAAAATTTAACAATTTCGGAACTATATAGTGTATAAAAACATGTCTTGCAGGATTCTAATTTTTTTAATATCTTATTCAAACCAGTGAGTAAAATAATAATTAAGTTTTACTCATAAATTAGGCAATAAGGGTAAATCATGGTGTTGTCTCTCATCAATAAATTAGTATTGATTTTATAGTTCTGAAGTTTTGTTTTCAACTTGATATTTGAATATCAATTGGTGTTCATTTTAGACAAAACAAAAAACTATATAGATAGTGAGCATTTTACCCATATTGTAAAAATGTTCCTTGTCTAATTGAAATTTTTTTTAAATTGTAACTAAAAATTCAAAATAATGGTTGTGCATTTTTATTAAAAACGTAAATGTTGCATTTTGGTGAGATGGATAAATGAAGTAAATAAACAACATAATTAATTATTATTTTATTGAAATATTCAATGTGGAAGCCAATTTGTTTTTGTTTTATTTGGCAAATGAACATAGATGGCGTTATTACAGTTCACTGTCAGGTTTTTTTAAATTTACCCATTTTACCAAAAAGTGTCATTTACTCTCCGTCAATAATAACAAATAATTGTGACTGATTAGAAAATATAGTTGAACAATGATTAAACACTTTCTTCTGCCAAAAATAGTAAAAATTATAATTTAAGCGTTAGGAAACAGAATCGCAATAAAATGAAACATTGATGTTCAAAATGTAACAATTTATTTTTAGTGACTAAAATAAATATATGTTTTATAAATGTATGCATAGTGATATAATATTTGGTACTGATAATTAAAAAATATTGCTTATGTTTTGTAGTTTAGAAAAATTAAACTAAATATCGTAGTAATTATTATTCATCCTTAGTGAATTTTTTTAGCAATTTAGAATTGAGCTTAAATTTTTTTTGGGTCATACATATTTTTTTAAATATGTTTAACTCTCTATTAGAAAAAATGTTCTTATTTAATGTTTATGTTTGGATTTGAGTAATTTTAAAAATGCTTTGTGGTCAAGTGGTTAGATGTCTCAAGTGTTAGAGGTTTCCGTGACTAGCCCAGCGAGTTCAGGTATTTCCTCTATGATAGAACTAGTTTTTTTTTTTCAGTTAAATATTATATTTTAGGTACTGTAGTAGAAAAAATATTGTTGGGTTATTCATAACTCATAATAATTAATCATCTAAAATTTGTGTTAATTCATATTATTATGATTTTTTTTCTTATCTGTGATCTTCTTTATTAGTTGCATTGCTTTTTATGACAATTTTTAAAATTGCAATTCTATTTATCTTCATAGCTTTATTTTTATTTACTCACTTTTTTTATTTTATCTTTATTTGTACTGCCCTGCATTTATTTGTTAAACTAGTGCACTCCAAAGTGTCAAACTATATTGTAAAATGGTACCTACCTTATGTCTCACAATATGTATTATCCCTGAAAAGCCAAAACAACTACATACTACAGTTGTTAACAATGGCAACAATTTTGGTGGCCGTTATTTTGAATATGCATACATGTAAATATGTTTATGTTCTAGGTAAAACATAATATGAATACACATGGAAGAAAAAGTACTTAGATACCCCGCTAAGTGCCCACCCTAATTACATTACACTCTTAATATAATTTTATGAAAATTTTCAATTATTAATGTACTTATTTTTTTATATATTGAGTTGCTGCATAAGTCTGTAAGGTTTTTATAAAATTTTAATTGGTTTTTCAATTCCACGTCTGAAGTAATGGTGTAGTTTAGAAGTGTAGATCAAGTTTTTTAGTTGTTATCAAGACAATTACGAAGGGCAACGTCATTGTAAAAGAAATTCTTACAAGATTATTGTGTACAGCGAGCGGAAAATATGAAAATCTGGAAAAGAGCAAAATCAGGAGAATAGGGTGGATGTGACTTAATTTTACCTTCCAACCAAACTCTTGAATAACCTCTTTTGTAATGTAAGGAGCCCTTGGAATTTTCCTGACATTAAGGTGTGAGAAAAAACTTTTAACAGTGCATTTGACACCGAAAAACTTTGAACTTCTGCATCAACTTATTATATGTTACAATATAGTTTAGTCTTGGTATTTTATAATCAATGTGTAATCATATATTTGATGTATTCCTAGTTATAAGACTGAAAATATTTAGTTAGTCAATGCATACTACTAGTATTCCTTTACTTCTACTTTTCCAGTTTTTATACATTTAAGTCAATCAACCTATGTCGGCTGTATTAATTACAGTTAATTGATTGCAATGGTCGCCAGAAAAGCTCCAATGGTGAATATCTTAATTTTGTTTCAAAATTTCCAAAAAATATTAAACTTATCTTAAACTCTTGGCGAGTATGAACAAACCTTTCGTTCAAGCGAAAAAAACGTCTCAAAGGAGTGTGAACTATTTTATAATTATATATTCGTAAAAAGCATTTACTTTGTGGCTTGCCATATTTATAAATAGAACACACACACTTTGTTTATAACCACTTTATTATTTAATATTATGTCTACCCGGTTTCAATCCCCTCAATTACTTCTCCATCTCACTCCAATTTCTAAATATGTATATATATCTCAGTATTTTGTATTTCAGGTTAATTTTAATATTGTCCTGATGATGGAAGGGTACTTCCGAAACCGGTAGACATAATATTAAATAATAAAGTGGTTATAAACAAAGTGTATGTGTTCTATTTATATTTTATAATTATTTTAAAAAAAAAAACTGAATTTTGTATACATGAAATTAAAAGCTTATATTAATATCTGTGTGCGAAAGGAAAAGAGGGAAGAGTCCATTAACGCATATGTTCAGAAGAGCCAAAACAAAATTGAGAAATTTCGTATTTTGAATGTAATTATGTCATTTGTCACATGTCCTTTTTTCAAAAAAATTATAGCACATTATTTTATTTTCTGACTCAACTAATTTTCCCTTGGTAGATATGTATCTAAGAAACAACTCTGCATACTTCATTCAAAACTCGATTTTATGGAATAATCTCCTTTTTTTCTTTTGCACACAGATATATTATAATGTATATTTTAAAAAAAGGTACAATAACTATTGTTCTTTATAAATAAAACGGATTAAAAGTAATTAGTTAAATTTGCAATTTTTGCTAAAACTAACTCGTCAACAGGTTAATTCGATCCCCACTTTCTGTGATTCAACTTCTTAGTTATTTTTTTCAAAATTATTGACTTTTTTCTTTAATTTTACACATGGTGGTACTGATATTTTATGTTTAAGTGATTTAAATTTACTTTTAATAATATATGTTCTTGGAATCGATGATTTGTGTCATTTTTTGCCTCGTTTTTTTTTAAATTTGAGTACCATTTTTTTTACATTTTGGATATGACCACCAATCAATAAACCCTATAATGGTTTTATAATCTATGTAAAAACATCACATTTAAATTTAATGTTGGAGAAAAATATCGAAACTTTCTGATCTCAAATTGATAGGGTGGTAGCTAATCTAGAAACTATAAATAAACCATTTGAAGTCGAACTTCATCGTTTATGTCGAGGAAAAGTTGATTAAAAAACAATTGTTTGTCCATTTTGTTATTTCCCAGTGATTTTATTATTACCATGTCTTAAATAATCACAAGTTTGTGTTAATGCAATTTTTATACTGATTTTTATTATATTAAAATATTTTAAAATATTCCGCTTTTTGATTTTAAAACAATTTTTTGATGTAATGACAATTTAAAAAAAGTTTCCTTGATCAGTGAAACTTTATTCTCACCATTTCATTTCAGGAGAGGCAGGTTTGGAAGTATCCGATTGTTGAAATCTGTTCCGTGAACATAGCTAAAGCCATTTATAGCAAACGACGATTCTGAATGGCAGTCTCTCACCAGCGCCATACTGAAAGTATATTTCCCTGTGATGATTATGCTATATTTATTTTGGTAGATGATAAAAAAAATAGGTTTGGTTAAGTTTTCAAAATGATTTTCGAATAATACGTAAGTTCCAACTAACCTAACATGAAAATATCAAAATAATTTTGGATAATTCGTAAGTACATGGCCTGTTCAAAAGAAAAGGTGAATTTTGAATTTTCGCGGGCTGTGTACATTCAATTATCGATTTTTTTTTCTTATCTTGGTACACATATGTTCATCATATGTTAGCACTATCAGCCATTTTGGATTAGTGGTTTATTTTTGACAACTGAAGAGGTTAGTCACGTTTTTGTGTGTTCCTCGATTTTTTACTTTTGAAGAATAAAATCCATGATTTGTTTTTCCACAACTCCAGGACGCTCATCGTCATTAACATCTTCTCGGCCTTCTGTAAAGCGTTTGTACCACTTATAAACACTTTTTTGAGACAAAGTATGACTTGCCGAATGCCACAGTCAACATTTTAAGTGCGTTGGAGCACTTTATTCCATTTTTAACGCAAAATTTAATACATATTCTTTGATCCATTTTTTTCAAAAGTGAAAAATCGAAGAACACACAAAAACGTGACTAACCTTTCCAGTTGACAAAAACAAATCACTAATCCAAAATGGCTGATAATGCTAACATATGATTAACTTATGTCTACCAACATCACAAAAAAAAACGATAATCAAATGTACACAGCCCGCGAAAATTCAAAATTCACCTTTCCTTTTGAACAGGCCTCGCATTCTTTTGTTACTTTAAGAAATCACTGAAATTGTTATTTTCACAGTTATTATTGGCCCTTTCCAAAAAAAATGCGCTTCACTGACCTTTAAATTTCTACAACGAAGTTAAACTTTCTACCTACCTTACTAACAACCTACAAACTGCAAGTACCTCCCTGGCAAAGCATTGATATAGCAAACGTCACACGGTGACGCTAATGGCTGCTAATTCGTGAAAATTCGAAGATCACGCTTGAGATGACAAGATCACATTTTATCCGACGTTAATGGTAGTTTATCACGACTGAGAATCAACCATAAATAATTTCCTTTGTGAGTAGGACGTACGACCGTTCGAGTGTGAACGTTTCAAATTTGAAACAGATCTACCGTTAACCGACTAGTCGGCTTTTCGCTGCCAACCGTAAACGACCGAACACCGATTAGTCGACTTTTCTACCCTACGTACTAGAAATAATTCTCACAGACACGACGTTTTAACAAATAATAGTGCATAATGATCTTTTATCATTTTAACGAACTCGTAGTGAATATCTTTTTTAAATGAATAGTCTAAATTTGAAATTGATATAATGATATGCGTAACTATGAAAATTATTTCCAGTGCGTAGGGTAGAAAAGCCGACTAATCGGTGTTCGGTCGTTTACGGTTGGCAGCGAAAAGCCGACTAGTCGGTCAAAGGTAATTGATGTGTTATGAAGTTACTATTTACATGAGCAAAACTGAGGGTTTGTGAGTATTCATCGAAAAACTCATAGTAATCAAACAATTCGATTGGTACAGAAATTATGATTAGTACAAATCCTATTGGTTTTTACGCTAGAACTTTAAAAAAATCGTTGGTCGGTCAAGTGTTAATTCAAATTATTTAATTTAAAAAATAACGTTTGTACCTACCTAATAAGTAGTTACCTACAATGTATTTCAACAGACATTATTCTATATTTGAAAAGGGTGGATTTAATCAACTGGAGAGCTGCAATAATTTCAACTTTTCACGAATTACACATTATTATTTCGTGTATAAACTCCTGTTTTTCCTCAAATAGAGACACTGCTTTTGTGGTTAAACTCACTGAAGCCGCATTACAACATCATTTCAATGGTTTTTCCAGTGTTTGAAAATATATTTTTTGAATATTATTTTGATGTATTTTTTTCTAGAAATGTAAAACAGTCCGAATAGCGTTGCTCCTTGCTAACTCGGAGAACAACATTCAAAACAGCAAAGAAAAAAGTCGAGTTGATTTGTCGAACGATATGACCGGTTAGTACTGAAGACTTATGAATTTGATTGTAAAAAAAAAACTTTCATATGCTCTGGTGTAAACTTACCAAAATGGCACTTAAAACAAAGACGATATTAAAACAAAGTTCTTAATATGTAACTCTTTCTACCGCTATTTTCATGAAATCAAACAAATTTCTTTCAGAAATTGTGTCGTCCTAGGCAATTAAACTCCCCCCTTACAATACTCTCAACAAACAATAAACAATAAAAGGAAATAATAACCAAACGAGATACCCTATCAAATTTCTGTGACCCTTGTATTTTGTTTTTGTTGACTTGTGTTTTGAAGCTCAAAGTTTATAAAACAGAGAAATTATTTAGATCAAGTTTCAAAAGAATCTACGCACAGAGCAGCTTGAAAATTAAAAATGTTTTCAGTTTGTAGTCAATTCATAATAAATATCTAATTTTCCTAGTTCCTATGTAGATTGAGAACAATCACAATTTATTTACGAGACCTCGGTATCCGGAGCGCAGAAGTCGGCATAGTAATTTAATAATATATTCAATACAAGTAAAAGTAATTTAGTATGGAATTTTATTCAAACTCGTGCGTTGTTCTCGCTGCATTTTACTCTACCGACCTCTGTGCTCCGGGTACTGAGGACACTAAAATACGATCAAATTTGACGCTAGTTTAATTTAATTTAACAAAAACAAAAAAACACGCCCACGTTAGGTTTTATTTTTAGTGTGACAGTTGTTTCGGCATTCGAAGCTATAATCAAACTGTGGATAGACTTGTTAATATAATCATATAAATAAGTCTAAGTTTCAATGTGGCCCAAACGAAAAGCACTACAACTGTGGAACTTCTGAAATCGACCTTTTAAGCCAAAAAGCATGTAATGGCCAACACCTGTTCCTCGAAAAATTATATCAGCGGTTCCAGTGACCGGCTTGGAACCGGTTTCTTTTAACCGGGACAGGAATATCGACCATCTCTGGTAAAAAGTAAAAAGTTTGGGACTTTTTTAGATGTTTGTCGCTTCAGGTAACTCAGTGAGAGCATTGAGTTACCTGAGTTAACTTGTTATTCTAATTGGCACCAGGTGCTAAAGACTTATGAATTTTATTGTAAAACAAAACAACTTTAGTGGTCTGGTATAAACTTCCCTAAAATGGCGCTTTCGGCCCGTTTGCCTTTCCGGCGACGATATTGGATTATGCGAAAAGTAACCAATTGATATTTTGTGCAAAAATCATCAAAATAATGAAATAAATCTATTACTAACTGTTTTATTTCATAAAATTAGGTATCCAAATGTGAAAATACTTAAATGTTTAATATTTATAATCTTATGTCATTGAAAATGGTTTTGAATTATGTCAAAACTTCAAAAGCCACTTGTTAATTATGCAGTTGGTGACTTTTTGCGGCAAGTCGATCATATGGCTGCAGTGCCCTTGTTCAAACGTTTAAACTTTTGTTATTATATAATACAGTATTTATAAAATTTGAGAGTAGGTACCCACAAACGTAATTACGTAGTTTTTAAGTAAGTACTGAGTTTCAGTGACTAGATGTTTGAAATCTTCGTTTTATGAGCCAAATACTCACCAAAGCGTTTATTGTTTGCAGAAGGTTATCGCTTTTAGAACTTAGTACTTTAGATCCCTCGCTCAAATTCAAAATAGACTTGTATCTAAATTACACGTTGTAGCAAAGTATCCAGCTCTGTTAAATAATTATATTGTGCACGCTTCTCATGCACGTGGACAGAACGAAAATTAATAGTTTAACCGAATTGCATAACAGGAACACAAATACACGCGGTAGGTCTATATTGGAACATTCATGTAAACATATTGAAAGTACTAGCTTTGACGAAAATGTGGATCAGAAAAGCTATAAGAATGGATTTAGAATAGGGAAAAGGATACGACGTCAGTCTATTTTTTAAATATCAAGTTTTTAAAGTCGTATATTTTCCGGAAATTTTAGGTTGAAATCAAAGTGATTTTTCAGTAGATTTTATAAGTCTATTTTGGAACTTTCGGTTTCGAATTTTGAAAGTAGTGGATTTGACTAGAAAGATAAATAATTGTATAATGGACATAAAGGCACAATATGAGTCTATTTTGGAACTTTCGTGTTCAAATCTTGAAAGTAGTGGATTAGACCAGAAAGATGAATGATTTTATAATGAACAAAAATACACAATGCGAGTCTATTTTTTAACAATCGTGTTCGAATTTTGAAAGTAGTGGATTTGGCCAGAATTATGAATAATTTTACTATGTACACAAATATGGGTCTATTTTTTAACTTTAGTGTTCGAATTTTGAAAGTAGTCGATTTGACCAGAAAGATGAATAATTTTATAACGGACACAATATCGTCGCTGGAAAGACAAAAGGACATTTTCTGCGTCGAATGCTCTGCCTTTCGTTTGACTCTGAAGACTTTTGTGGCTCTTCAACCATCTAAAATATATTTACCATTTGGGAGAAGACTTGACTCAAGCGTCAAGCGACACAAGTTTGGGACCTTTTAAGTTTTTTGTCGCTTCAGGTAACTCAGTAGGAGCATTGAGTTATTTGAGTTAACTTTATTTTTTAAAATCTAACCAGGGTAAAACAAACAAAAAAAAACTTTAAAGTGATGTGGTGTAAACTTCTCAAAATGCTTTCCGGCAACGAATTATGAGTCTATTTTGGAACTTTCGTGTTCGAATTTTGAAATACTCGTAGTAGATTGGGCCAGTGAAATGAATAATTTTATTAAAGACAGAGAGATACAATATGAGCCTATTTTTGAACTTTGGTGTTCGAACTTTGAAAGTAGTGTATTTTAGCAAAAATATGAATGATTCTTTAAGGGACACAAATACACAATATTAGTCTATTTTTGAACCTTTGTATTCGTATTTTGAAAGTAGATTTTACCGAAATGTGGAGCAGAATGCTTTTTCAATAGACCGGTGAAGTGATTATCACTTCCACTTCTCGAGGCCCATTCCTGCCGCGCTTTCAGGCACGGCCGGTCGTGTTTGTTGCAAAGGCTCTACTTTGCCTTACCGAAAGTTTACCGTTCAATCTCCGAAGTGAAATTTATACAACAGTTCCCAAACCGCAAGAATCTCCAACAGAAAAGATGGATTCGGACCACGCGCTCGAAGAGTTGATGGGAAAGTTGGGTTAGTAGAAACATTTTATTTAAAATCTGTAGTTTGTTGTTTTTCGGTCACGATTTCACCAGTACTGTACTTTGTTTTGTTTGAGCGCTTTGCAAAGTGAAAGTAAACAGTTTTTGTATACCCTCTCTCTTATCGTGACGAATGGTCAAAATTTGCATTCTTTGCTGTGAAACCTTTCGTGCATGACTTTTAATATCTATGAAACAAGAAAAGGACACGCAGACTGCACATACGTTTTAAGCCACGCGGTTGTGACGTATAAAAACAATATTGAGGCTTGCCAACGCGAAACTGACTCGTCACTTAAAACCTTTTGGTTTTTGGTTCCGGACATTTCAACGGTTTTTGTGTATTTTTTCTAATAATACGTCCAGTTTCGAGCGGGCTATATTAAAATACGTGCCCCCACCTATCTGTCTGTCAACATTCGTTTGTGTGTCGATGTATATTACGTATAAAAATAATTTTAATCAAACCTTTAAATAAACACCATTTAACTATCCCAACTAGCTAATTCATCCTCCTCATAAAATATTATTTTTGAATGTGTTTCTTTGAAGCGACCAAACTTTCGAACGATGAGCTCTGGTGTCATTGAATTCACACAGGTTTTTCTATCTGGAATTTGTAGATCAACGCACTTATTTTATTTATTTGAACGACATGTCCATCATGAGTTATGGACCTTTGAAATGTACTCGTACATTTGATTTACAAAATAAGATAAGCTGCCATATTGTCTGTTTAATATTTTTCAATTGATTAATAATAAACAAATAATCGTGCGAACGAGTAAGGAGAACTTTAATAAATGTAATAAAATTAACATGATATATCAATTCATAATAAATAATAATGTATAGACCAAAATAAAATTTCTTCACTAAACAAATATTATTTTTTTTTGACAGCACGTTAGAAATGTATTTGTATATTTCTTGTTACGAAATCACTTTATACTGAAATAGTATACATCTGCGGTAGAGTTATCATTGTGTGTAAACTGAATGCCACATGGTAACAGAACTGATAACTGAATCAATAAAAAAATATATACAACCGTCCGATAAGAATAATATTCTATTGTGATAAGAAAGAGATATCGTAATGAAATCCTTAAAAATTTAAAAATACAAATATAGTTTTGCCGCAGTATGCTTGTAAGGCATTTGCCTAGGATGGCATGTAGAGGTGATGTGCGGATAACGGAGTGTCAGGAGAATATGTGAGAGTGGATGGAAGAAGTAGTCGGCGTCTACTCGGGAAAACATGGCCCGATCAAGTGGGACAAATACTTTAGTCGGGTCATGTCATAAGTCAGTGTGACGGAAACGCAGTGAGTATGAATGTGGATGAAACAAGTCGTCCGTGTAAGGCAAAATCGTTTGGCGTTCTATTCCTTCTCAAGAAATTATGAATTGGTAGGTACATGCTCTTTTAAAAATTACAAAAGTGCGATAATGTGAATACTGGAATTAATTAAGGCTCTAAGTGCCTAAAAATTGACAACTTTTTTTTTTACAGAATCGTATTTTATGATGTAAATAAAATACGATTCTTTTAAAAAAAACAGTTTTTTTTTCTTTTGGTACTTAGAGCCTTAATTAATTCCAGTATTCATGTTCTGTGATTTTTTTTTATTCCACATACTTAGGTAATGCAAACGCATTCATTTTTTATTTTGCAACTTTGTCTTCAGAATATTATATTTGATACATTATTTGACCTTTGTGGAGTAATGGTGTACTTATAATATTTTTTTATTATTATTGGATTGCTTCTATAGCGCTGTTTTTGTAGGAAAATCACCTCTAGGACGCTTTACAACCTAAGTTATTATTGTTATTAAGTTATCTTACCTACAACTTATCACTAAGAAGTGACTTAGAACAGCTAAAATTATAACTAGAGACTGACAACAAATACTTACAACTAGTGACTTAACAGCTATTGATACAAATAGACTTTTTATACGTATTTGTGTATGCATTTTATCACTATTAGATTTTGACGTTAATTAAACATTGAATTCAAGGCAGGATGAAATCATAACTTTTAATGTTAACAATATTTCACTAGTTTTTGTATATTTTTTTAAAAAGATTTTTCTTAAGTTAGATGTGATAAAATCAACAAGTGTCTATACTGTGAACAGCCTCTTGAAAGAGCAGCTAACTCTATGCATTTTCCATACAAAACTAATCGTTCCTGTAAGTACCTTATTTAAAAAACAAAAACAACCAAAATCTTTCTTTTAACTTTATTCTGAAGATTCGTGAAAATCGGAAAAAAGTCACACTGTTGCATTATCGGTCGTTATTTAAAACATTAACAAGTTCGCCCTGTAAAATTTTGTACAATATTTTGTTTTACAATAATATTTGGACGATTTGTTATTTTGAAAAATATAAACATGTGATATAAACATTATAAAATGATGAATTAACAATGAATTAATCGTTTTATTGACTAACTATCCATCACACAGTTTCCCTGCAGGGGGTAGGCAAAGAGGATGGACTGCCATACATCTCTATCTTGGCACACACTGCTTACTTCATTCAAATTCATACATCGTCTCATTCATACCCTTTTGTTATTCTGACACTTGACATGGCCCGACTCTATTTGATTCACTTGATCGTGCCGTATTTTCCTCAGGCGTCCCCGACTTCTTCTTCAATTCACCCTCGCGTCATATATTCTTATCGCATTATTTTCTTCGTTCATCCGCTCTACATGAACAAACCATCTAAGTTTTAGACGACCTCCGTGGTCAAAAAGAGGTAAGACGAACTACAGATCAGTCGGGGTGCGATATTTTTACATTTCATAAAATGAATATGTGTCATAACACATTTAATTAACATAAAATAATATATGGAATATTTACGACACGGTGGTAGATAACAACTATTGCCCAATTGAAAAAAATTCAGAACACGAAATGTTGAGAAATGGCTCTATCCGTGTTTGAACAGATCTGAATAATATTGTAATGAACCAGGACAAAATTTACCCTTCCAAAGAACCTCAAGTCTCAAAACATACAATCAAGTCATAAAACACTGGCTCTAAAGACGGTTGGGGGCAGTTAAAAATCATTTAGACTGGTACCAAAAATTTTCAAGACTGACTTGAGTTAAGTTTCGACATTCTGGACAATTGAGAATAATACCCTTAATTAGTAGAGTGATGATTGAGGAATAGTAATTTATTGTTTTTGAGTCTACGGCAATATGAATATATTTTTTGTTTTATGAATAGCCAACTTTTTTATTATTGTACGTTGCAGAAACTTGCATTTCTTATTAGCGATATATTGTTTGAATTCGATACATTGTGTATTCCTGAAGATTCCAATTCGCGACAGTCAACTCTTAGATCGGCAATGTCATCGGCTATCGGAAGGTTGAAAGAACCAAAGCGCACATCAGACAGTAAGTTCGGAGAGCGCGCCTTCGAGTGTCAGGTCCTAAAGCCTGGAATGGACTACCACATGATCTGAGAGTAATAAAAGACTAGACAGAGTTCAGAGCCAAACTCAAAACTCATTTTTTCAGAAAATCATATCCATAATCAAGATGTAACAAGCCCAATAGAACCAAGAAAACTTTTCAGACTCTCATTCCTTAAATTCATTAGAAGATTATCACCATTATCTGTTCTTTACTACGAAAAATTAAAAATACCTCCGATAAACTTTATTTTAAATTTGCTCTCATGCCCTAAAAATGAAAAAAAATAATAAAGAAAAAAAAAAATTTAAAAAAAAATAAATAAATATACAAAAAAAAAAAGTTATTCTAAATTTTTTAAGTTATTATGATATGGTGATTGTGTCCTGCCAGAGTGACCTGCCAGGTAAGTATGATGCTGTATATTTATATAAACTATGAATTAA